>JBBDGP010000147.1:12517500-13117500 GCA_037952835.1 Lithobates septentrionalis | reverse complement strand
AACGAGGCATGTGAATACCAGTTTAGAGCGATCTTCAAGTCGGTCACATGACTCTCGATGGCTTCTGCAGGAGGGGCGACGAAGAGACAGACACGGAGCTGACAGGCAGGGAGGAGGGGCTGAGGGCAGAGCTGCAGTGACTGAGGGACATACACTGACCACAGTGGTCAGGGTTCAGCCCTGATTCTCATGGTCAGTGCAGCGGGGGGGGGGAAGAGATACAGGAAGTCGCAGGTACAGCGCAAGGTGCGTGGGTTTTTTTGGTATAGAGGCAGATTGCACAAGCACTATGCGGTTTAATCTGCTTTAAGGGACCAGGATCTAAAAACTACAAACATGTTGCCTTTAACCTTACGGGAGGCTGGTTTTATGAGCGTGCTTTTACAGCGGACTTATTTTAGAGTGGTGTAATGTGCATGCCCAATTCAAGCTTACAGATGCTGACCTAAATGGGCATTTTGGGCTGCATGCTTTTTGCTTTGGTGCCTGGTGTGTGTGTGTTTTGATTTTTTGCTTCACCCAGGCTCATTGGCTTGGTGTCTGCTTATGTACGGTACCCATAGGCAGTGATCAGACAAAATTTGTAACCTGTTTTGGTTACTGCCTTTAAAAGTAATATGAGGCCTGAATGATTCCAAAAAAGTTTCCTTGCAACTAGGGCAAACAGCTTCTGTCTGACTAGGTGTATATTGGCAGAATGACAGGGTTGTGTGGGTTTTGAAGTTGGCCTTTACAAACTGTAGTTACTGTGCAGAACCCTTGACTATGTTGGCAAGCCGTGAATGCAGTTAACTTAATTTTACATACCACATGTCAGGTTAGATTTTTAGTTGCCAATTTGCGGTTGGGCAATTCTAATGACGTGTTCTGTTTTCAACGCGATTTTATTTTGTTTAGTAGGAACATTCCCATTCATTAGATTTGGTTTGTATAAGGAAGTTAATGTGGTCCCTGCATGACTCCCTTGATGCTCCACTCCAGCCACTAATTTTTAAGATATTTACCCTCACTACTTAGTCTGACACATTGCACCTGTACAGTAAGTAAATTTATCTCCTAAATGGGCCAAAAGGCAGATGGGTGGTTCTAATCCTTTCTTACTGTTCTGGGGACATAACTCTCCTGATACTGTGAAATAGCCAGGAAAAAGGGTAATCTCCCAAACTGCCATCAATTTGGGATGATAGGGTTTTAACTTTGGCACACACTTGTCAAGACAAAACAAGTCTTGCTGGAAAGCTTTTAAAATGATTAAGAACTTCAAAATCTATCCTTCAAAACTATGAAGTTATTCAAAGTATTCAGACCCCCTTCACTTCAAACTTGTGTTGCAGCGTGATAGTTTACATTTTTTTTTTTTTTTCTCTTTATGCTCAGTACTCCAAAATGACAAAGTAAAAACAGCATTTTAGAAATGTCTGGACACAGGAATCAAACCAATCTCCCTACATAAGTTATATATATATATATATATATATATATATATATATATATATATATATATATATATATATATATATATATATATATATATATATATATATATATATATATATATATATATATATATATATATATATATATATATATATATATATATATATATATATATATATATATATATATATATATATATATATATATATATATATATATATATATATATATATATATATTATATATACACACCCACGTTCTTTGGAAAGTGCAGATCGTGTTAGAAATCTTATTTCCCCATTCAGCAGTGGGTGTGGAGTCTGAGCTTACACTGTGTGTGAGCTGATTGGAGGAAAGGCGCACACGTGCACACCCCCACTCCACATAGGCAGAGGAATGAAAGAACATGCAGAGCTGTACTCTGAATAGACGAGCTCTCTGCTTGTCTACCTCTAAGCTCCCTCCCCAACACAAATTTTCAGCTGCTGTTATCTCGTGTCTGAACTTATCAGAAGTGACTATTCTGATAACTGGAACGGAGCAGCCGAAAGACACAGCACTTAGAGCTTTGGAGAGAGCTGAGTAAACACTACAGATATACAGTTGGGTCCATATATATTTGAACAAAGGCACAATTTTAATTTTTTCTTTTTTTCAGGTATTTACCAAAACCTATTCGTGCTATAGTTATATAATGTATATGGGCTGAAAGTGCACACTCTTAGGTTTAATTTGAGGGTATGTACATCTAAATTGGAGGAAGGGTTTAGGAATTGCAGCTCTTAAGAATAGCCCCCCCCCCCCCCCAAGGGGCCACAAGTAATTGGACAATTGAATCAAAAGATGTTTCATGGCCAGTTGGCTGCTCCTTTTTTAGTTATTTATTCATCAATTAAGAAGATAAAAGGTCTGGAGTTGATTCTAAGTTGTAGTATCTGGAATTTAACCCCTTCCTGCTGACCGTACGCACATCTGTGTACTCGGCTTTCCGGGGTTATACCGGGATGATGCCTGCAGGCGCAGGCATCATCCCGGTACCGTTGTTTAGAGCCGGCGATCGGCTACCCGAATATAACAACCGATGCGGCTAAAAGCCGCTCGGCTGTTATACCGGAGGAGCGGGAGGGGACATCCCCTCCCGCCGCTCTTACCGGGCCTCCCGTGCGATCGGGAAGCCCGGTGTCCAATCGTCCGCCTTCAGCGGCTGTGGGTGGGCTGGAACGAAGCTGTGGGCGGCTTCATTCCAGCCTTCTCAATGTAAACGCGGAAGCAACCTCGTGACGTCACTTCCCGTTTACTCGGCTGCCAATGGCGCCCAATTTAAAAAAATATACAGTGTTCAGAATCGCGGTTTTCGGCGATCTGAATACTTTGAAGTGTAAAGGAGGGATCGGGGGTCTTTCAGACCCCCGATCCCTCCATAAAGAGTACCTGTCACCACCTATTACTGTCACAAGGGATGTTTACATTCCTTGTGACAGCAATAAAAGTAAAAAAAAAAAAATGTTTTTTTTTTTAAACACAATTTACAAGTATAAAAAAAATAAATAAATAATAAATTTTTTTTTTTTAAAGCGTCCCCCGCGCCCGCATATGTAAATGGTGTTCAAATCACACATGTGAGGTATCGCCGCGATCGTCAGAGCGAGAGCAATAATTCTAGCCCTAGACCTCCTCTGTAACGCTAACCTGGTAACCGTAAAAAAAAATTAAAGCGTCGCCTATGGAAATTCATAGGTACCGTCGTTTGTCGCCATTCCACGAGTGCGTGCAATTATAAAGGGTGACATGTTTATCTATTTACTCGACGTAACATCTTTCACATTATACAAAAAAATTGGGGTAACTTTACTGTTTGGATTTTTTAAAATTCATGAAAGTGTCCCTTTTCCAAAAATTTGCGTTTAAAACACCGCTACACAAATACCGTGTGATATAAAATATTGCAACAATCTCCATTTTATTCTCTGCTAAAAAATATATATATGTTTGGGGGTTCTAAGTAATTTTCTAGCAAAAAATATGGATTTTAACTTGTAAACACCAAATTTCAAAAATAGGCTTAGTCATGAAAGGGTTATTGCTGTGATTTATTGCTAGGAAATCTTATACTCTACATTATGACATAAAAAAAAAAAAAAAAACTTTCACGTTTACATTCACCTTAGAGCTGAGAGTCTGTACTTCACATTAATTTGGATTGTTTCATTTTAATTTTGCCTCTGTATGCCACCAGAATAAAGTGTGAAAATTGTGCGGTGTCCAAATATATGGACCTAACTATATTTCATGAATGGGGTTTACAACCACTTTAAGTATTCAGACCCCCTTATTTTGGTACTTTGTTGATACAACACCTTTGGCAGTAATTGCAGCCTCACGTCTCTTTGGGTATGACACAACAAGATTTGCACACCTGGATTGGGGCATTTTCTGACTTTCTTTACAAATCCCCTCAAGCTGTTAGGTTTTCAAGTTTCTCCCGGAGATGTTCAATAGGGTTCAAGGCTCTGGCTGGGCCACCCTAGGGAATTCAGGGCTGCCCTAAGCCACTCTTGTGTTGTCGTGGCTGTGTGCTTAGGATCATTATCTTGGCAGGTAAACCTTTTTGGTCCAGTCTAAAGTTCTGGAACTATGGAGGCCACTGTGCTCCTGGGAACCTTTTTTTTTTTTTTTTTTTTTTTTTATAGGGAGGTTTGTGACGTTCCAAATCATGTCCAATCAACTTATCACAGGTGGACTCCAGTCAAGGTGTAGAAAATTCTTGGCAGAATGAGAGCGAAATTGGAGGCACCTGAGCTAAAATTTCAAGTGTTGCTATGTATGTATGTATGTGTATTTTTATTCGGCACGGTGAATCTTTTGGCTTTTTATTTTTTTACTCTTTAAAAAAAAAAAGTTCCAGCCAATTTATGGTGTGTGCTGGTCAATAAGGGCTCTTTTCTGTATATTGAATGCCTAATGAATTGGCTAATGGTAGCTGGCACACTTGGGCTTGATTTTAATCCTCGTGCTATCCTATTTAAATCTGTGTGCAGTGAGATGCGGTTTAGCCCTAATGAGGAAGTCCGCTGAATGAAACCTGTCAGAGCGTAATCGCATGCAGACTGGAAGTGATGTAGGCTCGCTAGCCCAGATGTGATGTTGCGAGGTGGTGAGACTCCTGTATTCCAGCTCACTGACAGGGAGCGGGTCAATTGATGGGTACTGGACGGTCATGTGGTGTTTTTTTTTTTTTTTGTTTTTTTTTTTGTTTTTTTTTTTTGTTTTTTTTTTTGTGTTTTTTTTGAGTGGTGCAATATCAAAAGCCTGTGGCATTAAATACCAGGAGTGAATTTATTTTTGTAAGGCCATCTTTGCAGATCATGTAATTGTGAGGCAGTTTAGTCTGGTGAGTGAGCTGAGCCTCCTCACACTTTTGGGAGTGGTGATAACTTGTGCACACGCATTGTGGATGTTTTTTAAAATCGTGCTTTTTGAAGATATGTGGACACAACTTTTCCTATTCACCTGTAAAGTGGTGAACTATGTCATTGGAACTGATCGAAGGACTTTCTTCACATTTAATTTGTGTATTATGATTTGTGTTTTTTTTTTTCATGTGTTGCACCACCTAGCGTCTATTTTTTTTTTTAGAGACCATTTTAGCTTTGGGGCAGCAACACTTTTTAGCTGTACTCACTTATTTAGTGAGCTTTGTGTGTTCGTAGTTGGGTTTTAATTCTAAAAAATGTTTTCACTTTATGGAGTACTGAGTATAGATTGAAAAGGAAAAAATGGTTTTAAACAATTGTATCAGGCTGCAACATGACAAAAGTGGAAGGGGTCTGAATACTTTAAGCATGCACTGCACATTATGTGCTTGAAGCATATTTGGTCATTGATCAAATCTAAATCCTAATTTTTTTTTTTTTTTTTTGTATTTTGTTTTCCAGCATCTGTGGAAAAGCCCAATACATGCACCAGACTCCGATCTTTGTCATCTTCTAGCATTACACCATCCAAAAAGAGGAAGAGTCCTAATAAACGGTTTCCACATGCAACTAAAATTGCAACAGCACTACCGGACCATACACCTTTCAACTATGTTCAGTCACTGAGCAAAGTCCCTCCATCCTCTTCTGCTGCATCTTCCAGCCACTTCTCAATGAGACTCCCTCCAGCTACGCCTCCTTATCTAAAAGAGTTGTCTCAGACTTTTTCCTGTATCCCTTCTGTTCATCCTCCATCTAAGGATATACCTGTGTTACCACCTCATCCCCAATTTATTTATGGAATAAATTCCAAAAACCTTGCACCCCATCCTATCTCATCGAGTAACAAAAAAACTCCTGCAATGGCTAGTTTTTCCTTGCCTCCTAATCCAAATAACATTGCAACTGAAGATGAGTCTCTGCTACAGTCTCAACATTCTTTCCCTCACTTTGGGAGAGATGTTACTGCCTCCCTTTCTCATATACCCAGTAATGAGTCTTCTGTTGTAAAATATGAAGACATTCCAACTCTTCCTGACCCCCCTGTGTTTGCTAAAAGTGTCAATTCAGAAACTGTTATCACTCCCCCCTTGTCTTCAGAATCTCTACTGAGCGCAGAGATTGCTCATGGAACTGTACCATCTGCTCCTATTCCATTTAAGTTACAATTTGACAATAACCAGACTCTACAGTCCTCCAAAGAACAATTATTGTGTAAGCGCTTGGACCCACAGAGTCCTCAGGCTGAGAATCTTGACAATGACTCTGCTTCAGAAGAACTGGTGGTTGCTGGTAAATATCTTGGTCAACAAAATGAACAAACATTCTTCTTGGACCAAATCCGGCAGGGCGTGCAGCTGAAATCAGTAAGGTTTTATCACCAGTCCCCCTGTATGTGTGTAAAATGGATCTATATCCATGTATACTAGAAAGTGTGTACGCATGCCTTCTGCTTCCCCCCCCCCCTTTATTTAAAAAAAATAATAAAATATTCCTAATTTTACAGCATTTCTTCACACCTGCCTAAAAAAGTATATTTTTATTTAACCACTTGCTGCCCACCCACCGTCAAATGCCAGCAGGGCGGTGCGGCTCTCGTTCTGGGTAGACGTCATATGACTGCCTCCCAGAACGACCAATTTCGCATGCCCACAGGGGTGCATGGCAATGGTGGCTGCACCGTGTTGCTAGGACACAGCATGACCCTGATCTCTGTAAAGTGTCCAATCACCGCCGGTCACATGTAAAAACTGATGCCGGTAATCGGCGCTCCTCCCCTCACACTGACGGTGTGAGGAGTCGCTCAGCGGCATCTCCTCACAGGATATCTAGGGATGTATTTGGGGCACTGCTCATCAGTGCCAGCAATATGCACTCAGTGATGCCAGTCAGTGCTTGCTATCGGTGCTTCCCATCAATGCCACCCACCAGTGCCACCTATCGTGCCACCCCATCAGCGCCAATCAGTGAATGAGAAAAATTATTTATTTACAATTTACTGACTTTTTTCCAAAAAAAATCTCGCCAAAAGAGCTCTATTTGAAGAAAATAAAAATTTCACATGGTTGCAGTGTAGCATGAATGTGCAATTGTAATTCAAGGTGTGACAGCGCTGAAAAATGGCCTGGACAGGAAGGGGGTTAAGTGCCCTGTATTGAGGTGGTTAAAACAATTTACAAAATGCAAAGTGAGGAAACTGAAAAATTGAAATCAAATCAATATTTGCTGTAACCACCCTTTGGCTTCAAACATCAATTCTTCTATGTATACTTGCACACAATTTTTGAAGGCACTCAGCAAGTAGGTTGTTCAAACATCATGGAGAACTATCCACAATCTTCTGTGGATGTAGGCTGCCTCAAATCCTTCTCTCTTCATATAATCCAACACTCGCTGTTGAGATCATGGCTCTTTAGGGGTCAAACGTTACTTCGGGGCTCCTTGTTCATCTTTACGCTATAGTTCTTAATGACATTGGCTGTATGTTTGGTTCTATTGTCCTGCTGCAGTATACATTTGGGTCCTATCACACGCCTCCCTGATAGTATGGCATTATGGATAAATATCCAAGTATTTATCAGCTTTTAGGACATCATTCACAGGGGAATGTTGCGGGCCACAGATCCAGTGGTTGGCCAAGGTAACTTAATGCAGCAGATGAAACCCTTCATACTTCCCTTCATCAAAAGATGTCCTGCCATCAGGACAGAACTGGCAGAAACCAGTGGAACCTAGGTACACCCATCTGTCAGTCTGACCAGAAGTGGTCTTTATAGAAGAACTGCACCCAAGAAGCCTTAACTTTTGACATGGAAATTAGGCTAAGCGACTAAACTATGCACAAAAACATAGCAACTGGGGTGCAGGAAAATGGCAGCAGATACTTGGACTGATGAGTCAAAACTTGAAATTTGGCTGTAGCAGAAGGTAGTTTGTTAGCAAAGGGCTGGAGAACAATACAATAAGTGTACACAGGCAACAATGAATCATGGTGGAGGTTCCTTGCAAGTTTGGGGCTGCATTTCTGCAAATAGAGTTAGATTTGGTCAGGCTCAATGGTGTCCTCAATGTTCAGAATTACAGGCAGATGCTTGTCCATGCCATACCCTCAGGGAGTCATGTGATTGGCCCCAAAATGATCCTGCAGCAGGACAATTAACCCAAGCATACAGCCAATGTCATTAAGCACCACAGCAAGATCTGTGGTTGGTTCTCCAATGTTTGGAACAACCTGCCCGCTGGGTTCCTTTTTTTTTTTTTTTTTTTTTTTTTTTAAAACTGCCTTCAAACCAGCATTAATTCTTCTAGGCATGCTTGCAAAGGGTGGTCACACAATTTGATTTAAATTTCTCTTCTGTTCATTAACTTTTCCATTTTGGTATATAATACGATTTCTTATCGTGTTCCTAATTTGTGTGTGTGTGTGTGTATGTATGTGTGTATATATTATATTATGTTACTCTCTCAAATGGTACACCTCTCACATTTTTGTAAATTTAATCTTTTTCATGTTACACTGAAGAAATGAGTTTGCTACAATGTAAAGTAGTGAGTGTACAGATGGAATAACAGTGTAAATTTTCTGACCCCTCAAAATGACAACACACAGCCATTAATGTCTAATGTCTAAACTGCTGGCAACAAAAGTGAGTACACCCTTAAGATAATGTCCAAATTGGGCCCAAAGTGTCTATTTTGTGTGGCCACCATTTTCCAGCACTGCCTTAACCCTCTTGGGCATGGAGTTCACCAGTGCTTCACAGGTTGCCGCTGGAGTCCTCCTCCACTCCATGGCAACATCAGGGAGCTGGTGCATGTTGGCGACCTTGCACTCCTCCACTCTGTTTTGCGTATGCCCCACAAATGCTCAATAGGGTTTAGCTCTGGAGACATGCTTGGCCAATCACCTTTACCCTCGGCTTCTTTAGCAAGGCAGTGGTCAGTTTGGAGGTGTGTTTTGGGTCGTTATGTTGGAATGCTGCCCTGCGGCCCAGTCTCCGAAGGGAGGGGATCATGCTCGAATTCCGTAATGTCACAGTACATGTTGGCATTCATGGTTCCTGCAATGAACTTTAGCTGCCCAGAGCAGGCAGCACTAATGCAGCCCCAGACCATGACACTCCCACCACCATGCTTGACTGTAGGCAAGACGCACTTGTCTTTGTACTCCTCACCTGGTTGCTGCCACACACGCTTGACACCATCTGAACCAAATACGTTTTTATCTTGGTCTCATCAGACCACAGGACATGGTTTCAGTAATCCATGTCCTTAGTCTGCTTGTCTTCAGCAAACTGACTGCAGGCTTTCTTGTGTATCAGCCTTAGAAGAGGCTTCCTTCTGGGATGACAGCCATGCAGACCAATTTGATGTAGTGTGCAGCGTATGGTCCGAGCACTGACAGGCTGACCCCACCCCTTCAACCACTGCAGCACTGCTGGCAGCACTTGCATCTATTTCCCAAAGACGACCTCTGGATATGACAAGCACATGCACTAAACTTCTTTGGTCGACCATGGCGAGGCCTGTTCTGAGTGAAACCTGTCCTGTTAAACTGCTGTATGGTCTTGGCCACCATGCTGCAGCTCCGTTTTCAGGGTCTTGGCAATCTTATAGCCCAGGCCATCTTTATTAAACATGTGCAATTCGTTTCAATTTTTTTTTTAACAAAATATCCGAATTAACGAAAACCCGTTTAACAAATTTTTACGAATGTTCATAAATTCGAAAATTTTGTAAATTCACTTGTACATTCGGAAATAACCTAATTTATTTCTAACTATTAAATTATAAGTATTGTAATTCTTTCAAATTTGGCTGTTGGTGAACGTAATGAATACGAATTTATCCAAAGTCATGAATTATCTGAAATAACGAATTCCGCATCTAAACGAATGAAACGTAAAAATTAATAATAAATAATAAACTATTTATTTAATATTTGTTCCGTTCCATTTGTTTAGATGCAGCATTTGTTAATTCGGATAAATTCATATTCGTTACGTTCACTAACAGCCAAATTTGAAAGGATATTACAATACCTATACTTAATTTAATAGATACTATTTAAGATTTTCTAATTTTGAATTTCCAAATTTCCAAATTTTCTAATTTGCGTATTTACGACTATACAAATTTTCTAATTTATGAACTTACAAAATATACGAATTGCGATCATAACAACCCGAAAAACAAAAAACCCCCCCGAAAAAACTTGCACATGCACATGTCGAGCAACAATTTTTTTTTTTATTTTTTTTTTTTTTCAGATCCTGGGTTCTTTGCCACACGGTGCCATGTTGAACTTCCAGTGACCAGTATGAGAGAGCAATGACACCAAATTTCACATCTGAGACCTTGTAACATTGACAAGTCACATAACACCGGGGAGGGAAAAAGGCTAATTGAGCCCAATTTGGACATTTTCACTTAGGGGTGTACTGACTTTTGTTGCCAGTAGTTTAGAAATTAATGGCTGTGTTATTTTGAGGGGGACAGCAAATTTACACTGTTATACAAGCTGTACACTCACTACTTTACGGCAAAGTGTAATTTCTTAAGTGTCACTTGAAGATGTAATAAAATATTTACAAAAAAATGTGAGGGGTGTGCTCTTGTGAGATTATGTTCGGATTAATAATTACCTGCTGGGTTATACTTCATTAGGTGAATGGACACTGGTAGACCAAAGGTCTTCAGATAAGTGATCCCCCTATAACCCCTCCCATACAGGAAGCTTATTTAAGCTGTGTATGCCAAACATTTGGTGCTTCCAGAAGGCAGCTGTGGGACACAAAGCAGGCTCTGAACGGACACATGCAGTGGTTCATTTCTCCTTACCCGTGTCGAGGGGTCAACAGGTGTTGCTTGGCAGGCTAAAGGTCCTTGGCAGGATTGTTGCATAGGGGCTTGGTGAGCCCTATTAAAGGGTCTCCCTTTTTGAGGTGTTTTAACTACACCAAAGTACTGTTTGCGGCATTGAATGCCTTCCAAAAAGGAGTGGGACTAACACCACAGGGAAGGGCACACCTTCGTCATCAGCAGTTCCTGATAAACCTAGTCGTATCCTTAGTGTTGTATCCCCTGAAAGACCAGAGGCTCCCGGGCAATCTGAGCCGCTGTGCCTATCTGGTATTGTGCCTCCAGTCAACGCTGCTGTTTCACCTTTTATCATTAAGGATAAACTGTCCTCAGCCCTAGCCGGGTTAGAGCACAGGATTGCCGGCATGATTTCCTCCATCCCGCAGGGTGGCAGGAAGCGTGACAGATCCCCCCTCTCGAGTCTCCTCGCCTGGAGCAGGAATGGCTTGAGGATGGGGATGAGCTTAAAGCTCAGGATTCAGTGGAATTCCCGGCAGATGAGTCTGCTTCTGAGCAATCTGGACAAGATGTCCACTCGACGTTTGCCTCTCAGTAGCAGAGTTTTTTTTTTTTATTCCTGACTCTGACCGAAATGGTTCTTTCTGCCTTTAAGTTGCCTCTTGCAGAGGTGACTGAGTCCCCCCGGTCCTCTTTGGGCTCCAAGAACTTTTCAGGTCGCACAGACTTTCCCACTACACTCCCTGTTGGAACAGGCAGTGTATCCTGACTGAAACATCCTGACAGGACTTTTTTGCCTCCTAAAAATTGTTTTCCTTTTTTATACCCCATGGATGAAAAGTTTGTCTAAAAATGGAGCATGCCAGCCGTAGATCCAGCAGTCTCTTCCTTAAACAAGAACTTCACTTGTCCAGTAGATAATACACAGGGATTGAAAGACCCTGTTGACAAGAATTTGGAGTTTTTAAAGGCCTCCTTTTCTTTGGCCAGTTCAGCTATTCAGCCAGCTGTTGCAGCAAGTGGTATTTGCCAGTCCGTAAAGGATTAAGTCAAACAGCCAGATAGGCCTAACCAGGAGGATGATCTGCCTGAAAGCAAGAGATATTCCTCGAGTGCTGTGTTTTGCTGTTGATGCTTTAAAGGATTCAATACAGCAGGTTTCTTGTCTGGCTCTCGTCTGTACATATGCGCAGACTTTTATGGCTTAAGAACTGGTCAGCTGAGCTTCCTTGTAAAAAGCTATTGGTAGGTTTCCCGTTTCATGGGGAACGTTTATTCAGTGATCACTTAGACAAATGTATCCAAAAGATTTCTGGAGGGAAGAGTTCCTGTGAAAAGTTCCAAACGTCACGCTTTTAAAAAACCCAGGGACTGCTTCCTCAAATGTCTCATCAGGGCGGTTTTGCCACCAACAGGGTGCTAGGGCCAGGGGCAAGCTGCAAGGCCAGGGCCAGAAAAGGCCCTGGGTCCAAAATTCTAAACCCAGCACCAAACCCTCCTTTTTGAAGGGGCGCCCCACTCCATCGGGTGGGGGGGAAGGCTGCCGAGCTTTGTGGACATTTGGAAAACAATTCAGGGAGTGGGTCACCTCAATTATATATTGCGGTTACAAGCTGACGTTACGAGGGTTGCCCCCCAGAGGTGCCCCCCAGAGGTTTCTAAGATCTAGCGTTCCCTTGGATCCTCCAAAAAGAAGCATATTGCTTCAGGCACTACATCAAGGAGTGATTGTAGAGGTTCTGGTATCTGAAAGGGGCACAAGGTTTTACTCAAACCTGTTTATAGTTCAGAAACCAAACAGACACAAGGCTCATTTGGGACCTAAGGTCGCTGAACAAGTATCTATTGATACAATCCTTTCAGATGGAGTCTGTCCACTCAGTAGTAACCTCACTCCAGAGGGGGGACTTTTTAGCCTCCATCTGTATAAAGGATGCGTACTTGCACGTACCTATCTTTCAGCCTCATCAGAGGTTCCTAAATTTTTCAGTAGAGGAATGTCACTTTCAGTTGGTGGCTCTACCCTTTGGGCTTGCTACAGCTACCCAGGTGTTCACAAAGGTCCTAGCACCAGTACTGGGTCTTTTAAGGGCCCAAGGGATCCTGGAGCTCGGGTATCTGGATGACGACCTGCTCAGATATCACTCGGTACTGGCTCTAGAACAGAACATAATATACAGTGAGGTATTTGAAAAGCTTAGGCTGGATCATAAATGCCAAAGTCAGCCTTGAGACCAGCTCGAAGTCTAAAATATTTAGATCTGATTCTAAACGCTGTCCAAGCAAGAGTATTCCTGCCACTCGTAAGGATCGGTGGCCTGAAGGATCAGGGGAGTCTAAGGGGCACCAGACAACCCTCCATTCGGCTCTGTATGAGTCTTCTAGGGAGGATGGTATCCTCCCTTGAGGCAATGCCCTATGCCCAGTTCCATTCCAGGCCTTTACAACAAGACATCTTGTTAGCTTGGAACAGAGGAAGAAAAGCACTTGGTTATCCAATGTGCTTATCTCCTCAGGCATGCTTAAGCCTATACTGGCGGCTGCAGGATCAGAACCCGTAAAAGGGAAAATACTTTCTCCCGGTAACTTGGAGAGTACTGACCACAGATGCCAGTCTCTCTGGCTGGGGGGCGACCCTAGATGGGCTCACAGCCCAGGGGAAATGGTCAGGCACAGAGCAGACCCTGCCCATCAACGTCCTAGAATTACAGGCAGTATGTCTGGCCCCTTTGGTCCTGGATGGTGGAGCTTCAGGACTGCCCCATCAGGGTTCAGGCCAACAATTCTACGGCAGTGGCCTATATAAACCACCAAGGTGGATTTTACAGGTAAGTGACTTAAAAAAAAGTGTATGTATGAAATTTAGTGTTTGTTTCATTTTCTAAGGGGGGGGGAATGAACTGTAAAATTTTTGCAGACCTTGCTTATGCCCTGAGTCTGAGTGATGTAAAAGAGTATATGTGTGTGTATATGTATATAATGCTAAATTTCAAGATTGGATAATTAGAGGTTGCACACTTTGATCTGTTTTGTAAAAGTAGGCTAAAAATACGGGGGGGGGGGGGTTTCCCCAATGTTTAAATACTTTTATTGGGAAAAACTAGAAATCAGACTTAAAATACTATTAAAACTATACACTAAGATTAATAGGTAATGATAGGCAAAACATGTGTTCTATTCAACTTTGAATAATGCAATCACTTGTTTTGTTCGCTTGGTGATGACTTTTCTGTGATTCTCAACTACCCTCAACAAGAAATTTTTTTGTTCATCCCTGACCGATTTTGTTATACTTTTTTCCTCTTTCTGCGGTATCATTGAGTGTTCACATGGCTTCTTGGAGAATCACTGCAGTATTCTATCACGTCGTGGATCCCAAACGATTCGAAGAACGTCTTTGTTTTGTTAGTAACGAAATGGCTCAGGTCTTTTCCTTCAAAAACCATGTTTTTACCCTCTAATCGTTTCACTTCCTTTTTTTTCTTTGCAGGTTTGGTTTCTAAATTTTTAGTCATATTTTCCTTAACAGCCTGAGTAATACGTTCGTCCAAAAAAGCCAATCCTGCGTTTGTTTCTGACAGATCCCAAAGGTGTCTCTTAGCAACTGTGAGCACATTTTTGGACATCTGCATCTGGGTAAGTGCTCAAAAGCTGTAGCATATCCAAATCGACTTACAATTGCCTCATGCCAAAAGCGAACAAATGAGGCTGAGAAAATTTGCAAACGGTTTTCACTAAACAATTGAATATTCAACAATTGGAAGGAGAGGACAATTTTAAGTGCATATATTGCCTTTGCCATCCACCTTGCTTGATGCAGTGCCCTGGGATCCTGAAACTGTAGTTTTTAGACCAACCTCCTAGGTACAGGAGTAAGAGTTGTAATCACACTTTGTAGTCTTCTCTTGGATGACTTCTGTCTTTTAGGACATTTTTGGATGTAGTTAAACGTTTTCACTCGTTCTTCTAGAAAGCCTTGAACGGGACTTTCTTCATCCAGCATTGTTTTATATGACTTATCAAGTGAAGCCCACAGACTTTGCTTTAAACTGATCAATGTGTGCATCCCCTAAGTATTATCCAATCTTCTTGAAATTTGGTATATATCTTTTACATCAGACTCGGGACGTAAGCAAAGTCATATGAAAATCACATCTTTGGAAAAATGAAACACACTGGGGGTCCATCTGGGCTTGCCATCATTTGATGCTAGTTCTACTAACTCAAATGTTCAACCTCCGAAATGGAGACTGGGGTAAAATTCACTAGTGTACTTGGAGTAGGCTCAGCTTCACCCTTCTAGACCTAATGACTGCTTCTATTAAAGCTTGTGTGGTGGTGCGTCCTGGCTAAGTCCCCCGTCCCATGTCAAATTTTTCTAATCTGCTTTGTTCTAGGTCGGCCAGAATCTAAAAGTGGAGTCTGAGTGCTCCAGCATTGTTGGTGCTTTAAGGGCAGTCATTCAGAGAAGGCACAAAGCTATACATTCCTCAGGTATGACTTTTGCTATGGATGATCTATAACCTCATTAGATTGGCTAAATGCTGTATACTAATTATATACTGTTTGCCATAAGATTTTAACTTGGTGAAGAAACCATTGCAGCTTCTACAGCCAGATGTGCATATTGTCTGGACTGTACAGATCTAAAATGAAACCAGACAGAATAAACTTTTTGCGCCAGTATCTGCATTCACTTTGTATGAACTTCTTGCACTTGCCTATACAGTAGCACTCAGAAGGAAGGTCCCTGCCAATCAGATGTGCTGCATTGCATGCAAATATGCTAACAAGACTGACTGAAGGAGAAGTTATCGGTTTGCTGCTTCTTTACTGTCCAGCAGTAATGGGGGTATGATACCACTGCATTAGAGGCTGTTGAAGTACCACTTCTCCATTCCCTCTGTACAGTGGTCATCAACACAGTGCCACCTACAGAAGGGAGGGTTAACTGCACCTGCCTACATGCTGCCTTCAAAATTACCCTAGAATGGGTAGGCGGCCTTAAGCCTCGTACACACGATCGTATTTTCAGCAGGGAATTGTGTGACAGACTGTTTGCCTAAAATCTGACTGTTGGTACGCTCCATCAGACAATTGTTGGCCAACTTTCCGCCAACAAATGTTGGATGGCAGGCTAGTAAACTTTCGGCAGACAACAGTCTGTTAGATTTTGTGTGTACACAAGTCCGTAACACAAGTTGAAAGTACAAACACGCATGCTCAGAATCAATGCCCACCAAACACGACATTAGCAGAAGGTGCCCAAAGGGTGGCGCTCAAGAGCTGAAATTCCTCGTAGTACATCACTACGTTCATGTTTGTTGGCCGACAATTGTGTACCGTTTGTATGCAAGACAAGTTCACGGCACACGCCCTTCAGGAAAAGTCTGATGCTTTGTTGGCCAACAATCCGATTGTGTGTACGAGGCTTAAGACTGGCATATGTACCTGAACAGCATGGGATAAATCAAAGATCACAGGCACAGTGCCCTATATTTTTACCCTGCTAACACTTGGGTGTAGTGTAAAAGAGCATTTTTCTTTTTGCCTATGTTTCTGCAACTGCAAAATGTGCTTGCGGTGCCACAATTTCTCAATGGTGCCCCAAACACGGGTAGCAGTTATGCGGTTTCCACATGAGAAAATGTACTTGGTTCATGTCAAATTTTGTACATGACCTTTTAGTGTTTTTGTAGCGGATGGGGTTGATTTGTGAAGGGGGAATTGAGCAGTTTACTTTTGCAGGGAAATTATGTAGCTTGGTGGATGAGGTGTGACTCCCGACTTCCATCAGTCGATCGTGTGTGTGATGATTTTGATGTTAGCTTAGTAAATGTGGTAACTTCACTTTGCAGGGAAATTGTCCCTTTTTTGTAAAGTGAACACTATAGAGTTATAGTTAAGTGTACTTAATGCGTTTTTTTTGTCCCCCCCCCCCCATTCTAGATGATGAAGATGATGTGGAGGAAGAATGGGAGGACTAGGCATTCACTATACCGTGAAATACATTGTGGCTTTTGAGGTGTCTGTTTTTTATATTGTATGCTATTTATGTAGATTTTTAATGTGCTAAAAAAGAATGGTTTATAATAAAGATGAATAATGTACACTGTAGCATAAATATTTTGGGTCTGTATCTGTTGCACTTGGCACAGAATAGTGCGTATTTTATAAATGGTTGGCTTACTCAGTTTTATTAAGCTTTGCTGCGAGCACTCTATTTACTGTTGTGACCCTAAATGAAAGTATAGTGTGCCATATACAGTACTACATTCTGTGCTGTATAATTACCACTGATAATTTGTGTTCATTGCAATTTTTGTATTGATCCAACAGTTTTGTTTTTGTTTGGTGCTTTAAAGTTTAAAACAAAAAAAACAATCTACATTCCCCCCCCCCCCAATTTGCTCTTGCCATAGCTGCTAAGATATCCCATATTTCCGTGATGTCTGGGGTCAGACTTGGGCCAATGACTGTGGCAGTAGAGGTTCACATGTAATCGGTTGGAAATATACAAGTGAACCCCCCCCTAGTACATAGAGATGCAATTGGCACACGTCCAGCTGTTGCAAAACTACAAGTCCCATAAGGCATGTCAAAACTGACAGCCAGAAGCATGAAACCCAGAGGCATGATGGGACTTGTAGTTTTGCAACAGCTGAAGGTCCGCCAATTGCTTATCCCTGCCCTAGTAGATGGTGCCAGTCTTCACCAGAGCTCCTGTAGGTCTGATGAAGTAGATCAGGTGGAGGTAGCATAACCACTGAAGCAGATGAGGAACAAGCAGAAGAATGGTCAAATGAGCAAGCCAAAAGATTAGTAATGTTTAGTAGCTGAGATCAGACAGAAGCATGGGCTATGAATAAGCCAAAGATCTTTAACAAAGGTAAGGACGGCAACAGGTTTGCAAGGAGTAAGATGTTGATTGGGGAGCACAATCTGGTAAACGGGAAGTAGAGAGACATTGTTTAAATCGGGATGTTCATTGGAGGAATTGAAGAGTTCAAGGTTCACCAGAAATGAGATGCAAGGCAACATATTATACAAGGGATCAAGAAGGAAGCGGTCTAGCAGGTGGCACAGTGAGAAAAGCTACAGCCAGACAACCCCAGAGCTCCCAGGTTTAGATCTAGGCCCTGATACTGGGAGGACCAGAAGAATGGCAGAAGTGCTTCCCATGCAGCTATGAGATGAGCAGCTTCCATATTCACAGGGGAAAGCAGTAGTCCTGCTGCAGATCTGCAGGCAGGGCACATGCACCTTTTTGCGACCACTGGGTGTGTTGTATAGTCAGAGCACGCACAGGAGGTGGTGGGGTGGCCAACCAAGCCTTTATCCTCCCTCCCAGGCACAGAGTAGGTTCTAGTCCTTGATGGCTGCAAAGGCATCCTGTTCTGCATCCTTATTCACAGCTATTCCTGCCATTGTCCTGCTCAACTAAAACTTGAGTCAGCCGAGTCCTTTTTAGCACAGTATGAGCTATGCAAGATGCACAGTGATTGCATCAGAGGTGTTGACATATGAGAAAAAATTTGCCCAGATGGTATAACCTGCTGCCAGGTTGGCTCCAGCGGTGAGCAGGAGGTGGCCTTGGATCCATTTGGGGGGGGGGGCAGGAGGCTGATATCACCCAGGGGCAGCTCACAGAGGTATTGAGCAGTTTCCTTATGCTGGCACAGGTGCAGGCACTTGCTATCCCCTGGTATATATTGTGTTATTGTAAAAAGTATTGGGATGCGTGCCTTTACACGCACATGAATTTTAATGGCATCCCAGTCTTGGTTCATAGGGTTCAATACTGAGTTGGTTGACCCTTTGCAGCTATAACGGCTTCAACTCTTCTGGGAAGGCTGGCCACAAGGTTTAGGAGTGTATGGGAATGTTTGACCATTCTGCCAGAAGCGCATTTGTGAGTTCAGGCACTGATGTTGGATGAGAAGGCCTGGCTTGCAGTCTCCGCTCCAATTCATCCCAAAGGTTTTCTTTCAGGTTGAGGTCAGGACTCTGTGCAGGCAAGTCAAGTTTCTCCATCCCAAACTCTCTCATCCACGTCTTTACGGACTTTGCTTTGTGCACTGGTGCCCAGTCATGTTGACACAGGAAGGGGTTATTCCTGTAAAGTTGGGAGCATGAAATTGTCCAAAATGTCTTGGTATGCTTACGCCTTGAGAGTTCCCATAGTTCCACTGGAACTATGTGGCCAAGCCCACCCCCTGAAAAACATCCTCACCTTAGGAACCCCCCCCCCTTTCACCACCAAATGATTTGAACCAGAGGCGGCTCTAGGCTTTGTGAGGCCCCATTCACGCCCATAATGGGAAAAATAAAGTGATAAAAAATTAACTGTATATATCACCTATATTAAGAGACTTAAATCCTATGAACTATGAATTCACAGTTTCTAAAATGTTCTCTAACCAATTATTCTTTAATCAAATATCATTAAACATAGGGTATGTGTGTATGATCACCCACACAAATATAGATGCAATTTGTGCAGCTGCTACTAACAATGTGTTTAGGTTATAGCAAAAGTAAAAAAAAAAAATATTTCTCCATTTACATGAAGGTCGGCGGGGTAATATAACCCAACACAGAGCCCCCCTTACATAAGAGTCTGCAGGATTCCCCCTTACAGTGCAAGGGTAAATTTTATGTAAAGGGAATGCTGCAGATCGTGATATAAGAGGAAATGCTGCAGACTGGTGTGAATGTGAACTCTGATGTAAGGGGGGCTCTGGTGAAAAGAGATCACCTTTATATCAGAGTGCACAGCATTCCCCATTACATCAGGGTCTGCAGAGTTCCAACTTACATCTAAAACAGAAACTCTGATATGGAGGGGACTCTAGTGACCACAGACCACCTTCCACAGAGTAAATGCACGAAGGTAAGGATATCAGCGGTAACTTTTAAATCTGTGCCCCTTTACCTTACTGTATTCACTCCCCCACAGTCTGACTCTGCGGACATGATACAAGAAACGGTCAGAGACTGTGCAGACATGATACAGGAGATGGTCAGAGACTGTGCGGACAATGATACAGGAGATGGTCAGACTGTGCGGACAATGATACAGGAGATGGTCAGACTGTGCGGACAATGATACAGGAGATGGCCAAAGACTGAGCGGACATGATACAGAAGATGGTCAAAGACTGAGCAGACATGATACAGGAGATGGTCAGAGACTATACGGTTATGATACAGGAGATGTCAGAGACTGTGCGGACAATGATACAGGAGATGGTCAGAGACTGTGCAGACAATGATACAGGAGATGGTCAAAGACTGCGGACAATGATACAGGAGATGGTCAGAGACTGTGCAGACATGATGCAGGAGATGGTCAGACACTGTGCGGACAATGATACAGGAGATGGTCAAAGACTGAGCGGACATGATACAGGAGATGGTCAGAGACTGTGCAGACATGATACAGGAGATGGTCAGAGACTATACAGTTATGATACAGGAGATGGTCAGAGACTGTGCAGACATGATACAGGAGATGGTCAGAGACTGCAAACATGCTGCAGAAGATGGTCAGAGACTATACGGTTATGATACAGGAGATGGTCTTAGAATGTGCAGACAGACACCAAACACTGGAGCCATAGCCACAGATGATACTGCCACAGACAGGGTGCAGAGCAGACAGATGATCCCTCTATACACTCCTTGGTTCCTACTACAAGCAGTGAAGCAGGAGAAGCCGACACATTCGCTTTGAGCACCATTCTGGTAGATGTAGTCTCTGCAGAGTGCAGGCACCGGTGGGCCAAGTCTAGTGTGTGGTGTGCAGAACTACAACTCCCGCCATGTAATGTGGTGCAGGGACAAGGTCATCCAGTGCCCAGGGCAAAGGTGTTAAACTGCACCCCACTCCCCAGGTGGAGTAGGGGCTGGGGTGCAGTTTGTAGCGATATGCAGTTTGCAGTACGCATTTTATCCTGCAGTAAAGCTTTGGGCCAACAGTAATGTAGAAAAAATGTATCAGTGTGAGGAAAAATGCCTGTGTGTGTTGTGTCATTAGAAGGAATAGATGCCCCTGCTTCTATGGTGTGAGTCTAAAGCGAAGTAGGCACGGTTAGTTCGTTTTTTTTTTTGTGCAGCTGGTGTGCGGAAGAAAAGCATGGCCTTTCGACAAAAATTGATCTACTGATTGATTTCTGTGGAACAGAAAGGGGGAAGGCCACACACAGACTGAAATTTGTCTGGTCCCTACTGAACTGGTCGATTTTTGGTCTGTGTGCGCCCAGCTTAAGGGGCTCTGTGTAATTGTGAAGAAGGATCAGTGCAATAAGAGGGAGAGGGCAACTCTGGTGCTAAATTTTGTGTTCTATTGTCAGCCTAAAATTCAGATTCCTCGTTATAGGTTAGCTGCTACACACTGATATCCCACAATGATTGATAATGAGTCACTGCAGAGAGGTTTTTTTACAATTATAACTGCATATGTCACTAATCACAGGCTTGGGGCTTAATTCTAGTAGACCCTCACCTCCTTTGCAAGCAAAACACACAGCCTTTAGTAAATGTCCAGTAAAGTTTTCTGAGCCTGAGAAGTAGTGAAGTTTTCCTGGTCTGTGATCTCATCAGAGTTGCAGGATACTGATAATTTACCAGTAATCTGCAAGCACTGATTGCAGACTGACACAGCCAGGACGTTTTACAAATCTGGCATTGCTGACACTAGTAATCCAGCAGCAAATACTTTAGCACTTCACTAGCAGCTTCCATGGATTGAATGAAGATCTTGTGTGCTGGTCTGGAGAGAGCTCTGGTGACTGCTGGGCTGGACAGTGATCGGTGCTGCAGAGTATACAGTGTGATGAACTTTCTTAGCCTGCTCCGCCCACCTCTCCTGCTGCTCAGACTGTGCAAACTCCGATCCAGCCAGGCAAACCCAGGAGGATCGTCCATCTCCTGTATGGGCACTGGTATGGCTGCAGCTACAGAGAGGAGGCACTCAGTGTGCACAGTGTACACAACCTCAGCTCAGGCCATTTCTCCTGCACTGAATGAACATAGTGCAGCTGGCAATCCAGCCCCCCCTCCTTCCAGCTCTGGTGTCGGCTTTCTGAGAAGGCTAGGAGGCAGTAGAGATCATGATCTGTTCTCCGTGTGAGGGGGATGTTACAGCCGACACAGCTGGAACCTACATGGCTTTACCCGCTGACCAGGGACATTCCCCTCTCATTCACGTTCAGCAAAGTAGGCGGGTTTTGAGAGGCCCCTGTGAGTGCGAGGCCTTAGGCCACTGCCTACTTTGCCTAATTAGAAAGCCGCCTCTGATTTGAACCAGTCTACAAAGCAAAATCCATAAAGACATGGACGAGTGAGTTTGGGGTAGAGGAACCTGACCGGCCTGCAGAGTCCTGACCTCAACCCAATAGAACACCTTTGCGATGGAGTGGAGACTGCAAGCCAGGCATCAGTGGCTGACCTCACAAATAATCCCACAGGCACACTCCTAAACCTTGTGAACAGCCTTCCCAGAAGAGTTTAAGCTGCTTTTTATTGCAGCATGCTGAGTTGCAGTGTGATTGGGGGACACTGGAAACTGTCTCCTGTCTGTGCTTACTATGTAGTAAAATGTCACTGCACACTGAATTAGTGACCCCCCTTTAAATTTCCACAGAAGCGATAGCAGTAAAAATAATAATAAATAAAATAAGATATGCTTCCAAAAATACTTACTGTATAATTAAATAAATAAATAAATTAGACTAATCCCACCATTGTGAATAAATGTGCTCTAAAAAAATGCACAGTGATGAGCTTTCTTCAAATGTGCCTATGTTTAAACCAGCTGGAAACTCCTTATAATAAATAAATTAAATGCAATCTAATTACATAAAAAAAATATGTAAAAATGTATGGTTACATATATGGTGCTTAATAAAGTTTCTACACACACATAAATGATAATGTGCAAATTAATATATAAAAATCCTTCCTTAAACCTAAAAATCCTTCCTGTGAGGTTTAAAGCGGGGTTCCACCCAAATTTTGAACATTATCTCTATGCATTCTCTTCCTTGCCTAGATGCTGACATGCTGTGTAAAAAAATTTGAATCGCCGTAATTACCTTTTTTTTCTAATCTTCTTAGCACTTCCTGGTTTTCCTCCCATGGGAGTAGGCATGTTTCTAGCCTCTCCCAGACCTCCCACAGTCCCCTGGGAGCTAGTCTCAGGCTTCCCAGCATGCATTGTGCAACAGCGTCATCACAACATCTCGGTGAATGCTGGGAGCACAGCATTCACCGCATCCAGGAAATACATGCTTGTGGGCTTCAAATGCCCACAATGAAGATGGAAACCGCCTTCAGTGAATTTTATAAGTTATTCTTTACAACGAAATCGGACACAGGCGGACTTATTACACAGAACATGTGAGTAGATAATCATGAGAAGAAAAGTTTGTGAATGAACTCCAAAAAAAAAAAACGATAGATAGGTGGACCCCCGCTTTAAACAGTTTTGACAAGTGTTGTGTAATCACACAGATCAGTGTCAATTAACTCGTGACAAAGTAAAACAAAAAGATAAAAGTGTCAAAGAAAGATGTTACTTTTAACTGCTTATACTTCTTCTTCAGCGCTATTCTCCGTTCCTCTCATATTCCAGACATGTGGAGAAAGATAAAAGTATCCATTGCGCAGAGGTTTAAAAAGTTCATTTGATACTATAATACAAATAGTTACTGCACTCACAGACTGCTTCTCACTGGGATCGCTCTGTAAGTTGATCAAGGTGCAGACAAGAGTACAGCAGTACGGTGCTAACTACACCACCGCCAATTCACACACTTCAGATGCTAGATGTCACAGGCTCCTCCTACATGTTACGTCACTGCCACGTGACTTTTTTTATTGATTTTAGTTGCAGCTTTATTATTTGGTCATCTCATATTAACCATTTTTGATCTTACCAGTATTTAAATTATTTACCACGTCAGCGCTTGAGTTTTTTCTTTCATAATGCAGTGGGCTTGTCCAAAAAAAAAGCCTCCCCGCCTGACTATTTATCCCAGTCGTGGCGTTCGCCTTTGGCGGCACTTCAGTCTCCCTCAAGATGGTGTTGGGCTGGAGGGACCTTGTGCATGAAGCCCAGATGCAACGGCACTCGGCATTGCCTCAACTGGCAGCCACCTTGCCACATGTAATCGCTACTCCATAAACAAACCAGGCTCTGGATCCTTACTCTTCACACTCACAGGAAGATGTACTACAGTCAGAGGGTTGAGTTACAGCAGTTATCCCCCTGCCTACCAAGGAGATGGCCTTGAATATGCTAACTCCCCTGCTTCATCCATGGACAGAAATATGGCTGAGATTGCAGAGTTGGCTCTGAGCCAGAATAGCTCAGTCTATGAACAACTGCCCATGCCACTAGCTCCATATTCTGGGGATGCTGTTCTGTTGGCCTGCTTCTCAGTGTTACTCCAGCAGGAGCTATTTAAATCATGCATGTCCATAACTGAAGAATGATTCCCATAGCACTGCTGAAAGGCTAGACACCATAGTCTAAGATGGAAAGTAAAGTTAAAAGGGTTAACCAGAATTTTACCATGATCTCTTCTTTACAAAACCAACTGCATCAGGCTAAGTCCAAAAATGTAAGACCTGGAAAACAGGTTCAGACGGTATAACTTCAGGATTTGTGGCCTGCTGGAATTAGTAACTTAGCTGGAAGACACAGTACGTGATTACTGATATTTCTCTACATCTTGAAATGGACAGAGTGCATCGTGCTTTAATATCTCCCAGGCTGGGCGGTCTACCTAGAGCATCCTGACACCAAGTTTTACTTTTCTCTCTTCTAATGCTTCTCCACTCAAGTGTACCCCTGCTCCTAGCATCTCAGGCTTTCAGACTGGGCGACAGATTCTTGGATGAGATGTCGAGTATCGTCAACAGGCGAGTACAGTCTACCAAACCTTTAAGTTCCTTTTAACCTCTAAAATCCTAATATTGACTCACAATGTACAGGGACTTAATTCTCCTACCAAGCGCACGATCGCCTTCCAACATGATCACAAACTGAGCATAGACATACTCCTTCAAGAA
Source organism: Lithobates septentrionalis (assembly GCA_037952835.1). Classification (NCBI taxonomy): domain Eukaryota; kingdom Metazoa; phylum Chordata; class Amphibia; order Anura; family Ranidae; genus Lithobates; species Lithobates septentrionalis. The sequence continues at coordinate 13,092,691 of JBBDGP010000147.1, read as the reverse complement.
ACACATTTTTCCTCGTTCCTCAGCGCCAAATACTTAAATACTAGAAAGTGATCTGTGTAGCTCAAAATATCCCATTAACTCCTACCACCATAAAGACAAAGAAGGGGAAGATACTTTTTGGTGGCAGGAAAAATGAATGAACATGCTATTGCCTTATTTCTTACTATTCTTCTAAAGTGACGTTTTTTGAGAACATGCTCACGGTGCTGATGCCCCATGTGCTGTGGCATGTCGTAATAGGTGGAGACGGTAATGTGTCTCTTAACTAAGTTCTCGACAGATCTAACACACAAACCGATTTTGAAATGCACTCCGAAACAGGGCTGTAAATTGGCCCAGATATTACACTGCCATGACCTTATAGATATCTGGAGAGATCTCCTCCCCACAACCAGACATTATACTCCTTATTCTCAGGTCCATAAAACATATTTGCGCATAGACCACATCTTTACACTCTCACCGCTGCTTCCCTCTATTTATTCAACTAAAATACTTACCACATTATGATCCAATAATTCGCCAGTCCAGATTTCAATATCAGATCTCTGGGTCAGGCCGAAGCCCTCCACATGGTGTCTCAATGCCTCACTGCTTGATGACCTCACTATTTACACTGATTACTGATAATCATTCAGCTGATACCTCCCCTGGTATTAACTGGGCAACATATAAAGCAACATTGATGCAAACTGCTTTAAATAGCCTCCAGAACTAAACGCATCCATGCACAAACGCTACAGCAAGAGGAGGCATTAGGACGAATCATGCGGGAGCAAAATTCTAATCTCCCATTTAGATTTAAGGCATTAAATTGAAGTGGTGTGCACGGCATTTAGGGCATTCTCACACTGGGGTGGGGGGGGGGGGGGGTTTGGCGTCGGCGATAATGTGCTGCTTTTTCCCATCCTGCGAGCACACCGCTCCAGTGTGAAAGCATTCGGGCTTTCAAACTGGGGTAACAGGGGAGACATTTTAAAGGCGCTTTTTAATAGCCCTTTAGCGCCTGAAAAACGACTCAGTGTGAAAGAAGCCTAAATCTTAGCCTTACCACTAATGTAGAAAAATGCTTATGTTGGTCTAGGCATTGCTTCTATGATTTTGGGAGACAAGCCTACTACATAATAATCTAGGAAACTTTGACCGTACAATCCAGCCTTTCCAAAACTACGTGTGCGAGAATGGAAACCGACCCAAAATCCACAATTGATTATTCGAGAATTTTTATACTAAACTTTATGCTTCACCAAACCCATTTCCTAAAGCTCAAGAAGTTTACGTTTTTACATGATATTACCCTTCCCCAGATGTTTCAGGACCATATAGAGTTGATGGAGGGTGATTTTACGCAGGGAAAAATCGAGGTAACTATCAAGTCTGAACCAGTTGAAGGCACCTGGTCCTGATGGTTTTATTGGCTATTATTACAAAAAGTATTTAGTTATTGACATCTCATTTATGCTCCTTTTTTCAATGAGTTGAGAAAAGGGTCCCCCTTGACTATACATGAAAATTCCGCTTTCATTCATGTTATCCCTAAACCAGGGAAGGACCTTGGGGACTGCTCCAATTATTTTAACCTGATTTCCCTCATCAACGTGGATCACAGATTGATGACTAAAATTCTGGCACCTAGAATGAATAGCTTTCTGTCTAGGTATATTCATCCGGATTTGTTCCCTAACTGTCAGGTGCCATACCAAACCCTCTGATTGATAAATATAATGGCAGCGTTGCAAGGCTTTTGACTTTTAATCTATGGATATATTATATTTAACCATATTGCAAACGCTGTACAGCACACCTACAGCCAGACTCCTGGTAAAAGGGTATAGTTCACATGATCTAGAGATTTACAGAGGTACGTGACCAAGGCTGTGCTCTATCCATGCTGCCAGGAAGAACCCGCAGCAGCTGCACAAAATGCTGAATTTATTCTCAGCAAACCAGCACGGGCTACAACAAAATGGTGTCGGTGCCCGGGAACAATGGCCAAAGCACAAGGCTGCAGCGCACAATAACGGCCGTGGGGGGTAACCCACGGCCCCGTCCACAGTCAAGTCATACAGCGAGTCCCTCTGGGGCATCCAGCCCATCCATGAGAAGCCCAGCAAAGTCTAAACCAAGGAGGCATTCCCCAGCTAGGCCACAAGCTGACACAGACATGGAGGTAAGCGGGCCACAAATTGCTGATTCCTCTCAGGATAGACCCTCCAGCGATCCCATAGCAGAATTCCCCACATCAGACAGACCTATCTCTGACACAATGCTAAAAGATCCTCACTGAAATCAGACATGATCAAAGGGATTAACAAGTGCCAGAGGGAAGTCCAAGCTATGGGACACAAGGTAAATCAAGTTGAAAGGAAGATGGATGAGTATGCATCATCATCATACAATGTGCTAGTTGATGCTAGTTGATGCTCAGGGGGGTGAAATCGCATTGTTGAAAGACACTCGCAGATTTAGAGGACAGATCCAGAAGAAACTACCTCAAAATTAGAGGCATATCAGAATCTGTCCCACCTAACCAACTCCTACAATATGCCCACACCCTATTCTCAACGTTGGTTCCAACACTGACTGCACAAGACCTTGTAGTGGACAGAATCCATAGGGTCCCTAAACCATCTTTCCTACCTGAAGAAACACCAAGGGATGTATTATTAAGGGTCCACTACTACCATGTGAAGGAACAAATTCTACGTAAGTGTCACGTAAACTCGACAGCATACTTCCACAATATGCCACTATACGTCTACTTCCTGAACTATCCAGGCACACATTACAATGCCGCCACAACCTGGCGACGATCACCAAGGCCCTAAGAAACCACAAGGTTTTCCACAAATGGAAATACCCTGCAACTCTCTCCATTACTCATAATGGGACCACCACATCAATCAACACGCTAGAAGAAGGGCTCGCAGCCCTAAGACAATGGGGCATACTCCCAGACCAGGCATCATACCCTCCACCTTCATCAAGGCCACAACCAGGCTCTAATGAATGGGCTGATGAAAGTATAACTACTGTACATAAACATAATTCTCAACGTGTTTTGCTAGATTATACAGCTTCTTCAGGAGATTTGTGGTTAACTTACAGCGTCTCAATGTATAAAAAAAATATATGATAGAAATACATTAAATTGAACATGTCTGCTTTTTTGTTAAACATCTTTATACAGAGCAAGAACACAAGATCAACTGAAAAGAACTCTTACCCCAAAAGAAAACTGCTCCTGGGTTAGTATGCAAGCATATCCGGGTCACCGGCCGCCATTTCAAGGGATATTAGTGGGTCATAGAAGGGCCACAGTGCCCGTAAAAAAAAATCTATGGAATATCAAACATTAATGGTGATAATTACTTAATATGTAAAAAAACAATTCCAAGGGTTTTTAAAAGGCTGCAATTACGTTTTCAACCACTGGAGGGAGCCTAGTTGAAAGGCTGAAAATACAGCAGAAGGCAAGCTGTGATAAACCCTAAATACTTCCCAATAAGGATGAGCTCCAGCGTGTTCGCACAGCCCAAGTGCAGAGCCCGCCAGGAAGTTGGCACTGCGCTGCGCTAATCACAGGCAGTGAGACATTTCCCGATCTCTGCAGCCACGCATCGGGACAATGTCTCACTGCCTGTGATTAGAGCAGCGCAGTGCCGACTTCCTGGCGGGTTCTGCACGTGGGCTGTGCGAACACGGCGGAGCTCATCCTTACTTCCCAATAAGGGACTCATCTAAAGAATAACTATAGATACCAAAAAACTTCCTTACCCTGCTAGCGAACACAGCGAGGAAAGACCCAAATAATCCAAGGCGTAGGTGTAAAAAAGAAATTGCTTCCACAGATCACACTTTCTTCAGTTACAAGCCGATCAGATCTGCAAGGCAAAGCAAACATTTGCCATAGCAGCAAGGGCCCAATTCAGCAAATACAAAGTTAGGCAAGAAACATAAGGTATCACAGCATTTACCTTGGTATTGTGGAGATAGTGTGTGTGTGTATGTGTGGCTCCCATGCAGGTGCAGGGCGGATGGTCTGAATCAGCCATTTTCCCAGGGCTATTTATAGTCCTCCCACTTGCTGGCAGGACTTCCAGGTGTGGACGTCCAGGAATGCCAATCGTGCATACGCGGACGTGATGAAATGTGAAGAGCTGTTGGCCATCTTGGAAAGTCCAAACCCAGGGAATTAATACAGCAATGCCCACAGTTGCCTTCTATTGATAAGGAATGTAGGTAAGGGGCAACAGACACTCAAAGGAAAAGTCCCCAATGGGGCAGCTTAACAACAAGCTAACTCGGGCCATCATGGAAGACCACTAATAGTGTCCTTTAAAGGGCCAGTGACATTTCAACCGTGGAAAACCACTGGTAATGTCCTTAGAGGGCCAGTAACATTTTCAATTGCATACTAAAGAGAATTACATATCTGGTCTAAATGCCCTTTTAAAAAGGGACAAAGAGACGCATGCGTGGCTTCTGATCATGGCGGACGCGTAGGCTTGGAGCTCTGTCCCCCGCCGCCTCTCCGGGACTCCCGCTGACCGATCCGCAGCTTTGCCAGCCACGGGAGTCACCTCCACGATCTCCTGCGGCGATTGCGCTCACCATGGGAAAGATTGGAGACCAGAGGAAGAACTATGCCGCAATCTTTAACCCTTGGGCCTCCTCCGCCATGGAACACTTCTTGCACAGGCCCTCATCCATGGCCTCGAGTGAGAGAGACAGCGCACAGGACCCTCCAGAACGTTCCGAACATGAGCCAGGTATGCTCACTGATCTCACTCACACTCCAATGCAGGAGCCTTCCCCTCCACTAACAGTAGACATTTTGGACACTAAACTACAATCCCTGCTTCAGGCCATTACACATAACGTTGCTCTGGAAGTGGGTAAACTTGCTCAAGAGCTGAGAGTGGAGATAGGCCAATTAGGAGACCGCACTGACACTTTGGAATCTAATGCCGCGTACACACAAGCGGATTTTCCGTCAGAAAAATCTTGGATGGTTTTTCCGACAGAATTCCGCTCAAGCTTAGCTTGCGTACACACGTCACACAAGTTCGCTGAACTTTCGACCGTCAACGTACGCGGCGACGTACAACACTACGATGAGCAGAGAAAATTAAGTTAAATGCTCCTGAGCATGCGTCAAATTGTTTCCGAGCATGCGCAGAAATTTTGCGTGTCGTTCGGAAAAATTGACCGAAAAATTGAGAACATGCTCTCAATCTTTTGCTGCCTGGAATTCGGCCAGCAAAAGTCCGATGGAGCATATACACATACTTCACTCCTCAGAGGCGCCCACCATCCAGGTTTCCAACCTGAAGACCCCCCAGCCTGGCTGCGGCTTTGATTATCTTTTCTTCTGTTTGGCCTCCTGATGTTCCTATTTGGCCAATTACCCCTTAGGGAGTCTGTTCACGCACCCACTTTCCTATGGGGTGCGACACCCGTTGCTCTTTAAAGTTGTCCTGGTTCACTGGTTCTGATTTCAGTATGGATTCCAGATTTTATGACTCAGGCCTTTCCATTCTGGAAGACGGTGGGGGACCCCCTCGCCTCCACCCTGTGTTCGGTGGTCCTCATGCTCCCTCTCCTAGCCCGAGGCTCAGACCTGGGCTTCCTGGAGGAGTCCGGCATTCCAGGTTTCTTTTTGGATGAATTTTGGACTCTTTTATTTTTTTATTTTTTCCATTATCTTTTTGAAATTTTTTGTTTTTAATTCTACCCCAACTTTCAACTCCATATTCATTTTTGTTTTTATTTTGATTTTTATTTCCTCACCATTTTTCCTCTGGTCTTTTTTCCTGGCCCGAGGTTGCTACATCTCATAGACTGGTTATGTTCACGCTACAATGCTGTTACATGTTTTAAAAATAACACCTTTTTTCAAATAAATAACCCTTGCACCATGGAATTCCCTACTTAATATACTGTACACTATGCTAAGGTTAACATGCTTGCTCACCAGTTTGAGTTGTTATGGCACTAAAGTTTATTACCTGTAATGTAAAAGGTTTAAACTCTATTCAAAAGAGATGGCTGGGTTTGAAAGAGTTTAAAGCTTCTAAAGGTGATGTAATCCTGGTCCAGGAGACCCATTTCCGTCCTGGGGCTCCCTTAAATTTGCTAGCAAACATTTCCCGACATCAGTCATGGCCTCTGATCCATCTGGAAAGCGGGTGTAGCGGTCTTAATTAATCATCTTGTCCGCTGCGAGTTAAATGCCCACACTTGTACCCCCAGGGCAGATTTATTATCCTGGACTGCTTGTTTCTCTCTCAATCTCTCACTATAGTTAACATATTCCAGTCCACAACATTATCCAAGACTGACCGTCTCTCCAAATCATTTCGTAAACTCATCAGAGCCAAAAATCTTTTAGAAATCTGGAGGATAAAACACCCTATACACAAACAATACACATTCTATTAACACCCTCACAAACTCTACTCCAGACTAAATCACTTCTTTATCTCCCTACCCCTTCTGACCTCCGTGGTTTCTTCTGAGATCAATCCCATAACCTGGTCAGACCACTCCTCAGTACACCTAGATCTGGCCCTGTCCTCCGCCTCCCCTAGGACTTGCCATTGGTGCCTTAACAAAACTTTTCTCTGAATCCCTGAAACCAGAGACAACCTGTCCAATAGTCTTGCTGAATATTTCCAGCTTAACGTAAACACGGTCTCAGAGCCCTCCACCCAGTGGGAGGCACATAAAGCCGCCTTTCGGGGACAATGCATTGCTACAGGTTCCCGCTTGAAGAAGGATACGGCATTTCAACGTTCTTCTATCCTGTCCAAACTTCGCAAAGCTGAGGAACTTTTACTTTTCTCCCCCACGGTGGCTGGACTCTGAGTCGTTTTCTCTTTGTGAAACCAAATCAGATCACTAGATATGAAAAAATTGATAAATCCCTTCTCTGGTCCAAACAGCACAAACCCCATAAAATGTTGGTAAACAAACTGAAACCCTGCCCCTTTTACTCATCCCCAGATTTCTTGAGGCAACTTGATGGTACTCCTACCTATTGCCCCTTCACAATGTCTAAAGTTTTCGGAGAATTCTATCACAAACTGTACAATTGCCTACAAACTGATCCTCACTATAACTTTACAAAGGAGAAATTTGACTCCTTCGACGCCCTACACCTACCCAAATTCTCTCCTGATCATCTCTTATCTCTGAACTCTGAAGTCTCTCCCGAGGAATCAGCTGACGTAGTTAATCTTCCAACTTAAAAATCTCCTGGTCCGGATGGCCTGTCCTACTCATACTATAAAACCTTTCTACCAATTTTAAGCCCACATCTGATTTCCCTTTACGCCTCCCTATTCAAAGGTACTAAACCTCAACCCCAATTCCTCCATGCACATATTTTCATGATCCCAAATCCGGGTAAGGACCCCTCTATCCCAGACAACTACAGGCCCATTGCTCTTCTTAACTCTGACTATAAGATTTTTACAAAGATCTTAGCTAACTGACTATCCAATTTAATACCCAGACTAATAAACAAAGACCAGGTAGGCTTTGTGACTGCTAGACACGCAGGCGACAACACTAGATGGACCATTGACCTCATAGACCTGTTAAACAAAACATCTCACCCAGTCCTGATACTGAGCCTTGACACACAAAAGGCCTTTGATAGGCTCAGTAGGCCTTTTATGTTCGCCACACTTTCCTACTATGGTTTTAAAGGCCCTTTTATAGCTGCATTACATTCCCTATATTCTCGACCCTCTTCCCAAGTCCAATTATCCTCTTACCTATCACCTTCCTTTCCCTTAAGCAACGGCACAAGACAGGGATGTCCACTATCCCCCCTCCTTTTTATTCTCTGTAACCCCTGGCTGCGGCCATTCACACCCACCCAGATATCCGTGGAGTCTCTCTATGACAAAATGAGTACAAATTGTCCTTGTTTGCGGACGATATTCTGCTGACCTTAACTAGACCTACAACATCCCTTCAAACCTACATGCCCTGCTTAAGGAATTTAGCTTTCTTTCAGGATATAAAATCAACACAAGCAAAACAGTAGCCCTACCAATACTCATTCCACCCTCAGATCTTACTGTCCTACAACAGAACTACTCCTATCACTGGTGCCCGAATTCCCTTAAATATCTAGGGATCAATCTAACCTCCTCATATTCAACCCTCTACCAGGCCGACTTTCCCCCTCTCTTCCGTGACATTGACAGACTCTTGCGGCAGTGGGATACTTATCCCATCTCCCTCTTGCATCGCATCAATGTCCTGAAGATGTTTATTCTGCCAAGACTCCTTTATCTATTCGAAACCTTACCGATCCCCATCCCAATGCCGCAGCTCAAAGCTACCCAGAGGTCCTTCCTTAACTTTATCTGGCACTATAAGGCACACCGTATAGCTAGCTCAGTCGTATTATCCCCTAGGTCTAGAGGTGGGTTGGGAGCCCCAGACCTCATGAAATATTATTTTGCGACTCATCTAAAACCAATCATTGTTTGGTCGTCCAGAATGGCATCTAGCACCTGGTTGGAAATTGAAATGAGTATTACTAGTCCAGTCCACCCCTGTTCTATGATTTGGACAGATCTTAAAACCTCCATAACTCAGCTTAGGAGCCTTTGCCTACACCCGATGATATTTACTCTTTCAATATGGAAGAAATGCTCTCAAAATTTTTCCCTCTCATCCCCATGTCCACCTCTGTTAAATGTGCTATTCAATCCCGATATACCAGATAGTCTATCCTATACTCGAATGCTTCCATGGACACAATCTGGAATCTTCCAGTTCCAAAACCTTGTTCACCCACTTACCCATACACTACTGCCTTATGATAAACTTCAACGGAAACATCAGATCCCTAAACAACTATTTTACTCCTATCTTCAAATCAAACACTACTTCCATTCTAAATATCCCACTCTTACCCTAGACAAGCCCACTCCTTTTGAACTTCTTTGCTCTCAGGGCTCGTACCAAAAGCACCTTATCTCAGACATCTATAGATACTTACATGAAGCCTCAACACTTACTGACACATACCACACCTACATGGAGAAATGGTCCCAGATTGTCAAGAGACCTATATCTGTCCCTCAATGGCAAAAGATATGGGAAACTGCCTCTAAATCTTCACAATGCAAGGAGCAAAGGGAGATGACCTATAAAATACTGCTGTTTTGGTACAGAACCCCAGAGATCTTGCACTGATATGATCCCAAGGTTCCCAGGTTGTGTTGGAGATGCCGAGGGGACATTGGCTCCCACTTCCATATACAGTGGCTTGCAAAAGTATTCGGCCCCCTTGAACTTTTCAACCTTTTGCCACATTTCAGGCTTCAAACATAAAGATATAACATTTTAATTTTTTGTGAAGAATCACCAACAAGTGTGACACAATTGTGAAGTGGAACGAAATCTATTGGATATTTTAAACTTTTTTAGCAATTAAAAAACTGAAAAGTGGTGCGTGCAAAATTATTCGGCCCCTTTACTTTCAGTGCAGCAAACTCACTCCAGAAGTTCAGCGAGGATCTCTGAATGATCCAATGTTGTCCTAAATGACTGATGGTGATAAATAGAATCCACCTGTGTGTAATCAAGTCTCTGTATAAATGCACCTGCTCTGTGATAGTCTCAGGGTTCTGTTGAAAGCGCAGAGAGCATCATGAAGACCAAGGAACACACCAGGCAGGTCCGTAATACTGTTGTGGAGAAGTTTAAAGCTGGATTTGGATACAAAAAGATTTCCCAAGCTTTAAACATCCCAAGGAGCACTGTGCAAGCGATCATTTTGAAATGGAAGGAGTATCAGACCACTGCAAATCTACCAAGACCTGGCTGTCCCTCTAAACTTTCAGCTCAGACAAGGAGAAGACTGATCAGAGATGCAGCCAAGAGGCCCATGATCACTCTGGATGAACTGCAGAGAACTACAGCTGAGGTGGGAGAGTCTGTCCATAGGACAACAATCAGTCGTACACTGCACAAATCTGGCCTTTATGGAAGAGTGGCAAGAAGAAAGCCATTTCTCAAAGATATCCATAAAAAGTCTCGTCTAAAGTTTGCCACAAGCCACCTGGGAGACACACCAAACATGTGGAAGAAGGTGCTCTGGTCCGATGAAACCAAAATCAAACTTTTTGGCCACAATGCAAAACGATATGTTTGGCGTAAAAGCAACACAGCTCATCACACTCAACACACCATCCCCACTGTCAAACATGGTGGTGGCAGCATCATGGTTTGGGCCTGCTTTTCTTCAGCAGGGACAGGGAAGATGGTTAAAATTGAGGGTAAGATGGATGCAGCCAAATACAGGACCATTCTGGATGAAAACCTGTTGGAGTCTGCAAAAGACCTGAAACTGGGACGGAGATTTATCTTCCAACAAGACAATGATCCCAAACATACAGCAAAATCTACAAAGGAATGGTTCACAAATAAACGTATCCAGGTGTTAGAATGGCCAAGTCAAAGTCCAGACCTGAATCCAATCGAGAATCTGTGGAAAGAGCTGAAAACTGCTGTTCACAAACGCTCTCCATCCAACCTCACTGAGCTCGAGCTGTTTTGCAAGGAAGAATGGGCAAGAATTTCAGTTTCTCGATGTGCAAAACTGATAGAGACATACCCCAAGTGACTTGCAGCTGTAATCGCAGCAAAAGGTGGCTCTACAAAGTATTAACGCAAGGGGGCCGAATAATTTTGCACACCCCACTTTTCATTTTTTTATTAGTTAAAAAAGTTTTAAAAATCCAAAAGATTTTGTTCCACTTCACAATTGTGTCCCACTTGTTGGTGATTCTTCACAAAAAATAAAAATTTTATATCTTTACGTTTGAAGCCTGAAATGTGGCAAAAGGTTGAAAAGTTCAAGGGGGCCGAATACTTTCGCAAGCCACTGTATTCTGGGAATGTTCCACTATCCAACCCTTTTGGTCCTCGATTCATGCTCACTTACAAAACCTTTTTGAAACTAATCTCCCTTTAGATCCGATTCAATTCCTTCTAGGCCTGCCGTTTCCCGGCATCTCCAAACATACTCAAACTGGCAAGTTTTATTCTCCTGGCTGCAAAACGGGCTATACCCTCGAGATGGTTGTCTCCCTCTCCACCCACCCTTTCACAGGTATGATAAATATTGGAACAGATCCGCAGAATGGAACATCTTACAGCAACCATTCATGACACACTCCCTCAATTTTCGAAGGTTTGGGACCTGTGGCATCAATCAGAGCTTAACCCTGGTGCTACTCAACATTATAACTCATTCTTCATAGTATAAATTGAATGCTTCAACTCTTCAACTCTGCAGACATACCCTTTTTAAGGATTCCACGGTGCCCCTCTTCTCCCCCCCCCTTTTTTTAGGTGGGATTCCCATGGGGTGCCTTTGACTGGTATAGGCACTCCTGGGACCCCACTAAGTTTAGACCTGGTGAGCAATAATTTTCATTGAGTGAAATGTCGTTTAGTTTTATGCCACCCCCTCCCCAGGTCCCCCCCCAACCTATGCATTTGCCATAACGAGCTCTTGTTAAATTGGTAACATTGTAGCCCTACCTTTAAGACTTAGACCTATGTTATATGCTTCACAAACTGATTGTATGTACTACGTTATGATTCATGTTTGACGTTTCCTTGCCTTTGTAATCTGATATCTTTTAATAAAAACACAATTTAAAAAAAAATAAAAAGGGACTAAATGCTGAACACCATATCTCTAGATTCAGAGCTAGTACAATATAGAAAGATCGATTGATGGGGATGGTTCGACATTAAAAAATGTCGCCGCCCGAAAGGGCCATTTTAGTAGCCCTTCCAACACGACACCCTGGGCATCCGTATGACCACTCATCCAATATGGCCAGACCAATGAACCCGACAGCTTGCATAACTAAGATAATCAGGAGATCTGTATAGACAAAAAATTTAATTTCCTGACAGACTCCATGGCAGCCAATGTGTGGGTTTAGTCCCGCCTCTACTACCCTATAGGACACTACTCCCATAAATCTTTGCTCCTCACCAGCAGCCGTGTTCTTTTTTGTCCTCCTCCAAGGACCTAGTTAAAATGGTCTTTCTACCCGAAGATTATTTTCTCCCTGCGATCAGATCTGGCGAGCGATTCCTAGGCAGGGATCGCAGTATTCCAATAAGCCCTAGCTACTAGCAGGGTATGGAAGGGGCATATGGAAGAGGCGCTGAAGACGGTGTAGTCCTAGCCACTGGCAGGCGAACCCCAAACTGGTCATACAGCCTAGCTACTAGCAGGTGACCCTTGTTGCCCAGGAATAAGTCCGGTCTGTGCTGTTTTACCTGACCCAGGTCTCGATCGCAGCAGGAGCCTTCTTTCCGGACAGAGTGACTCTAATTCCAATGCTAGGGTCAAACCCTAAGGTCACCTCAATCTTTCACGAGAATCAAGAGATCTCACTTCCTACCTTTAGATCTGCTGGAAATCTAGAAATACATCCACTCGATGTTGGTGTCTCCTTGAAACAATATCTAGAAGTAACGGCTCCCTTCCGTCAATCGGATTATCTTTTTGTGTCGTTCTACGGGAAGAACAAGGGGCTCCGAGCCTCAGTCAGATCCATTGCTGCATGTGTTGTACAGGCAATTCAATGGGCATATAGAGAGAAGGGCTTGGCTCCTCCAGAGGCGGTGACAGCGCACTCGACTAGAAGTCTTTCGACCTCGTGGGCAGCTTCTCGTCACGTCTCGCCTGAAGTGATTTGCAGGGCGGCTTCTTGGTCATCGATCCATACCTTCATGTCCCACTATTGTGTTGAGCCAGCTGCTCTATCCTCAGTTGATTTTGGTGTTAAAGTACTGTCGGTGGACGGTATTAAATAAATCTTTGTTTTCTTCAGCATTTTGCCCACCCGGGTGTGTACGGCGAGTTATTTCCCACACGTTGGCTGCCATGGAGTCTGTCAGGAAAACTGAAAATTCCTATCAAAATACTTACCGTAATTTTCCTTTCCTGATGGACTCCATGGCAGCAGGAGTTCCCTCCCAAATGGCTGGAGTAGGCTAGTTATCGAACACGGCTGCTGGTGAGGAGCAAAGATTTATGGGAGTAGTGTCCTATAGGGTAGTAGAGGCGGGACTAAACCCACACGTTGGCTGCCATGGAGTCCATCAGGAAAGGAAAATTACGGTAAGTATTTTGATAGGAATTTTCCGTTTTTTTGAAAGAATTGAAAGGAAATCTAGACTACATTGGAACAAAAAATACATTGAGGACTAAGTTGTTCCTTCGGGTTTACGGGTACAAATTTTCCCCAATGTCAAAAAGGTAGAGCCTGAATTCAGATCTGAATGGGAGAGTAATTTACAATCCTGTTCATTTAGAATGATGGCTCTCCTATGTCAGCAATATTCAAATGATTTGGAGTCAGTGAACAAAGAGATTGAACAGCTCTATACAACTAATTCTAATTTAACCTCAGGAACTGACTTCGATGAAAGGGAAGAGTCCCTTAAACACCTTGAATCCTTTGTTGGGGATCTGTTAAAAACCAAAGAAAATAAATTTGCTTTTGATAAATTGGCTTATGATTCTTTCCAAGCATATAGATGGCCCTCTGAAGGGGTAAGACATTGGAAAATAAGGAATCCACTCATCGATCTAGTCCTCACAATGATCCTAATGACTCAGATGTATCGTCAGTCTCTTCTTCCTCTTCACAGATGACTACAGCTTCTAAAAGATCACCATATTTAGGACCCCAAAAAAGGTAAAATGAGGAAAAGGGACATCAAACGTCACTACCTAAACGCACCGATCGGCTGCTCCTCTGACAGGGGGGGTCTGTGCTGATTGATTATAAGTGCAGCCGCCCACGGATGCCCACACTGGACCACCAGGGACGCCACCAGGACCACCAGGGATGTCAACACCAGGTATGCCACAACAGAACCACCAGGGATGCCAATCAGTGCCCACAATGGATGCCAATCAGTGCCCACAATGCATCACTGATTGGCAGGCATTACTGTTTGGCACTGGCATCCATCAGTACCATCTATTAGTTTACATCAGTGCCTCCTATCAGTGACCATCCGTGTCACCTTTCAGTGCCCATCCGTGCCACCTTTCAATGCCCATCAGTGCCACCTATGTGTACCCATCAGTGTTGCATATCATGCCACCTATCAGTGCCCATCAGTGCTGCATATTAGTGCCCATCAGTGCCACCTCATTGGTGCCGCCTTATCAGTGCCCATCATCAGTGCAGCCCCATCAGTGCCCATCAGTGAAGGAGAAAACTTACCTATTTACAAAGTTTTGTAACAGAAACAAAAAAAAAACATTTATTTTCAAAGTTTTCGATCTATTTTAAAAAATTTTTTAGCAGAAAATAAAAACCCTAGAGGTGATTAAATACCACCAAAAGAAAGCTCTATTTGTGGGAACAAAATGACAAAAATTTAGTTTGGGTATAGTGTAGCATGACCACGCAATTGTCATTCAAAGTGCAACAGCGCTGAAAATTGGTCTGGGCAGGAAGGTGTATAAGTGCCCTGTATTGAAGTGGTTAAATAAAAGTCCGGTAAATGCGCTTGAAATTGATTCAGGAGTTGAAATAGTGGAGATTTCTGATGAGTCCATTGTTAGTAATTCCTCAGACAATGAACATGTAAAGTCTGTTGATTTCAATCACAGTAATGTTATGCAGAAATGTGAGTTTCCATCGCCATATGCTCAGAGAAGGGCCTATGTAGGAAGACCAGCTCTCAACTGTTTTGTTTGCAAAAGAGAGGGTCACATAGCTAGGTTTTGTTTGATGGCTAATAATGATATGCAAAGGAGGTCATACTATCCAAAAACTACACCAAGACGTTATGAAGTTTATTCTGCGAGATGGTGTAGCAATTTAAGGTATAGAGGTCATAGTACTCAAACTCGTTTCCCTTTTAAGACCCAAATGCAGAGATTACAAACTGGAAATAGTCAATTAAGACAGGAAAGGCATCACTATGTAGAATATAGCACTGGGGGAAACAATGTTAGAAGTCCTTAATAAACTGCATGGATGGTAAAAATGTTCTGGTTAATGTTTCTTTGCAATGAATAAGGTTATGATGTGAGTTTCAGAGATTTTCCCTTCATGTTTGGAATATTATAGAGGACCTGGATATATTTTTAGTATTTTCAAGGATAATCCTCTGGATTATTATTTTTTAAAACCTTTTTTCCTGTTATGATTATTATGTATTTTATTTTTGTTTTGTTCAGGTCGAAGAATTGAAAGGGGGGTAATTGGCTTTGCCCTCAATTAACAGCTGAATAAGATGGTCATTTGTTATGTCCTCAATTAGCAGCTGAATACATTTTGTTTAAGACAATAGTGAGTTAGCTGTAGGCAATAGAACAGCAAACACATTAGCAAAGGAAGCAGCTTTGCATGGAGAATTAGTGATTTCAATTAATGTTGTAAAGAAAACAGATACACAGATTCCTTCATTTGCAGAGGAACAGAAGAGGGACACGTCACTTTTTTCTTCTTCTCCAGGTGACATAAGATCTTCTTTTGTTTGTGAAAATGTGATCTTGTGTTATGACTTAGATGGGTTTCTGCGTCCTGTTATACCACAACACCTACAGGTGGAATTCACTAAATTCGATCATGGCAGTTTAGGTTTTGGTAAGCAAAAATTGCTTGAAATTCCTAAAGAGAAATTTTATTTGGACAAAATGGAAGAGACCGTAGACAGTGTAATTAAATCTTGTCTAATTTGTGCACAACTGAATCCTAGACCAAAGGGTCACAAACTTCCTTTACAAAAAATTCCTCCAGCACATGGACCTTGGTCTTCTATACAAATAGATTATATAGGGCCATTACCATCAGGGAAAAATGGATTCAGATTTGCATTAGTTTTGGTTCACTTTTTTTCAAAGTGGATCGAGATCTTACCAATATGCAAAGATAATGCTTTAACAAGTGCTAGGATGTTGATTAACCTCTTCAGATCCGCGCTATTGCCAAATGACGGCAACAGCGTGGACCTACATTGCCGTGACTACGTCTATTGACGTCGTCCCGTGCACGAGCGGCCTGCGCACCCCCTGCAGGGTGCGCGCGGCGCACTCGGTGATCAGCGAGTCTATGAGACTCGCCTGATCACAGATCAGAGTAAGGGGTCGGTCCCGACACCTTACCACATGATCAGCTGTCAGCCAATGACAGCTGATCATGTGATGTAAACAGAGCCGGTAATCGGCTATTTTTCTCCTCACGCTCACAGCGTGAGGAGGAAAAAAAAGCCGATCACCGGCGGCCGTGAGAGAGACATCACTCCTGATCATGCCGATCATCTGTGCCCCCTGCCAGTGACACAGCACACAGCAATAGGCAGCAGTGCTGCCTACCAGTGTCCACCAGTGTCACCCATCAGTGCCCACAGTGCCATCCATCAATGCCCACAGTGCCACCCATCAGTGCCCACAGTGCCACCCATCAACGTCCACATCAGTGCCACAACAGTGCTGCACATCAGTGCCACCTATCAGTGCCCATCAGTGTCACCTACCAGTGCCCATAAGTGCCCATCAGTGCCCCCTATCAGTGGTACCTATCCGTGCCACCCATCAGTGCCACCCATCAGCGCACATCTGTGGCCATCAGTGCCGTCTTAACTGTGCCTATCAGTGCCGCCTTAACTGTGCCTATCCGTGCCCATTAGTGCAGCCTATCAGTGCCCACCAGTGCCGCCTCATCAGCGCATATCAATGAAGGAGAAAAATTACCTGTTTGCAAAATTTTATAACAAACTATGAAACACAATTTTTTTTTCAAAATTTCCCAACTTTTTTTGTTTGTTTAGCAAAAAATAAAAATCCCAGCTGTGATTAAATACCACCAAAAGAAAGCTCTATTTGTGGGAAAAAAAATGCTAAAAATTTAATTTGGGTACAGTGTTGTATGACCGCGCAATTGCCATTCAAAGTGCGACAGCGCTGAAAGCTGAAAATTGGTCTGGGCAGGAGGGGGTTTAAGTGCCCAGTAAGCAAGTGGTTAAACATGTTTTTCCAGTTTGGGGTATACCAGCAAACCTCAGTAGTGACAGAGGATCACATTTTACAGGTAAAATCATGCAGGCAATGTGTAAAATCTTGGGAATAGAACAGAGATTTCATGTACCATATCATCCACAGTCTGCAGGTATTGTGGAAAGAATGAATAGGACTATCAAATCCAGAATTTCAAAAATGTTGTTAGACAGAGGAAATACTTGGGTTGATGCCGTGCCATGTATTATATTGAGTGTAAGAAGTACAGTTTCTTCAGCTACAAAGTATTCTTCTTTTGAATTAATGACAGGAAGGAAAATGCTGCTTGTTTTTCCCAATAAACCTTTTTTCTCTATGCCGCAAAGAGTCAATAGAGAAAACAAAATGATTGCAGATGTTACAGGACAATCTGAACAATATTTTGCCACATGCAAAAGATGGTCCCTCCACATATTTCTAAGTTTGAGAAAGGAGGTCAACTTATGATAAAAAGTTTCAGGAAAAGTGGACCGTGGCAAAGTACTTGGGAAGGTCCATATGACATCTTGGATGTTCAAAGTGTAATGTTACAAGTCCAAAGACCTCTCAATTCAGTGAAAAATGCACGTAGTCAACAAAAAACGTGGGTACACACTGATCAATGCAAATTGTATATGCCGAGATAATGATGCTGCATTCCTTTTTTCAGGAATGAATTATAAAAATCTAAACTGGAGGAATCATGAATTCCAAAAGGAAGAAAAGATGACAGCACAACAAAAAAAAAGTTTTAAAGAGAGAAGACTTATTATAATCATCACAGGATTCATCTTTTCTCTAGTGACAATTTCATCCGTGGTAAAAAATATCACAAACTGTTCCAGCTATGCAGAGGTTAACAGGATTGAAGATCTACACAACAAAGACATTACATTATTCAGAAACAAAAGAGATGTAGACATTGATATCAATATAGATGACAAAAGTGATAAAGACATTGATATTAATACACATGAAAAAAATGATAAAAACACTGATATCAATACAGAGGACAAAAATTATAAAGATATTGATATTAATACAAATGGCAAAAATCATAATTTTAGATATGTTAATATCAATACAGCTGAAGATTAGGACAGGGATATGATTGCTGTATGCAATTGTATTTCATTCATAGTAATAATGTTGAAATCAAAGTTAAAATAGAATCCAAAACAAGTTTTATTAAAATGCAGGGATCTTATAGACTAAACAACAGAAATGGAACTTTTGAATGTAATATATTGGGAAGAAGTTTCTGGTCAATATTTGTAAAAGGTAATGATTCAACAATTTGGTCTGGAGATGTTACTACGGTAATAATATGTCAAGATCTGGGAAAACACTTTATCCCTTAGATCAATTTTATTATCTTTTTCAAAGTTTCTTAAAAATATTAGATCCATAACATTTAAATATAAAAGGAGATGAAAAAGGGGACATTGTAAGAACATGGGATTTTAAAGTAATAGGAAAAATAGCTCAAATAAGGGTTGAAATTAATATTTCTGTGGTAGATATGATTGTCCCAGAAGTTAAAATAACTCCACAAGCTTTAAAAATCATTGAAGGCAAAGATAGTTTGCATTTGATATGTAACACAGAAATATATTTACCTCAAAGTTCATTATTAACTTGGAAAAGGAGTGGTGAATTTTTGGGTAGCTTTCTTCACAGTACTATTAATATAATTCATAAAGAAATTTTTGGTAGTGTGAATTAGATCAATGAATACATGTGTTTATCAGCAAATGATTGTATCTTTAAATGATACTGGTTTATATGAATGTTGCATATCAATAGGAAATTATCCGGTGAAATGTGCTAAGGCAAGTGTTGTTGTAATGTGTCCAAGGAAAACTCCATGTATTAATAAGAAAAGCGTTCCTGCTAATCAGTGCCATCTTAAGAGCATTATAGGCCTCCGGGCAATACAGTGCACTGGGGCCCTGTGTACACAATCACGCACAAGAATAAAAATGCTAATTATCAATAAGGATATATTTATTGGTACTTCCAACAAAATCAGTGTTTAAACATTAACACAACGTTTGGACAATATAACACAAGCTTGAATAGCAAGAAATTGAAAAACAAGAAATTACAGATTGAAATGGGACAGTATGAAAGCACTAATTACTTCCTCGAACTAGTGGCAACTCTAAGATTGATATATAAGGGGGACACATAAGGTATTACGGTCAAAACTTGGGGGGGCCCGGGCACTAATAACTTTCACCACTAAATCATACAACTAAAAAAACTAAATATATATATAAATGTACACACTCACACTCTGGTGCTGGTGGGTATTAATGCTGGCGTGTGTGCTGCTGCCTGGCTCCTCTGAGACGTGGAATTGTGAAAGGAAGCATGCGGCTGTAGTAGAGAGAAGAGCCGATGCTTCCTGTATCTGTCTCAGGCGGAGTGCATTTCATATCACTCCGCCTGTGAAGAGCCGGAACTACACAGAAAGCATCGGCTCCGTTCTTTACAGTGACAGCTGACTCACACTGCATGCTGCTGAGTCGCTGACTGATATCAGGAGTAATTGCGAAGCACTCTGTCTCTGTGAGGGAGCCGCACTGCCACAATGCGGCAGCGAACTTTGTGACATCTGAATGATGATCCATACCTTCCCACTTTTGAACTTCAGAATGAGGGACACTTATGGGAGGAAGCGACCGACGGCGTGCTATGTGCACTGCAGCAAAAGGAAAGATTCTCACTGATGCATACAAAAACCCCAGCACAGTCATTTAAAAAAATAAGAATAAAAAGCTTCCATTACAAATGATTTTGCATAAACTATGGAAGTGTGCATTACACAAAGTGTGGAAGGGTTCAGGAGTGCGTTATGTACAGAGTTCAGGGCTCAGGAGAGTGCTAGATACAGAGTGCAGGGTTCTGGAGTGTGTTATGTACAGGGTGCAGGAGAGTGTTAGGCACAGTGCATGGTTCTGGAGTGCGTTACGTACAAAGTGCAAGGGTTCAAGAGCGCTAGGTACAGAGTGCAGTCATCTATCCACATCTCACTGTTGCCCTTCTCCTCAACTATAACCTCTGAACCCCCCTACCCACACACACACCACACATACCACACACCACACATAAAACACACACCACACACACACATACAAAACACACACACACATACCACACACACACACACACCACACACACACACATACATTACACACACACCACACACACACACACACACTACACACACACACACCACACACTTTTGTAAAAGTAGCACCTTTCTGTAGATGACTTCTATCCAGTGCAGCCACAGCTTCCTTCTCCTTTCAGTGCACTGGGTATTTTCGGCTCCTGGACTCCTGGAACAGGAAGAAGATAAGGATTAGGGGGCAGCTCACCCCCCTCCTCAAACATGTTGCAGTCAGCCTTTCACTTGTCCCGACTCTAGTGCAGAGCAGAGAGGTTGTTGATAGAGCCGAGCTGTTACTTTCACTTTCAACTACAGAAGCCAGGCTTCTGTGTTTAAGTGAAAGTGGGGAGCTGCCTGTGAGGGCAGGGCTAATGGAGGCTGAAATAACCCTAGGGGGAGAGGAATAGACAGCTGATCCTGACCCTCTGCAACTCTGTCCTGGTCAGGAATGTATGAATGCCGGTGTTGTGTCACCAGCTCTTTCGCTATGCACTGGTTTGACAGAGGGTCAGGTCTGGGTTGCAGTCCCGCCCCTACCCGACATCACACTCTCGTTTTGACAGGTGAAGTCTGTGATTTGGGCTGCACAGTGCACATCCAGCTGACTTGCTAGCCAATACCTGGCTGTACTGGATGTGCACACTGCTGCAGGTCAATCCAGGACTGTTGGGAGGTATGATTGAGACTTGGCTGGGGTCGCTGGGCAGGAGGGGCCCCCCAGGCAAGTGGGGCCCCCGGGCAACTGCCCAGCGTGCCCATGCGAAAAGACGGCCCTGCTGCTAATCCTTTTCAGATTAACTGTTTCCAATCCAGAACTTTCTTGAGAGGGAAATTTTGTCATTATATTGTGGAACTTTAATGTTTCAGAATGGAAAATTTCTACAAGGTTTCCACAATGTCAAGGACATTTGGTTAATATGGAATTGGGTATTGAAAGATGGTTTGGAATTAATAGTAGGAATCATAACAGAAATAAGCGTGGTATTGTTAAGTTGAAGGTATTTTAGGAGGAATTGGCACAATTGGAAGTATAACAAATAGTATGGATATTAACACTTTAACCACTTGACCACTCGGCACTTAAACCCCCTTAACCACTTAAGGACCAGCCTCGTTTTGGATTTTAGGTGTTTACATGTTTAAAACATGTTTTTTTTGCTAGAAAATTACTTAGAACCCCCAAACATTATATTGTTTTTTTTTTTCTAACACCCTAGAGAATAAAATGGCAGTCAATGCAATACTTTTTTTGCACCGTATTTGCGCAGCGGTCTTATAAGCGCACTTTTTTTGGAAAAAATTCACTTTTTTGAATAAAAAAATAAGACAACAATAAAGTTAACACAATTTATTTTAATATTGTGAAATATAATGTTACGCCAAGTAAATTGATACCCAACATGTCACGTTTTAAAATTGCGCCCGCTCGTGGAATGGCGTCAAACTTTTACTCTCAAAAATCTCCATAGGCGACTTTAAAAAATTCTACAGGTTGCATGTTTTGCATTACAGAAGAGGTCTAGGGCTAGAATTATTGCTCTCGCTCTACCGGTCGCGGCGATATCTCACATGTGTGGTTTGACCACCATTTTCATATGCGGGCGCTACTCATGTATGCGTTCCCTTCTGCACACGAGCTCGTCGGGACGGGGGTTTTTTAAAATTATTCAAATTTTTATTATTTATTTTACATGATTTTATTTATTTTTACACAGTTTAAAAAAAAAAATTGTGTCACTTTTATTCCTATTACAAGGAATGTAAACATCCCTTGTAATAGAAAAAAGCATGGCAGGACCTCTTAATATGAGATCTGGGGTCAAAAAGACCTCAGATCTCATATTTACACTAAAATGCAATAAAAAAAAAAAATATTAAAAAAAAAAGTCATTTAAAAAATGACATTGAAAAAAATGTGCCTTTAAGACGTATGGGCGAAAGTGACGTTTTGACGTTGCTTCTGCCCATCAGTGTCATGGAGACGAGTGGTCGCCATCTTAGCGTCACTCGTCTCCAGGCACAGCACGGAGAAGGACGCGATCACCTCCACCGCTACCAACGGCTCCGGTAAGCGGTGGAGGGCACCGGATCGTGGCGGGAGGGGGGCGACCCTAACATGCCAGAAAAGTACAAATACCCCCCCAAATTACACCTTTTTGGAAAGAAGACATCCCAAGGTATTTAGAAAGATGCATGATGAGTTTTTTGAAATTGTCATTTTTTTCCACAATTCTTTGCAAAATCAAGATTTTTTTTTTCTTTTTTTTTTTTTCACAAAATTGTCATATTAGCAGGTTATTTCTCACACACAGCATATGCATATCACAAATTACACCCCAAAACACATTCTGCTATTACTCCCGAGTATGGCGATACCACATGTGTGAGACTTTTACACAGCGTGGCCACATACAGAGGCCCAACATTGCACGGAGCACCTTCAGGCGTTATGGGACAATTCTGACACTTTTCTCCTACATGTAAAAATCATCATTTATTTGCTAGAAAATTACATAGAACCCCAAAACATTATATATGTTTTTTTAGCAAAGACCCTAGAGAATACAATGGCGGTCATTGCAACTTTTTATCCCGCACGGTACTTGCACAGCAATTTTTCAAACGCCTTTTTTTTTAAACAAAAAACAATTTTGTGCTTTAAAAAGACAAAACAGTAAAGTTAGCCCAATGTTTTTGCATAATGTGAAAGATGAAGTTATACCGAGTAAATAGATACCTAACATGTCATACTTCAAAATTGCACACGCTTGTGGAATGGCGCCAAACTTCGCTACTTAAAAATCCCCATAGGCGACAACTTAAAATTTTTTACTGGTTACATGTTTTGAGTTACAGAGGAGGTCTAGGGCCAAAATTATTGCTCTCGCTCTACCGATTGCAGCGATACCTCACATGGTGTGGTTTGAACACCATTTTCATATGTGCGGGACTTACATATGCATTCGATTCTGCATGCGAGCACACGGAGACACGGGGAAATTATTTTATTTATTTTTTATTCATTTTACTTTATTTTAGTTTGATGCTTTTTTCTAAAAAATAAATTTTTTGATCACTTTTATTCATATTACAAGGAATGTAAATATCCCTTGTAATAGGAATATGGCATGACAGGTCCTCTTTACAGTGAGATGTGGGGTCAATAAGACCCCACACCTCACCTCTAGGCTGGGAAGCCTGAAATAAAAAAAAAACGATCCTGGCTTCGATGGTAGCGGTGAGTCGGTAGAAGCACCTGAGGACGGTGAGAAGGGGTGTGTCCCCTCTCGCCTCCCGTAAGAATGACCAAGCAGCGGAACAGCCACTATGATCATTCCCATGGTGTAGGGAATCGTCGGCTGAAAAAGATGATATCTGAATGATGCCTGTAGCTGCAGGCATCATTCAGATATCCCCGCACAAAGTCAAGGACGTCGTATGACGGCCGGCGAGTGGAAAGTGGTTAAAACGCATTGTCCATTTATACAATATTTCTAACACATAGCATGTACATACCAAAAATGACACCCCAAAATAGATTCTCCTACTCCTCTTGAGTACGGCGATACCACATGTGTGAGACTTCCACAGTCTGGCCACATACAGAGGCCGAATACAGCCGAGTATGGCCGAGCATGGCTGCGCATGGCTGGGTATGGCAAAGTATGGTTGGGCATCACCGAGTATTGCAGAGTATGGCTGGGTATTGCAGAGTATGGCAGGGTATTGCGGGGCATTGGGGGGCATTGCGGGGTATTGCGGGGCATTGCAGAGTATTGCAGAGTATTGCAGAGTATTGCAGGGTATTGCAGAGCATTGCAGGGTATTGCAGGGTATTGCTGAGCATTGCAGAATATTGCAGGCTTTGCAGAGTATTGCAGGGTATTGCAGAGTAGTGCAGGGTAGTGCAGGGTATTGCAGAGTATTGCGGGGCATTGCAGAGTATTGCAGAGTATTGCGGGGCATTGCAGAGTATTGCGGGGCATTGCAGAGTATTGCTGGGCATTGCAGAGTATTGCTGAGCATGGAGGGATGGCTGAGCATGGATGGATGGATCCATGGATGTGACTATTTGTCACAGAGCAACGCTGTGGGCACTACAGATCCAGCCCACAGCACTGCTGCCATCCGATCCCTCTCCCTCTGTACCGATCGGTACAGAGAGGGGAGAGAGGAACCGGCGTCATTCTTTTTTTTTTTTTGCCATGTCAGCCAAGTACTTATTCGTGGGAAAATGTTGTTTCAACTTTCCAGTCAAACTTATCCCTCAATACTTTCACATCACTGTGGCCTTTTTCTTTTTGCACATAATCTTTGAGTTCCATATAATATGTGATATAAAAATATTTCCCTCTACCATTACTGATTCTTCAATACACTACCACCATGTCCCCCCCCCTTGCCTCCCCACCTCCCCCATGATCTCCATCCCCCCCCATCCCCCCCCCCCCCATACCTCCCCTGAGATTCCCGGCGTAGCCTCTCACTGTCTTCATCTGTTTCTACTGTTCCTAAAGCCTGTTTAGGTACGTGACTCGACTTTAAATTTATATATTTTAAATTTATATATTTTATTTAGGGTGAATTGTCTACCTCGTCCTCCCACACTTCAGCCGCCTGGTCGGATGCCTTGAACCTAACCCAATCTCTCCATGTCTCCTCATATTCCTCCATCTCCAACCCTTCACTGTAACTTAAATATTCCATGCAGTGAATTTCATCTATTTTGTCGAACCACTCCCGCATTGAAGGTCTCCTTCTATCCTGCCAGTGTCTGGGGATGAGACTCTTAGCTGCATTGAGGAGGTGTGGTAACAAAATTTTCCGATAACTCTTGGAGGGCAAGTTGCTGCCATGGTGCAAGCACACCCAGGGGCCATCTGGTATTCTCTTATTAGTTATCATGTATATAATCCCCCTTATCTCCTCCCAAAATTTTCTTATTACCGGGCACGTCCACCAGATGTGTGCCATTGTCCCTATTTCCCTGCACCCCCTCCAACAATACTGCGAAGTCTCTTCCTGAATTTTATGTGCTAGATCCGGGGTGACATACATTCTAGCCATGATTCTAAAATTCATTTATGCTATCCTGTAGTTTGCTGATGTAACGTTTACTCTACTCAAGATCCTCCTCACCTCATTATCACCAATCTTGTTTCCTATTTCCTCCTCCCATTTCTTGAGAAATCCTGGGCGCTCAATCTCTCCCATTGCTATCAGAGTTCTATAAATCCTTGACATTCCTCCCCTCCTATTTTTCTTTATACATACTTTTTCAAGGGGGTAGAGATCTTCCATCGACCTGATTGGCTGCGGGAGGGATTCTACAAAATCCTTCAACTGCCTGTACTTCCAGTCATCCATAACAAACCAATCGTCCCTTGCCTTGAGTTCCTGGTAGGTACACAGTGTTCCCTGACTGGTGATATCTTTAAGCTGGACCTCTTCACTCAAAATCCATCTCCCAGCCAAGTCCTCCCTCCCCTGTGGAAAGTATTCTGTGCCCTTAAGCGGGACTAGTGGCGAGTTGTATCTCCACTTCTCTCTAGTATGTATTTTATCCCAAGTGTTCAATACGTGTTTCGTGATATCAAATGTTTTAGTGTTTAATTTTCTAAATTGTGGTGGTATCCAAACATTTTTTTCCAAATCAACCCCACTCCTTGTGTTCTCTATTCTCACCCATTGCTTATCTTTATTATTGTTGACCCAGTCCGGGATACGTGATAATATTACAGCTGTGTAGTATTTTTTAATATCTGGTGCACCCCAACCCCCCCTCTTCTTAACGTTCACTAATTGTGCATACTTTACTCGTGGCTTCTTCCCCCTCCATATAAACTTAAGAAAAAGTGTGTGTATTTTGTTCAAATAACTCTGTGAAATTGCAATTGGAAGCATTTGGATTTTATATGTGATTTTGGGGAGAATTGACATTTTAAGTAAGTTTATTCTACCACCCCATGACAATCGATTCTGCGGAAATCTATTTAACTCTGCCCCAATCTCATTGAGGAGGGTCATGTAATTAGCTTGGAACATTGTCTCTTTTGTTGATGTTATTTTTACTCCTAGATAGCTCAATTCCTTTATCCCCCATTTAAAAGGTAAGCTCTTTTGGTAGGCCTTGTCCCCTTCTTTCTCTTCTACCACTTCCATTACTTCCGACTTGGTCGCATTTACCCGAAAATTTGATATTCGACCATAGTTTCTAAGAGTCGCAAGTAGATTGGGAAGGGTGATCCTCGGACGGGTGACGTACAACAAGATGTCATCTGCAAAAGCTGTAATTTTGAATTCGTCTTCCCCAATTTTAACCCCACTGACATCCGGGCTGAGTCTTATCCTCGCCAACAACGGCTCCAATGTCAGCTCGAACAGCAGTGGGGGGAGCGGGCAGCCCTGCCTGGTACCATTTTGCAACACAATGGGTCCGGACAGGGTGCCGTTAATTTTGGCTCTGGCAGTAGGGTAGGTATACAGGGCCTTGATCTTTCTAATCATTTTGTTACCACTACCGAACTCTTCCAGGGTGTTCCACATAAAGCCCCAGTCTACCCTGTCGAATGCTTTTTCAGCATCTATCGACAGAAGTAGACCTGGGGCTCCCCTATCCTTCATTATCTGGGTCACCATTAACGTTTTAATGCTGTTGTTTCTCCCTTCCCTCCCAGGTACAAATCCCGCTTGATCGGAGTGGATCACTTCTTTTATAACCTTTTTCAATCTATCTGCGAGAATCTTTGCGTAGATCTTCGTGTCTACGTTCAAAAGGGAGATGGGTCTATAACTAGAGCACAGGGTACTATCCTTTCCCTCCTTCATTATAACGGCAATGTTCGCTTCGAGTGCTTCCTTTCTCATCTCCCAGCTTTCCCCGATCCCGTTGATGTAAGAGCACAATATGGGGAGCAGTGGTTCCTGCAACTTTTTATAATAGAGGGCAGTCAGCCCGTCAGGCCCTGGGCTTTTCCCAGTTGGGATATCCTATATGGCCCTCCCTAATTCCTGTAAGGTCACAGGGGCATCTAGCATGTTTCTGTCCTCTTCCGTGATTTTTTTTAAGTTTGCCCCCTTTAAAAACGTTTTGCTAGCATCTTGCTTGCGTTTATCCTGTTCCTGAGGGTTGTCCACATTAATTGCATACAGTGCCCCATAGAATGCTTGAAAAGCTTTAGCTATATCTCGCGTTCTATGTTTAATTTCCCCCGAACTGGTCCTAATTTTTTCGATATAGTTGCCTGTTTTCTTTTTTTTTAGGGCCCTTGCCAAGTGCCTACCGGGTTTGTTACTGTTCATGTATCTCTCTTTTTTAACCAAATAAAATTTTTTGCGTGTTTCCTGTTCCAGAGAGGTCCTCAGCTCTTCCCTTTTTTTAAGTAGGTTTGCCCATACCTCCCTCCCACCTGATACTTTATGTTGTTGCTCCAGTTCTTGGATCTCTTTGGTCAGGGCTAGCCTTTGATTTTTCAATCTCTTATTTTTTTCCCCCACCTATCATCATGAAAATCCCCCTTATGTATGCTTTATGGGCTTCCCAGATTGTAGCCTCATTTACCTCCCCGGGAGTGTTGATTTTGAAGAACCACTCCAACTCTTCCTTTATTCTCCTTAGAATGTCGCCATCTGCTAATAAATCTTCATTCAATCTCCACCCCGTACTCTGTGTATCAGTTTCTCCTACCTTTATATGTAAGCTCACGGGTGCGTGGTCCGAGAAGGTCATATTACCAATGGCGACCCCTGTAATTTCTTCCAGCATCCTATGCTCTAAAAAAATCGAGTCTTGAATATGTCCCATGCACGGGGGAGTAGTAAGTGTAGTCCCTTATATCTCCCTGTTGTATCCTCCAGACATCTACCAGCTGGAGCTGATGTAATTTTCTTTTTAGTTTCTCCGACCACACTCCCCCTCTCCCCCGCGCATGGGACGAACAATCCCTCTTAGGGTCCAGACACAAATTGAAATCTCCTCCCACTATGGCTCTCCCCGTCTTAAATATCCCAAATTTAATCAATATGCTCATTACTCTTCTATAAGTATTTTTGTTTGGTCCGTAGATGTTTGCCAGGGAACACTTCCAGCCATTAATTTTTCCTTTCAGGAAGAGAAACCTCCCCTCCGGATCGGATAATCTCTCCTCTAGTTCGAATCTCGTTCCCCTGGCAAACCCTATGGCCACTCCTCTTGCCCCCCTGATTGGTGAATCACTGTAGTACCAAAACAAAGAAGAAGTCTTGCGAGCCACAATAACCCTATGCCCTACTGAAGAAATAAATCGAATATAAAAATACCCAGCTGCAAACGCAGGTCACGTATTCATAGCCGTGCGATAAGTATAAATGCAACAAGCTTGTTTGATCTCCCTAACCAGAGATCCGTCCCTTTTCTTCTATGGTTTGATGCCTGTGGAGTCTTAAAGAGCCTGGTGGGAGATCATCTGGTGTCCTAATACTGAGCCCAGGGGTGGCTCCAAAGCGTGTTTGGACACAGCTAAACCCTGTGTCACACGCTCTAAGGTGAGCGCAACTACTTTGGGGGTCACCAAGGCACATCACGGCTTGATCCGGGCACTGTAGTTCAGCGATTTGTTTTTCATGTGAAGCACCTCTATGCACTGTAGTTCACCTTTGGAACTTTTCCACCACACATTGCTGTGTGATACGCTTTTGGAAGATTTCTTTCACGTTTAAAGGACTATTATTGCCTCAAGCATTGCTTATCATTCATATATGCCTTTTACCACTTATCACCTGTATGATTTATTGCAGTTTGTGTGTATAAGATACTACACTTATAGCGCATGTTTTTTTTCACTTATTATTATTATATTGATTATAATAAGGTTTTTTATTTGCACACTGCACCTTTGATTGATATATGCATGGTACTTTGATGCAATTTTTAGGCACATTTATTAGTTATTTATTAGTTGTTTATTTAATTGATCAGCATGTGAACAATATTTTTATGTATTAATAGATCACGCACTATTAAGCGCATTATACTTTAAGTGTGATATTCAGTAACACAGTGTATTTTAGTATATAGAACCTATTTAATATTTAGCACATCGTGTTTGGATGTGGCATAAAGTAGCACAATTTTCTGGATATACGGATGGTTTTGGGATTTGAATCACAGGCACTTGGCACCTTTATACTGATACACATATTGGTATATACCTAAGCGCAGCGCATTTTTCTTCACTGTAGTACCACACTGAGAAGCCTGTTGAGTAGATTCTTTGGTTCCTGTTGGTACTAAGATGTGTCTCTTGAAGCATAGCCACCTCAGCCTTCAGGAACTTCAGTTCCCCCAGAATGTTAGCTCGCTTTACACAGGCATTCAGACCCCTTACGTTATAGGAAATAATTTTTAGGTTAGGTGACATCACTCTCTCTTGTTTGCATTCTATTTTCTAAAAGACAGGCTCCTGGTACTATTAGCTCCGTTGGGCTCTCTCTTAAGCCCCACCCCCCCTTCCCCCAACCCCCCCCATCCACCCCTCCCCCTCGCCTCCCAAAAGCCCCCCACACCCCTACCCCCTCCCCCTCAACCTTCCGCAGACTTTTGGGGGCAAGACGGGTCTTGGCTCGACCCAAAAAATAACCGTGGCCCTCCTCCACCACCCGGCCCCCCGGTTGTCCCCCAGAGGTTGAGCTCGGGGTGGGGTTTGCTCGAGACCGCAGGTTTTCCATTGCTTGTAAGGAAACTCCCTCGCTCGTACCTCTCACCTCCCCCATCCCGGTCACTCTCCCTCCGCCCCCCCATCCACCCCGCGGCCTACTGCATCGTTGCAAAGCAGACTACATACTGAAGCTTCCACAAAGGTATTTTTTGTCCTTGTGTTCTATTTAAGTTTGCTGCCGGTTTGCTACAGATTTCCTACAGGTTTCCAGGCAGGTATTTCCCCTATTGGTTCCTGGTTGGTGTTTTTCTCCCACCAGCCCGGGATTTTCAATAGAGGTATTTCTAGGCGCTCACAAAATTTTTGCGTTTCTTCCGGGAATCTAAGCACAGCCTTTCGGCCCTCTTTGCGTCCAATTAGGCAGGCTGGGAAGCCCCAGGAGTATTGGACTCCATGCGTTTTCAAGGTTGCCAGAAGGGGTTTCTGGATTCTTCTCCTATTGAGAGTCTCCGTTGCAAGGTCTTGGAAGATGTGCAGATTTGTTTCTCCGTACTTAGCCTGGAGGTTTCTCTTTAGATTTGAAGTTATCTGTTCTTTATCCGCAAAGTTGTGGAATCGCACAATAACATCTCGTGGTGCATCCCCCCTGATTTCTGGTGGTTTTCTTATTCTGTGCACCCTATCCAGTTTAAGCTTTTTGCCGGCTTCTATTGGATTCATCAGGTCTTTAAAGATTTCTTCCATTTTAAACTGAAGGTTCTCTATTTCTTCTTGCGGTTCCGGGAGGCCTCTCATCCGGAGGTTTTTTCTTCTGCTGCGGTTCTCTTGGTCTTCCATTCTATATTTAATATTTCTTTGTTCGACCTGCATGACTTCCATCTGATGTTTCAATTTTTGAATTTCGGCTCCTTGTTTTTCAGCTATAGACTCCGCCTCCTCCACTCTTTTCAGGATATGGCTCATGTTTTCATGTACAATACTGATCTCCTCTTTAATTGAGACCTCCAGTCTAGCGAACATCTCTGCCATTTCCTCCTTGGTGGGAAGTTTTCTGTCCTGCTGGGGCTCCACTGGCGGTTCTGCACCTATATCGCTGCCTGGAGGTCTTATATCCACTTCAGCCATTTGTCTTCTTGTGCCCGATTTACCTGTGCGTTCAGGTGTTTTATTTTTTGTACCTGTTGCCGCTGTTGCCCCTATTGATTTACCCGGGCTCTCCTTGCTACCGTCGTTCACCATGTATCTCCTAATTGTACCTGGACTTGAGCTGGTCCTGGGTGGGTTTGCTGTGGTCCCTCTTGTTGACTTGCCTCTCGTTTCCCTATTTCTTTCGGCCCCTATAGGGGCAGGCCGATGGTGTGTGCTGACACCAAGGGACTACCTATATGACGTTGACTCGTGGCTAATTGCCTATTGTCTGTTTGCGTTTTCTCCTTTAATTACTCAAATACGTTCAGAGTCTCTTAGGGACCTTCTCCCTGTCTTTGCAGCTGTTACTCTCCCACCTGGACCTCCGGCCTTAAGTATATACTGCTAAGCTGGTTACACTTTATTCCGGTACAACCCCGGGCCTGGGGGTGCGGTCCCGTACCCCCCCCCCAGGTGCAACCAAAGGTTTAGGGACACTGGGGCTGCTTATGCCCTTATGGATTCGTCCCTGCCGCCCCCCAGCCTTCACATCTACCCCTCTGCCAGGTATGTCTTAGTATACGCTATAGTAGGAAATGCTGCAGCAATGATGCAATAATATTTGCGATAATATTTAAAATCGATCAAATGGTAATGCAGATGGTAATACAATTTGAAGCATCAGTCTTTAGAGGGCAAAGAGAACAAGATATCCATACAGCTTTAAGTCATGGGTAGGAAGTTACTTACCCTCCTTGTTAGGCAGTGTTATTTTATAGAGTCTTACCCACCAGGCTTCCTGTTATGTTATTCCTTTCTTTCTCCTTCACCTCCTTGCATCTCCTGGAAGCTTCCGCCAGTGCCTAGATTCCCTCTCACATTACTGTCAGTCGTTGTCTTCTGGTCCTGCTGCACAGGCTTCGGCAGCCCTTCCACTGACGCTCACCTGCCTGTGGAGCTCGCCTCTAGTAGTCCGCTTGCTTCAACACCAGGTGGGGGATGGCGCGGCGAACCCGGCCATACTCCCGGCCGTGGCTACTCTTAGCTATTGCTGCCACCG
Organism: Lithobates septentrionalis; assembly: GCA_037952835.1. Taxonomy (NCBI): domain Eukaryota; kingdom Metazoa; phylum Chordata; class Amphibia; order Anura; family Ranidae; genus Lithobates; species Lithobates septentrionalis. Next base: position 13,060,631 of record JBBDGP010000147.1, on the reverse strand, counting down.
CTGCTCAGGGACACCGCTCCCACCGCCTTCCCCCTTACCGCTGGTCTCCGGAGCCGAAGAGGGGGCCGGAAAGGAGAGTGAAAGCCTCGTACACCGCACGGCACACCAGGATGAGGGGGGGAGAGGCTAGCGTTTGTTCCGTGAGCTCCTGGTCTGCATCACGGCTGGAGGGACGCCGAGCTCCCGCCTCTCAGTCCTAACAGTCCGACCTCGCCCACATCCGGCTCCTCCCTCGAACAGAAGCTGCCACCACCATGCTTCGGAACCGGCGTCATGACATGACACCGATTTGTTTACATGTGATCGATTCGTCATTTGATGGAGTGATCACATGGTAAACGGCCGTGATCCATGATGCGCCGGGTCCACGGATGTTCTCGGGTGCACGCCCCAGGGGGCGCGCAAGAGCAGGATTCTGGGAGGACGTCATAGTACGTCCTCCCAGAGTTATCCAACCGCCCTGCAGCCGTCATTCGTCTATGGGCCGGTTGGTAACTTGTTAAAGTCTGATCTTGATCAGCTGGTTTAGTGGGAAGTAAAGGTATTAAGGTACAAAGAAATGTAAATCGGATATTAGAAGATATGGTTATTAACAGCTAATATAATGGGTCCATCTATAATCAAGACAAAAGTATATTTCATTCTTGTTATCATAATCATACATTATGTTCGCCTTCTGAATTAATTACTCTTGTAGATAAAAGTTTTTTTTCAGATCATGACAGACACAGAAAGGGTTAAAACTTTTTTCTCTTATTGTACAAATACAGAAAACCTAAATGAAGGCTTGTATTGTATAGAAGGAGACATTGTAGCAATAAGTGTTAATGGGTTGAGAACAAATTTAATAAATATGCTTATGAAAAATATAAGTGCTCTTCCCACACAATACCATATATCTCAGATAGATGAATTTCTTTGGGGAAAATGGGCAAATGTAATTCAAAAGGATAAAGGTTTATTAATAGCTTTAGCTAAGGAACGTCAGAATGCAGAAATATTGTTTAAACATGAACAAGGACATTTAATCAATGGTCAGAGTTTTCAGGAAATAATTGGTGGAAAAAAATCAGTAAGAGTATATCAATTTGGGGAAAAACTTCAATAACTTCAGCAGCAGGAAATATTTTATTGCATCATATAGTTATTATTTTTATTATTATTATGTTATTCATTATATTCCAGTTATGTTTAATGTTTAGAATGAAAAAAATATATTATCCAATTAGAAATGAAATCAGGAGAGGAGATGATTTGTTGCAAAATAAGCTTAAAAGAAGAAAGGGTTTTGGAGTTGCAAACTCAGTTACAAATAAAAATACATCTGGAAATATTAGATCAAAGACAGAGTATTTGTGACACGAATGAAGTATGAATGATTAGAATATGAAATATGATTAATATTCATATTTCAGAGAGGAATGTTATATTCTTTATGTTCAAAATTGAATTTGGTTTTAAAAAATATATATATGAGGAGTTCCCCTGTAAAAAATTGTGTATGTGAAGTCTTCTGAGTTAATAACCTACAGATGGTGACATTTGAACTGAGTTCTCAATTTCAAGAAGTTGTCAGATTATTTTTGATTATATAACTGCTATATTATAGATACCTTGTTTTAAAAGCATATGGCATAGTAAATTCGTCTGTGGCAGACAAACCCCCTCTTCCTGAGTCTGTATTCAATTAGAGACGATGTTCATATTACATTACATACTCTTAACCCCCAGCCTTGGAAGGGAGGAGAATGGAGAGACAAGGGAGTAATATGGGAGTGTGTATTTTTAGGCGCACTTTAAAACAAAGAATTTGAGTTGATTTAAAAGGATGTTCAGGCTTAGATGCTCTCTCTCACACACTTCTTCCAACACACAGCAAGCTTCCACAGGAATCAACATACAGACAGCTGCTTTAAGAACAAAGGACACAGCAGCCATTTTAGATAATATCTAATGAACTATATTTTGAAAGAAACAACTTTATTTTATATCTTTGATCATATTTGAAGCAACATTCATTTTGTATTTGAATGTACAACTTTTGCAAGTATTTTTGTAACCTTTGTGTGGAAATAAATCACACGGTTTGATTCAAGTTGATTCAGTCATACAATTCAGAAATTTGTCGCACAATCATCATTGAAAGACAGAAGAGTCTTTTTCAGCTAAAAGCTACTTTTTCCAGTAACGCACCACTCACTCAGAATTCTACTTCAGTCTACTTCTGCCACCCCTGTTGATTTGGGAACTTCTTCCCCTTCTATTTCTCAAGAATTAACTATGTCTAAGGCAAGCACTTCTAATACCACTAATGCTGCAGGCGATATACGTACAGCTCCTATTTTCTTTCCCTTAACTTCGGATCCCAAAAAGGGTCCCCAATGACGCAATATTGGAAATCAAGATATCCCTAGGACAGATAAACTTCAGTTAATCAACTTGTCCTCACATTCCTTGATGGATAATCAGATTCATGCCCTTGGCCTGGGACTCATGTTCTGTCCAACTCAAAAGGTTGATTGGTTTGAATTAATAAAAGAGTGCATCTGCATGCAAACTGATGTACAATGTGATTTACGAAAAAAATGATTCATCCTCCAGGTCTCAATTACTTGATAATGAGATCTGGAAGGAATTCACTATGGAAGATATAAAGTCCCTTTAACGAATTGATGGAGCTTTGGGAGGAGAGCAGTCCCTCAGATTAACTGGTTTCCAGTTCATTGGATGAAATGATGGGTTTCCCAGTACTCAAACATCTTTGAGTGTGTGTTTCCCCCCCTCCCCAGCTTTACAAGCCTAGATCACACACATTCCCTTTATTACAGGCCAACCCTAATATTTGGGCATTCACTCAACAAGTGACTAAAGAGATAGAAAAAAACAAATGAAAGGATTACAATGCTTCAAATCTTGATCCAGCTTTTGTATGAGGCTATTTCAGATTTGAAGAATAATCACCAACTTGTGATAAAACAGTCAGACAAAGGTGGAAATATAGTTGTAATGGATACCAGCCATTATGAATATATGGTTATGGACCTTTTGAACAACAGGGAATGGTATAGGCCGATATTAGAACTTTTTCTCGGCAGAATAATGACTAAATTTAGGAACCTTATCACCCAGGCTCACTCGAATAATTTGATGCAAAAACGCTAACATTTTTTAATGTAAGAACACCAAAAACTCCCACCCTATACGCTCTGCCTAAAATCCACAAAAGTTTAATTCAACCACCAGGTAGACCTATTGTTTCTGGCAATGGCTGTTTGACTGAGCCAGCAAGTGAATTAGTTGATGACTATTTATGTCCTCATGTCACTGCACTCATGTCTCACATCCAGGATACCAGTGATCTTATCCGAGCCTTAGACAACATTCATGTGCCGCAAGGTTCCTGGCTGGTCACGGTTGATGTGGAGGCCCTCTACAACTCCATCTCCCACGACAGGGGGGTCCGGGTTGTGGAGGGCTTCCTATCTGAGCGTGGCAGTACTTCGGGTCCCCATAACAAGTTTATTGTGGATCTTCTTAGATTTGTCCTTACGAATAATGTGTTTCTATTTGGTCATTCCCACTATCTCCAGGTGCAGGGGGTTGCTATGGGGACACGTTGTGCCCCATCATATGCCAACCTGTACTTGGGGGGGTGGTAACGTGACCTTTTCTCCAGGGATGATTTACAGGATCTCCTTGGTAATGTCCTAATCTGGAGAAGGTTCATTGATGATGTGTTCATCATCTGGACCGATACATCTGAAGAATTGGGAATTTTCATTGATAAGACCGGAGTCGATTACTTTAATCTTAAGTTTACTATGACCCATGACCAAAAAAAATCAGCTTCTTGGATATACAAATATATATCAATAAAGATGGTAGTCTGGGTTCCACGCTATATAGAAAATCATTTGCAGCAAATACAATCCTCCATGCAACCAGCTCGCATCCCAATTCATTGATATCCAGTATCCCATACAGTCAGTACCTCCGCTTGAGGAGAAACTGTTCTAAACAAGAAGATTTTGAAAGGGAAGCCAAGGCATTGCAGTGTCGTCTTAGGGAGCGAGGCTAGAGTAATACGACTTTGAAAAGAGCCCATCAGAGAGTGAATGTCCAAAATAGAGAGGCTCTAATACACAAGAAAAAAGGAAAACCACAAAATTCCAATGTGCGATTGATTACCCGATACTCTGACAGCATAGGCAAGTTTGGGTTATAATTAAATATTTTTGGCATCTGGGCGTGGCCTAGCGCGGCATGTGAACAGACCTGTTCACCGGAGCTCCCGCTGTTGATCCTGAGACCGATCCTTTCCTCGCTTATCCAGACGCCCTAAAGTTACGGTACCGGTACCTACAGCCTCCCTGACATCCCAGGCCACAGTAACAGCACCACACTGGGGCATGATGACCCGAGGGAACCGTGGAGAACAAGCGGCCTCCGCCGCGGCTGACTTCCAAGATGGCGCCTGGTCATCTCAGCCTCAGAGAACGCCACGAGGCCAGGAGAAGAAAACGGAGCAGGGGGGTAAGTCACAGAAACCCCCTAAGAATAAAGATCAGCCCAGGGACATGCTCTACTATGCCCAGAAGCTAGCGGGCTCAGCGGAACACACACAGAGCAGCACACAGCTTCCCACAGCCTCTGGGGAACAGGCAGATAGGGGAGACACAAACAGGCCTGATGACACTGACACCATGGAGTCTGTACCAGATCCTATGCCAGGCCTGTTCGATATGCAGGTGGAGGACACCCCCCAACCCACGCTGAGTGAAATACTCCATGCAGTCCACAGATGTACCGCTTCTGTGGATGACCTTAAGGAGAAGTTTGGAGGGCTGAAAGAGACTGTCTCCCTCCTCCGTCAGGATATCCAGAAAATCAGAGAGAGAACCACGGCAGTGGAAGGGAGAGTCAGTGATATAGAAGACCAGATGCCCCACCTGAACAGGGAAGTGAGGGGAGCTGCACAGCATGCACGCCAGGCCTTTGAAAAGACAGACGACATCGAGAACCGTCTGAGACGCAACAACGTCCGCATAGTCGGGTTACCGGAGAAAGTTGAGGGCAGAGACCCCACGGTGTTCGTTGAGGACTGGTTGCAGAACATATTTGGCAAAGAGGCATTTTCGCCGCTGTATGCGCTAGAAAGGGCGCACCGGGTGCCACCGAGACCTCTCCTTCCTGGCAATCCCCCCAGAGCGATGCTGGCCAGGCTCCTCAACTATAGGGACCGTGAAGTGGTTCTAAGGCTAGCCAGAGAAAAAGGGACTGTGCAATTCAACGGTACCAAAGTGTCCTTCTATCCGGACTTCTCAGCAGAAGTGCAGCGTAGAAGAGCTAAATTTGCTGACGTCAAGAAAAGGCTACAACGACTGCAACTCAAATATGCAATGCTGTTCCCCGCTAAGCTGAGAGTCACAGCCGGAGACCAGAACCACTTTTTTGAAACCGCACAGGATGCAGCAGAATGGCTGGACCAAAACGAACAAGACCTACAGCGCCGCAGACGTGAAAACGAGGAGGGCTGATTTCACCTAACCAACTTACTTCATACACAAGAAAGGGCACCTACATTCCACTTCTTATATGGCTCCTTACATAGAGGACGTTTCCTTATCACCCAATGACAGCGACTGAACACCAAGTCTTACAGAGCTCGGCACAATTTTTTTGTTTCTTGCCTAACCAACCGGGTGGGCTGTGAATGTGCTTCACCCCTGTACAATACAAGTTGCCATTGTTGCCATTGTTGACATGGCTTGAGTTAGTGTGCCCTGTTGGCACGGTTTGGGCCCATGGAGCCCCACAGTTTTTGAAGCCTTTCCGTTGGGCAATGACAGCGAGACCTGTTTTGCAAGATCTACTTCGTTCATGGATCCACCACGTGATCTATGTCACCATACAGCTGAGCTGGCCTATCTTCTACAGAGATTTGTTGCTTCTTCACTGCACACTATGCCTCGTCGACCCGCCTCACGCCCCACACATCGTGATGGTCATTCTACCTGCCATTGGACTGCATCTTGGAAGACACTGGGTGCAACGTCAAATGATACAGGACAGGGACATGCTTATCAGGAATGGTTCATACCCTCGCTATGTCTGATACACCAATAGTGTCCTGGAACGTGCGAGGCGTAAATGACCCATTAAAAAGAACCATGATCTCGGCTGGGTTGCGGAAGTTTCATCCGGCCATAATAGGCCTGCAGAAAACCCACCTGAAGAGTGACACAGTCAATTTTTTGCAATACGCCTGGGTAGGTAAAGCCTATCACTCCACTTACTCTGCGTTTTCGCGTGGAGTAAGTGTTTTAATACACAAAGCCCTGGTGTACCAGGAACTGGACTCATTGATAGATATATCTGGAAGGTTTGTGTTTTTGCACTGTAAATTATACACATTTACATTGATACTAGCCTTTGTGTATGTGCCCCCTCCGTTCTCCAGAGAGGTTCTGCAGCTATTAATCTCATACCTAGTTAACAAACCGGATATTCCGGTACTGATTATGGGTGACTTTAATTGTTATCTGGATCCAAAACTAGATAGACACCCTCCTGTACGGCCTCCTGGGGGCGGACGAGGCACAGCTCTGAGCCGCTTACTCACAGAGATAGGATGGATGGATATGTGGCGTAACAGAAATCCAAACAACAAGCAATTTTCTTGTTTCTCTAAGACCCATGGGTCACTATCTCGCATTGATCTTTGCATAGGCACCCCAAACCTGGTTGGTAGTATAACTAAAATAGAATATTTCCCACGAGGTGTTTCGGACCTCTCCCCATTAGCTATATGGCTAACTACTAGGCCCTCTGGTAACCTACCCAGAGCCCCTTGGAAGTTAAATGCTTTTTGGCTGAAACTCTTTACTTCGCAAGATAGAATAGCTGCCCAGATCCAAGCTTTCTTTAAAACGCATCGATATCTAACTAACGCTCATTTGAAATGGGAAACTTTTAAAGCCCACTTAAGAGGCACATTTATTCAGGAAATACAGAAGGTCAAACACAACTCCTCGGTCCTGTTAGAACAGGCTGGGGACTTGGTGCGACAACTGGAATTAACCTATGTCACCAGCCCTACTGACTCCGCCAGGGAGGCATGGATGTCGGCCCAGGATTCCCTGGACCGGCTGAGATCCTCCACAGCGGAGAGAAAGAGATTTTTCTCGAAACTGGCGTTCTATGAGGAGGGGGAAAAGACAGGTCGATTACTTGCAAAAATTGCTCGCTCTCAACAGCAGTCACCAGCCATTGGGGCTATTAGAGCAACCAATGGGAAAATAGTTAATTCTCTGGAGGTCGTTATCTCCGAGCTGGCATCTTTCTATGGCGACTTGTATAAATCGAGGGATGCCTACTCGGATGCAGACCTAACCGGGTATGTGTCAACAATAGACCTACCCTCGTTGTCGGTGGCAGCTCGAAATCAATTGGATGCTCCTATAACTTTGGAGGAGCTGCAGACTGCGGCCTGCTCTTTTCCCACATGTAAGGCCCCGGGAGAAGATGGCCTCCCCATGGAGGTGTTTAAAGAATATGGTGAACAGATACTCCCTGAACTGTTAAAGGTTTTTGATGCATGTTTAGACGCGGGTAGACTTCCTGAATCCATGACGAGAGCCAACGTAATCCTACTACTCAAACAGGGGAAGGACCCGGTTGACCCCGGCTCCTACAGGCCCATATCGTTACTCCAGAGTGACGTGAAGATCCTAGCAAAGGTCCTGGCGCTCCGGGTCAATGGGGTCATCTCCTCTATTATACACCAGGATCAGGCAGGTTTTATGCCGCAAAAGTCAACGGCCACTAATCTTAGGAGACTATACCTTAATATGCAGATGCAAGCGGATAACGGGGGGCAAAGGGCATTGTTGTCACTAGATGCCAACAAGGCCTTTGACAGCGTTAGCTGGAGATATTTATGGGCAGTTTTGGTAAAGTTCGGCTTTGGTGCAAGATTTATAGCTTGGGTCAGGTTGCTGTATGCGTCCCCTCAGGCCAATATTAGAGTGACAGACAGGGTTTCACACGCTTTCGCTCTGGGCAGGGGGACAAGGCAGGGTTGCCCTCTGTCCCCTCTGCTCTTTGCGATTGCGATAGAGCCTCTAGCAGCCCTGATCAGAGACAATGCCCAGATCCAGGGATTCCAATACGGTAGTCTACATGAAAAAATAATGTTGTACGCTGACGACATGTTACTCTTCCTAGGAGATACTAGTCACTCGCTAGTTGAGGTGATGTCCGTAATAAAAACGTTCGGTCACTATTCCGGGTTAACCATCAACTGGTCCAAGTCGGCTCTGATGTTGTTGGAGGGAGATCACAGGGTTGCACTTCCTGACAGCTGCCCCATCCCCCTTGTCACTGGTTTCAAATACCTGGGCATACAAGTGGCGCCCAGGATTGGAGACTATTGCGCCCTAAACGTCTACCCCTTGCTTTCTCGTTTCCGAGACAAAATAAATACCTGGAACAACCTGAAGATGTCCCTGGCAGGCAAGGCCAATTTAATTAAAATGATCCTAATGCCACAGCTGTTATACTTCCTACATAACACCCCGGTAGTGGTCCCACTAAAAATTTTCAGAATAGTGAACATGCTTTTCCGGCGGCTATTATGGAACAATAAAAGCCCTAGAATTAAGCTAGAGCAGCTGCAGCAATCAAAGGACAACGGGGGGTTGGCAGTTCCCAACCCCTGGTTGTACTACATAGCGTCCCAATTGCAGCAACTGGTTGGCTCTATGACACCAGATCCAAAGGGCTCGTCGGCAAGGCTGATGTTGTTGGCGACGGGGGCAGAGACCATACCCATGGGCCTCGAGGCGCAGCTATTTGCAAAATCCAACAAACAAACGCCAACTCTATCACTGGTCCAAAAAATTTGGAATAAGGTCAGACAGCTCCAGGGGGTGCAAGGCTTCACTGATTTCAGCCCAATATGGGGCAACCGCTCTTATACTGAGCTGGACAAATTACTACAAGGGCCAAGATGGCGCAAACATGGGGTTAAACTACTACCACAAATATTCGCAAACGGTAAATTGATCCCCTTTACAGAACTGCAGGATAAATTTAACTTGCCGGACAACATGTTCTATTCCTACCTTCAGCTGCGACACGCAATTCATACACAAGGGGACGCGGGTGGTTGGACACTGTCGTCCACGCCGGTGTTTCATGTGTTGCAATCCAGTAGTGAGACCAAGGGAATTATATCTCAATGCTACCAGATGCTATTAGTGAGGCACCTGCGAGCATACCCGTGCAAAGCAAGGATGGCTTGGGAAGGGGACCTTGGTCAGATTACAGAGGAGCAATGGGAGGAGGCCTTGCAATCCATACCCACGTGCTCCCTTAATGTTGCACAAAAGGTTTCCCAATTATTCATAGCGTTAAGAGTGCACTACACCCCAAAAAAGCTATTTAAAATGGACAGGACGTTAGACCCTTTATGTGCCCGATGTCGTCAGCACGATGGAGACCTTATCCATCTCCTGTGGAGATGCCCAAAGCTCCACCGATATTGGAGGGAGGTGATGGGTACACTCAATGAGGTATTTCAAACAAAGGTCCCCATGGACCCCATGTGCTGCCTACTAGGGGTCCTGGAGGATGAGATCCCTGAAGAATTGGTGAGGGTTGCGTTCTCCAGAGCTTTGTTTCAGGCCAGGAAACTTATACTTATGGGATGGAAATCTGTGGGGCCACCAACTAGCAGCGCTTGGGTGGAACATATGGGACACACCCTCATAAGGGAGAAGTATATCTATCAACACAGAGGGTGTCCCACCAGGTTTGAACGAATTTGGTCCAAATGGCTGGACACGCCGGGGTTAAGCCTGAGAGAACTAGTGATGTCCAGACTTTTACAATCTCTGTAAACAAAATGAGGGAATGCAGGATGGTTTATACATTGTGAGTTGTGTGGGCGCGGGGGGGGGGGGGGACGAGGGTAGAGGTGAACATTGGTCTGCAGGAGTGACGCAGTGAGATGGTGAGCTCAGTTGAAATAAACAATTTATGTAAGAACCTGTAAGTTATCTGCTATAACGAATCCTATGTATTTGTAAAACCGGTGATGCTGAATGATGGACAATATGTGAATGTTCAATAAAACCTTTTCTGATTTAAAAAAAAAAAAAAATATTTTTGGCATCTGCTGGCAGCAGATGACATTGTCTCTAAATATGTCAAAGACTACCCCGAAATTTACATATAGAAGATCTCAATATCTGCGTGATCAATTGGTTCATAGTCATCATTCTGCTGAGAAAAAACTGTTCAGATCCAAAATCTCTGGCACTACTAAATGTGGCAGGTGTAATTTTTATCAGTACATAATGGTTGCTGATCAAATCACCCTGCCAAATGGTCAAATTTTTAGACCAAAATTTTCTGCCAATTGCCAATCCATAGGAATTGTGTATTTTCTGAGTTGTGAATGTGGCGTTTTTTTTACGTCGGCAAGCGTCCATTTTTCCATCGCATTCGTGATCACATCTCACTGATACACAAAAAAAGATGAAGAAGCCAATTGGCTGTCACTCTGGCCTTTATCACAATTTTGATTCTCAAAACATGAAATTCTTTGCTTTAGAGCATATTCCCCCACATGAGCGAGGTGGGGACAATGACAAATCTTTACTACAACGTGAAACTAAATGGATCTATACATTATCGGCCACTAGATACCCCAGGTTAAATTATGCTATTATTATTATTATTATTATTATTATTATTATTATTATTAATATGTTCTTTCACTTGCTTGCAATATGATATAATGAATTGTTTTGTAATTTGTGACAAAACATTCTTTCAAAAAATGTAATTTTTTTGTCTGTACAGATCTCCTGATTATCTCTTACAGTTATGCAAGCTGTCCGGTTCATTGGTCTGACCATATTGTATGGGTGGTCATACGGACGCCCAGGGCGTCGTGTTGGAAGGGCTACTAAAATGGCCCTTTCGGGCGGCACCATTTTTGAATGTCGATCCATCCCCATCAATCAATCTTTCTATCTTGTACTAGCTCTGAATCTAGAAAGATGGTGTTCAGCATTTGGTCCCTTTTTATAAGGTCATTTAGACCAGATATGTAATTCTCTTTAGTATGCAATTGAAAATGTTACTGACCCTCTAAGGACATTACCAGTGGTTTCCCATGGTTGAAATGTCACTGGCCCTTTAAGGACACTATTATTGTTCTTCCATGATGGCCTGAGTTAGCTTGCTGTTAAGCTGCCCCATTGGAGGCTTTACCTGCAAGCTTTGAGTGTCCGTTGCACCTTATCTACATTCCTTATCAATAGAAGGCAACTGTGGGCATTGCTGTATTAATTCCCTGGGTTTGGACTTTCCAAGATGGCCGACTGCTCTTTACGCTTGCGTATGCTGTTATCACGTCCACGCATGCGCGATTGGCATTCCTGGATGTCCGCACTTGATTGGCAGGAAGTCTTTCCAGCAAGTGGGAGGACTATAAATAGCCCTGCAGGGCAAATGGCTGATTCAGACCATCCGCCCTGCACCTGCTTGGGAGCCACACACTCTACCTCCACAATACCAAGGTAAATGCTGTGATACCTTATGTTTCTTGCCTAACTTTGTATTTGCTAAATTGGGCCCTTGCTGCTATGTTTTGCTTTGCCTTGCAGATCTGATCAGCTTGTAACTGAAGAAAGTGTGATCTGTGGAAGCAATTGCTTCTTTACACTTACACCTTGGATTATTTAGGTCTTTCCTTGCTGTGTTCGCTAGCAGGGTAAGGACGTTTTTTGGTATCTATAGTTATTCTTTAGATGAGTCCCTTATTGGGAAGTATTTAGGGTTTATCACAGATTGCCTTCTGCTGTATTTTCAGCCTTTCAACTGGGCTCCCTCCAGTGGTTGAAAAACATAATTGCAGCCATTTAAAACCTTTGGAATTGTTTTTTACATATTAGGTAATTATCCCCATTAAACAGTATTTAGCTGTGTGGCTCGCCCAGTGGGCTTTTCTCTTTTTCCTTCCTCTTTTTTAATAAAGGAGTAGTTTTGAGCATACACTTAATACAGCATACATTTTGATATTCCATAGATTTTTTTTATGGGCACTGTGGTCCTTCTATGACCTACTAATATCCCTTGAAATGGCGGCCCGGTGACCCGGATATATCTTCTATATTTTTTCTATACATTGCAGTGAGACGCTGTACAGTTAACCACAAATCTCCTAAAGAAGCTATATAATCTAGCGAAACATGTCCAGAATGATGTTTATGTACATTACAGTACAGTTTATACTTTCATCATGATGCCCTTTTTTAAAAAAAAAATGTACTTGTTTCATCTTTTTAAATCTGATGTATTAAATAAAATGTGATATTTTTTATTACACATGTTATAATTTCTAGTTTATTGGCACCTTTAAAGTCCCTGCCTTCCTATTTCTATTTGTTTCTAATTATTTGGTATGTGGTGCCTAGCTCCACCTATCCTTGGCTGATATGAATACATTGCTTCTTCTATCAAAAACTCCTATTTCTTTTCTACACAAGGAGACAATTCTAGATGAAGGGGGAAAATATATCATTGTTACAGGAGCAATCAACTCCCAACCAACCACACTGGTAACACTCTATGCTCCAAACTCCCATCAACTTCGATTTATACAGAAAGTGATCAAAAAAGCTAACTTTATGAAATACGGGAAACTCCTGGACTGTGGAGACTTTCATATAACATCAGATCCAAAAATGGACACTACCATGAGCAAACCCAGAGGCACGGCATCCCTCCGTAAGCTACTACACACAGAAGATTTGTTCGATGTACGGACGAGAAGGACTACACCTTTTTCTTGCGTAGAAACTGCTCATACTCAAGTATAGATATGTATATAACAGGCAAATGGCTATTACAACAAATATCAGATGCTAAAATTCGTGATATTACATGGTCAGACCACACTGCCATATCGGTCTATCAGAGTACAGGGTGTCTCCTCTTCCTTACTCATCTGGCGCTGCAATGCTAGACTGCTACTAGAACACCAAACCCACACAACGCTCTCTCAGCATCATCAGGAATTTTTTTTGAACAACAACTCATCTGTATATGACCCATACACACTATTGAATGCCCACAAGTCGGTCATGAGGAGCATATTTATTTAATTAGGGGCCAAAGAGAAAAAACGCTATACATCCAAACTAAACACCTTACTATCCAAAATCCACACTGTAGAAACTCTAAATAAACAGTCGCTTACTGATACCTTCACAAACAAACTCTCCAAACTCAGAGAAAGTCTGAGGGAACACTTATCCCAACAATATGACAAACATCTCAGGAGCCTACAACTCAATTATTATGCCAGTGCTAACAGAGCAGGCAAATACTTAGCCAACAGAATTAAAGCATCATGCACCAAATCCAGAATATCACATTTGATACATCCCACTCTACAACACAAAATCACCAACCCACAAGACATAGCGAATCAATTTGCAGAATACTACAGTGCGCTATACAACTTTAAACAAAGGCACATCAACACCACAACCTACTATAGAAAAAATACAGCAATTCCTACAAAAAATACAACTCCTGTCTCTCTCCAACACCCAGTTAGAAGAACTAAATGCCCCATTCACAACTCAAGAAATAGAATCAGTTATAACTACACTAGAAAAATGTAAAATAATGCATTTGGGTAGCAAAAATATGAATGCAATCTATACACTAGGGGGAGAACCTCTGGGAGTATCTAGGAAGGAAAAGGACCTGGGGGTCCTAGTAGATGGTAGGCTCAGCAATGGCATGCAATGCCAAACTGCTGCTAACAAAGCAAACAGAATATTGGAATGCATTAAAAAAGGGATTAACTCCAGGGGTAAAGTGATAATTCTCCCACTCTACAAGACTCTGGTCCGGTCGCACCGGGAGTATGCTGTCCAGTTCTGGGCACCAGTCCCTAAGAAGGATGTACTAAAAATGGAACGAGTACAAAGAAAGGCAACAAAGCTGATAAAGGGTCTGGAAGATATTGGTTACGAAGAAAGGTTGCGAGCACGGAACTTATTCTCTCTGGAGAAGAGACGCTTGAGAGGGAATATGATTTCAATTTACAAATACCGTAATGGTGACCCCACAAAAGGGATAAAACTTTTTTGTGTAAGAGAGTTTAACAAGACACGTGGCCACTCATTAAAATTAGAAGAAAAGAGGTTTAACCTTAAACTACATAGAGCAGTGGTCTCAAACTGGCGGCCCTCCAGCTGTTACAAAACTACAAGTCCCATGAGGCATTGCAAGGCTGACAGTTGCAAGCATGACTCCCACAGACAGAGGCATGATGGGACTTGTAGTTTCGCAACAGCTGGAGGGCCGCCAATTTGAGACCCCTGACATAGAGGGTTCTTTACTGTAAGAGCGGCAAGGATGTGGAATTCCCTTCCACAGGCAGTGGTCTCAGAAGGGGGCATCCATAGTTTCAAGAAACTATTAGATAAACACCTGAATGACCACAACATACAGGGATATACAATGTATATCCTCATTAATGTACACACAGCACCCCATATTGACAGAAAAACACAGAATTGTGAAAAATTTAAGGGGGTCTGAATACTTTCCGTCCCCACTGTGTATATATATATATGTATATATATATATATATATATATATGTATATATATATATGTATATATATATATGTATATATATATATATGTATATATATATATATATATATATATATATATATGTATATATATATATGTATATATATATATATATATATATATATATATATATATATATATATATGTGTATATATATATATATATATATATATACACAGTGGGGACGGAAAGTATTCAGACCCCCTTAAATTTTTCACAATTCTGTGTTTTTCTGTCAATATGGGGTGCTGTGTGTACATTAATGAGGAAAAAATTAAATTAAATGATTTTAGCAAATGGCTACAATATAACAAAGAGTGAAAAATTTAAGGGGGTCTGAATACTTTCCGTCCCCACTGTATGTATATATATATATGTATATAGAGACTGTCGCTTTAAGAATTTATATTATGCTTGATTTGTTTTTTCCTTCTTAGATGGCTTGTTTCAATTCCTGGGAATTCAAAACGGTTGGATATGTGACAACACACTACTGATAAGAACCCAGAAAGCTGCTCAAAATAGGCTTTCATACCAAAACCAGTCTGAACTGACCAGATACTGCTGAAATCTATTTTTTTGGGAGTCACATGATGTAACCACCCATTTAACTGTTCCTTTGCTACTAAGAAGATATGAATGCTGATTGGACTAAACTATACGATCACACCTATAACACGCCTAGAACTTATGCATATTCATACCTATATATTGTTAAACTTGATGTATGTACGGCAGTAACACTTTCACTTTTACTCGCTTATAGTAGCCAAGAACTGTGTTTTATTTCTACACTGCAGTGAATAAAAAGCACCTACTTATATTATCTTAGGATCTGGATCTACTATCTCATCTGAATGTACTGTTTGAAGACCCCTAAATCGGATTTAACAGAATGGTGCTGCGACTCGGATACAGTCCAGTGGGCTCGCAGCCAGAGAGACAAGAAACTCACATTGAGCAGACAAGTAGCCACGGTAAAAAACTGTTATTCTTACTTATTCTGCTCTCCGTGGCGAGTAATTAGTCGGTGTCTGGGGTCTATTGGCTGAAGGAGTCTTATGTTGTTGATGAGATGGTGAGATTAAGGTAAAATTGAGTGTAAACTAGAGCAGTGTTTTTCAACTTCAGTCCTCAAGGCACCCCACCAGGTCATGTTTTCAGGCTTGCCATTATTTTGCACAGGTGATTTGATCAGTTTCACTGCCTTAGTAATTACCACAGCTGTTTAATCTGAGGGAAATCCTGAAAACATGACCTGTTAGGGCGCCTTGAGGACTGGAGTTGAGAAACACTGAACTAGAGTAATGTTGATGTTACACAGTTTGACCCAAATAACTCCTTTACTTTACCTGTTGCAGAAATAATAGAGCCGATAATAAATATCAATGTTGATGTTTTGTTTCTATGCTTGGGGTGTCAATCGATTTATGAGACTTGTGAGAGGGTCTGACCAGAGGACTGTAGTAGTGAGCCTGTGTGGCGAGTAATGCCTATGTGGAAAGTGTACAGGCCTGTGTGGCCAAGTATGATAAAGTGCCATTTTACGGCTACTGTGTGTGGCCTGGAGAAAGAAAAAAATATATACAATTTTTTGGGTGACGACCCACAAATTGTTAGAGACTCGAGAGTGAGGACTCTAGATTGAGAGCACGGCACTCTCATGGACCTTTCAAGACGGGAAAGGTAGATGTGGCACAAGTAAGTCCTATGACTGACATGACAGACAGAAAGACATCGACAGTGGTTAAGAAATGACACCAAGACTAAAACAGAGCTGATCTAATACCACAAGGAGTTATGATCAATTTGGGTTTCTGTGTATGTTAAATTTTATGGCAGATTGACAGAGTTGGACAAGGTGATTAAATGTGTACAATTGGATTTTTGAAAGTATGTAGATGTGGCACAAGTAAGGTAGATGTGGCACAAGTAAGTCCTATGACTGACATGACAGACAGAAAGACATGGACAGTGGTTAAGAAATGACACCAAGACTAAAACAGAGCTGATCTAATACCACAAGGAGTTATGATCAATTTGGGTTTCTGTGTATGTTAAATTTTATGGCAGATTGACAGAGTTGGACAAGGTGATTAAATGTGTACAATTGGATTTTTGGATTGGATTGGATTGTATGTAATAAAGAAAGGGAAGGACACAAGGAAGGGAAGGGAGTGCTGCTCACCCCTATTGGTCAAGACAAAAAAAGGAAAAGATTCCCCAAGTGGGGTTTTTAGGCAGCACAAAGGAAGGTGATAGGCCAATGTATGTAAAAATATATTAATTTTATTATACAAAAATAGCTTCGACACACTGGTTAAAAAATGAGCTCCAATACAGAGTGTTTACAAATCTCATGACACTCAGCACATACAATGTAAGCACGTATTCATAACAACATTGTACATGTATTGACAGTATTAGAAATGTAGACTTGACGCGTTTCGACCTATAAATTCCAGGTCTTCTTCAAAGGTCAATCTGCTAAAATTGTACAACAAAGATGCATATGTCAAAAAAAAAAAAAAAATTAATTATATAGATTTCAAAACAGGTATACCATATATTGACATGACATAATTACCCAATGATGAGTGTCCTATAACGAGAAGCTTTCTGTAAAAGGAGTCCCCTTAAAATCAAAAGATTGCCTGTTCACTTTCCCCTAGAGATCCCATGGCACCACCGCTGCAGCCTCCAATCCCAGGGGAAGGTCCCAAAGATGTGGCTTACGAGAGATCACACAATGAAGCGCCCCCTATCTGTAAGCACGGACTCTGCGGCCAGTCAGGTGGGGAGGACACCTGCAGCAACAACCCAGGAAGGAAAAAACAATTTGGAAAAGTATGCATTATATGCACTCCAAAGTTGAGTCTAGAGAATATAGCCATATATCAGCCCAGTTGTAAGATACCATGGATACATGTGTACACCCATTGAACAGGTCAAAGCCTTGTTGTGCTGGGTGTATGTGTGTGTGTAAAAACAACACACATATGTATATGCACATATATATATGTCCATACATATAATTTATAATTAAACTTTTATCATGGAGGATATCTCTAGGTGCATGCATAAGGTATATCAAAGTGGAAAAAGAAGAAATTTATTTTGTAAAAACACCTCAACCATGTAGGTGAGGGGTGTTAATAAACTAGTCAATACTGGTGGTGGGGAGTGACAATTGGGGGTGAAGTGTTAGGAAAAAAGTCGGAGCAACAAACCGTGGGTCCCTGGTGTGGGCAGCAAGAGTGTGTGGAGAGTGAACACACAGAAAGTGTCATGCAGTACCAAACTAGGTGATAAGTGAATAAGAATAGGAGAAAAAGTGATGAAAAAGTACCCACGTGTAGGGAAAACCAAGTGAATAAAGTATATTACCTAATGAAAAGGTGAAGATAAAATGTAAAAGCCGCACTGTGTTGCCCTATGTGCTTGCAATCATTTGTGACCTGACCCGGGATTGGTCACAGCCTTGAACTGGGCTCAGTGGACGCCCATCCAAGTTGACATTTAGCAAGTCTGAAAGTATAAAGTAGGAAAATATTGTATACATCCAAGCATTTAAATGCATATAAGGTCATTGTAATAGACCGAGTATCCTATAAGGGACAGCAACAGTGCGAAAACATATTATCATGGTGTGTACTTACAGAGTGAAACTGCAAGGGAAGCCACCAACCAGACGGAAAGATTCTCGGTGTGATATGGAGAAGGATGAGGGGGTATATGTGCCCTTGATTTAGGGCGTGTATCCGATGAGGGTTGATTGGTGACAGGTGCAGACGCCTCCCCCATCTGGTAGGACCGATCAAAGGAGACCGTGCTAAGGGGCATGGCAGCCAAATGGCAGCCTCGTGTGGCCTCCCCGGCGTTCGGGGCGGGTCGAAACTCCGTCAACTGCCGTCATCGCCGTCGCAATCGCGTGACGCATCCGCATCACGTGTCACGCGCGGGGCCCCGCGCATGCGCAGTGAGCGGAAACGTCCGGGGATGTCCCCGAACGCCGCCGGCAAGGAGGGAATCCCCAACGTGGTAGCCAGGACCAGCCTGGGTGTCCAATGGGGAAAGGGGGGAGGAGGGGCCGGCAGTGCCGGTGGCCCTCCCCCCCCCTACCTTGCCGGGAAGACACATCTGGGGAAAAAGAACCCTGGTATGAGGGCAGCAGCAGCAGTCATGATGACGGCTCTTATGGGGGGGGGGCGAGCAGAGCATGGGGGAAACACAGGGCTCAATTGGTGTACAAGATTGAGAGGGAAGATACATATGGACTGACGGTCCATCGCATATATGGACACATCATCCTATATTGATACATACATTAATTGGCAGAAAAAATTATTATACATGAGGTATCCATATATGTAGAGTCAATTCACATGCCTAGGTATATGAGAAACAAAACACATATTTAAAGCAAGAACAAAAAAAGGACAACAAAGAATGAAATAAAATGTAAAAAATATGCAGAAAGAAAAAATCAATACATAAATGTCGTAAATACCGTTAGGCTACCAGGGGAAAGGGGGAAGGGAAGAAAAGCAAAAAAGAATATTTGGAGATGGAACAGGGGGAAGACCCATAACAAGCAAGATTACTCTATGTTGCCTACAGAGGGCCAAGAGGGCTTTACTGAGTCTTGCCCGAAACAAACCCTTTTAGGAATGGGGCAAATGAGATGGCCTCATTTAATCCCGGGGGCGAAGTGGCATTTAGTTTAAATATCCACCTCTGTTCGTGTTGCAACAGGATTTTGTTCCAATCACCGCCTCGATTTGGTATATGTACCCGATCGAGAGCGGTGAAGGACACTTTTGGCATTCTATAGTTGTGTACTGACACTACATGTCGGCCTAATGGTAGATAATGGTTGCCAATCTGCATGTGATAAATGTGCTTAGACATCCGGCGGTGGAATTCCTGCTTGGTCTTACCAACATAGTAAGCACCACACTCACATGACATAAGATATACAATACCTCGTGTTTGGCAATTAGTGAAGTGTTTGGGCTTGAATAGTGCCCCATTTGGAAGACGGAAGGTTTTATCACGTCTGATGTATTGGCAAGATGAACAGTGTCCGCAGGGAAAAGACCCCAAAATTGAACAGTGTTTGGATCTTTTTTGTTCATCCTTGAACTCGCTTTGAACCAGTTTATCTCTTAACGACATAGCGCGCTTATAGGTAATTGATGGTCTATTAGAGATAAAGTTGCGGACCTTCGAATCGTTCATCAGTATGGGCCAATGTTTTTGAATGATATTACTGACCACCTGATGTTGCCTAGAAAAGCGTAGAATGATCCTGGTAGGGCCGGTGTTGGGGCCCTCCACTGACCTTTTTTTGGAAAGAAGTTCAGACCGGGATTGTGCAGCCGCTCTATTATATGCCTTCCGTAGGCAAGAGCGGCTGTAGCCTCGTGCCAGCAATCTAGTTTGTAACTTGTAAGCTTCCTGTTTGAAGAGGGCATCATCCGAACAGTTCCTGCGTAGGCGCAGGTACTGTCCATATGGAATTGACCTCTTCAAAACTGTAGGGTGAAAGCTCTCGGCGTGCAACACTGTGTTGCCAGCCGTGCTTTTTCGAAAAAGAGTGCTTGAGATCTTATTGTCGGAAGTGCGTTCCAACTTGACATCCAAAAATGTCATTTGATCACGATCATAGGTCGTGGTAAATTTTAGATTATATTTGTTCTGATTAATACAGTTCAAAAATTGGAGTAGCATTTCCTCTGAGCCCTCCCAGATGATGAGGACATCATCTATGTACCGTAACCACAAAGATATGTGGCCCGTGTACACCGCGAGGTCCCCATCATCTAGGAGGGCCTTCTCCCACTCCCCCAGGTACAGGTTGGCGTAGGCCGGGGCACAACAAGTGCCCATGGCCACGCCCTGCACCTGGATTGTATGTAATGTGATAAAACTTTAACTAGTTAGGAGCCTGTCAAAGTTTTTATAATGCATATCACTGATGGGTCTAGCAGAAGAGAATTAGACCAGGCAATGCAAGTGTAGCACTTACCCCCAAAGGAGCTGCTGATAATTGTTTTGGGTCTGCACTCTGCCTTTCAACCCCAGAAAATGGACTTGACCCCCTTGGCACAACTGTATAGTAATGTTAGTGTAAGAACCAATGGTAAAGAGAAACAACGTGATAAAACACTGTACTGTATATTTACCGTCACCTTGGTACTCGTCGCTTCGCCAGCTGTAGTAATAGATAGTCTCACACAAATTGTAAGTTAACCATTTCAGCAGGTTACTGAAAGACTTGTCTAACACAATAGACACAGTGACAACTCAAATATAAAGAATGAACGTAAATGACAATCAATGCGTATGAACAAAGAACTCAATGATCACCTGAGTAGTATTTGCAGACAGACAAAGAGTGGGACTTATGTCCAATATGACAAAACCCTGATATTGAGCACCTTCCCACTCCATCCTCAGAGCACACACACCACATTTGCAGCGAAATATCAAGTGCAATGCAGCAGTGAAATACATTTGTCTATATCATGTACCCAAGGGCTTCCCCTAGATTGCAATACACTGTTCACTCTGCAAACCCGAAGTTGTGATGCTGTATAGAAAATGACAAAGTCTCCTTTCTTCTTATATAGCCAGCCAGTCCACTCACCACCCTCTCGGATATCAGTGGTGCCTATACCGTCGCAGTATATCACCTGGGTATGTTTTATTAACGCCCTCTGCATTACAAGCCTAGTCTTTTTCCACTCTAATGCTTAGCTTTGGCTGCATACCTTTCTTTTAAATAGAGGCCTTGGAATATTGTTGCCGATCGCTACCACTCTATCCCTGTTTTTGTGATTCAAATACCCCTCAGGGGGACATTGGCGGCTTTGTGGTTTCACAAATAATTTTGGTAAGTTTTTCTCCTATATCGATCACCTTTTCTCGCTTATTATCTCTGTCCACCCTCACAGGCATGTATTTATTTATGCCTTGCGTTTATTTAATTACTGTTTTTTCCTCTTTTTATATCTACACACATTGCAATGATCTTCACTTGTATCGATGTACTTCAATCTATTGTGTAAAATACTGCTACAGGCGCCCCTGTGTTTACATTGGTTTTAACATAGAACTCTAAGTTATTGAGGCTATGTTAGCCCTATTCCTCTCGTCTTGGGATATTGTCTATCCCAACATTTGCCGTGTGGCATTATATCATAATTATTTTTATGTTTTTTCTGATTGCAAGGTCTCTGTCTGCCCCCTACAGCCATACATGCGGTGCAGCCTTGGTTGCCTCTTTTAGGGTGCCTTCTCCTGCTTGGCTCCCATTGGGGGTGGGGAGGTACGTACATGGGTTGCCGGGTTGGGTCTCCAACATGGGTGGGTTTGTTACCATACTATGCATCCAATACCTTGCCAATGCCTTGGTGAAACGTGTAGGAATTGATTACCTGTATCACTGGCCTATAACACCCAGGCCTGTCCTGTTTTATTTTTATATTATATGTACCGCATTAATTATAGATTTGTATATGCATGTATACCCTATGTGTATTTATTTTTCTATATATGTAAATATATATATGTAAATAAAATAAATTGGCATGTTTTAGTACTCATGGTTGACCTTTTCTATTGGCACCGCTATAGTCTCTCCCTACCTCTATCTACCAATCCTGTCTTCTTCCTCTTCAGCTAGCTCTTTTTATATTAGACTGCAGTATTTGTAAATCCAGGTAAGAAATAAGTAGGTAGCAAATTATGGTAGAAATGGCATGCTAGCCTGCTGGGTGCTTGCACATATAAGACGCCTGTGGAACTTCTTCCTTAATGAGGGATGCAGCTCAGCATTTACTTTGCGGTACAGGGAAGACAAACCCTGAAGCCCCACTATACACAGTCTATGGCTAAGTGAGATCACTTCTGTGGGACCACAGGTCCCACTAGACGTCTGGAACTAATTCACATAGCAACAGTGTACTATATTGATCTGGGGAAGTGCCCGCTCACCACACCAGGCCCAGATGCTTGTAATGCTTCCTTCTTGGTATCTCAGTCCCGCTCCAAGCTGGCACCGTCACACCGTGCTGCTCTTTATGCTGGCCGATGACTGGGATGCAGGCAAGTTTAGGAAATCCTGGGCTCTCCGGTCCATTCGCACACTGGTCCAGCTGACGGTGCTCTGGAACTCCTCAGAGGCCAAACGATTCCACTCCGCGCCTCACAGGCCGCAGTCTGTCGGTCACACACAGACCTCACTGCAGAGGTTTTGAATGGCGTCCCAAGAGACCGGACACATGCCACGCCTGTCCCTTTTATTTGCTTACCCAGCAGGCTGTTCTGTGGCTTGCCCTTGTGGGTAAGTGAATTGGGCATTGTGGGTCAGTAGTTCCTTGAGTGAGTTAAACACATGAGTCACTTGAACATTGAACTACATTTCCCTTAATACCAGGCAGTGTTGTTTAAGAATTATAAGAAAAGTCCTAACAGCAGTAACATCAAAGGACACTAGAGGGAGCCAAACTCTTACTTAAAGAACATCACATTACTTTGCATGATAGCTTAGGTAGTAAAACCCCTGCGCTACATACTCCCCCCACTTTAAGTCTTTGGTTAGTCAAAATTGGTGACCTGTTACATGCTTTTACATTCAGGCGATGACACAGAACTGACAGAGGAGCCTCCCACCAATTATCACATGGAGGGAGACTGTTCTGTACACCTGTTACTGACACAGAAGTGTCCTGGATAGATGTGCCAGGGGGTGAGATGGGGTTGTCCTCCACCAAATCAGCGGTGGAAGGACCAGGCACTTCAAGAGTCCTTTTTGAAGTGAAACAAACCTCCTCGGAGCAATTCACCCAGGGTGTCATAGGCTAGTCTCTTGGGTGGTTGAATAATTCTCTTCCCACTCTGCTCTTTGGGTTTGGGTGCTACAGGCACGCTGATACAGTTTTTTTCCGCTTCAGCTTCCGGCACTTCAGCATCTTGTATCTGGGCTCTGGTCGTGGAAAAAGAGTGCTCAGAGTCTGCTCCCCACAAGGAGTATTGAGAGCATTCTGGATCTTCAAAAGATCTATCTTGCGGTACGAATTCAGGGGCTTCTGGCCAAAGGATTCCACTATCTGTCACCTCAGGATGAGGGAGAGGAGTTGTAACAATCTCTGGTGTGCGAGACAACCACAGCCAGTCTATTCCCAGCTCTTCATCTTCGCTGTCTTCATCATCTACAGCAAGAGGCCTAGACTGGGATCTGGTCACTGGTCTTTCAGATGGTGGATGTAGATGGTGAATCATGTTGGGAGGTTACCCGGACTGCTTCCGAGAGAGGCAAAAGGTGATTACGATGCCAAGACTTTAGTGGCCCTGTACATCCTTCTGGCCGAATCTGGTACACTGGCTGCCCTGGGAGTTGCTTGCATATGATAAAGGGCTGTGACTTCCAATGATCAGCCAATTTGTGTTTTTCCGGGTATACGTAGATTCCTCAACAACACTCTGTCTCCTGGCTGTAAGTCTTGTATTTGCACCCTGAGGTCAAAATTTCTCTTGTTTCTCTGTCCTTGAGCATCTGATGCAGCTTGAGCCTTATCATAGGCTGTTTTCAGGCTTCTCCGCAGTCAGTCCACATACCCTCTGTGGGAAGTTGGGCTTCCCGCCCAAACATCATGCGATAGGAAGATTATCCTGTGGCATCAATTGTAGTGCTATTGTAAGTGTGCACTATAGCCGCTATGTGCTTGCTCCAATGTTGGTTTTGTTCAGAGGTTAAAGTTCCAAGCATTTTCAACAAAGTTCTGTTGAATCTTTCTGGTTGAGGATCTGCTTGAGTATGGTAAGGAGTAGTCCTAGATTTTTTTATGCCCAACAAGTCTAATGCCCTGTACACACGATCGGACATTTATCGGACATTCCGACAACAAAATCCATGGATTTTTTCAGACGGATGTTGGCTC
This sequence comes from Lithobates septentrionalis, assembly GCA_037952835.1. NCBI lineage: Eukaryota > Metazoa > Chordata > Amphibia > Anura > Ranidae > Lithobates > Lithobates septentrionalis. The sequence goes on along the minus strand of JBBDGP010000147.1, from coordinate 13,035,998 downwards.
AAACTTGTCTTGCATACACACGGTCACACAAAGTTGTTGGAAAATCCGATCGTTCTAAACTCTGTGACGTAAAACACGTACGCCAGGACTATAAACGGGGCAGTAGCCAATAGCTTTCATCTCTTAATTTATTCTGAGCATGCGTGGCACTTTGTGCGTCGGATTTGTGTACACACGATCGGAATTTCCGACAAAGGATTTTGTTGTTGGAAAATTTTATAGCAATCTCTCAAACTTTGTGTGTCAGAAATTCCGATGGAAAATGTGTGATGGAGCCCACACACGGTCGGAATTTCCGACAACAAGGTCCTATCACACATTTTCCTTCGGAAAATCCGACCGTGTGTACAGGGCATAAGTCTTTTAATGAGGCTACTCTCAAAGTCTCTTCCTTGGTTGGAGTGGATACGCTGGGGCAGGCCATAATGTACAAAGAATTTTTCTACAAAAAATTTTGGCTACTGTGGATGCCTGTTGATCCCTTGTGGGAAATGCCTGGGCATAACGGGTGAAATGGTCAGTTATCACCAGGATATTTCCCTGTCCACTCAGATCAGACGCCAAGCACAGAAAATCAATGCACACTAGATCCAATGGTCCTTGACTCTCTAGGTGGCCCATTGGGGTGGCTCGTTGAGGTAAAGTCTTTCTTTGAATACATCTAAGGCAGGAATGGTAGTAACCCTCGACTTCAGTCCGCATGCGGGGCCAATAGAATCTGTCTCTCACCAGTTGGAAAGTCCTCTCGGACCCTAGATGGCCATAATGATCATGTGAAACGATCAACACCTTCTCTCTATGTTTCTCTGGTTAGAACTACTGCCATTTCTCTTCAGGGTCTTCAGAGGGGCCCCTTCGGTAGACCACCCCTTGTTGCAGCTGCAACCGATCCCACTCTCGGTGCAGTAGACGGCCTTCTTTTAGTGAGTCAGTAAGAAGAGAGGCGTGACGTTGGCTCTCCAGTGCCTTCAATGCCAAACTGCAGATGGGGTCTTCCATCTGATCCCTACACAGGTCTTTTTTTGAAAGCTTTGGCAGACCTCCATCCCCGACTTGGGTAATATTGCAATAGCATCTGGGCACTCCAGCAGCCGACACTCCAATTTCCTTAGCCCTGGCCCCACCTCTTGCTTGCTGTTCTGCCCCTTCACAAAGGGCTCTCACTCCTTCAGGGGTGAGCTGGGTCCACTCCTCTGGGGAGCCTCAGGAACAGTGTGGTCTTCTCGACAAAGCATCTGCATCCTTGTTTCTGACCCCTGGCCGGTACCTCAGGCTGAAGGTAAAACCCGAGAGGGCAGCCAACCATCTATGGCCCATAGCATCCAGCTTTGCAGTAGTGTGTAAGTATGTGAGAGGGTTGTTGTCTGTCTTAATCATGAGTTCTGCACCATATAGGTAGTCTCTGTTTGTCTACTACTGCCCACTTCAAAGCCAGGAATTCCAGCTTGTGGGTGTGGGGTAATTTCTCTCAGCAGGTGCCAAACTCCGACTCACATAAGCAACAGGCCTTAAGTACCCGTCATGTTCCTGGTACAGCACTCCGCCCAACCCATCTCGGCTGGCATCTACATGTAGTTCGTATGGCTTTGCTGGATCTGCATAGGCCAAGACTGGAGCGGTTGTAAGGCTCCACTTCAGTTGTCTGAAAGCCTCTTCACATTGGGCGGTCTACTGTTCTTGGATGGACTCTTTTGGCTTCCTGGGGCCTCCTGCTGGTTTTACAGTCTTGACTGAGCCTGGATCTTCGTCTTCCTCATTCTTCAATAGCTCTGTGAGTGGGTGGGCTATTTTAGCATATCCCTCAACAAATCTCTGGTAATACGAACAGAAGCCCAGAAATTACCTAAGCTCGGTCAAATTAGTGGGTCTCGGGCACGAGGTGACAGCTTCCAGCTTCTGAGGGTCTGTAGCCACTCCTTTGGCAGACACAATATGGCCCAGGTAATTGACTGAAGGTTGGTAGAACTGGCACTTTTCCATGGAGAGCTTCAGGCCTTCGTCATAAAGTCTCTTCAGGACTTTCTCTAGGCGCTCTTCATGCTCTTCCAAAGTCTTGCCAAACACGATGATGTCATCTAGGTATACCAATAGTTCAATCAGGTTCATGTCACCCACAGTCTTCTCCATCAATCTCTGGAAGGTGGCTGGGGTGCCAGACAGACCTTGAGGCATGCGGTCAAATTCGAAGAATCCTACTGGGGTAATGAAAGCGGTCTTCTCCCTATCCTCAGAATGCATGGGGATTTAATAGTATCCACTCTTCAGATCCAGCACGCTGAAGCACTTCGCCCCTGATAGGCTCTGTAGGGCATCTTCTATCCTGGGGGTGGTATATTGATCAGGAATGGTCCTTCGGCTTAATGTCCTATAATCTATATGTAATCTATCCCTGTTTTTGTGATTCAAATACCCCTCAGGGGGACATTGGCGGCTTTGTGGTTTCACAAATCATTTTGGTAAGTTTTTCTTCTATATCGATCACCTTTTCTCGCTTATTATCTCTGTCCATCCTCACAGGCATGTATTTATTTATGCCTTGCGTTTATTTAATTACTGTTTTTTCCTCTTTTTATAGGTATTAGGCAAAGTTTTGTTTTGTTGGCCAGTTTCACACTTGTGCCTTTGAAGCTTTCAGGTACCCCCTTTCTCCACTCCAACAGTGCATGAATGGTCCCATGATCTGGTCTGACGGTGATCACCTATGCCTTTCTGTCTGGGGACAGTGCCTTCACAACTTGCCTGATTTGTTCTTCCTTCCAGGCCCCCCCCCCCCAGGGAGCTGAATTGCCACGCTTGCTTCTGAGCGGGCACCTTCTGCTTCGCACCACTGAACCACAGTGGCGGGATCCATTCTGGTGCTAATAGGGGTTTTGTCTGGGGGGAGTTGATTGCAGAGTCGCAGAAATCCCAGACGAGCCCCCACGTTTAGCACTTACCCCCGAAGAAGCTGCTGATAATTGTTTTGAGTCTGCACTCTGCCTCTCAACCCCAGAAAATGGACTTGACCCCCTTGGCACAACTGTATAGTAATGTTAGTGTAAGACCTAATGGTAAAGAGAAACACTGTCATAACACACTGTACTGTATATTTACCGTCACCTTAGTACTCGTCACTTCACCAGCTGTAGTAATAGATAGAGTCCCACACAAATTGTAAGTTAACCATTTAAGCAGTTTACTGAAAGACTTGTCTAACACAATAGACACAGTGACAACTCAAATATAAAGAATGAACGTAAATGACAATCAATGTGTATGAACAAAGAACTCATAATCACCTGAGTAGTATATGCAGACAGGCAAAGAGTGGGACTTATGTGCAATATGACAAAACCCTGATATTGAGCACCTTCCCACTCCAACCTCAGAGCACACAACAAATTTGCAGCAAAATATCAAGTGCAATGCAGCAGTGAAATACAATACAATACATTTGTCTATATTATTGAAACAATACATTTGTCTATATCATGTACCCAAGGGCTCCCCCTAGATTGCAATACACTGTTCACTTTGCAACCCTGAAGTTGTGATGTTGTATAGAAAATGACAAAGTCTCCTATCTTCTTCCTCTTCAGCTAGCTCTTTTTATATTAGACTGCAGTATTTGTAAATCCAGGTAAGAAACAAGTAGGTAGCAAATTATGGTAGAAATGGCATGCTAGCCTGCTGGGTGCTTGCACATATAAGACGCCTGTGGAACTTCTTCCTTAATGAGGGATGCAGGTCAGCATTTTACTTTGCAGTACAGGGAAGACAAACCCTGAAGCCCCACTATACACAGTCTATGGCTAAGTGAGATCACTTCTGTGGGACTACAGGTACTATACAGTGTACTATATTGATCTGGGCAAGTGCCCGCTCACCACACCAGGCCCAGATGCTTGTAATGCTTCCTTCTTGGTATCTCAGTCCTGCTCCAAGCTGGCGCCGTCACACCGTGCTGCTCTTTATGCTGGCCGATGACTGGGATGCAGGAAATTTTAGGAAATCCTGGGCTCTCCGGTCCATTCGCATTCTGGTCCAGCTAACGGTGCTCTGGAACTCCTCAGAGGCCAAACTATTCCACTCCGCGCCTCACAGGCCGCAGTCTGTCGGTCACACACAGACCTCACTGCAGACAGGTCTTGAATGGCATCCCAAGAGACCGGACAAATGCCACGTCTGTCCCTTTTATTTGCTTACCCAGCAGGCTGTTCTGTGGCTGGGGCCTTTTGGGTAAGTGAATTGGGCATTGTGGTTCAGTAGTTCCTTGAGTGAGTTAAACACATGAGTCACTTGAACATTGAACTACATTTCCCTTAATGCCTTGCAGCGCTGTTTAAGAGTTATAAGAAAAGTCCTTACAGCATTCACATCAAAGGACACTAGAGGGAGCTAAGCTCTTACTTAAAGAGCATCACATTGCTTAGCATGATAGCTTAGGTAGTAAAACCCCTGTGCTACACAAGTGTTATCTAAATGTTTGCAGAAAAATAATGCTACGTATGTATGATTGTAAGATTTTGATGAGAGAAGCCTGCTTGCAGCTTCCTCACCTCCCACCCTTTGTGTTTCTGTGTAAGAAAAGAGTGAGGTGCTCCCCTCCCCTTCACATTCCTAAAAGGTAGCCATGATTATTATAATTATTTAAATGTTTAGTTCTCTATTCTAGCCTACTGAGCGTGAAAAGGGTCCACACACTGATAAGCCCCAGTTGATTAAGTATTTTAACATGCCAGAATATTAAAGGAAGCACATGCCAGAAGTTATCAGAAGGTTATTGATGGTTTAAAGCAGTAGATAGAAAACATGAAAGTGAATTGCACTATAAAGAAAGTGAACAGAATGTTGTAGAATTATTATCAAGTGGCTTGATGGATGTGAGACAAGAAAAGGCTGAGGATGTTTTTGATTACTTTAAACGTGTCCAGACCATGACAGTCATCAGAGACAGTAGGAGTGGATCTGGCTGACCGCACTAACGTTACTGCCATAGGTTGTAAGAATGCTGTTGTGATGGGACTCAGAGAAGCAATAAGAAAACTTTTGATGGCAGCAATACCAGGATGGAAAGGATTTGAATGGTCTTTGCTTAGAAAAGTGTGCAGTAGCAATGAGGCTGGGGAAGAAGAAAGAAAAGAGAAAAGGCTGAATGCTTTTGTAGCCCAAAATGATGGTCAAGGAGCTGTTTCCCAATAACCAGAAAATGCAGATTGCCTGACATACGTAGCAGAAAAAAGAGGGAGATGGTGATAAATGACTAGTAAAGCAGCATGAACTTTTTGAGCACACAGAAGTTAATTTGTGCATCTCTGAGATGGATGGTAGAAACACTTTTTTAACATTATGCTTTCCACAACTAAGTGATCAGGAAATGTCATGCTTAGTCAATTCTGGCTCTACCCGGATCTAATTCAAAAGTCCTCCTACCAAAAGACATCCCCCTTACATCTGGGCCACTAGCAGTTGGAGTGGGAGGGAAATCTACCCCTCTCAAGGAAACGCCCCCCATACAAATTGGAATTGGAAGCCACAATATGTTTTATAAGCTGCTTGTCTCTGACACTGTACCATGCAACTTATTGGGAAGAGACCTACTGAGTTACTTACAAGCCTGTGTACAATATACACCCAATGAAGCAGAAGTACATGTTGGAGAATTAGATGAAGAAATTATATGTGGATTGACAGCAATTGAATTAGAGCAAGAGATTGAAGGTAATATTCCACCTGAAATTGTTGCTAAAATACCTGATGTTCTCTGGGCCAAGGGAAAACATGATGTAGGACTTCTACAAGTCCCTCCGGTTAAAGTCAAAATAAAAGCAGGAGCTCAAATCCCAAGCATACCACAGTATCCACTGTCACCAGATCAACTCGCTGGTGTACCAGTACAAATAAAAGAATTACTTGAAGCAGGTGTCATAAAGAAAACCGAAAGTATGAGCACAGACGCCATTGTTTCCTGTAAAGAAAAAGGTCAAAAAAGGGAGGAAAGCCGGTATATCGAATGGTACATGATTTAAGGGCCATCAATCAAATCATCGAGGAAGGCACTCCTGTTGTCCCAAATCCCAGTACTTTGCTGAATGACATACCTACAGGAACACGGGAGTACACCGTAATAGAAGTGGCAAATGCTTTCTTTAGTGTCGCCTTGGATGAAGAGAGCCAAGAACTCTTTGCTTTCCGGTTTGAAGGAGCAAATGTTTATGCTCATCTGATGCTAGAGACCAGCAACATGAAGAAAAAGATGGTGACGAAGGCAAAGATGGGACTGGTGCCAGTACTTTAGCATTAAGTTCAACTGAGAGGTGTCCAATTTGTCTGAACAGTCTTTCCCTGGAGGCTGGCTTTCCAGAAGTATGTTGTCATGTTTTCTGTATATCCTCATTCTTAAATGGTGTGAAACCTCCTCATCCTGCCCTGTTGACCGCAAACCCTTTCAAACCGTGTATGAAATAGATCCGGATGGTGGATGCACCAAGATCCATGTTGTGGCAAGAACACAAAAGGAAAACTGCAGCTGCAACCTGTGCCAGTGGTGCTGTACAAAAGGGAAGATATGTTTTAGAACAGATGTTATGAAGACATTTGCAAATTAAATCTTGAAAAGAGCAAGGGCAAAACATTTGTCATCAGCAAGGCTGAGCAAGTATGAAGCAATCCTGCTTGAATTAAGAGAAATAGAAGTGAAAAGATGTACTACAATCAATCCTGCCAGCTTTTTCCTAGAGAGAGAAGAAGACCTTGAAGAGGAGGGTGACCACATCTGCTTAAAACTTATGGAAGAAGAAATGCAGCAAATCTCCTCAGTAAAGAACACTCCTCTTGAAAATTCTGATCTGATCCTGTGTGCAGAGAGTTCACGCCTGTACAAAGATGGAGTGCCAAGAATGGCATATGCTGTGATAACATTGGAGGAAGTGATTGAGACCCAACTACTCCCTTCATCACTTTCAGCGCAGGTTGCCAAAGTGGTAGCACTCACAAGAGCCTGTGAGACCGCAAAGGATCAAACAGCCAACATCTATACTGATAGCAAGTATGCTCTCAAAGAAGTCCATGATTATGGACCCATCAGGAAGAACAGAAGATTCACAACTGCTGCAGAAGAACTAATTCAAAACTGGAAATATGTTCAAGAGCTTTTTGAAGCAGTCACCCTCCCAAAGGAAGTAGTCATCCTGAAAGTCAATGCACATACTGGAGGACAACCCATGGAAGAAAAAGGAAACAAATTGGCTGATCCTACTGCCAGGAAGACTGCTGAAACACCAATGGAAGCAATCATGACCCTAATCACTGATTTTGCAAAGGAAAAAGAAGCCAGTAACAGATTGAAGAAAAAGAAGAGAACAAATACTCAAAGCAAAAGAACTGATTAAGAAAATGCAAGAATCTGCTCCTGATGATTGGAATGAAATTATGGAAAGGGAGAGAGCAAAGAAGAACCAAGAAGGACTTTTGTGCAAGGAAAATGGAATATGTGTCCCACCTCAAACAGAGAAGATGATCATGCAACTAGCCCATGGCCCGAGTCATGTAGGCCCTAAGGCAATGGAGGGAAACATAAGCAAGACTGGATAGTTTATTCAATACTTCATAAATTCATGTCAAGACTTTGTTGAGGGATGCATAATCTGTGCTAAAAATAACCCAGGAAAACAGACCAGAGTAACACAAAGACATTTGGTCAAGCCACTTTTTCTTTTCTAAAGACTTCAGATTGATTACATTCAATTGCCCATATCAGGCCAATATTAATGTTTTGATTGTGCGTAGACATGTTTTCAAGCTGAATAGAAGCCTGACCGGTAGCTAAAGCAAATGCCAAGACAACACCAGGGAAGCTCCTTTCCGAAGTAATATGCCTCTTTGAAATCCCTGAAACCATAGAGAGTGACAGAGGAACACATTTCACTGGACAGATCATGCAAATTATATGTAAGGACTTGGCAATTGAGCAGGCCTTCCATGCCCCTATCATCCTCAGAGTTCAGGGAAAGTAGAAAATATAGTGGAATCATTGAAGAAAAGCTAGCTAAATGAATGCAGGAATGGGAGGAAGGGTCAGTAAAGAAACAGTGGCCAGAACTGTTGTCTCTGGTTCTTTACAACATCAGGTTTACCCCTACTTATAGGTCAGAGAACTTGAGCCCTTATGAGATTTTGTTTGGGGGCCCACCTAAAACAGGGTTGTATTTTCCACATCAGACTGCTGTAATGTATAATGATTATGTTTTGTTATGTAATTGTCTAATACAAGCAACTTACTGCGATGCACAAGTTTGTTTCTGATTCAATTCCAGATCCAGATCAAGTAACTGGAACACATGATATACAGCCAGGGCATTGGGTCCTAGTAAAAGAACATGTGAAAGTATCTTTGGGACCAAAGTTTGAAGCACCCTACCAAATGTTCCTGACAACTGGTACAGCTGTAAAGTGACATGGATACATGCCAGCCATTGCAAGAAAGTACAGCTAATTTCAAAAGAGGAGTAAACTACTGTTATGCCTTTGCTTGATCTTAGCAGTCAAGGCTATAGAGGAAAATCACCTGTACAAATTACACATGCTAATATGCATAAGGAGTAATTTGAGTAATTGCTAGATATGTTCACATAGGCCAGACAGCTCAAAAAAGGCACACACCTGGTACCCATTTACTTTCATTTTGAGTTTAACCCATACAAAGCTGCCCAAAATACCAGTATGTCTAGAAATACCACAAATGTTCTATTATTGTGAAAATACATTTTATGCTAAATATAACTTAAGGCCTTTGGGAATATCCCATTGTTTAGTAAGGGAAAGAGGTATACAATGTGACATTATGATAGGAAATATGACAAATCCAGATTACACTTTGTTTAGACATGGTAAATTTTCATGGATTCAACAGATATTTTTTTGTCCTCATAGAAATCATCGTTATAGGATTGCTTGTTTATTTGTTTTTTTCAGGTGTGATAAATGTGAAATACAAGGATTACTACAATGGCAGTTAGAACTGAGGAAGATGACCCCAAGGAAGAGATAGTGTTATCAAATAGTAAGATTAGCAGATTTGTATGATGCCGAGATGGCTGATGTGAACGAGTAAAGATATGTGTCCACATACACCCTAAGAAGAACTTTATTCCACATAGATGTGAAGTAGTACTGTGGACCCTCTGGTATCATACTAGGTAGGGAAGATATGGTAGTGACCCCTCCATAGGGGTCAAGAGGAGGGAAATGAGTAGAATTATAGGGGTCTGATAATGTTAAGATATATATATAGAGAGAGAGACTGTCGCTTTAAGAATTTATATTATGCTTGATTTGTTTTTTTACTTCTTAGATGGCTTGTTTCAATCCCTGGGAATTCTAAACTGTTGGATATGTGACGACACAAACTACTGATAAGAACCCAGAAAGCTGCTCAAAATAGGCTTTCATACCTAAACTAGTCTGAACTGACCAGATACTGCTGAAATCTATTTTTTTGGCAGTCACATGATGTAACCACCCATTTAACTGTACCCTTGCTACTAAGAAGATATGAATGCTGATTGGACTAAACTATACGATCACACTTATAACATGCCTAGAACTTATGCATATTCATACCGTACGTATATATTGTTAAACTTGATGTTTGTACGGCAGAAACACTTTCACTTTTACTCGCTTATAGTAGACGAGAACTGTGTTGTATTTCTCCACTGCAGTGAATACAAAGCACCTACTTATATTATCTTAAGATCTGGATCTACTATCTCATCTGAATGTCTTGTTTGAAGACCCCTAAATCGGATTTAACATAACCAACCATGGTTATAGGTGTGTAATATATATAAATATGTATATATATTCAAGTGTAAAGAAAAATAATTTCTAAATATCGTGCTCAACGGTAGTTGTGTGTTTAAAATATATGTATATGTGTATGTATTTCCCAAAATAGTTTAGGAGGACTTGCAAGCTCCCCCAAACTCCTTTATAATCTCTGAATAAAAACACTATAATAAACTATAGTCATGTTTTTGTAATATATCTTAGTGTATGTACATATTAACCACTTAACAACCGGCCCATAGCTGAATGATGGCTACAGGGCGGTTTCTTAACTCTGGGAGGGCGTACAGTGACGTCCTCCCGGAGTTCCGCTCTCGCGCGCCCCCTGGGGCGTGCACCCGAGAACATCAGTGACCGCCGGGTACAGAGGACCCGGCGCATCATGGTAAACGGCCGCTGATTGCGGCCGTTTACCATGTGATCGCTCCGTCAAATGACGAAAGCGATCACATGTAAACAAACCGGCGTCATGTCATGACGCCGCTTCCTCTCTCCCCTTTCTGTACCGATCGGTACAGAGGGAGAGGGATCGGATGGCAGCAGCACTGTGGGCTGGATCTGTAGTGCCCACAGCGCTGCTCTGTGACAAATAGTCACATCCATGGATCCATCCATCCATGCTCAGCCATCCCTCCATGCTCAGATATACCCTGTGCAATACTCTGCAATTCCCTGTGCAATACTCTGCAATACTCTGTGCAATACTCTGCAATACCATGTGCAATACTCTGCAATACCCCGCAATACCCAGCAATACCCTGCAATACCCAGCAATACTCTACAATACCCCGTAATACCCTGCAATACACTGCAATACTCTGCAATACCCTGCAATACAACACCATATCCAGCCATACCCAGCCATGCTTGGCCATACTCTGCCATGCTCAGCCATACTCTGCCATGCTCAGCCATACTCTGCCATACTCTGCCATGCTCTGCCATACTTTGCCATGCTCAGCCATACTCGGCCATGCTCTGCCATGCTCAGCCATACTCGTCTGTACTCGGTCTTGGTATGTGGCCAGGCTGTGGAAGTCTCACATATGTGGTATTGCCGTACTCAGGAGGAGTAGGAGAATCTATTTTGGGGTGTCATTTTTGGTATGTGTAAATGCTATGTGTTAGAAATGGACAACTTTGTGTTAAAAAAAAAAGCGTTTTAACCACTTCCCGCCCACCGTCATATGACGTCCTTGACTTTGTGCGGAGATATATGACTGATGCCTGCAGCTACAGGCATCATTCAGATATCAGCTTTTTCAGCCGGCGATTTCCTACACCATAAAGATGATCATGGCAGCTGTTTCACTGCTTGATCGTTCTTATGGGAGGCGAGAGGGGACGTCCCCCCCTCCCGCCACCCTCCGGTGCTTCTACCGACTCAGAGCTACGATCAAAGCCAGGATCATTTTTTTTCATTAGTTCAGGCTTCCCAGGCTAGAGGTGAGCTGTGGTGTCTTATTGACCCCATATCTCACTGTAAAGAGGACCTGTCATGACATATTCCTATTACAAAGGATGTTTACATTCCTTGTAATAGGAATAAAAGTCAATAAGTCATAAAAGATCAAAAAATATATTTTTTGGAAAAAAGTGTCAAACTAAAATAAATAACGTAATATGAACAATAAAAAAAATAAATAAATTTAAAGTGTCCCTGTGTGCTCGCATGCAGAAGCGAATGCATACATAAGTCCCGCCCACTTATGAAAACGGTGTTCAAACACCCTTGCACCACCCAAGTCTGCAGAGCTTATTAGGTTGAACACATCTGTTGGAAACAACTGGTCCTAGATCTGTATCAATCATTCGACCTTGGACTGTCACTGAATAGTGACTTGAAGGCTCCAATCATCGTGAGGAAGGTGGAAGGTTAATGCCAGGAGGGATATACCATGCAATAAAAAGATGGGCTAACATAGCGTGATACCGTATAAAAAAGGCAATTTATTAAAAATAGAATAAAACACTCACATTTGGAAGAGTAGAAAAAAGCATGTATATAACAAAGAGCGATACAAACAGGAGGTCCACCCGATGTGTTTCGACTCCACGGTCATCATTTGGGGTGTGGACCCCCTGCAACAGCATCGCTTATAAAGTGAAAATGACCCCAGAACCTGCTAAACGCCGGAAATGGCTCCACATGACATCACTTACAGTTCCGATCCCGGAAGGGAATGGATACCTAGATATTTCTGGTCAACATTATGTGCGTGTCTCCATAGTATATGATGTACATGACATAAAATAAAAGGCGGATAAAGTACAGTGCCCAGCGCTGCAATTACAAAATGTCCTTATGTCAAACCAACACTTCCTTGTAATGAAAACGAAGCTTGGTTTGGTGATGTCTGTCATACAATATAACCAAGCCTCATTATGAAAACGAGGTTTGGAGTTAAGTATATGTGTAATGGCCGTTGAATAGGCTAGACAAGCCTCGCTATGAAAAGAAGGCTTGGTTAGATGGTGTCTGTTTAATATGGGAAACCAAGCCTCTTAATGAAAACGAGGCTTGGTATAGTAACCTCCATGTGACTCGGTAAGTTAAACGTGGTAGCATAGTAACCAAGCCTCGCCGTGTACCCAGAGAGGCCGATCACATGCCATCCTGAGCCAATCAGCAGAGAGTAAATCACAATAACAAAAAATGTCCACCCGCCCCACAGAATGAAGAAAGTGCACATGATTAAGTTATTGATACTAAAGCCAACTTAGAGAATCAAAGTGTTCTATTGGATGTAAGTCCAACAGCGGCTGCAGCAAGGCCTGAGGTCAGCGGTCACAAATCAAATAAAATAAAATAAATATCGATAACTAAATATAAACCAAATATAGACAAAAAAGACCCTACTCCAAGAGTTAAATGAAAAACTTAAAACTAACATTGTTGACAACAATAGAGAGTGGGTTAGAAATAGCCCCATATACACAAATAATAAAATACATTTATATGTTGGAAAATTCATAAAGGGGGGCTTCCAGGTGATCTCAGAGCAAAAGTAGGCAATTAAGCTCTATTTAAAAAAGAGTTAATGTGAGGGGGCGTGGCCTGACACAGCATGGAGTAGGACGTGCATCTCCTGAGCTCCGTCCATTACTCCTGCTGTAATTAATCCTGGACATCCCATACCGCACCATCTGCTGGATTAACCTCCCCAGAACATCCACCACACGCTGAGCTGTCCATTTCAGCAGCAGGACGAACGGTGGCCAGAACAGAGCGGCGATCTTCCACACGGCGGCCGGTCTCAGGCAAGTCCGCGGCTTCGGCCTACTCCCGGAGGTCCGTGGCCATCTTGGTCCACCTCTACACCCAGCCCCCATTTAGATAGCTGTGCCTGCTGCTGCCTAAGTAAGGAAAAACCTCCTAGGGGACCTATAACATATCAATCCACTCATATACAGACTTCCTCTGGCCCCCAATACCCCTGCAGGAGCGGCGGCCGCATTTAGGCAAGACTGAGGCTTCGGCCTACACACTGAGGCCGGCGGCCATCTTAGCACACTCACAGACCCGGCCTGTGCTGCACTTCTAATCTGCTGCCTTTTCAATTCTTTCTGGGGGGAAAAAACTTTCCCTTTGAGGAACCCTCAAAATCTGCACTGTGCATCTGGACCACTAGTACCCCAAATAGTACCGCAACCCAGTGCGCACTTGTCACATAGAAGCAGACTTTATTCCCGGGTGCCTTGGGGGCTCTGTGACTCTAGCCAGCACTCTTTCCCTTCTCACAAGGCTATTATATCTGCCGTAACAATATTGGGGACCTATCTAGTAATTCACCGGACCCCCCAAGTATGTCACCAACCAAAGCACAGAAGGCAGCGGCGGCGAAATTCGACCAATACCGCTGACATGACAAAGAAGATATGGAGGAAGATGGGGCCTCCGAGAAGGCAGAGGAGAGCAAACGAACAACGAGTGATACTGACAAATTACTTGAAGCAATCACCTTCTGTAGAACTTCCCTTACAGCACAAATTGAGGAAGTCAAGATGGATATTTCCCTCATTAGGCAAGACTTTCAAAAGCTCAGAGATAGAGTGAAGGAAGCTGAGACCAGACTTAGCACAGTTGAAGACGCCATTCCACCTCTACAAACATCCTCAGATCGCGTACAAAGGCAAATACACCAACTCCTCACCAAACAAGATGACATGGAGAATAGGCTGAGAAGATGTAATATACGCCTGATCGGTCTGCCTGAGGGGACTGAGGGCAAAGACACAACCACGTTCCTCGAACAACTACTGATCAACACCTATGGGAGAGAGGCCTTTTCCCCTATGTTTGCGGTGGAGCGGGCACATCGTATTCCAGCCAGACCCCCGCCGCAGGGAGCCCCTCCTCGCACTTTCATAGCTAAACTTCTCAATTACAAAGATCGAGATACAGCCCTGAGGATGGCAAGAGAGAAAGGCAATATCCCAGTAGGTAATGTTAAAGTTGCCATTTTTCCACATTTTTCAGCAGAGGTACAGCGCCGTTGGCAGAGCTTTACAGAGGCCAAGCGCAGGCTGAGGAATTTACAGTACAAATACTCCATGCTTTTTCCAGCACGCCTCCGTATAGAACATGATGGACGTGCACTCTTGTTTGAAGATCCTGAAGAGGTGATCTCCTGGTTGGAACGTCGCGCCATTCCTGAAAGAGTTGATTGACCAGAGTTATATGACTGCATTGTTCCCTGCTGCTGTATGGAACCCCTTTTTGTTGCCGCCTACTTGGGAATGTAAACTGTTCCTTACTACCCGCAAAAAAAGAAGGTTTTGAACAAGATATGGAATCCTCCACAAACTAGCGCGGATACAAAATACAAGTTCTGGACTTTATAGTATGGGAGTCCACTTACTTTCCGGGGCTCCGGAAGAGCAGAAGTCCTACCAGCAATGTGCATCGTGCAGCGAGACTTTACCCCACACACCACTGGGAAGCAGCACCATGATCACTGGAATTTTTTCTGGAACATACTAGATACATTCAATTGGAAACAAGGAGATGGAGAAACCGTACTATATCTAGTATTAATACTATGGATGACATCTCTTACTCTACTCCAAACCCGGAGCTTTAGCCAGTTGTACTGCATTTCCCATGTAACCTCGAAGTTGGAATGTTTCCCAGTTGGATACAAGTTGAGGGAATATGCCCGCACCAGTTTGGGACAGTGTAGGGCAGGGAGGGGGGGGGGGGGTTCATCTGTTTATAATTTGGTTTAATTTGATTGTGCATACTGACTGCAGACAACAGGTAATGCTTCGAATTCTGTGCTCATGTGAGTGTTTATATGTAATATGTGCTATAGGTTTGATGCAACAAGATTTACATACTAGTAACCTACATGTTTCATACATAAGGAATAAATTGCTTAACATAACTGTTTTCTTAGATTCCAAAAGGTTCTATTTATGGCATCCCTAAAATTTCTTACATGGAATGTGAGGGGCATGCGCGAGAAATTTAAGCGCGCAGCAGTCTTCACATTCCTTAAGAAATAGCGTGCTGATGTGACAGTCTTGGTAGAGACCCATGTTGAGGGGAGCATCCAGATGGCACTCCGCCTACCATGGGTGGGGTGGGCATACCATTCTACCCATACATCCCATTCCAGGGGAGTCTCAATCTTGATAGCCAAATCGGTTCATTTTGAGTTGGGTGAATTATCCACTGATCCACAGGGGCGTTATATATTTATTCTAGCTAAATTATATGGAGAATCCATACTTATATTGGCTTTCTATGTACCACCCCCATTTAACATCTCCATAATTAAAGAAGGATTTTCATTCATGACCCGCCACCCTGATATATCTGCAGTTTGGCTAGGAGATTTTAATACCACACAAAACCCGACCTTGGATAGACTACAGCCCGCTCCGCTCACCCATAACACTCCCAATGAAACTAGGTTTTCTAAGCTTATATCTACCTTCCACTTAACAGATACATGGCATCACAAGTTCCCACAGACTAAATCATACTCGTGTTTCTCATCCTCTCACAATACCATGTCCCGCATAGACTTCATATTCATTTCCCATAGATTAATACCAAGACCGTTGGAGGCGGTATTCTGCCCCAGAACACTCTCGGATCATAGTCCTTATTGGATAACGTTAAGTATCCCCATAGAAAAACCAACACGGTCTTGGCGTTTAAACCCATTTTGGTTCTCTCTTCTACCAGAGGATGATGAGCTCACGGATAAGTGGAAACTTTACTTTATAGAGAACGATAAGTCAGCATCACCCTCCGCAGTCTGGGACTCCTTTAAACTATTTGCTCTCTCCACGTTAATTAGTACTATTAATAAAATCAAGACAACTTCCTCCAGTGCCCTCGGTAAGGCGCTGGAGGATTTATCCTCTGCTGAAAAAGACTTTGCTACCACTCCAACCCCTGTAAATGCGGATCTGCTAAATTTACAAACCAGAGTAGTTACCCAGTTACAATACCAGAAAGCCAGACAAAAACTTTTTTTCTCCAGGCAAAAACTGTTTGAGTACGGGGAAAAGGCGGGCAAGTTGTTGGCTTACTTAGTGCACAGTGAAGATAGGCCCCCTGTGGTGATCACGCTGCATGGCACTGGAGGGGGACAAATAACAGACCCACCTACCGTGTTTCCCGGAAATTAAGACATCCTCCGAAAATAAGGCCTACTTCCAGTTTTGCCTCTCGTTGTAATATAAGGCATCCCCCCGATAATAAGACCTCCCCGATAATAAGACCCCCCCGATAATAAGGCACCCCCCGATAATAAGGCATCCACCAATAATAAGGCATCCACCGATAATAAGGCATCCACCGAACATAAGGTACCCCCCGAACATAAGGCACCTGACTCTAGACTCTCGTACGGTAGTGGCAGGCACCGCCGCATAGCTCACTGATTGGCCGCAGCTGTTCAGGCAGTGTGAGGTCTCTTCAAATCAGTGAGCTGCGGCGGGCTCTCTGGATGACGAGTGATGTCCCTGATGTTGCGCAGGGGAACGTCGCCCGTCAGAGAGCCCTCGCCGCCGCTGCCAGACACAAGAGTCGGGCACATTGTGTGTAATCTCGCCGCCACAGGGGTGACTGAGGTGTGGGGGCGATGTCTGGTGAAGGTGGGAGGGGGGAGAGACTAAACTGTCCACTGGCACAGGGGTGGGGGGAGGGGGGCTTAAAATGACTTAAAATGACACATGGTGGATTTGAGGGTGGGGGACACAGGAGGATCAGAAGGGGGGAATCAAAATGGCACAGGAGGTTCTAAAATGGTAATCCCCCCTCGGATCCTCCTGTGCCATTTTTATTGATTCCCCCCTCTGATCGCCCCTGTGTCATTTTAAGTGATCCCCCCATTTCAATCCCCACTCTGATCCAGTGTGTCACTTTAGGGGGTGACTGCATTTCTGCTGATACAAGAAATACTGGTAAACAGTGCTGGTATATTTTTACCCCTAGACATGAGCGCAAACAGAAAGAGCTACTCCATGGAGTACAAGCAAGGAATCGTGGAAGACTCTTGGGGTTAAAATCTTACTGCTTTCTGCAAAGAGAAGATGTTGAATATCCGATTGGTTCGAAAATGGCGAGCAGAGTACGGTAACCTCATTGAACAAGTGGACAAGGGAAATGCTAAAAAGCGCAAGTGTGGATCAGGTCGGCAACCATTATTTTCCGAGCTGGAAGACCTGATCTGTGAATGGGTTGTTGACAGGAGAGCAAAGGCTTTGGTTGTGAATAGATCAGAAAAAAGGGGAAGGAGGGAGAACGAATTCTTCAGTGAGGAACCAGCAGGGTAGCAAAAATATGAATTTATTATAGAAAAATAATACCACATATACACCAGACAGTGTCAAAAAAGATGACTGTAAGTGAACCAAATACCACCACTAACAATAAAATAGACAACGTTGTCTATGTGAATAGGGCTCAGATTCAAGAATTTGCCCTTGCAATGGCACCACAGTTTGACATAGCCCCCGAAGACTTCAAAGCATCACAACACTGGCTGGATAATTTCCTTCAGCGAAGTGAACTGTCTTTAAGAAGATCCACAACACTGTTTAGGCTGGAAGATGCTCAAGTTATTCAGCGAGCACTTGCATTCAAGTCCTTTATTGATGATGCTGACTTCTCTAAATACAATCTTTCCAACATGATTGCTATGAATGAAACTGCAGTGTTTATGGGCCAATCATCTCAAACAACAATTGAACAGCGGGGTGTCTCCTCAGTGTACATTCCCTCCACTGCTTACGAAAGTGCACGTGTTACCTGTATTTTGGCAATTCGTCTGGATGGCACTAAAATCCCACCTTTAATCATTTCTAAGGGCAAGAAGGAAAAGATTGAACGTGTTTCGGGCATTTTTATTCTTGAAACTGAAAAAGCCTTGGCCACACAAGCAGTTATAAGGAAGTGGGTCGATTTAATGCTGCCGCTTGTTATGCAAGGGAGCCAAAGAGGTCTGCTAGTCTGGGATGCAGCCAGCACTCACCGCGCTAAAGACATGAAGAAATTTCTTCACGAAAGAAAAATAGATCAAATAATGGTTCTCGCAGGAATGACGGCCTATCTCCAGACTCTTGATATTGCAATAAACAAGCCATTCAAGGACAATTTGCGCATGGAAATTAACGACTACATTGAAAATAGAATGGAGAGAAATCAGCGTGGAAACTTTGTGAAACCTAAACTGCAAGAGGTTGTGACTTGGGTGAAGAATTCATGGGAGAAAATCACTGACAGTTGCATTGCAAATGCACTACGAGCAGGCTACCTTGACAAGAAGTACTCATTTAACCACTTCAGCCCCGGAAGGATTTACCCCCTTCCTGACCAGAGCACTTTTTACAATTCGGCACTGCGTCGCTTTAACTGCTAATTGCGCGGTCATGCAATGGTGTACCCAAACGGAATTTGCGTCCTTTTCTTCCCACAAATAGAGCTTTCTTTTGATGGTATTTGATCACCTCTGCCGTTTTTATTTTTTGCGCTATACACGGAAAAAGACCGAAAATTTTGAAAAAAAATGATATTTTCTACTTTTTGTTCTAAAAAAAAATCCAATAAACTCAATTTTAGTCATACATTTAGGCCAAAATGTATTCGGCCACATGTCTTTGGTAAAAAAAATGTCAATAAGTGTATATTTATTGGTTTGCGCAAAAGCGTCTACAAACTAGGGTACATTTTCTGGAATTTACACAGCCTTTAATTTATGACTGCCTATGTCGTTTCTTGAGGTGCTAAAATGGCAGGGCAGTACAAAACCCCCCCAAATGACCCCATTTTGGAAAGTAGACACCCCAAGGAATTTGCTGAGAGGCATGTTGAGCCCATTGAATATTCATTTTTTTTGTCCCAAGTGATTGAATAATGACAAAAAAAAAAAAAAAAATTACAAAAAGTTGTCACTAAATGATATATTGCTCACACAGGCCATGGGCATATGTGGAATTGCACCCCAAAATACATTTAGCTGCTTCTCCTGAGTACGGGGATACCACATGTGTGGGACTTTTTGGGAGCCTAGCCGCGTACGGGGCCCCGAAAACCAATCACTGCCTTCAGGATTTCTAAGGGCGTACATTTTTGATTTTACTCCTCACTACCTATCACAGTTTTGAAGGCCATAAAATGCCCAGATGACATAAAACCCCCCCAAATGACCCCATTTTGGAAAGTAGACACCCCAAGCTATTTGCTTTGAGGCATGTTGAGTCCATGGAATGTTTTATATTTTGACACAAGTTGCGGGAAAGTGACAAATTTTTTTTTTTTTTTTTTTTTTTTGCACAAAGTTGTCACTAAATGATATATTGCTCACACAGGCCATGGGCATATGTGGAATTGCACCCCAAAATACATTTAGCTGCTTCTCCTGAGTATGGGGATACCACATGTGTGGGACTTTTTGGGAGCCTAGCCGCGTACGGGACCCCGAAAACCAATCACTGCCTTCAGGATTTCTAAGGGCGTACATTTTTGATTTTACTCCTCACTGCCTATCACAGTTTCGGAGGCCATGGAATGCCCAGGTGGCACAAACCCCCCCCAAATGACCCCATTTTGGAAAGTAGACACCCCAAGCTATTTGCTGAGAGGCATGGTGAGTATTTTGCAGCTCTCATTTGTTTTTTAAAATAAAGAAAAACGAGAAAAAAAAAATTTTTTTTTCTTTTTTCAATTTTCAAAACTTTGTGACAAAAAGTGAGGTCTGCAAAATACTCACTATACCTCTCATCAAATAGCTTGGGGTGTCTACTTTCCAAAATGGGGTCATTTGGGGGGTTTTTTTGCCACCTGGGCATTCCATGGCCTCCGAAACTGTGATAGGCAGTGAAGAGTGAAATCAAAAATTTACGGCCTTAGAAAGCCTGAAGGCGGTGCTTGGTTTTCGGGGTCCCGTACGCGGCTAGGCTCCCAAAAAGTCTCACACATGTGGTATCCCCGTACTCAGGAGAAGCAACAGAATGTATTTTGGGGTGTAATTTCACATATTCCCATGGCATGTTTGAGCAATATATCATTTAGTGACAACTTTGCGCAAAAAAAATTACAAAAAATAAAAAATTGTCTCTTTCCCGCAACTTGTGTCACAATATAAATTATTCCATGGACTCAACATGACTCTCAGCAAATAGCTTGGGGTGTCTACTTTCCAAAATGGGGTAATTTGGGGGGGTTTTGAACTGTCCTGGCATTTTATGCACAACATCTAGAAGCTTATGTCACACATCACCCACTCTTCTAACCACTTGAAGACAAAGCCCTTTCTGACACTTATTGTTTACATAAAAAAATAAATTTTTTTTGCAAGAAAATTACTTTGAACTTTTTGGGGAAAAAACACACTTTTTTACATTTTAATGCACTAAAACACACTATATTGCCCAAATGTTTGATGAAATAAAAAAGATGATCTTAGGCCGAGTACATGGATACCAAACATGACATGCTTTAAAATTGCGCACAAACGTGCAGTGGCGACAAACTAAATACATTTTTAAAAGCCTTTAAAAGCCTTTACAGGTTACCACTTTAGATTTACAGAGGAGGTCTACTGCTAAACTTACTGCCCTCGATCTGACCTTCGCGGCGATACCTCACATGCATGGTGCAATTGCTGTTTACATTTGACGCCAGACCGACGCTTGCGTTCGCCTTAGCGCGAGAGCAGGGGGGACAGGGGTGCTTTTTTTTTTTTTTTTTTTTTTTTTTTTTTTTTTCTTTATTATTATTATTTTTTTATCTTATTTTTAAACTGTTCCTTTCATTTTTTTTTAAATCATTTTTATTGTTATCTCAGGGAATATAAATATCCCCTATCATAGCAATAGGTAGTGACAGGTACTCTTTTTTGCAAAAATTGGGGTCTATTAGACCCTAGATTTCTCCTCTGCCCTCAAAGCATCTGACCACACCAAGATCGGTGTGATAAAATGCTTTCCCAATTTCCCAATGGCGCTGTTTACATCCGGCGAAATCTAAGTCATAAAATGCTCGTAGCTTCCGGTTTCTTAGGCCATAGAGATGTTTGGAGCCACTCTGGTCTCTGATCAGCTCTATGGTCAGGTGGCTGAATCACCGGCTGCATTTTCAGGTTCCCTGTTGAGACAGGAGAGCCAGAGAAAAACACGGAAGACGTTGGGGGGGGGCATTCCCTCCCACTGCTTGTAAAAGCAGTCTAGAGGCTAATTAGCCGCTAGGATTGCTTTTACATGAAAGCGACCGCTGGCTGAAAAGAATGATACCAAGATGATACCTAAACCTGCAGGCATCATTCTGGTATAACCATTCAAAGTCATGAATGGCGTACCTGAAGACAAAAAAATGGTTAACAATAAAGCACAGTAAACGGTAAAGTATAAAAAATTGCATACCTGAAAAACAAACATGATAAAACATAATAACAATAAAACATTGCAGAATAGAATACAGTAAAAAAGAGCAGAACAATAGAGAGAGAGAATAGAGAGAGAAAGAACAATAAAACGACAACTATTTTTTTTTTTTTTTATATTTTTGTATGTGTTTTTTTTTTTGTAACTAACTTTTATAACTGTAACTGGTTCCAGGTTCGGGTCTCTCAAAATGCGATGGCATCTTGGGAGACCCTGTGAAAGTGTGCCTAGTCTGTGGAATGCTGTACCCTACGCTAATACTCAACTAGTGAATGGTAGCGTTCAAAACATTCACCAATGCAAAGACCAGGATTGTCAGGACAGGAGGGACAATAATAGCGGGTGTCACGCCTATATCCGCGCTTGCTGCAGACACAACATCTTTTTTGGGGGGGGGGGTTCGCTGGGTAGGGGTACTCGGGAGGACATAAAGAAAATGCCTCTCATGCAGCCGACTGCATTTGGTTGGGGATGTGAATGGGGGAAGTACGGGCGCTGCAGAAGCGGTGGGTTCCCAATTAGGATTGGCGAATGCAGCAGGAAGGGCACTATGGGCACGACGGGCCTGTGTTTGTCTTTTTGGTGGCAGCGGGACACTACTTGTGCTTGCCACCTCACCAGCTTGAACTGCACTTATGGGACTCGCCACGTCACCAAGTGTTACTGCAGTGCTGGTTTGACTACGACCGGGGTGTACTAGGCCGCTGGCGCTTGCCAGTTCACCAAAACGCTACCAAAAAAACTGTTAGCGATCGCAGGGATCAGGCCTGACTCTGCGAATGCTGCAGTTATGCGTTTAGTGTTCTGTAAGTGACAGTGATCGATCGATACTGCACTTGGGTGGGCTGGGCTGGGCCGGGCGGAGGGGCAAAACGCAGGTGCTAGCAGGTATCTGGGCTGATCCCGCTAACACTGCGTTTGTGGGAACCCTAAACTGCTGGGGACGCCAGTATAGATCTGATCGGATCAGATATTGATCCGTTCAGATACTATACCACTAAGGGAGGCGTATGCTGCGTGCGTGGGTGTTAGCGGTACTGGCGCTAATCTGACGCTGCCTGGGGCTGGTGCTTGCCAGTTCACCAAAACGCTACCAAAAAAACTGTTAGCGATCGCAGGGATCAGGCGTGACTCTGCGAACGCTGCAGTTATGCGTTTAGTGTTTTGTAAGTGACAGTGATCGATTGATACTGCACTTGGGTGGGCTGGGCCGGGCGGACGGGAAAAACGCAGGTGCTAGCAGGTATCTGGGCTGATCCCGCTAACACTGCGTGTTTGGGAACCCTAAACTGCTGGGGACGCTAGTATAGATCTGATCGGATCAGATATTGATCCGTTCAGATACTATACCACTAAGGGAGGTGTACGGTGCGTGCGTGGGTGTTAGCGCTACTGGCGCTAACCTGACGCTGCCTGGGGCTGGTGCTTGCCAGTTCACCAAAACGCTACCAAAAAAACTGTTAGCGATCGCAGGGATCAGGCCTGACTATGCGAACGCTGCAGTTATGCGCTTAGTGTTTTGTAAGTGACAGTGATCGATCGATACTGCACTTGGGTGGGCTGGGCTGGGCCGGGCGGAGGGGCAAAACGCAGGTGCTAGCAGGTATCTGGGCTGATCCCGCTAACACTGCGTTTTCGGGAACCCTAAACTGCTGGGGACGCTAGTATAGATCTGATTGGATCAGATATTGATCCGTACAGATACTATACCACTAAGGGAGGTGTATGCTGCGTGCGTGGGTGTTAGCGGTACTGGCGCTAATCTGACGCTGCCTGGGGCGACGCATATCACCGCCGGGCGATCAGGGGGCTAAACCTTTATTCGGTAATAAACGGCGGGTGCCCTGACACTATAAAAAATAAACGAACTAACCAGCGTCACCCGTAACAGTTATACGGTGATCAGTGGTGAAAGGGTTAACTAGGGGGCAATCAAGGGGTTAAAACATTTATTAGGTAGTATATGGGGGTCCCTGTCGCTATAAAACGCTGACGGCGAACCTAAATATTTATGTCCCTAACTAGCGTCACCAGCGACACTAATACAGCGATCAGAAAAATGATCGCTTAGCAACACTGGTGACAGGGGGTGATCAAGGGGTTAAAACTTTATTAGGGGGGGCTAGGAGGGTACCCTAGACCTAAAGGGGGCCTAACATTCACTGCCCTAACACACTAACTGTCACAAACTGACACTAATGCAGTAATCAGAAAAAAAAAAAAAACCTGCTTTGTGTCAGTTTGTGACAGGGGGGGGTGATTGGGGGGGGATCGGGGGGCGATCGGGGGGGGGATCGGGGTGTAATGTGTGCCTGGCATGTTCTACTGTGTGTGTGTGTGTTGTGCACTCACATTACAGTCTTCTCTCCTCGGCCCGGAACGGAAAATACCGAGCCGAGGAGAGATGACATCATTTCCTCTGCCTCTGTGTACAATACAGAGGCAGGGAAATGATCCCATTGGCTGGGAGCGATCGCGAGGGGGGGGCCACGAATGGATGGCCTCCCCCTCACCACCGATCGCCGGGGGACATTTGCCGACCGTCGCAGGCACCGGGGGGGGGTCCGATCGGACCCCCCACCCGCGGGCAGGCAGGGACGTACAGGTAAGCCCTTATGCCTGCCCGTGCCGCTTTGTCGACGTACATCTGTGTGCGGCGGTCGGCAAGTGGTTAAGGACAGTGCTATTGCTAAACATGAGAGATTTGGTCCACTGATTCTGAAAGAAATGGAGTCACAAGAAATTCACCAGGAAATTCAGGGTTTGGATTGTTATGATGATGTTCCAGAAGATGATGACATGACTGTCATTGAATAAATCTTACTTTGTGTTCATACCAGTAAATATCAGTATCAGTAAATGTACCATAGATTGTTGTACATGGAAATGGTAGTAACAAGAAATTCTTGATACCGTAGGATTCACAGTTTGTCTGGTTATGCTGGTTTGTGATGACCACTACTACCGTACCGTATACAGGTAATAAATTTACTTTTTTTGTACAACAAAAAATGTGTACCGTATTCTTCTTCATTGAAAAATAAGACATCCCCTGAAAATAAGACCTAGCGCATCTTTGGGAGCAAAAATTAATATAAGACACTGTCTTATTTTCGGGGAAACAGGGTAGTGTTACATCTATCTTCAGGGATTTCTTTACTGACTTGTATAAAACGACAGCTCCTACTGAAACACAATCAATGTCAACCTTTCTTGAGAAGGTGGTTTTCCCACAGCTAACAGAGGAACAGATAGACCTATTAGAGGCACCCCTCACTACAGACGAAATTACAATTGCCATTGCCAGTTTTGCCAGGTCTAAATCCCCAGGATCAGACGGACTCCCAATTGAGTTTTATTCGCAATACAGCGAAATCTTAACCCCTAAATTGTTAACCTTATACAATCATCTTTTCGAGACTGGGACTTTACCCCCATCTATGACAGAGGCAATAATAGTCCTTATCCCCAAACCAGGAAAAGATCCAGGATACCCGGAGTCCTATCGCCCAATATCCCTTTTACAGGTTGATATTAAAATACTCGCCAAAGTGCTATCTATTAGGCTTAATCAGGTTATTTTATCACTAATACATACAGACCAGGCAGGTTTTATGCCTGGTCGCAACACCTCGTTCAATCTCAGAAAACTTTTTTATGAACTTACAGGCTACACACGAGGAGGTTGGCACACGAGTTGCGGTAACTTTAGACACAGCAAAAGCCTTCGACTCGGTGGAGTGGAGGTATCTCTGGAGATGTCTGGAGGGTTATGGTTTCGGTCCGAAATTTATCAAATAGGTTCAATTGCTATACCAGGCACCTAGGGCCAGGGTAGTGGCTAATGGATGGTCATCCCGGACGTTTGACCTCAGCAGGGGTACGAGACAGGGCTGCCCCTTGTCCCCATTATTGTATGCCCTTGCGGCAGAACCCCTGGCAATATCCATTCAAATGAACCCGGAGATTAGAGGCCTAAGACTGGGCTCTCTAATCGAAAAAATTAGCATGTATGCCGACGACACGCTATTGTATTTGGCGGACCCAGGCCCATCTCTATGTACCGCACTCCATACGATCGAACAATTTGGAACATTTTCGGGATTGAAAATCAATTGGGATAAGTCTCAAATTCTTCCAATTGATAGCTTCCCACCCCCAGAATCCCAAGCTAGACTACCACTTCAGAGAGTTGATGTTATCAAATATTTAGGGATCCGTATACCCAGATCCCCTGCAGATTACATATCCCTAAACATAGACCCTCTCATTTCCATGGTTAAAAACAAAATCCGGGTTTGGTCCAAACTCCCACTTGGGACTTGGGGCCGCATAAATTTAATTAAAATTATCTTACTCCCTAAAATTCTCTATGTTCTATGGCACTCTCCGGTTTACCTACCCTTGAAGCACTTTAAATCTCTAGAGTCCCTCCTTAAGCCATTCGTGTGGGGTGCTAACAGACATAAACTGGCATGGCAAACTCTCAAAAATCAGACTGACCTCGGTGGCACAGCTCTCCCGGACTTTAACTTATATTACATAGCATCACAGTTGTCACAACTTTTTCATTTGGATAAAACGGATAGCGAGAGGTTTCTCACGCTCCTATGTCCAAGGTGGGCACAACAAACCAAGGACTCAATATACGCTATAGCATCAGGCTCAAGAGGATCGGAATTAGGGGACAATAGATTCTCTATGTTATATCACTACAGGAAAATCTGGGACTTGACTACCTCTAAACTTGAAATCCCAAAGTTCAATGATTACATGCCAGTATGGCACAACAAGAATCTTCCTGAATTCAACAAAATACAAGACACATTCATATGGTCTATATAGGGAATATTTTAACTGCACCACTTATTAAAAGACGGACATCTAAAAACTTTTGATTCACTTAAAGCAGAATTCACAATTCCGAATCAGATGTTCTTTAGATTCCTACAAGTCCGCCATGCGGCGAAATCACAGTTTCCTGATTCCCTCCCAAGCCCTACACCTAATATTCTAATGGCAGTAATTAAGAACACAGACCCACATGAATTGATTTCAGCTTTTTATAACATGCTCTTAACCCCTGTGTCTACTAGAATAGCATATGCTCTTAAACCAAGATGGGAAAGAGATGTGGGACCAATAGAGGATGAGGAGTGGGGCGAGGCACTGGAGTCTTGTAGGGAGGTGTCCCCCAAATTATCAGATCACCTGTCGCAGCTTTGTATACTTCATAGGGCATATCTTACACCCCTCAGAGTGGCAAGATATAAACGCACACAATCCACCACATGCCTGATTTGTGGGAAAGAGACTGGCACCTTTTTCCATCTGATATGGACATGTCCTAAGATTCAGGGTCTGTGGGAACAAATTGTGACATTCCTCCATGATACAATGGGCTCACCCCTAGCACTAGATCCAAAACAGTGTCTTTTAGGTATAATTCCAGATACAATTGACAAATACACAAAAACATTTCTCCATGAAACACTCTTTGCATCAAGAAAGATTATAGCCAAAAAATGGATGAGACAGACGTCTCCTAAACTAGTGGAATGGAAGGTCGAAGTGAATAACACCCTGCCGTATAAGAAATGTATATATATTAATAGAGTCTGTCCTGCTAAGTACAATAAGATATGGGATCGTTGGCTCCAAGAATCTGATACCTGTGTATAATGCAACCAATTTTAGTTTGGAATGTTTCCTCGAAGATACATCTTATTGCATAGTCACTAAAATTCTATGTATGAATACTGAATATTTTCGCAGAATGAATACAATGTACTATTCAGCATACGTATAGACTTTGGAATAATATATGTACATGTTGTCAAGTTTGTAAGTATTACATGTATGCACCAGTTAATCAATAAAACATTGTTTGATAAAAAAAAAAAAAAAGAGTTAATGTCCCACTCTACGTTCATTCCCTGTGGATGGTGGGTCTATATTTCATAGATCCAGAAGGTTTCTAGTCTGGATATCCCTCTCGTCCTAGCTCCACCCCTCCATGGGGCAATGTATCTGTCAATAATAAGAAATTGAGTCCCTGTAGGGTCACATGCATGGTGTTGTCAGTAGTGGCGAGGAACTGTATGTTTAGTACTACCAAGTTTTATTAGATTGATATGTTCAGTAACTCTAGCCGTAAATGTTTGTATAGTTATACCGACATATTGCTTCCCCCAAGGGCAAGTTAGTAAATATACCACATGGATTGTGGCACAAGTACAAAAATGCTTGATGGTATAAGATCGACCAGTTACCTTAGAGCTAAATTCCTTGGTTGCTCTACGACCACAGGATTTGTGATGGCAGACCAGACACTTTTTGCAGGGGTAATAACCTGTCCAGTTGTGAAAAAATGTGGGCCTAACTGGGGGATTGATGATAGATGGTGCAATCTTGCGTTTTAAGTGAGGGTGCACCCCGGTAAATGACCTTGGGTATCTCAGGTAGAATAGGACCAAGTATTTTGTCATTCCTCAAAATTCCCCAGTGCTGTTCAAAAATGTCTTTAATCTGTTTGTATTGGGTTTAGAACCCAGTACGGAATGACTATTTAAAGTTGTCACCATCTTCTCGCTGAGGTTTGTCTGCCAGCAATGATAGTTGATCGGTATTTAGAACTGTAGAAAGATCTCTATCTACGTTGGCCTGATCATAACCTTTGTCCAGGAATCTCTCCATCAAGATGTTGGCTTGGGACTTGAAGGTGGCAGTGTCAGTGCAGTTTCTGCGAAGCCGCAGAAACTGGCTTTTAGGAACTGAGCTCAGCCACGATTTGTGGTGGCAACTGTCTGTAGGTATAAACCCATTCCCATCAGTAGGTTTGAAGTGGGTACTCAGTATGAAATGTTGTTTCGATCTTTCGATCGCAAGATCCAAAAAGTTGATTCTGGAAGAACTGGATTGGTAAGTTAAAACAATACCTCGATCATTATTATTAAGAGTCAGAAAGAATTCTTCCAATGATTCTGAGGTGCCAGCCCATAGGAGGAGGACATCGTCAATGTACCTGGCCAGACTGAGAGCGAATTTCACTCCCATCGCCACACCCTTGAGCTGTACATAAAAACGGCCATCAAACCAAAAATAATTGTGGTGGGTGGCAAAATCTAATAACTCCAAAATAAAATCAACCTGGGGGGCGGCGAGAGTGATGTCTCTTTTCAAAAATTCCTGTGCAGCCTCCATTCCTCTCTGATGGGGAATGCAGGTGTACAAGGAAGCGACGTCAGCTGTAGCCATAATGAGGTCACCTTCAATATTAGATTGGGACAGAAGATTAATCACATCCCTGGTGTCCCTAAGGTAGGACGGTGTTTTTCTAACTAGTGGTTGCAGAAAATAGTCGATGTATTTTCCAATTCGGGAGGTAATGGAATCTATCCCACTAATGATGGGACATCCAGGGGGATGGAGGGGGTCTTTATGGATCTTGGACAAATAATAAATGATGGGGATTCGTAGGGCCAACAAAACAAGAAATTATTTTTCTTTATGATTTAAAATCAAAGAGTCAAACACTTTGCAGATAAGACTGGTCAATTCCTTTTTGTATTTGGATGTAGGGTCATTAGGTAGTTCAATATAGGTGGATAGGGATGAGCCGAACACCCCCCTGTTCGGTTCGCACCAGAACATGCGAACAGGCAAAAAATTTGATCAAACACGCGAACACCGTTAAAGTCTATGGGACACGAACATGAATAATCAAAAGTGCTAATTTTAAAGGCTTATATGCAAGTTATTGTCATAAAAAGTGTTTGGAGACCTGGGTCCTGCCCCAGGGGACATGGATCAATGCAAAAAAAAGTTTTAAAAACTGACGTTTTTTCAGGAGCAGTGATTTTAATAATGCTTAAAGTGAAACAATAAAAGTGTAATATTCCTTTAAATTTCGTACCTGGGGAGTGTCTATAGTATGCCTGTAAAGGGGCGCATGTTTCCCGTGTTTAGAACAGTCTGACAGCAAAATGACATTTCAAAGGAAAAAAAGTCATTCAAAACTACTTGCGGCTATTAATGAATTGTTGATCCGACAATACACATAAAAGTTCATTGATAAAAACGGCATGGGAATTCCCCACAGGGGAATCCCGAACCAAAATTTTTTAAAAAAATGACGCAGGGGGTCCCTCTAAATTCCATACCAGGCCCTTCAGGTCTGGTATGGATATTAGGGGAACTCCAGCCAAAAATTTTTTAAAAAATGGCGTGGGGTCCCCCTCAAAATCTATACCAGACCCGTCAGGTCTGGTATGGATTTTAATGGGAACTCCGTGCCAAAATTTAAAAAAAAAATGGTGTGAGGTCTCCCCAAAAATCCATACCAGACCCTTATCTGAGCACGCAACCTGGCAGGCTGCGGGAAAAGAGGGGGGGCAAGAGAGCGCCCCCCTCCTGAACCGTACCAGGCCAAGGGCCTCATCCCCACAACCCTTGCCTGGTGGTTGTGGGGGTCTGCGGGCGGGGGGCTTATCGGAATCTGGAAGCCCCCTTTAACAAGGGGACCCCCAGATCCCGGCCCTCCCCCCTGTGTAAAATGGTAATTGTACCCCTACCATTTCATAAAAAAAGTGTCAAAAATGTTAAAAATGACAAGAGACAGTTTTTGACAATTCCTTTATTTAAATGCTTCTTCTTTCTTCTATCTTCTATCCTCCTTCGGTTTCTTCCCCCATGTTCTTCTGGTTCTTCCTCCGGTGTTCTCATCCGGCATCTTCCTCCGCAGCGCCGGCGTCTTCTTCCCTTCGTCTTCTGGGCCGCTCGGCATCCAGCATGATGGGAGGCTCCCGCTGTGTGACGCTTCTCCTCTTCTGATGGTTCTTATATAACGGAGGGCGGGGCCACCCGGTGACCCCGTCCCCCTCTGACGCACAGTGACTTCTCTGTCCGCCCCCCTCTGACATCGAGGGGAGTGCCACAGGGAAGTCCTTGTGCGTCAGAGGGGGGCGGGGTCACCTGGTGGCCCCGCCTTCCGTTATATAAGAACCGTCAGAAGTGGAGAAGCGTCACACAGCGGGAGCCTCCCATCCCATCATGCTGCATGCGGAGCGGCCCAGAAGATGAAGGGAAGAAGAAGCTGGCGCCGCAGAGGAAGATGCCGGATGAGAACACCAGAGGAAGAACCAGAAGAATCAGAAGAAGAAGAAGATGGAGGAAGAAACCGAAGGAAGATAGAAGAAAGAAGATAGAAGAAAGAAAAAGCATTTAAATAAAGGAATTGTCAAAAACTGTCTCTTGTCATTTTTAACATTTTTGACACTTTTTTTGTGAAATAGTAGGGGTACTTTTGTACCCCCTTACCATTTCACACAGGGGGGAGGGCCAGGATCTGGGGGTCCCCTTGTTAAAGGGGGCTTCCAGATTCCGATAAGCCCCCCGCCCGCAGACCCCCACAACCACCGGGCAAGGGTTGTGGGGATGAGGCCCTTGTCCCCATCAACATGGGGACAAGGTGTTTTGGGGGGCTACCCCAAAGCACCCTCCCAATATTGAGGGCATGGGGCCTGGTACGGTTCAGGGGGGGCGCTCTCTCGTCCCCCCCTCTTTTCCTGCGGCCTGCCAGGTTGCGTGCTCGGATAAGGGTCTGGTATGGATTTTTGGGGAGACCCCACGCCATTTTTTTTATTTTGGCACGGGGTTCCCCTTAAAATCCATACCAGACCTGAAGGGTCTGGTATAGATTTTGAGGGGGACCCCACGCCATTTTTAAAAAAAAATTTGGCCGGGCAAGGGTTGTGGGGATGAGGCCCTTGTCCCCATCAACGTGGGGACAAGGTGTTTTGGGGGGCTACCCAAAGCACCCTCCCAATGTTGAGGGCATGTGGCCTGGTACGGTTCAGGGGGGGCGCTCTCTCGTCCCCCCCTCTTTTCCTGCGGCCTGCCAGGTTGCGTGTTCGGATAAGGGCCTGGTATAGAATTTAGGGGGACCCCCCACGTAATTTTTTTTTTAAATTTTAGTCCAGGGTTCCCCTGTGGGGAATTCCCATGCCGTTTTTATCAATGAACTTTTATGTGTATTGTCGGATCGACAATTCATTAATAGCCACGAGTAGTTTTTTTCCTTTGAAATGTCATTTTGCTGTCAGACTGTTCTAAACATCGGAAACATGCACCCCTTTACAAGCATACTATAGACACCCCCCAGGTACGAAATTTAAAGGGATATTACACTTTTATTGTTTCACTTTATTAAACTTATTAAAATGTATTCAATTTATTATTTTTATTAAAATCACTGCTCCTGAAAAAACGTCCGTTTTTAAAACTTTTTTTGCATTGATCCATGTCCCCTGTGGCAGGACCCAGGTCCCCAAACACTTTTTATGACAATAACTTGCATAAAAGAATTTAAAATTAGCACTTTTGATTTCTCCCATAGACTTTTAAAGGGTGTTCCGGGATTTTCGAACTTGCCGCGAACACCCCAAATTGTTCGCTGTTCAGCGAACTGGCGAACAGCCGATGTTCGAGTTGAACATGAGTTCGACTCGAACTTGAACATCATCCCTATAGGTGGAGTGGTCACTTAGAATATTATACATTTCCCCCATGTAGTCGGCTTTGTTTAAAAGAACTATACCCCCACCTTTGCCGGCGGGGCGAATAACCAAATCCTTGTTATCACACAAGGATTTGAGACCTGACTCTGGTAAGGGGTTAAAAGCCCGTTGAGGTAGTAATTTAGCTAGATCTTTAAGTACAAGGTCTTTAAACATGTTTAAAGACGGGGCCAACTGAGTCGGGAGGTTAAAAAGAGAAGGGTTAGATAACCCTGAATGGACAGTTCCTGACGTAACTGCCCTTGCAACGTTCCTAGTAGGGTTGGAGGTGATATAACGTTGTATGTTGACTTTTCTAATATATTTGTGAACATCCACAAAAGTATCAAACTTATTTAACTTCCGTGGAGGGGCGAATTTATGGCCCTTATCTAAAACAATTTTTTCTTCCTGTGTTAATACTGTACTACTTAAATTAAAAACGCCTTGTCAGCTTATGTTCGCCTTCTTTTCTGGGTCTTACTCCCTCCTCTGGACCCTCTTTTGGTCCAAGGCCTCTTTTTCTGACCTGGGGGTCCTCGTGAAAACCCTGATTATAACGAGAGTTAGAGTTAGGTTGTTGGTAACCATAAGGGGTCTGATTGTGCTCAGCCCTAGGGAATGGATACACTCCTTCTCTATGTTGATCACGAAGTGGAGAGTATCGATTGTAAGTGGATATAGGTCAATGACTATAGTGGGAGGGTGTAGGGTAATTAGTGTATTGATTATAAGATCTAACAGGGGACCCCCTATGATATGAAGTGTCCCTTTCATAATAATCATAAATATTCCGATGGGAATTGTTTCCTCTGCATCCTCCCCCTCTATTAGAATTATGCCCCCTCCCCTTTGTGTGTTCCTGGGGGTGTGGACATTTTGAGGTCGACCCCTCTGGGGTTGGGAAGTCTCACCAGATGGTTGGCTTCTACTCATAGAGGGTTTGGGTTGAGATGAAAGTTGAGTTGAGGGTGATAAGGCTATGGTGCCACCATTATTCTTTTCCATGGCTGGATGGTTTTTGCCAACTAAACACCTTGCCTGACCTATAGTCTCCTATATCCCGTGTATATTTCTTATGTTTCTTTGGATATACACGGGATATAGGAGACTATAGGTCAGGCAAGGTGTTTAGTTGGCAAAAACCATCTATATCGGATCCAGCCATGGAAACGAATAATGGTGGCACCATAGCCTTCTATAATTAATTCTAATAGAGGGGGAGGACACAGAGGAAACAATTCCCATCGGGATAATTATGATTATTATGAGAGGGACACTTCATATCATAGGGGGTCCCCTGTTAGATCTTATAATCAATACACTAATTACCCTACACCCTCCCACTATAGTCATTCACCTATATCCACTTACAATCGATACTCTCCACTTCGTGATCAACATAGAGAAGGAGTGTATCCATTCCCTAGGGCTGAGCACGATCAGACCCCTTGTGGTTACCAACAACCTAACTCTAACCCTCGTTATAATTAGGGTTTTCATGAGGACCCCCAGGGCAGAAAAAGAGGCCCTGGACCAAAAGAGGGTCCAGAGGAGGGAGGAGGGCCCAGAAGCGAAAAAAGAATGTGAACATAAGCCGTCAAGGCGTTTTTAACTTAAGTAGTACAGTATTAACACAGAAAGAAAACATTGTTTTAGATAAGGGCCTTAAATTTGCCCCTCCACGGAAGTTAAATAAGTTTGATACTTTTTTGGATGTTCACAAATATATTAGAAAAGTCAACATACAACGTTATATCACCTCCAACCCTACTAGGAACGTTGCAAGGGCAGTTACGTCAGGAACTGTCCATTCAGGGTTATCTAACCCTTCACTTTTTAACCCCCCGACTCCGTTAGCCCCGGTTTTAAACACGTTTAAAGACCTTGTACTTAAAGATCTAGCTAAATTACCACCTAAACTGACTTTTAACCCCTTGCCAGAGTCAGGTCTCAAATCCTTGTGTGATAACAAGGATTTGGTTATTTGCCCCGCCGACAAAGGTGGGGGTATAATTCTTTTAAACAAAGCCGACTACATGGGGGAAATGTATAATATTCTAAGTGACCACTCCACTTATATTAAACTACCTAATGACCCTACATCCAAATACAAAAAGGAATTGACCAGTCTTATCTGCAAAGGGTTTGACTCTTTGATTTTAAATCATAAAGAAAAATCATTTCTTGTTTCGTTGGCCCTACAAATCCCTATCATTTATTATTTGTCCAAGATCCATAAAGATCCCCTCCCCCTGGACGTCCCATCATTAGTGGGATAGATTCCATTACCTCCCGAATTGGAAAATACATCCACTATTTTCTGCAACCACTAGTTAGAAAAACACCGTCCTACCTTAAGGACACCAAGGATGTGAATAATCTTCTGTCCCAATCTAAAATTGAAGGTTACCTCATTATGGCTACAGCTGACGTCGCTTCCTTGTACACCTGCATTCCCCATCAGAGAGGAATGGAGGCTGCACAGGAATTTTTGAAAAGAGACGTCACTCTCGCCGCCCCCCAGGTTGATTTTATTTTGGAGTTATTCGATTTTGCCACCCACCACAATTATTTTTGGTTTGATGGCCGTTTTTATTTACAGCTCAAGGGTGTGGCGATGGGAGCGAAATTCGCTCCCAGCCTGGCCAACCTTTTTATGGCCAAGTGGGAGGAGGATGTCGTCTATGCCCTGGCCCACCCGCATTTGGTTTTGTAGGCCAGGTACATTGATGATGTCCTCCTCCTATGGGCTGGCACCTCAGAATCATTGGAAGAATTCTTTCTGACTCTTAATGATAATGATCGAGGTATTGTTTTAACTTACCAATCCAGTTCTTCCAGAATCAACTTTTTGGATCTTGCGATCGAAAGATCGGAACAACATTTCATACTGATTACCCACTTCAAACCTACTGATAGGAATGGGTTTATACCTACAGACAGTTGCCACCACAAATCGTGGCTGAGCTCAGTTCCTAAAAGCCCGTTTCTGCGGCTTCGCAGAAACTGCACTGACACTGCCACCTTCAAGTCCCAAGCCAACATCTTGAGGGAGAGATTCCTAGACAAAGGTTATGATCAGGCCAACGTAGATAGAGATCTTTCTACAGTTCTAAATACAGATCAACTTTAATTACTGACAGACAAACCTCAGCGAGAAGATGATGACAACTTTAAATGGACATTCCTTACTGGGTTCTCAACCCAATACAAACAGATTAAAGACATTTTTGAACGGCACTGGGGAATTTTGAGGAATGACAAAATACTTGAGAGACCCAAGGTCATTTACCAGGGTGCACCCTCACTTAAAAGCAAGATTGCACCATCTATCATCAATCCCCCAGTTAGGCCCACATTTTTCCACAACTAGACAGGTTATTACCCCTGCAAAAAGTGTCTGGTCTGCCATCACAACTCCTGTGGTCATAGAGCAACCAAGGAATTTAGCTCTAAGGTAACTGGTCAATCTTATACCATCAAGCGTTTTTGTACTTGTGCCACAACCCATGTGGTATATTTACTGACTTGCCCTTGTGGGAAGCAATATGTCGGAAGAACTATACGAACATTTCCGGCTAGAGTTACTGAACATATCAATCTAATAAAACTTGGTAGTACTAAACATACAGTTCCTCGCCACTACCAACAACACCATGCACATGACCCTACAGGGACTCAGTTTCTTATTATTGACAGATACATTGCCCCATGGAGGGGTGGAGCTAGGACGAGAGGGTTATCCACACTAGAAACCTTCTGGATCTATGAATTACAGACCCACCATCCACAGGGAATGAACGTAGAGTGGGACATTAACTCTCTTTTAAATAGAGCTTAACCACTTCAGCCCCGGAAGAATTTACCCCCTTCCTGACCAGAGCACTTTTTGCGATTCCGCACTGCGTCGCTTTAACTGACAATTCCATGGTAGTGCGACGTGGCTCCCAAACAAAATTGACGTCCTTTTTTCTCACAAATAGAGCTTTCTTTTGGTGGTATTTGATCACCCCTGCGCTTTTTTTTTGCACTATAAACAAAAAAAGAGCGCCAATTTTGAAAAAAACGCATTATTTTTTACTTTTTGCTATAATAAATATCCCCCAAAAATATATAAAGAAACTATTTTTTCCTCAGCCGATACATATTCTTCTACATATTTTTGGTAAAAAAAAAATTGCAATAAGCGATTATTGATCGGTTTGCGCAAAAGTTATAGCGTTTACAAAATAGGGGATAGTTTTATGGCATTTTTATTAATATTTTTTTTTTTAAATGGAGGCGATCAGCGATTTTTATTGTGACTGTGACATTATGGCGGACACATTGGACATTTTTGACACATTTTTGGGACCATTGTCATTTATACAGCAATCAGTGCTATACAAATGCACTGATTCCTGTGTAAATGACACTGGCAGTGAAGGGGTTAACCACTAGGTGGCAGTGTAGGGGTTAAGTGTGTCCTAGGGGCGTGTTTCTAACTGTGAGGGGCATGGCTGTGTGTGACACATCACTGATCTCTGCTCCGATGACAGGGAGCAGAGATCAGTGACACTGTCACTAGGCAGAACGAGGAGGTGCTTGTTTACATTAGCATCTGCCCATTCTTCCTTCCCGTGAGGCGACCCGACTCATGGAGCTTGCCGCGGGCACGCGCACCTGCTGGCCGCCTCTTAAAGGGTAACGTACAGGTACGTGATTCTGCCTGTACAAGCCCTTCTGCCGCAGTATATCTGCGTGAGGCAGTCGGCAAGCGGTCAGTTGCCTACTTTTGCTCTGAGATCACGTGGAAGCCCCCCGCTCCCCCTTTTTTACGAATTTTTCAACATATAAATGTATTTTATTATTTATTTATGTATATGGGCTATTTCTAACCCACTCTCTGTTGTCAACAATGTTAGTTTTAAGTTTTTCATTTAACTCTTGGAGTAGGGTCTTTTTTGTTTATATTTGTTTTATATTTAGTTATCGGTATTTATTTGATTTGATTTGTGACCGCTGACCTCAGACCTTGCTGCAGCCGCTGTTGGGCTTACATCCAATAGAACACCTTGATCCTTTAAGTTGGCTTTAGTATCAATAAATTAATCATGTGCACTTTCTTCATTCTGTGGGGCGGGTGGACATTTTTTCTGTTATTGTGATTTACTCTCTGCTGATTGGCTCAGGATGGTATGTGATCGGCCCCTCTGTGTACACGGCGAGGCTTGGTTACTATGCTACCATGTTTATCTCACTGAGTCACACAGAAGTTACTATACCAAGCCTCGTTTTCATGAAGAGGCTTGGTTTCCCATATTAAACGGACACCATCTAACCAAGCCTCGTTTTCATAGCGAGGCTTGTCTAGCATGTTCGACGGCCATTACAGATATTCTTAACTCCAAACCTCGTTTTCATAATGAGGCTTGGTCATATTGTATGACAGACATCACCAAACCAATCCTCGTTTTCATTACAAGGAAGTGTTGGTTCGACATAAGGACATTTTGTAATTTCAGGGCTGGGCACTGTACTTTATCCGCCTTTTATTTTATGTCGTGTACATCATATACTATGGAGACACGCACATAATGTTGACCTGAAATATCTAGGTATCCATTCCCTTCCGGGATCGCGACACATGAACCGGAAATTATGTCATGTGGAGCCATTTACGGCTTTTAGCAGGTTCTGTCGTCATTTACACTTTATAAGCGATGCTGTTGCAGTGGGTCCACACCACAGATGACGACCGTGGAGTCGTAACGCGTCGGATGGACCTCCTGTTTGTATCGCTCTTTGTTATATACATGCTTTTTTCTACTCTTCCAAATGTAAGTGTTTTATTCTATTTTTAATAAATTGCCTTTTTTATACGGTATCACGCTATGTTAGCCCATCTTTTCATTGCATGATATATCCCTCCTGGCATTTACCTTCCACCCTCCTCACGATGATTGGAGCCTTCAAGTCACTATTCAGTGACAGTCCAAGGTCAATTGATTGATACAGATCTAGGACCAGTTGTTTCCAACAGTTGGGTTCAACCTAATAAGCTCTGCAGACTTGGGTGGTGTGCGCTCCGCCAAGTCAATAAGATCTGGTAAGCCTCCCCCTGTTTACGGTGGTGGTACTTCTGTTTTTCCCTTCACAGTTCATACCGGTAATTGGAATTCCCCTATATGTCTAAAGGGACTGCACATCTAATTGGATTTCTTTGGACTTTATAATTCACCATTTTCGTTTTTTGCACTTTGTTTATTGTGCAGTTATTATACTAGCACATTTTTCAGAAATTACTCTAATTTTTTCTGAGTTTGGACTCACATTCATTATGTGTTAATCCTTGTTTATTTGATGTGTTTCTGTTCAATATTAACACCCTAATTTCTATCTCTCACCTTATTTATGGTATAGTCACCATACTAGCACATTTTTCACCATACCAACATTTTTTCAGAAATTTCACTTTTTCTTTGTTTGATTCACATTTCACCATGGATGAATCTCTGTTTATTTGATACATTTATGTTTAAGTCACATTTATATCATTTATTTTTGCAAATTTGCTTTTTGCAACCTTAGCGCTGCACTTATTTATTCATATCTTTAGTTTCACAACTCTTCATAAAACCCGTCTGGTCAAAATGGACTAATTGCACTATATGATCCTGTAATCTGGTGGCTAGGATCTTGCCAGTAAAGCCTCGTATACACGATCGAATTTTCCGCAGACAAAACCTCGGACTTCTGTCCGAAGGGCGTTGGGCAGGAACTTGTCTTGCATACAAGCGGCAAGGAATTGTCGGCCAACAAACACGAACGTAGTGACGTACTACGTGGTTTTTAAGCTCTTTGGAGCCACCCTTTGGGCTCCTTCTGCTAATTTCGTGTTAGTAGAAGTTTAGTGAGTGTTGATTCGTGCTTTTCATTTCGTGCTTTTCAGTTCGCGCTTTTCAGTTAGTTTCCAAACGGCTGTTCGTCAACCAGCCATGTTGCGGAATCGGAGGAGATAACGTGTTTTTTTATTGGCCTTGGAGTTTTTGCTTTGACCCAAGTCCAGTCCAGGAACAGGAGGAGGAGGATTTCTTTGGACAAAAATTGGTTGCTTTATTAATCGTGATCAATTATGTCATATGCCTTTGCTGCTGGAGCTCCAGGAAAATAATCCAGATGTTTTTCGGAATTATCTCCGGATGATGGACCCCTGCTTTCACCAACTCCTGGCATTGTTGACCCCCTATATTAAGAAG
This sequence comes from Lithobates septentrionalis, assembly GCA_037952835.1. Classification (NCBI taxonomy): domain Eukaryota; kingdom Metazoa; phylum Chordata; class Amphibia; order Anura; family Ranidae; genus Lithobates; species Lithobates septentrionalis. The sequence continues at coordinate 12,996,472 of JBBDGP010000147.1, read as the reverse complement.
CAGGACACATGCATGAGGCTTTTATTTTATTTTTTGGTTGATTAATGATTTGATTTGGTATATTTTCTATATTTTTGGATGCATAGAATGCACTTTTTGGTTAAGTTCTATTGGCAGATAGCATGTCTAATTTTGTTTGTTTTCTTTTTTTAATGCACAATAAAAAAATTGTGGAGAATAATACTTGGCTATGTGTTTTACTTCAAATGACAGTTTGGGAGTAGGCAGTTACGTTTTAAAAAATACAATGTAAAATTAACAAGGGACACCAATATAGTTGTATCTTTGATCTTAAAAACTATGGGATAATGGTGTTGTGGTAACTTGCACCAAAAAAAAATAACAAGCATAATAATATTATTCTTGATATCACTAGAAAAAAAGCCTTTGAAAATGTGTTTGCAATAACTCTATCAGTATTACCAGCAAAGCAGCTTCATTATTATCCCATTAAAGAAGAAGAGAATGTGCGCTGCATTTCGAGATTTCATAATTTGCCATGTCACGAATGTTAATTCTCCATTACGAACGCTAGTTTACAAGACCGTCCGCTTCTGGCTCGTCCTTGCTTCTGAGCATGCGTGTTTGTACTTTGGATTTTTTGTCCGACGGACTTGTGTACACACACTTGGAAAATTCGACAACAGACATTTGTCTGTGAAAAGTTTTAAAGCCTGCCACCCAAAATTTGTCTGTGGAAAATCCGACAACAATTGTCTGATGGAGCTTCCACCACCAGCCTGTCATCACACATTTCCCGTCTGAAAATCCGATCGTGTGTATGCGGCTTAATTTGGTGTCTGAGTTAAGAAGGGAGATACAGTATCTCAAAAAAGTGAGTACACCCCTCACATTTTTGTAAATATTTTATTCTATCTTTTCATGTGACAACACTGAAGAAATTACACTTTGCTACAATGTAAAGTAGTGAGTGTATAGCTTGTATAACAGTGTAAATTTGCTGTACCCTCAAAATAACTCAACACACAGCCAATAATGTCTAAACCGCTGGCAACAAAAGTGAGTACACCCCTAAGTGAAAATGTCCAAATTGGGCCCAATTAGCCATTTTCCCTCCCTGGTGTCATGCGACTCATCAGTGTTACAAGGTCTCAGGTGTGAATGGGGAGCAGGTGTGTTAAATTTGGTGTAATCAGTCTCACTCCCTCATACTGGTCACTGGAAGTTCAACATGGCACCTCATGGCACAGAACTCTCTGAGGATCTGAAAAAAGAATTGTTGCTCAACATAAGGATGGCCTAGGCTATAAGAAGATTGCCAAGACCCTGAAACTGAGCTGCAGCACGGTGGCCAAGACCATACAGCGGTTTAACAGGAAGGGTTCCACTCAGAACAGGCCTCGCCATGGTCGACCAAAGAATTTGAGTGCACGTGCTTAGCCTCATATCCAGAGGTTGTCTTTGGGAAATAGACGTATGAGTGCTGCCAGCATTGCTGCAGAGGTTGAAGGGTTGGGGGGTCAGCCTGTCAGTGCTCAGACCATACACCGCACACTGCATCAAATTGGTCTGCTTGGCTGTCATCCCAGAAGGAAGCCTCTTCTAAAGATGATGCACAAGAAAGTCTGCAAACAGTTTGCTGAAGACAAGCCGACTAAGGACATGGATTACTGGAACCATGTCCTGTGGTCTAATGAGACCAAGATAAACTTATTTGAATCAGATGGTGTCAAGCGTGTGTGGTGGCAACCAGATGAGGAGTACAAAGTCAAGTGTGTCCTGCCTACAGTCAAGCATGGTGGTGGGAGTGTCATGGTCTGGGGCTGCATTAGTGCTGCCTGCACTAGGGAGCTACAGTTCATTGAGGGAACCATGAATGTCAACATGTACTGTGACATACTGAAGCAGAGCATGATCCCCTCCCTTCGGAGACTGAGCCGCAGATCAGTATTCCAACATGATAACGACCCTAAACACACCTCCAAGATGACCACTGCCTTGCTAAAGAAGCTGAGGGTAAAGGTGATGGACTGGCCAAGCATGTCTCCAGACCTAAACCCTATTGAGAATTCCAGTGGAAACCTGTGAAGCTCTGGTGAAATCCATGTCCAAGAGGGTTAAGGCAGTGCTGGAAAATAATGGTGGCCACACAAAATATTGACACCTTGGACCCAATTTGGACATTTTCACTTAATTAATGGCTGTGTGTTTAGTTATTTTGAGGGGACAGCAAATTTACACCGTTATACAAGCTGTACACTCTCTACTTTACATTGTCGCAAAGTGTCATTTCTTCAGTGTTGTCACATGAAAAGATATAATTAAATATTTACAAAAATGTAAGGGGTGTACTCACTTTTGTGAGATACTGTAGGTCTGTAGTTCGCGCAATATTGTGGGTCTTTCCCAGGTTTCGGAAGAACTGTCACATATGCCAACAGTGCCTCCGGAGGTAGGGGATTAGTAGCTGTAATTTTGTTAAAAATGGTTACATAGAGGATGTGCCAAAATATGAATACATTTCTTATAATATGCATTCGTTAGACCATCTAGTCCTGGACTTTTCCCCATTGGCAAATTTTCTATTGTCTTACTTATTTCCTCTATAGTGATTGGCCGTTCTAATTTCTCTATGATCATGGGGGAGAGGACTGGTAGGCAGAATCCCTAATATATTCCCTCATCTCTTCCACCCGCCCTCCATCCTCAACCCTCAAAGAATTTGATTGAATATCATATAAGTCTGTATAAAGGCGGTGAAATTCCGCAGCTATGGACTTAGAATCCACTACCTGTTTATTATTAACTAATATGTTATGAACATGAGTTCTTGTTGCTTTTTTAATTGTCTGGCCAATAATCGCCTGCATTTGTTCTCTTGATCATAAAATCGATGCGCAAAAAATCTACGTTTGTCCTTGGCCCTTCTGTCCAGGCATCTGGAGAGCCCTACTCTAATGCCGCATACACGCGGTTGGAATCTCCGACAACAAATATTTGATGGGAGCTTGTTGTCGGAAATTCCGACCGTGTGTAGGCTCCATCTGGATCTCAAATTTTCCGACAACAAAATCCGTTCTCGTAAATTCCGAGCGTGTGTAGACAATTCCAATGCACAAAATTCCACGCATGCTCTGAATCAAGTACAAGATGGAAACGCTCGTTCTGGTAAAATTAGTGTTCGTAATGGAGATAGCACATTCATCACTCTGCAAATTTTTAAATCTTTTAATGCAGCGCATTCTCTTCTTCTTTATAATGCTAGAATAATGAAGTTGTTTTGCTGTTGAAATTCACACAGATTTCTGACAAACTGATTTCCTACTATTTCTCGTGATCTCCTGAATAATATTAGTTATTTTTTTCATCAGATCTCCATAATAATGTTTTGTATTTATTTTTATAGTGATTTTTTTTTTATCAAGATCTCCTGTTTTTTTTTTTTTTCTAGTGATCTCCATACTATTTTTTCTTTCATTTTATGTGTCAAGTTACCACAACACCATTATTATCTTGTATTTTTTAACCTCAAGGAGGTTGGTTGGTGTCCCTTGTTAATTTGACATTGTATTTTTGAAATGTACCTGCGTACTCACAAACAAACTGTCCTTTTTGAACTAAAACACATAGGCAAGTATTTGTGAAAAACAATAGACCTTTATTATGGGTCATAACAAAATAAAGAGGAAGGCAATGCTGGATAAACTGGTGAAATTTGCGAAGCATTTGTACCCCAGGGCACACATCAACTATTTTACAGGCAAAATTGGTGGCCTGAGGAGTCCATAAAATAGTGAGCACAATCCAGTCCAGGACTCCAAGAGATCATGAACAGCAGCAGATGACATATACCGGTATGTCCCCAGGCTGTGCTCATACAACAGCCTGCATCTTTTGCCAGACCAGACTGAACCCAGGCCATCACACTCTTGTCTTCCTTAGACGCTTCCTTCCAGGCTGTGGCTCTGGTGTTGGAGTTGTGGCAGGAGGAGGAGGACGATGGGCGACCTCCTGGCTGCCACTTACCCCTGCCACCTCCTGGCTGAGGCATTCCTGTGTATGAAAACGGGACATAGTTTTAGTTTTTTTGTTCATCAATCAGACACAATTTTCAGCTCATGACTGTTGCAAATTAAATGTTAAAAAATGGAAAAGACTATCATTCTGAACCCAGCATTTTTCATTCTTGTCCCAATCCTTTTTGGCCACTACTGTCTATTGATTAGGGATGAGCCGAACACCCCCCGGTTCGGTTCGCACCAGAACCTGCGAACGGACCGAAAGTTCGCACGAACGTTAGAACCCCATTGACGTCTATGGGACTCGAACGTTCGAAATCAAAAGTGCTCATTTTAAAGGCTAATTTGCATGGTATTGTCCTAAAAAGGGTTTGGGGACCCGGGTCCTACCCCAGGGGACATGTATCAATGCAAAAAAAACTTTTAAAAACGGCCGTTTTTTCGGGAGCAGTGATTTTAATGATGCTTAAAGTAAAAAAAAAAAAGTGAAATATTCCTTTAAATATCGTACCTGGGGGGTGTCTATAGTATGCCTGTAAAGTGACGCGTGTTTCCCGTGTTTAGAACAGTCCCTGCACCAAATGTCATTTTTAAAGGAAAAAATCTCATTTAAAACTGCTTGCGGGTTTAATGTCATGTCGGGTCATGGCAATATGGATGAAAATCAGTGAGACAAACGGCATGGGTACCCCCCAGTCCATTACCAGGCCCTTTGGGTCTTGTATGGATATTAAGGGGAACCCCGCACCCAAATTAAAATAAGGAAAGGCCCTATATACTCTGAACAGCAGTATACAGGCGGTGCAAACAAAACAGGGACTGTAGGTTTGTTGTTAAGTAGAATCTCTTTGTAATTTTGAACGGGTACATTTTTAACGTGTTTAGCTCCAGCCAAAAAATCTTTTTTAAGCTTTTTGGAAAACATAGGGAAGGGTTATCACCCCTGTGACATTTGTTTTGCTGTCTTTCCTCCTCTTCAGAAGATTTCACCTCACTTTTTGTCCCAATGAAAAATGTTTTTTGAAAATTTGGGTTTTTTTGTGGAACAAGGATTGGAAAGCATCAGTGGAAAGGAGAAATTGTTTTCCCATATTAACTCTTACAGGAGAGAATTTCCCTTCCTAGGGGTAGATTTCATCTCACTTCCTGTTGTCTCCTTCCGTTTGCAAGTAGGAGTCGTTTGTAAGTTAGATGTTTGAAAGTAGGGTCCTGCCCTATATACTCAGCAGAAATTTGGGCCTTAGGTGTTGCTGTGGCCACAACACTGTAAGCCCTCACAGGGCCCTGCTGTGAAATATTAGATCAAGAATTGTAATTACATGCCCCTGTTGAACAGGAGCGGAAAAATTAGGCCTTAGGCACTGGTGCTGGTGCCACAACACTGCAACCCCTCACAGACACTCTAGTTGGAACGCAGGAACGAGCCCTGCTGCAAAGTATTGCATCAAAAATTGTAATTACACGCCCCTGTTAGACAGGGGCAGAAAAATTGGGCCTTAGGCACTGGTGCTGGTGCCACAACACTGCAACCCCTCACAGACACTCTAGTTGGAATGCAGGAACGAGCCCTGCTGCAAAGTATTGCATCAAAAATTGTAATTACACGCCCCTGTTAGACAGGGGCAGAAAAATTGGGCCTTAGGCACTGGTGCTGGTGCCACAACACTGCAACCCCTCACAGACACTCTAGTTGGAATGCAGGAACGAGCCCTGCTGCAAAGTATTGCATCAAAAATTGTAATTACACGCCCCTGTTAGACAGGGGCAGAAAAATTGGGCCTTAGGCACTGGTGCTGGTGCCACAACACTGCAACCCCTCACAGACACTCTAGTTGGAATGCAGGAACGAGCCCTGCTGCAAAGTATTACATCAAAAATTGTAATTACACGCCCCTGTTAGACAGGGGCAGAAAAATTGGGCCTTAGGCACTGGTGCTGGTGCCACAACACTGCAACCCCTCACAGACACTCTAGTTGGAATGCAGGAACGAGCCCTGCTGCAAAGTATTACATCAAAAATTGTAATTACACGCCCCTGTTAAACAGGGGCTGAAAAATTGTGCCTTAGGCACTGGTGGTGGCGCCCAGAACCAAAAATGTTCTTACAAGCTATCAGCGTGATGATTGAGGAGGAAGAGGATAATTACTCAGGGATAGTCACTCAGCATCAGCATAGGCAGTCTTTGAAGGGATCTGAGATTTCAAAAAAAATTATTCGGTTACATCAGCATCAGGTGCTTGGTAGCTGGTGGTGATCCAAGACTGATTCATTTTTATGAAGGTCAGCCGATCGACCGAGTCGGTGGACAGACGCACCCTGTGATCGGTTACCACGCCTCCAGCAGCACTGAATGTGCGTTCCGAAAGAACGCTGGATGCAGGACAGGCCAGTAGCTCAATTGCATACTGTGCAAGCTCTGGCCAGTGATCCATCCTCAAGACCCAGTAACCCAGAGGATTTTCGGTGGGAAAGGTGTCCAAGTCTGATCTTGCCCCTAGGTATTCCTGCACCATGTAAAACAGACGCTGGCGATGGTTGCTGGAACCGATCATACCTTGGGGCTGCGGACCAAAAAATTGTCTGAACGCATCGGTCAGACGGCCACCTTCTCCACCGTTCCTTCTTTGACTGACCGAAGCCTCAGCAACACGTTGTCCAGAAACAGGAGTTTGTAACCTCCCAGTCTCTGGGAACGCATTGTACAGACCTTTCTGCAAGGCCTCCCGAAGATGTTTCATCCTCTGCTCCCTCTGCGATGGCAAGATAAGGTCCGCAACCTTACCCTTGTAACGTGGATCAAGGAGGGTTGCCAGCCAGTATTGGTCCTTCTCCTTGATACCACGAATACGAGGATCCTTACGCAGGCTTTGCAGGATCAGGGAGGCCATGCAGCGTAGGTTTGCTGAGGCATTCGGTCCGGAGTCCTCTGGGTCACTAAGGACGACAACGTCCGCAGCCACCTCCTCCCAGCCACGTACAAGTCCATGTGTTTCTTGGGACTGATCCCTTAAAGACTGCTGCTGATGCTGAGTGCCAGGCTCCACCTCCATACTGACACAATCTTCCTCCTCCTCCTCCTCCTCCTCGTCTTCTTCCTGTGTGATCGGCGGGCACGCAGGAACACTGTCTGGATAAAGGGGGCCTTGAGAGCTAAGGAAGTCCTCCTCTTCCTGCCTCTGTTCTGCCTCAAGTGCCCTGTCCATTATTCCATGCAGCGTGTGCTCCAACAGGTGGACAAGGGGGACAGTGTCACTGATGCATGCACTGTCACTGCTCACCATCCTCGTGGCCTCCTCGAATGGTGACAGGACAGTGCATGCATCCCTGATCATGGCCCACTGGCGTGGGGAAAAAAAACCAAGCTCCCCTGACCCTGTCCTGGTGCCATAGTCGCACAGGTACTCATTGATGGCCCTCTGCTGCGTGTGCAGTCGCTGCAGCATGGCCAACGTTGAGTTCCACCTGGTGGGCATGTCACAGATTAGGCGGTTCTTGGGCAGGTTAAACTCCTTTTGGAGGTCCGTCAGCCGAGCACTGGCATTATATGACCAGCGGAAATGCACACAGACTTTCCTGGCCTGCCTCAGGACATCCTGTAAGCCCGGGTACCTGCCCAAGAACCGCTGCACCACCAAGTTAAGGACGTGAGCCAAACAGGGCACATGGGTCATTTGTCCCTGTCGGAGGGCAGAGAGGAGGTTGGTGCCATTGTCGCAAACCACCATTCCTGCCTTAAGTTGGCGTGGCGTCAACCACCTCTGAACCTGCCCCTGCATAGCTGACAGAACCTCTGCCCCAGTGTGGCTCCTGTCCCCCAAGCACACCAGCTCAAGCACCGCATGGCATCTTTTGGCCTGCGTACTTGCGTAGCCCCTTGAACGACTACGGAGCACCGCTGGTTCCGAGGAAGAGGCCATGGAGGAAGAAGAAGAGGAGGGGGTGGAGGAGAGAGGTGTGTCACAATCAGCATTTTGGAGGCGTGGTGGCGGAACAACCTCCAACACTACTGCACCTTGTCCTGCATCCTTCCCAGCTGCCAGCAGAGTCACCCAATGCGCCGTGAAACTTAGGTAACGTCCCTGTCCATGCCTGCTGGACCATGAGTCAGCGGTAATATGCACCTTACCGCTGACCGCACTGTCCAGCGAGGCATGGACATTGCCTTCCACATGCCGGTAGAGAGCCGGAATCGCCTTCCGTGAGAAAAAGTGGCGTTTGGGTACCTGCCACTGAGGAACCGCACATTCCACAAACTCACGGAAGGGGGCAGAGTCTACCAACTGAAAAGGCAGCAGTTGAAGTGCTAGCAATTTTGCCAAGCTAGCATTCAACCGCTGGGCATGTGGATGGCTGGGAGCAAACTTCTTTCAGCGGTGCAGCAGCTGGGGCAGGGAAATTTGCCTGGTACAATCTGACGTCGGTGTACCAAAAGCAGATTGCCCACAAGTACTTGGCTGTGACACACCTAATTCTACACCTTCATTCCTCTCACTGCAGGTCTCAGAGAGGACTGGAGGTCTAGTGGGGTTGGAAATCTCAGCTGATGAGGAGCAAGGAGAGATCCTCTTTGTTCTTTGGTGTGGGTCTTTTAGATACGCTTGCCAACGAACTGCATGGCAGGTCAACATATGTCTGGTCAAGCATGTGGTACCCAAGCGGGAGATGTTTTGGCCACGTGAGATACGCTTGAGACATATGTTGCAAATAGCAGCGGTGCGATCTGATGCACTCGTCTCAAAAAAGGCCCACACCAAAGAACTTTTTGAATAACGCACAGAGACTGCAGCGCCCTGCACATGTGGGGCTTTGGGGTGTGATGCAGTCAATGTGCTGCCCTTAGGCTGGCCCCTGGAGGGCATCCTGCCTCGTTGGTGATGTGCCGCCTCCTCCTCCTCCTCCTCCTCCTCTCTCCTATCAGGCACCCACGTTGAGTCAGTGACCTCATCATCCCCTCCCTCCTCATCACTGGAGCAAACCTGGCAGTATGCTGCAGCAGGGGGAGCATGACTGCCAGATTGCTGTCCTTCTTGGGCACCCCCTCTGTCCGTGCTCATGTTACTGCCTTCATCGAGCTCAGTATCATCATCAGAGCCTTCCAAACGCTGGGCATCCTCCTGGAGCATGTACCCAACACTGTGGTCAAACAGTTCGAGGGACTCCTCAGGAGGACATGGTGGAGCTAGGGAAGGAGTCACTGATGACATTGAGCTGAGGGAAGAGGCCGCTGCTTTGCCAGACAAAGCACCCTGGGCATGGGTGAGAGAGGATGAGGAGGATGAGGACGGCTTGGTCATCCACTCGACCAAGTCTTCCGCATGTTGCGGCTCAACGCGGCCAGCTGCCGAAAAAAAGGCCAAGCGTGTCCCATGGCCACGTGCTGATGAGGATGCACCGTCTCCACGACCAGCACTAGACACAGAGCCTGCTTGCCCTCTCTTATTGGCTTGTGACTGTCTGCCTCTCCTTCTTGGCCTTCCAGACATACTAATGGCCTGTAGCTGCACTAAGCTGGGATAGAACACCAGTAATTTTCTTCAGGTAGCTTTATATACTGTAACCAGACAAGCCTGCCTGTCAGTAGGAAGATAACAGGAACGGATCTAGCTGAACACTGTGAGCAGGACGCACTGTACTAAATGTAAATAGTCTAGCTGCCTGACCGTGGTACTAATAGGATCAAATAGAACACCAGTAATTTTCTTCAGGTAGCTTTATATACTGTAACCAGACAAGCCTGCCTGTCAGTAGGAAGATAACAGGAACGGATCTAGCTGAACACTGTGAGCAGGACGCACTGTACTAAATGTAAATAGTCTAGCTGCCTGACCGTGGTACTAATAGGATCAAATAGAACACCAGTAATTTTCTTCAGGTAGCTTTATATACTGTAACCAGACAAGCCTGCCTGTCAGTAGGAAGATAACAGGAACGGATCTAGCTGAACACTGTGAGCAGGACGCACTGTACTAAATGTAAATAGTCTAGCTGCCTGACCGTGGTACTAATAGGATCAAATAGAACACCAGTAATTTTCTTCAGGTAGCTTTATATACTGTAACCAGACAAGCCTGCCTGTCAGTAGGAAGATAACAGGAACGGATCTAGCTGAACACTGTGAGCAGGACGCACTGTACTAAATGTAAATAGTCTAGCTGCCTGACTGTGGTACTAATAGGATCAAATAGAACACCAGTAATTTTCTTCAGGTAGCTTTATATACTGTAACCAGACAAGCCTGCCTGTCAGTAGGAAGATAACAGGAACGGATCTAGCTGAACACTGTGAGCAGGACGCACTGTACCAAATGTAAATAGTCTAGCTGCCTGACCGTGGTACTAATAGGATCAAATAGAACACCAGTAATTTTCTTCAGGTAGCTTTATATACTGTAACCAGACAAGCCTGCCTGTCAGTAGGAAGATAACAGGAACGGATCTAACTGAACACTGTGAGCAGGACGCACTGCACTAAATGTAAATAGTCTAGAAGATAACAGGAACGGATCTAGCTGAACACTGTGAGCAGGACGCACTGCACTAAATGTAAATAGTCTAGAAGATAACAGGAACGGGTCTAGCTGAACACTGTGAGCAGGACGCACTGCACTAAATGTAAATAGTCTAGAAGATAACAGGAACGGATCTAGCTGAACACTGTGAGCAGGACGCACTGCACTAAATGTAAATAGTCTAGAAGATAACAGGAACGGATCTAGCTAAACTGAATACAGTGTATATATATATATATGCAACACCTGGGATGCATATATATATACACAATGCACTGTAAGTGCAGCTAACTGACTGACTGTTCTGCCTAATCTATCTAACTCAAATCAAATGACACTGTCTCTCTCTCTCTCTATCTCTCAGCACACCGGAACACACACTACACAGGGCCGCCGTGCAGGCGGCCTTATATAGTGTGGGGCGTGTACTAAATCCCCTGAGCCATAATTGGCCAAAGCCTCCTTGGCTTTGGCCAATTACGGCTCTCTGTTCAGGCGGCGCTGTGATTGGCCAAGCATGCGGGTCATAGTGCATGCTTGGCCAATCATCAGCCAGCAATGCACTGCGATGCCGCAGTGAATTATGGGCCGTGACGCGCCACACGAATTTGGCACGAACGGCCCATATCGTTCGCAATTCGACGAACGGTCGAACAGCCGATGTTCGAGTCGAACATGGGTTTGACTCGAACACGAAGCTCATCCCTACTATTGATATGTAAACCACTTTGTTAAATCAGAAATTAGTGATCAATAATAACATCTAGTTAACATCATTAATTTTACGACAAGAAATATGTTGAACAATGCTCTACCTGACTCAAGCTGGGCTCCTCCACATCTTCCTGCCTGGAAGCCATCAAGGGGTTAATATGGCGCACACTGGATGTAGCTAGGAACATATAACTGAAAAGGCAGGGGGGGGGGGGGGGGTTTTGGGACCATGGAGGGGGAACTTGGTGGTGAATGTTAATGTATCACAGCAAGTTCAGGTTTAGTCCATGTAAGGGTGAAAGGAATGCTGAGTATGTAGAAGGCAGCCAGTCTGTAAAAGCTAGAAGGAGCTCTGCAACAATACAAGAGAGAGAAAAGGACGGCGCCCTCTAAATGCAGCATGTATGATAAAAGTTTTATTATAATGGATAAAAAACACTCACATTTGAGTTGATAAAAGCCAGCATATAGAACAGTAAGATGAGTTCATCCGCATTTTCCCGGGGGATGTGAATTTCACGGGCACATGCGACACAGGACAGCACGGAGCTCCACGGAGGATCCACAGCCTACGTCCAAGCCGCCCGGAGGCCCTGAGAACCCGCAGCACCACTGGAGAGCTACTAGGACCTAGGACACAGGACCCAGAACCCAGAACCCAGGACCCCCTCCATTGGCCTGTGAAATCCACATCCCCGGGATGAACCCACTTTACTGTTCTATATGCTGGCTTTTATCAACTCAAATGTGAGGGTCTTTTATCCATTATAATAAAACTTTTTTCATACATGCTGCATTTAGAGCGCGCCGTCCTTTTCTCTCTCTTGGACATCGGAAGCCTCAGCTGAGGTGGAAGTAAGCCTTGAAGGAAGAGTGGAGAGTGATTGCCTGTGTTCACTCTGGTCTGACGGAAAATGCAGTTTGTCATAGTACCACAGCCTGGGGACATAAACGTCATCTGCTGCTCCTGATCTCTGGGAATTCTGGACCTTCTTTCACTCCCTAAGATAAGTACTCCTCATGCCATCAATTTTGGCCTTTAAATAGGTGATGTCTGCTGTGGGGATCATCGGGTTCACAAATTCAAGCAGTTTCTCCAGCGCTGCCTTCTTCTTTCTTAGCTTATTGAAAAACCCAAATGTGAGAAAGGCCAAGATCATGGCTAAAGTTGTAAAGCTGCACAGGAATTTTGGGGTATGACGATCCAAGGATCAATTGAGGAAACGCTGGCCAGACCTGAATTCGAGGGAGCAGGATCAGTACAGAAGGATCAGGAAACTGCTTCTAAAAAGTAAGTACAGTATTTGTCCTGTTTCTATTATTATTATTACTTGCATGCTGCGCCATGTGTTTTTCTTTACTGTTGTACAGTTTAAAATGGCAACTTTCTGGTACATGGGCACAGTAATTGTTCGTAGTAAACGTCATTCGTTCACCCACTAATATGATGTTTTTGGCAGATCCAGGTAACTACATTTGTTCAGGCCTATTTGTATTAAAAGAAGTTTAGTACATTGTTCTCTAGATGGTGTGGGACATCAGAACACCCTTTTTAGGGTGTCCCACACAGATGCTCCAGTAGATACTAGGGGTCTCTCAATGTGTGAAAATTGTACAAAAAAGGTAATTATTCCAGCTTTAGAAAGGGAAAAAAAATGTCTTCTTCTTGGAACTCTGCCCAAAAAGACAATTGTACGAAACTTCCAAGCAATGTTTCCGATTCCTATTTCTGGCCTCAAATATCTGTATGCTAAGTATACCTTTTTTTATTCACATAGGGGAGAAAAGACTCGGGACATTTGAGGACACCAGGGACCCCCAACCTCATAAAGAAGGGAAAATACCAACACCACAACCAGCGGATGTGGAGGAAAGAGGGGTTTATGAAGTGGGCGAAATAGTGACCACAACAGGTGAGTGTCTGAGACCACAGCTTCAGGTAATAGATGTATGCCTGTATATTTTTAATACATGGTGTGTTTTTTTAATTTTAGGTGAGGTGGATGTTGTGGGAGAATAAACTAATTTCAGAAGTGCAAGTGCACAGATCCTCATCTGGGAGATCGTGGTGTGCAATCGTGATTTACAGAAGATCAAGGAAGACATCAATGATGTTGAAAAAAGACTCAAATACATCATTGATGTTTTAGGCAGAATCGAAAACACAGCAAAATTCTTCAATTTGTTTATATTTTGAAGTTTTTAGAATCTTTTTTGAAGTATATTGAAAGCCAAATTTTGAAGATGCACACAGTGTGTCAACATGTGCTATCTGCCATCACGGGATATCAATATACGCGTTTTGTGGGTGCAACCCCTTCCTTGTAACTCAAGTAGGTGAGAGGCTGAGAAGCTATGCCGGGATCAGCTGTTTTAGCTGTATGTAGCCCAGGGATGTGGAGACATGTAGAGCTCTCACTTCAATGTTCCACACCCTGCTCAGCTCCGAACGCACGTTACGCCTGCCCCACCCAGCTGGCAGAAACTTCTTAACTTAGTGTTGAGTTATTCACTTTAAGGTCATCACAGAGGCCAAGGGGACACTCTTTACATCTGGAGGAAAAGAGGTTTAATCTCCAAATATGGAAAGGTTTCTTCACAGTAGGAGCTGTGACAATGTGAAATAGACTCCCTCCAGCTTAGTAGATTGCTTTATAAAAGGCCTGGATTGTTTCCTAAATGTACATAATATAACTGGATACTAACATTTATAGGGAAAGTTGATCCAGGAAATGTCCGCTTGCCTCTTGGGGGATTAGCAAGGAATTTTTCCCCCTGCTGGAGCAAATTAGATCATGCTTTGCTGGTTTATTTTTTGCCTTCCTCTGGATCAACTGTGCGTATAGGATTGTGTATATAGGATTGTATGATTTTTGTTTTTGTTTTTTTGTTGAACTAGATGGACAAGTGTCTTTTTTTTTTCAACCAGACCACCTATATAACAAGTCATTTTGCAATGTAATGTGTAGCGGTACCCCCGGTAGGGGCTGGTGAGTGATGTGGCCCACCTGTCACCCTGCCCAGCCCAGCATTCACTTCCAGTCACTCCAAGACAATAACACAGTCCATCAGCTTTGTTTTTTTTGTATTTTATTGGGATGCCCAGAAAAATGATTCTTGCATGGTTTGGGACAATTCAGATATTCCCCCTCCTGCACAACACTTGCTGCAGACTATATCTCCTTCTCCCTCCAGCACAATTCTTCAGGCGCAGCTAGCACATGGCTAGGCCTAACTCTGGTTCCAGCCAGGCCTTTGCAGAAAGTATAGGCAGGGACCGCGGGCCCCTATGGTGTAGCAAATAAAGTTCTGGTGCTAGCTGCCCTCTTTGGTGGACTACTGATCCCTGTCAGCCCTTTGCAGACCCTGACAGCCCTCCTGACTGCAGCGGCCTGACTTCACTGCCAGTAACATCACAGTCTCTCCCGCTGGCTCTGCATCCATCTCTGACCGCACACTCCCAGTCCTTCCCGCCATGCCTCTCCCAGCTCTCCAGACTGTGCCTGTCACTCACCGACACCTGATGGATCTCTCCTGGGGAATTGCACAGCAGTATTCCCCGCAGTCCTCTCCTGTTCATGACACCCCTTGGAGTGTGGGGTTCCTGTTCAGCTCCGAGCTCCATGGCCCAAGGTGATCCCCCCAAACTGGGGGCTCCCTCCAAGGTCCCGGCAGCGTAACGCTCCATCTCCAGTTCTTCCACCTGAACAACTCCTCCCCAGCTGGCTGACTCCAGGTATTTAAGGAGGCCTGCCCCCTCCAATCAAGGTTGGGGATTGGCCAGGGCTCCTCAAACCACCCCAGACAGCTCCACCTTTCTTCCACTCCTTCCTTCTAGAAGCCTCTAGAACAGAAGGGAGGTAACCAAAACATGAAACTAGCTGTGAGTCACCAACCTACACTAAACTTCTCCCAGCCCACAGATCAAAACAAACAGACCTGGCCTGCCTAAATTTTCCTGCACTGACAAAAATCTCAACTCTAGCACACTACTAAGTAGAGGGTGCTACAAATGTTATCAAAAATGATCTTTTCATTTTCAAACTGCAACCACTGTAATCAAAGTCAATGGAATATGGCCTGAAGTCGGTGTACAGAACACTTTCAAAAATGTAATTTCCTGTTTGTGTGAAGAACCCTGTACTAAGATACAAGTCAGGTTTTAGGTGTTCTCTGCAACGGTGAAATACTTTTTAAGGAACACATAAACTGCAGCTTTTCTCATCAGAGCACTCCAAGTGCACCAGCTACCACCGACCACACACATATATGCGACGACTGGATTGTGTGCTTTAAGGCTGGGTTCACACTGCTGTGTTGAGCGGCTCGCAGCAGGGGTCGGGTGCGTCCCTTGTGTCCCTTCACAATTTCAGGTCCTGTTTCAGTCCGAATTTTTGGCTGGATTTTGGACCTGAAATGGACCAGAGGACGCACAGGACTCCTGTGCAATTCGTCCCGCAGCTGTCCCAGAGCTGTGCGAACCGGCTCCACTGAGAGCCGGTAAGAGTCTCTTGACATGCAAATTGGATGTGGGAAAACCCACATTCAAATCGCAATAGTGTAAACCCAGCCTAAAGCAGAGCAGAATGTACGCATCTATAGGTAAATAGTTTACTTTGCATAGATGATGCTCCCAGTCATGGAAAACTCCTGATGCATACTTGCAATTGGGAGCTTTTGATGACATGACCGCTGTGGCAGCCAATCACAGCTGTTACATGATCGGAAAGCCCTCCTCAGCTGCCCGGCATTTTGATCTTTTTAAAGGGCCGGTAGGTGGAGGTGGGAAGGAGTATTAATAAGTCGCTCCCATTCAGAACCAGCATCCAAAAAACGTACAGTAGTTGGACAAACAGCTTTTTATTTAGAGTATCAAAAGTTAGGAATCTGTAACATTGTTAAAATGTTTTCAACCATAAAAATCAAATGTAATAAATCTGTCCCTTTATGTATTTCATATTTGTTTTTTATATAAAGATGTTATTTGTTACTGTTATTTCTCTGTATTACCTGGTTGATCCTGCCAGTTCCCCGCTTCATGGTTGAAAACTGACCACACCAAGCTGATGCTAGCGTGGTCAGTTTGCATCCTTTGTCATTCTGTTCTGAGATTCAGACAGGCTGTGCAAGAACACAGTGTGCCTGCATCTTCCGTGGTCATTGTATAGCCACACTACCCCGCCCATACCTCCTCTCTTGATGGACAAAGGCTTCCCAAGCCAGCCTTGATGTGAAGGCTTAGAGTCTCCTGTCATACGTAATACATGGTGGACATGTCCTCAGCAAAGAAGAGCAATCATGTGACCACCAAATTACTGCATCAGAAAGGGTATTATAGCGGGTTTTATTTACAATTAAAAATATATGTTATTATCATGAACATATCCAACTATTTAAATGTAGCATGGTCCCAGGCCTCCTTTAGTCTAATGAGAACATTCAGGGACAGCTGACATCCTTCTGTATAGACTGGGTTGCAAGGCATAGTGGGTGTAGTGTAAGGTAGATTCATGGACACCAGACACTTCTTGAATGCAAAGAGATTTATTTTCTCTTGAACACAACAGTGGGAGAGAGGGTTTAGGGCCAGGACACCCTTAGGTATTTGCAATGTCAATTAGCAGACTCAGAGACTTCTACAGGTAGACAGCCATGCAGGGAAAGGCATCCAGCAAGATACCACATCTGCATGTGTAGGAGCGATGTCTCCTATGGCAACAGTCTTAGAACAGTTCCTGACACAGATTGTAACAAACTCCTTTACTTTTATACAGTCACTTCTTGTAGACTCTCAGCCCACTGAGCTCCCAGTCTCTCTCTCTAGACTTGCTGATTCACTGCCACTGAATCCCGTGAGCTCTTCTAAGCTTCTTACTTTAGTATCTTCCTCAAGAGTCACCCCCGCTTCTCTGCTGGGTCCCTGGCTTGGCACTCCAGATACTCATCAAGCGTCACCCCACTGGCTGGGTCCCTGGCTTGGCACCTGCTGTAGTTTCCTAATTCTTCACCGTCCCCAGGTGGGGAGAATACTGCTTCGGTACTTGCTTCAGCTACTCACTGTGGTCCCTGGTAACGAGGTGGTCGGTCCCTTAGTGGCGACAGCTTCCCCTCTACCTCCGACCACGACAGGTTTGCCGGCCGGCAGAACCATCACTTCTGGTTGGACTGCAAGCTGCAATGCCAACCCAACGCTGCTCTCTTGCTTCTGGATAGGTCCTCAAACAGCCTAGCAGCCAGATGTGCCCGGGATAGGCCCAAACTCCGGCCTAGCAGCCTGGGCAGCACAACACACGTCCACCCAGACAGCTGTCCGGGTGGCACAGCACACCGATCACCTGACCTCACCCAAATAAATAGGCACTCCCAGCAGGCCAAGGGACCCAAGAAAATCCCTGCCCATTGGCTGAGATACCCTATCTATTCTTAATCTGTCCCTGCAATGCCCTTGTCTTATCTAATGTCACCAAATACCCAGCCATCTAGTGACAGAAGAGAGAACTGCAGCAATTCCGGGCTTAGGGTGAAAGCAATTGATCCCTCACAATTGGCCAAGGCAACTATACCTGGCAGGTACATTTAGGAGCAACCCTGCCTAGACATCAGGGTGCTACATAAATATTAATATAGGACAACATGCATTCACAACTACTTTACAATTTTGTACATTCATTATTGTTTTTTATGTCACAAACCCAGAACATGCATGTGGTGCATCAATGCCTAAATACCTTATCTCTCTACATGTTGATATGTTATTCATGTTGATGACTCCAAGTACTGTGGCCAACATATTGGTATGGCAGCCAGGGGCTAGCATTTTTAGAAAGCGGGTAGCAATGCCATATGTCTACATAATTGTTCCTAGAGGAGCCTTAAGTTTTTCTTTTAAGAACCTCACACATGAGCCTAATGCCGCGTACACATGACCGGACTTTCCGGCAAACTAGGTCCGACGGGATTAGTCTGTTGGACAATCCGATCGTTTTATGGGGAAAAAATCAGACGGACCTAGAAATAGAACATGTTTCAAATCTGTCTGAGGGACTCAAGTCCGACGGACTAAAAATCGGGAAAACCGTTCGTCTGTGTGCTGGTCCAACGGACCAAATACGACGCAAGGGAAGCTATTGTCTACTGGCTATTGAACTTCCTTTTTTTGTCCCGTTTACGTCATCACGTACAAAACGAACGGAATTTCGAACGGACTTAGTCCGTTCGTGTGTGTCCAAGTCCGTTCATTCCGAAAGTCCGTCGGACCTCTGCTGAAAGTCCGTTGGGAAGACCGTCGGACCTAGTTTGCTGGAAAGTCCGGTTGTGTGTACGCGGCATAAGAATAAGACCGAGCGGGAAGACTAAAACAAATCATTTTGAGCTACAAAACCTGTATGTCATAATTTCTACAACCAGTGGAGGTCAGCAAAATTCCACAAGCATTTAAAAGACAGCTATTAACACAACATTGGGCTGCACAAATGTTTTGGAGTGAATTTGCAAGATCCTATTTTTAATTTCTCATTTCATCTGAAGATTTAAGTTGCCTATAATCTATCTCAAACCCCCAATAATTTCATCCGAGAAACTAGTCAATTTGGTTTCAAAGCTTATGTACCTAAGAGCACGTAATATAATAATCTTCAGTGTAAAGGACACCAGCACTGGCAATGTATACTAGGTTAATTGGTCTTGCAAATGATATAGTAAATCAAATACTGAGCCCACACATTGCAATTAAATCATTCTTTATTGTTTTTTGGAAACACTAAGCTTGATTACTAGTATTTGAAGCGGTATTAACCACTTGACAACGGGGTACTTAAACTCCCCTCCTGCCCAGACCAATTTTCAGCTTTCAGCGCTCTCACACTTTGAATTACTCAGTCATGTAATACTGTACCCAAATGAATATTTTGTCCTTTTTTTCATACAAATAGAGCTTTCTTTTGGTGGTATTTGATCACCTTTGGGTTTTTAATTTTTTGCGCTATAAATGAAAAAAGACCGAAAATTTTGAAGAAAAAAACACATTTTTCTTAGTTTCTGTGATAAAATTTTGCAAATTATTAATTTTTCTTCATAAATTTTGGCCACAATTTATATTGCTACATATCTTTGGTAAAAAATAACCCAAATTAGTGGATATTATTTGGTCTTTGTGAAAGTTAGAGAGTCTACAAACTATGGTGCAAATCATAAAAAATTGATCACACCTGATGTACTGGTGGCCTATCTCATTTCTTGCGACCCAAACAAGTCAGGAAAGTACAAATACCCCTCAAATGACCCCTTTTTTGAAAGTAGACTTTCCAAGGTATTTAGTAAGATGCATGGTGAGGTTTTTGATGTTGTCATTTTTTCCCACAATTCTTTGCAAAATGAAGATCCCCCCCCCCCCCCCCCACACACACACACACAAAATTGTCATTGTAATAGGTTATTTCTCTCACATGGCATGTGTATACCACAAATAACATCCCAAAATACATTCTGCTACTCCTCCTGAGTATTACGATACCACATGTGTGGGACTTTTTCACAGCCTGGCCACATAGAGAGGCCCAACATGCAGGGAGCACCATCAGGTGTTCTAGGAGCATAAATTACACATCTAACTTGTTGACTACCTATTAAACTTTTGAAGGCCCTGGAGCACCAGGACAATGACACGTGACACTGACGTGGCACTGATGACAGATGGCACTGATACGTGGCATTGATGACACTGATGTGGCACTGATGACAGATGGCACTGATACGTGGCACTGATGACACTAATACGTGGCACTGATGACAGATGGCACTGATGACAGATGCACTAATACGTGGCACTGACAGATGGCACTAATACGTGGCACTGATGACACGTGACACTGATGACAGATGGCACTAATATGTGGCACTGATGACAGATGGCACTGATACATGGCACTGATGACAGATGCACTAATACGTGGCACTGACAGATGGCACTAATACGTGGCACTGATGACACGAGACACTGATGACAGATGGCACTAATATGTGGCACTGATGACAGATGGCACTGATGACATATGGCACTAATACGTGGCACTGATGACAGATGGCACTAATACGTGGAACTGATGACAGATGGCACTAATACGTGGCACTGATGACACGTGACACTGATGACAGATGCGCTGATACGTGGCACTGATGACACGTGACACTGATGACAGATGGCATGTGACACTGACAGGTGGCACTGATGACAGATGGCACTAATAACAGATGGCACTTATACGTGTCACTGGGGACAGATGGCAGGGACATGACAGTGGGGAAAAATTGCAGGGACATGACAGTGGGGACAGATGGCAGGGACATGACAGTGGGGACAGATGGCAGGGACATGACAGTGGGGACAGATGGCAGGGACATGACAGTGGGGACAGATGGCAGGGACAGATGGCAATGGGGACACTTTTTTTCTTTTTCTTTTTTTCTACACTTACTGCTGCAGCGGTTTGCTCTCCCTCCTCACACGCTGTCTCTGTGTGAGGAGGGAGAGCCGGCGATGAGAGATGATCTCATATGTTTACATATGAGATCAACTCTCATTGGCACCGCCGATCGCGCTGAAAACGGCCGCTATGATTGGCCGTTTTCAGCGATCTGTGACTGGCTGTGTCCAAGGGACACGGCCAGCACAGAACTTCCCCGATGCGTGCCCGCGGGAGCGCGAATTGCGGAAGTAAGCAAGAGGATGTCCAGGGACGGCCACCCGGCAGTTAGCGTCTGCGCTGCAGCCGTCTTTCGGCTATAGCGCGGGTGCGAAGAGGTTAAACCCCGCTTGGTAATGTTTACCTACAGGTAAGCCTATAATACGGTTTACCTGTTGGTAAAATGAATATCTACTGAATGGAGAAGAAAGACAGGGGGAACATGTCAGCCTTCTCAGCGGTGACAGTACAGCGCTGGAGGGCTTCGTTCCAAGGTGAGTATTTCATAATTATGCCATTGACTTGCAGGGGGTTTTTTTAACAACATTTGCGGTTTACAACCGTTTTAATAGAAGGATCCTTTTGTAAACTCTAATGTATGGTATGTATTGTTAGATCAACTTCTGTTGAAAGGAAGTGTTGTAAAACTTTTGTAGATCAGTGGCTGCAGACACTGATTAGTGTATTCGGACAGACAAGAGTGCCACTGTCAGGATACAATGTCCTGGCTGGGTGGATGGAGGAATCAGTTGTTTTCTTTTCCTTCAGCCTGTTGGGTGGAAAAAAAAAAAAAAACATCCTATCAAACTAACTATAAACAACAATATGGGGCGTGGCCTGACCTGGCATGAGGAAAGTCGCTTGATTCCAGAGCTCCTGCCGCCACGGGAACAAACCGATTAATACCGAAGGTATTTACTCCAAAAACCTTGCCACACTATGGGGACGGCTTCCCGAACCTCATCTGCCTCCCGTTCCCGCTCCCCCAGGGCTCTCCCGGGGTCCCAGAGCCATAATATCCCGGAGATGTTCCGGAACACCAGGGGCAATATGGCGCCCTCCCAACACGGGCCTTCCCGCTCCCAGGCACAGCCGATACCACTACTCAACCCGCCTCAGACTATCTCCCCTCATGTTCCCCCTCACGGAGGAGGGATATGCCTTGAACCTGGGCTACAGACACCGATTTGCCTACAGGATCTCCGCTCCATTGCGGACGAAATTAAGGAAACCCTGGCCGCAGCCATCTCAGAGCTGCGGCTCGACCTGCGTGATCTTACTGACAGGGTGAACGAAGTGGAGAGAGTGACAGACCGCCACGACACAGCCCTTCGCTCTACCGCCTCATCCATCGACTCACATACGCTGCAATTGCGTGACATGCAAAGGCACATCGAGGATCTCGCCAACCGCGGCAGACGCCACAATCTCAGGATCCGCGGTATGCCCAAAGCATTAGAAGGCGATCAAATCACCCCTGCTATCACTGCTGTTTTTAATAACCTCCTTCACAGGCCTCCCCAGACCCCCATTCTCATGGACAGAATCCACCGTGCACTGCGCCCTAAAGGCAGGGAGACTGATCCCCCACGCGATATCATTTGCTGCTTAGTGGACTTTAAAATAAAAGAGGAAATACTCAAGCAAGCAAGGGGTCAACAGCAAATCCTCCACGGCAGCGCTCCCATTCAAATCTACCAGGATTTGTCAGGCATCACACTGCAACACAGACAAGACCTCAAGCCACTACTGGACGTCCTGAGGGAGAGGAACATTCTTTATAAATCCACTCAGGGCCGCACTGCCCTCTTAAAGGTACCCGAGGACCTACCACACTTCTGTGACCAACTTGGCATACCAATGACGCAGGTACCAAACTGGTACGCTCCTTTCCGCCATCAGAGCTCCAGCAACGCTACGGAGCGGGAATCTCCCATGGAGACTCAGACCTCCAGCTTCCGCAGGAGACGCTCTCCTTCTGCACACAACTACCGGGCCGACCACCGCCGCTACAGGGCCCCAGTCTCCCCTGAACCCCCTCAGTCCAGGAGAGCCCGCCGGGGCCGCTGAAAAGGACATACGGTGTACCCGCTTTCTCTCTCAGTTAGCCCCGTTGGGCCCCTTTGAAAGACACACCACAAGATGCCCTCTCATTTTGGGCCGATGAGCTTGAAGTTATCTATAGATTCAGCAATCCATTATTTTTTATTTCTATTTTTCACTTTGCCTTACACCGAGTTGATTTTCTTTTTGCTCTACAACAACAGTATTGTATGGACGTTCCAGACCCCACGGGTTTTAATCCGCTACAAGGCCTCTCAGTTAACCACAGGTCGACTGACCGCACCCTCTCTCATTTATAACCTGAACTACCAAGCCACCACTGTGTGAATCCCCTAACGGAAGCTCTCCCCATTGGATCAAACTCCTCGCTCTCTCCTTGATGTCTGCCCAACAACAACTCCCCAGCCCTCTACTACAACTACCAGGATTCCAGAGGACTTACAACCACACCCCCCGCAGAGATGACGTCAAGCTGGGCGCCACTCTCCTCCTCCTGATCCGGCGCCGAACTCCGCACAACGCCGCAAGACTTCCTCTCTGACGTAACGAACAATATCAACTGTGAGACCCGCCTCCTTCCGTCACAGCGCTGATGGACGAACCCTGCAGTTATGCCACATCACACTCAGCAAAAGAAAAGCAAACAAGCCTTGCTAACTACGACTGCACTGAGCACACCGCAACTGGACATCAGCTTGCAATCAAGAGAGGCAGCACTTTTGAAAGGTCGGTCCACTCACACCTCAGATTGCCTTACTGCACAGATCGGCGGACAAGGTACACGCAGTGAGGTACACCCATAGCCTGAATATGACACGTCATGTCCTCTGGGTGCCTCTTCATCTTTGCCTCACCAGGCTAGCATTAACATCTCAGGACGCTCTCTTAGATAGTCATATTAGCCTTGATTTCATAGTTTGGTAACATGTTTAGCTTTGCTAGCACTAGACACTGGCAGTTATAATGTGTAAAATGATAAGACATCTCTGGTAACTTACAGGGCCTCTTTTTCTAGCTTACACCGACGTTTTCACACATGTACTAATGTAATACTTATTATGCATGTCGCAAGACCGGCTCTCCCTCCAAGCCTTGTTACGAGGCGCACCCGCCACCCTCGATCTTACCGGGGGGGCTACCGTGCTATGCCCTAATTTTAACGCACCCAGACTGGGAGGGACAGCTGGTTTCATCAGATCACAACCACTTGTCCAACCATTCACCCCCCCATATAATTATTGCATCTATGTTTCAATCACTACTACTCCACCATATATGCTCAAGTCATACCTTCTGCCATACTAATTACCATCCTGTGGCGGCAGATAACAAAATCCACTTTTATTTTCATCTCATTTATAGTTTTAGCTCCAGTTTCGATAGTACTTTATTGCGGACTTCCCTCACTGTTTTGTGTTAGACCAACCCCCACACAACTACAGACCAGAGCATAGTACTTTCATAAGGTGCACGTACTCTGGCCTTGTATTGTACTCGACCGATACCCAATTCCACCGAGGTTTGTGGACATCCCTCTCCACACCTCTTCGGTTTCCCACCAGTGACTGAAGTGTCACAACTCCTTTCCAGCCCGGCGGAAGCTCCCCCTCCCAATTTACCACTATCCTTACACCCCACCTACACGATGGTGCCCACAAGCACCATCAATCCCCGCGACACAAATGTACAACTTTCAACAAACTCCATCAAATTCTGCTCGCTCAACATTAGGGGGCTCAACACTCCTGAAAAGAGGTCCAAACTCTTATACTGCTTACGTCAATCAAAGACCCAGATAGCACTCATACAGGAAACCCACTTCCGAACTGACGCGATCCCAAAACTAACGGACCACTACTTCCCCACAGTATTTCATTCTTCCAACGATGAAGCAAAATCAAAGGGCGTATCCATTCTGGTCTCGAAACAATGCCCTTTCTCGGTTACCGCAGTTCAAAGAGACCCACAGGGCAGATTTCTCTTTCTCAAGGGTTCCATCTATGGTAAACAACTCACGATAGCCAACATATACGCACCCAACACCAAACAAGTATCCTTCTTCCGCTCCACACTCCAACACCTTACTAGCTTCCAGTCTGGCACACTGATTGTTGGCGGCGACTTTAATGTCGCTCTCAACCCTTCAATGGACACATCAAGCGGTACCTCATCCTTGACTTATAGGGCACTTAAAGCTATTAAACTACAACTACACAATTTACTGCTTCATGACACGTGGCGCACATTGAATCCCACAGTGAAGGACTTTACCTTCTTTTCAGCCCCTCACGGCAAGTACAGTAGACTAGATCACTTCTTTCTATCCCAGAATGATTTGACCAATCTAACCAAAGCTTCTATTGATCCGTCCGTACTCTCTGACCACAACCCCATATCAATGACTCTCCTTATACCCGCAGCACGCCCCAAGAATCACATTTGGCGATTAGACAGTTCCCTATTGACAGACCCAGTCAACGCACATCGAGTGACTGACTGCCTCTCAAATTTTTTTACTGAAAACTCCTCTGAGACCACTGCACCATCGGTCATCTGGGCCGCACACAAATGTGTTGTACGGGGTGAATTGATAGCCATAGCCACACAACGGAACAAATGTAGAAATGCACGTATCATTGAATTAACTACACGCATTCGTACGCTAGAACAGGCTCACAAGGCATCCCTGGAGACATCATCTCTGGCTGATCTCACAGAGGCCAGAGGGGAACTCCTGGAGATGATCAACAGCACTCTAAAACGCAAATTTGCACTAACGCAAAAGCTTTATTATGAATTCAGCAATAAAGCAGGCAAACTCCTTGCGAGAGCTCTCCAATCCAAGAGGGCGGCACAGACGATCCATAAAATACGCCGTCCAGCAGGTGATGCAGTGGTCTCTAACAAAGAAATCTCAGACCAATTCGTACAATACTTTTCTGAACTCTATAACCTCCCAAAAACACAATCCCTTGCAAATCACACGGACCGCACGACCGCTATTTCAGACTTCTTAGCGCGATACAGCCCCACTCCCCTCTCCCTAGACGACTCCCAAAGCCTAGACTAACCTCTTTCCACGGAGGAAATCCTTTTAGCACTAAAACAAATGAAAACGGGCAAGAGCCCTGGCCCAGACGGGCTATCGGTCAGTTACTACAAAACCTTCCCGACTTTACTGATCCCCAACCTCACCAAAGTCTTCAACAATCTCACCCCCGACTCACCATCCCACAAGGATATTCTAGAAGCACACGTTACCCTTATCCCCAAACCTGGCAAAGACCCCATGTTGGTATCAAACTATCGCCCAATATCATTACTCAATGTGGACGTTAAACTATATGCCAAAACCTTAGCGAATCGCATCCTACCCCTCATCCCAAACCTCATATCGCTAGATCAGGCTGGTTTTGTCCCGGGCAGGGAGGCCCGGGACAATACCACGAAGGCGCTGAACATTCATCACTGGCTCTCCACTACCTCCACCCCGGGATTCTTCCTCTCCCTTGATGCAGAGAAGGCGTTTGACAGGGTGGCCTGGGATTATATGGAGGCTACGTTACGGGCGATAGGCCTTCCACCCCGCATGCTACAGATGATTATGGCCCTATACTCACTTCCTACGGCAAGAATCAGAGTTAATGGTACCCTGTCAGACGCCTTCTCTGTCTCCAACGGAACCCGACAGGGTTGTCCCCTATCCCCTTTCGTTTTTATCTTGACCATGGAACCTCTACTCCGTAGACTCAGGGAAAATCCCTCCATTAAAGGCATAGATATCAAACGCAAGCAATACAAAATGGCCGCCTACACCGATGATATTTTACTATTCCTGACTGAACCCATCACCACCATCCCCAACTTGCTGGCTGACTTCTCACACTTTCAGGCTATTTCCAATCTAAAAATTAATTTAGAAAAATCCAAAGCCCTCAATATCACCCTGCCCAACACCACGGTATCCCAATGCAAACTCAATTTTCCTTTTGGTTGGGAAAAACAGGCCATATCCTATCTGGGAATTAAGATCCCTGCAAATTTGAAGGACCTATACGCGAGCAACTTTGCACCAGCGCTCACATCAATACAAGGTGATCTGCAGAAATGGCATTTGGGATCTTTTTCCTGGATGGGTAGAATCGCCATTATCAAAATGAATGTCCTACCCAGACTCCTCTACCTCCTTCAGACCGTCCCCATAAAATTACCGCCCTCCTTCTTCAAATCATATAAACACATGTGCAGACTCTTCAATTGGGCTTCTAAAACCCCACGTCTTTGCTGGGATAGGCTGACCTTACCGAAACCTTTGGGAGGCTTAGGGCTCCCAAATATTCAAAAATACTACTGGGCTTTCCACCTAACCAGGGCAGTAGACTGGCATATTCACCACCCCTCGAAGGATTGGATTGCTGTAGAAGACTCCTTTGCTAACTTACCTATTAGGAATGCACCATGGATAGGAATTGCATCTGCCCCCAAAGAATACACAACACATCCCCTCATCGGGACCACTCTCACCATATTTAAAATAGCCAGCAAAACACTCGCAATCAACCCTTCCACTGGTCCCATGACGCCCCTGGACAACAATCCAGAATTTCCACCCGGGCTCACACTCAAGGACCCAACTCTTGATGCACGGGCATTCAACGCCAGAGCACAACGATTCTTTCGCAATGGCTCCCTTGTACCATACAACGAACTCTTAATCTCCATCCCAGACTACGATATCCCTTTCTTCAAATATCTCCAACTGCGACACTTTTTCTCCTCCCACAAACACACTACTTATTGGCATAAAGATCACTCACCCTTTGAACTCATCTGCTCTAGTACGGAACCTCAGAGCCATCTAATCTCTTCCATCTATTCTCTACTACACTCGAACTATACAATTAAGGAAGACAGACTGATTCGACAATGGGAGTCCGACCTTTCTATAGACCTCACTCCCATTGAATGGGACCGTATCTTCACCCTCCTACATAAAGGCTCAATCAACGTCACGACCCAGGAAAACAGATATAAACTGTTTTCAAAATGGTATAGGACCCCAGACAAAGTGCACCATTTCCACCCGACGGTACCCTCCACCTGCTGGAGATGCAATACAGCGCGCGGCACCCTCCTCCATATTTGGTGGGACTGCCCCATCATCCAACCTTTTTGGCTGGAGATCCACCACTTAATCTCGCATATCACCACCTACACACCGGCCTTTTCTCCCGCACAATACCTCTTACACCACACCAAGACCCCACTAGGTTCCTATAAAAAATCGCTCACACTACATCTTATCAATGCTGCCAGCCTCTGTATCCCACTCCTTTGGAGAACCACTACCCCCCCTACGATAAAAGACTGGATCAATCGAGTAGACAAAATCGCGGACATGGAAAACCTTATTAGCCAGGCCCAAGATAACCCGTCCAAATTCCACAACACATGGGCGTGCTGGCTCCACTACAAACAATCCACGGTCCAGAATACACATCCCACCACCTCATTACCTCAACCGTAAGAACTAGCCACCCGCAAACACAACACGCCAACTTGCCAATTTTCTGAAATCCCAGGTCGTTCGCACCCGACGTGAAACCTACTGGCCCCAGGAGGGCCACTAAACACTCTCCTTACAACCGCGGCATTTCTAACACTCTATGTATCACTGCACCCCCTGGTTGCACAGTAGAGACATACTTCGATTACGTACCTGTACCCCCCCCTCCTCCCATCACCCCCCCCATCACCCCCCTCTCCCTCCTTACCTCCTTCCGCCGTTTAAACATCCCTTTCTTGTTACTCCCTAACGAAACTGATTTCGCAACCTCCACATACCGCTCCATGCCCGACCTAACTCCGAAGGCACTTGGTCGCCCCCCCATCCACAGCAAGTTCCCTCACAAGGGGTGGATGGTTCTCGGGCAAACCAATGCAGGTATAGTTTGCATGACATGGACGACTACCTAATGAAACTAGTTTAAACTTACACCTATAAGTGTGTCCTCTCCCCGAGAAGAGGCGCACACATCCCCTGTTTACGATGTTAGGCAATCTCGCCTTATTAATGTGTATGTTTTCATTTCTGTACAATGCAATGTAATATACATGTTTGATTATACTTTGTATCCATGAAAATTTTCAATAAACTTTTTTGAAAAAAAAAATAAATAAACAACAATATGTACAAATATATACAATATGAGAAGCAAGGGTAACAGGGGCAATGCAAGAAAAAGTGGAAATCAGGACTGGGTACAGGAACAAGGTGAGGAGCAGAAAGGGAACAGGATGCAAGGATAGCTCATGAGCAGGATAGATCTGGCAGCAAGCAAGGCAATCAAAAAACACGGACGCGAGTTGCAATAGTAGAGATGGAACTTAAAGTGGATGTAAACCCAATTCATGAAATTTGAGCTGGGCACATACAGTGGGGACAGAAAGTATTCAGACCCCCTTAATTTTTTCACTCATTGTTATATTGCAGCCATTTGCTAAAATCATTTAAGTTCATTTTTTTCATCATTAATGTACACACAGCACCCCATATTGACAGAAAAACACAGAATTGTTGAAATTTTTGCAGATTTATTAAAAAAGAAAAACTGAAATATCACATGGTCCTAAGTATTCAGACCCTTTGCTGTGACACTCATATATTTAACTCAGGTGCTGTCCATTTCTTCTGATCATCCTTCAGATGGTTCTACACCTTCATTTGAGTCCAGCTGTGTTTGATTATACTGATTGGACTTGATTAGGAAAGCCACACACCTGTCTATATAAGAACTTACAGCTCACAGTGCATGTCAGAGCAAATGAGATCATGAGGTCAAAGTAACTGCCTGAGGAGCTCGGAGACAGAATTGTGGCAAGGCACAGATCTGGCCAAGGTTACAAAAAAATTTCTGCTGCGCTTAAGGTTCCTAAGAGCACAGTGGCCTCCATAATCCTTAAATGGAAGATGTTTGGGATGACCAGAACCCTTCCTAGAGCTGGCCGTCTGGCCAAACTGAGCTATCGGGGGAGAAGAGCCTTGGTGAGAGAGGTAAAGAAGAACCCAAAGATCACTGTAGCTGAGCACCAGAGATGCAGTCGGGAGATGGGAGAAAGTTGTAGGAAGTCAACCATCACTGCAGCCCTCCACCAGTCGGGGCTTTATGGCAGAGTGGCCCGACGGAAGCCTCTCCTCAGTGCAAGACACATGAAAGCCCGCATAGAGTTTGCTAAAAAAAAACACCTGAAGGACTCCAAGATGGTGAGAAATAAGATTCTCTGGTCTGATAAGACCAAGATAGAACTTTTTGGCCTTAATTCTAAGCGGTATGTATGGAGAAAACCAGGCACTGCTCATCACCTGTCCAATACAGTCCCAACAGTAAAGCATAGTGGTGGCAGCATCATGTTGTCAGCTGCAGGGACAGGACGACTGGTTGAAATCAAGGGAAAGATGAATGCGGCCAAGTACAGGGATATCCTGGACGAAAACCTTCTCCAGAGGGCTCAGGACCTCAGACTGAGCCGAAGGTTTACCTTCCAACAAGACAATGACCCTAAACACACAGCTAAAATAACGAAGGAGTGGCTTCACAACAACTCAGTGACTGTTCTTGAATGGCCCAGCTAGAGCCCTGACTTAAACCCAATTGAGCATCTCTGGAGAGACCTAAAAATTGGCTGTCCACCAATGTTTACCATCCAACCTGATAGAACTGGAGAGGATCTGCAAGGAGGAATGGCAGAGGATCTCCAAATCCAGGTTTGAAAAACTTGTTGCATCTTTCCCAAAAAGACTCATGGCTGTATTAGATCAAAAGGGTGCTTCTACTAAGTACTAATACTTTTTTAATAAATCTGCAAAAATGTCAACAATTCTGTGTTTTTCTGTCAATATGGGGTGCTGTGTGTACATTAATGAGGAAAAAAATGAACTTAAATGATTTTAGCAAATGGCTGCAATATAACAAAGAGTGAAAAATTTAAGGGGGTCTGAATACTTTCCGCCCCCACTGTATATCTGTAGTGTTTTCTTATCTCTCTTCAAAGCACTATGTCCCATAGCTGTCTCCTGCTCTCCTTCTGTTATCAGCCTGGTAACTTCTGACAAGTTCTCCAACAACTGAGATAAAAGCAGCCTGAATTTTGTGTTGGGGAGGATGCTGAACTATTGTGTCACACAAGTAGGTGGGCTCGGGGCGCAGTGCTCTTGCCCCGAGCCCACCCTTTTTTTAAGCCAATTAGAGCCTCAGGCTCTAATCATGTGCTTAAAAAAAATACCCCATTGAAATCCATGCGTCCAGTGGCCTGCATGTACAGTGGCTTGCGAAAGTATTCGGCCCCCTTGAACTTTTCAACCTTTTGCCACATTTCAGGCTTCAAACGTAAAGATATAAAATTTTTATTTTTTGTGAAGAATCACCAACAAGTGGGACACAATTGTGAAGTGGAACGAAATCTTTTGGATTTTTGAAACTTTTTTAACTAATAAAAAAATGAAAAGTGGGGCGTGCAAAATTATTCGGCCCCCTTGCGTTAATACTTTGTAGAGCCACCTTTTGCTGCGATTACAGCTGCAAATCGCTTTGGGTATGTCTCTATCAGTTTTGCACATCGAGAGACTGAAATTCTTGCCCATTCTTCCTTGCAAAACAGCTCAAGCTCAGTGAAGTTGGATGGAGAGCGTTTGTGAACAGCAGTTTTCAGCTCTTTCCACAGATTCTCGATTGGATTCAGGTCTGGACTTTGACTTGGCCATTCTAACACCTGGATACGTTTATTTGTGAACCATTCCTTTGTAGATTTTGCTGTATGTTTGGGATCATTGTCTTGTTGGAAGATAAATCTCCGTCCCAGTTTCAGGTCTTTTGCAGACTCCAACAGGTTTTCATCCAGAATGGTCTTGTATTTGGCTGCATCCATCTTCCCCTCAATTTTAACCATCTTCCCTGTCCCTGCTGAAGAAAAGCAGGCCCAAACCATGATGCTGCCACCACCATGTTTGACAGTGGGGATGGTGTGTTGAGTGTGATGAGCTGTGTTGCTTTTACGCCAAACATATCGTTTTGCATTGTGGCCAAAAAGTTTGATTTTGATTTCATCGGACCAGAGCACCTTCTTCCACATGTTTGGTGTGTCTCCCAGGTGGCTTGTGGCAAACTTTAGACAATACTTTTTATGGATATCTTTGAGAAATGGCTTTCTTCTTGCCACTCTTCCATAAAGTCCAGATTTGTGCAGTGTGCGACTGATTGTTGTCCTATGGACAGACTCTCCCACCTCAGCTGTAGTTCTCTGCAGTTCATCCAGAGTGATCATGGGCCTCTTGGCTGCATCTCTGATCAGTCTTCTCCTTGTCTGAGCTGAAAGTTTAGAGGGACAGCCAGGTCTTGGTAGATTTGCAGTGGTCTGATACTCCTTCCATTTCAAAATGATCGCTTGCACAGTGCTCCTTGGGATGTTTAAAGCTTGGGAAATCTTTTTGTATCCAAATCCGGCTTTAAACTTCTCCACAACAGTATTACGGACCTGCCTGGTGTGTTCCTTGGTCTTCATGATGCTCTCTGCGCTTTCAACAGAACCCTGAGACTATCACAGAGCAGGTGCATTTATACAGAGACTTGATTACACACAGGTGGATTCTATTTATCACCATCAGTCATTTAGGACAACATTGGATCATTCAGAGATCCTCGCTGAACTTCTGGAGTGAGTTTGCTGCACTGAAAGTAAAGGGGCCGAATAATTTTGCACGCACCACTTTTCAGTTTTTTAATTGCGAAAAAAGTTTAAAATATCCAATAGATTTCGTTCCACTTCACAATTGTGTCCCACTTGTTGGTGATTCTTCACGAAAAATTAAAATTTTATATCTTTATGTTTGAAGCCTGAAATGTGGCAAAAGGTTGAAAAGTTCAAGGGGGCCGAATAATTTCGCAAGCCACTGTAGATTAGGGGCCTGGCTCATGGATTAGGGGGGTTGCGCTCTTGCGCCCCTAATGGACGAGCCACCACTGCATTCCAGAGGCTTTCAGTTCAGCTGAAACCTGCTCCGCTACACGCTGTTGACTTCCGTGAGTGTTCCCAGGTGGATCTCTTTCCACCAAGTTTGTTGTGAATTGTTCTGCCTTTACCTCAATACAAGTTCCATTATTT
Organism: Lithobates septentrionalis; assembly: GCA_037952835.1. Lineage (NCBI taxonomy): Eukaryota > Metazoa > Chordata > Amphibia > Anura > Ranidae > Lithobates > Lithobates septentrionalis. Next base: position 12,963,586 of record JBBDGP010000147.1, on the reverse strand, counting down.
GCACCTGGACCGTGTGTGTGTGTTATTGCGGCCGCACCATGCTGCATCCACTCACACGTATTTCCATTACAAGTGGTGGCTGTTATTTGCGTGTGAAAAAATCAGATGTATAAAAATCCGCCCACTCATACACCCAAAAACGCTGCGCTGATGGCACAAACCTGAATCTGAGCTGCTGCTTAAATAATAAGTATACAATAAAAAATTGATCCACCACAAACTTGCTCCCAGTGAACTCAAAATAGCAGCGCTAAAGGCAATCCCTAAAATAATAAAATGTAGTGAAGGGTGATGTACTGATGAATCAACCTGTGTAATGATTACATCATATCCTCACCCCTCATCATTACTGTGCATACAATGATATGCTCAAAAAATCAAACAAAAAATGGTGCATATAAATCAATTAAGTGAATGACATATCTGTGCATATGCAAATATATAAATGTGAAAATAACACCTAAGTGAGAGCCAATGTGAATTAACTCGCAAAAAATTATATATCTATAAATAGTGTCCACAAATAATCCAAACGTAAAATAGTCCAAAAAAATATAATAAAAAATCCGTGACGTGTTGTGGTGTAAAATCTTCTACTTAAATAAATCTTCCACCACACCTCTGTGACTGTGAATCCACTCCCCTTAGGCGAATACACTCACCAGCTCCTTTAGCCCACACTCTCGTGTCAGGGCCAACAAGCTTTTATCCCACACTCACAGGGGATAAGAACGATCTTCAGTGGAAGGTCTGTACACCTTTACCTCTCCAAAGTGTAATGCCCAAGAGCTCTCTCCACATGAAAAAGAAAAATCATCCAATGGTGCAATAACGTAATAAAATTTATTAAAAACCAAAACGCCCCTTCACCATTGCACTCACATCCTTAAAAATCACTGCAGGCTCAACAGTAACACAGCACAGCAAGTTGTCACAGCATCAAACATGAAGTCAGTAAACCAGTGTGTAGTGGTCACGGCGGACCCAGGTACCCAGGTACTGCGTTTCTCCAAATACCCGTCTCACCCGATCCCTGGTGTAGATGTGACCGGCTTCCACCTCTCCTCATATGGCGCTCCCTGTCACAGCGTCCTACGTCACTTGGAAACGATTGCCGTGTAGCCACGCCCCGACATGTTTCGTCATAAAGACTTAGTCATGGGATTGGCTACACGGCACGGCAATCAATCTTTTATACCCATCACTTCCGGTCCGACCGGAAGACCCATCACTGCGCTTGCGCGCCTTCAGTATTTGATCCGAGCAGAGAACGCAACACTGCGCCTGCGCGTTCCCTGTGTCCCCGCTCGCACCATTTCACACTGTTTTTGTATAGCGCAACACACTTTATGCTTGTAGGAGTCACATTATTACATATAACAGAATTATTTCATCCTATAATGTTTCTCCCAATGCATTGAGTTACATTAATAATGTTCTAACACAATATTCCACCTCCACGTGAAGCAACGGGCTAATTCTCCCATATGTATGTAGATAAAAACCCATAAACCGTTCATTGAACTTCACCCTAATATGAAAAAGAGTTACTATAGTAGCTCATAATGTTAAATGTAAAACCAATCAACTAATAACATCCTATCCTCGAGCAGATATATAACACACACCCAGCCTATAACTTATAACTTCCTCTAAAAAAATGGATATATTCATACACAGGACTATATCTCACGATACCTTTAACTCATAGTGTAAACATGAGCCTCCACTGCAGCATCAGCAAACTACAAAAGTCAAGTGCAAAAAACTAAATGAAAATAAATATAAATAAAAAATATATAAAAAAAAAAAAAAAAAAAAAATATATAAAAAAATATATAAAAAAAAGTAGAAGAAAAAAGGGAGAAAAAAAATAGATGATAAATGCCCAGAAATTTGAATACCAAAAAAACAAGAGGAGTAAAATAAATAAAATATAAAAAAAAATAAAATATAAAAATAAGGTATAACAGATAAATAAAATATAAATAATGATAAACAGTAAATCATAAATAATAATAAATTAATAAATAAATTAAAATAAAATAGAATAAATTAAAAAAGACAAATAAAAATGAAAATAAAAATAAATATAAAAATGAAAGTAAAAATAAAATTAAAATAAACATAAAAATAAAAATAAAAATAAAAATAAAAATAAAAATAAAAATAAAATTAAAGATAAAATAAAGACAAAAAATAAAGGAACAAAAGAATATATATAAATTATATAACACTTGAATTTAATAGTCGCTGATGAAGCAGTTGAGATCCAGCTCTATGTTGAGACCCCTCGGAAAAAGGCACCTGAGCAGGAATATCCATCGGGTCTCTCGTTGGGACAGGTCCCTCACCCGATTTGACCCTCTCCAGGTAGGGTAAACAATGTCAATCCCACAGAACTGGAGAAGAGTGGGGTCCTGATCATGTTTCTCTCTAAAATGGAGGGACACGCTATGGTATTTGTATCCGTTCCTAATGTTGGACATATGTTCAGATATCCGCACCCTTAGACGTCGCTTGGTGCGTCCAACATAAAACAGACCGCAGGGGCACCACATTAAATACACCACATACGATGAGTTGCATGTAATGAACTCCCTTATTTTAAAGGTTTCATTTTCGTGATTAGTGATGCTCTTCATTCCTCGATTACTTGTTCTGGCTGTTTTGCAGCATATACACTTCCTACATGGGAAAAATCCATTTAAGTCTATCTTTATAGACTGGCGCCCAGGGGGATCAAGGATCTTTCTCACCACCCTATCTCCAAAGCTGGGGGCCCTTCTATAGATGAACTTAGGGCGTTCAGGTAGAACCTCCCCCAAATGTCGGTCTCTACCCAGAATATACCAGTATTTCTTAAATATATCTTCAATTTCTTTGTATTGACAATGAAAATTCGAGATGAAACCCCACTGGTGTTCATTAGAGGTGCATGATACTCTTTCTTTACTTCTTAGGCACTCATCTCTTGGGACATTGGCTACCTGTTCTATGACACTATCTAGGGATCCTTCAGAATATCCCTTTTGCATGAATCTCTCCTTTAATATATTGGCCTGTGTGTAGTATTTTTCCTGTTCTGAACAGTTCCGCCGGACCCTCAACATTTGACCCTTTGGTATATTCTTTATCCAAGCCGGGTGATGTCCACTACGAATGGACAGAAAACTGTTGCGGTCAGTCGGCTTAAAAAATACATACGTGCTTAGAGAGTTCCCTCTTTTCTCAATAGTTACATCGAGAAAATTCACACTCATGTCACTTACTTGTGCCTCCAATTTTATGTTGTTCCCATTAGTGTTGAGATAACTCAAAAACTCATCCAAAGACTCCCTAGAACCCTCCCAGATCAGTAGGAGGTCATCTATGAATCTTCGATAAAGTCTGAGTTGAGGTAATCGTTTGCTAAATATAAATCTATCCTCCCATTCTGCCAGTGTTGCGTTCTCTGCTCGGATCAAATACTGAAGGCGCGCAAGCGCAGTGATGGGTCTTCCGGTCGGACCGGAAGTGATGGGTATAAAAGATTGATTGCCGTGCCGTGTAGCCAATCCCATGACTTTATGACGAAACATGTCGGGGCGTGGCTACACGGCAATCGTTTCCAAGTGACGTAGGACGCTGTGACAGGGAGCGCCATACGAGGAGAGGTGGAAGCCGGTCACATCTACACCAGGGATCGGGTGAGACGGGTATTTGGAGAAACGCAGTACCTGGGTACCTGGGTCCGCCGTGACCACTACACACTGGTTTACTGACTTCATGTTTGATGCTGTGACAACTTGCTGTGCTGTGTTACTGTTGAGCCTGCAGTGATTTTTAAGGATGTGAGTGCAATGGTGAAGGGGCGTTTTGGTTTTTAATAAATTTTATTACGTTATTGCACCATTGGATGATTTTTCTTTTTCATGTGGAGAGAGCTCTTGGGCATTACACTTTGGAGAGGTAAAGGTGTACAGACCTTCCACTGAAGATCGTTCTTATCCCCTGTGAGTGTGGGATAAAAGCTTGTTGGCCCTGACACGAGAGTGTGGGCTAAAGGAGCTGGTGAGTGTATTCGCCTAAGGGGAGTGGATTCACAGTCACAGAGGTGTGGTGGAAGATTTATTTAAGTAGAAGATTTTACACCACAACACGTCACGGATTTTTTATTATATTTTTTTGGACTATTTTACGTTTGGATTATTTGTGGACACTATTTATAGATATATAATTTTTTGCGAGTTAATTCACATTGGCTCTCACTTAGGTGTTATTTTCACATTTATATATTTGCATATGCACAGATATGTCATTCACTTAATTGATTTATATGCACCATTTTTTGTTTGATTTTTTGAGCATATCATTGTATGCACAGTAATGATGAGGGGTGAGGATATGATGTAATCATTACACAGGTTGATTCATCAGTACATCACCCTTCACTACATTTTATTATTTTAGGGATTGCCTTTAGCGCTGCTATTTTGAGTTCACTGGGAGCAAGTTTGTGGTGGATCAATTTTTTATTGTTATTTGCGTGTGTAAGGGTTACCTGTAAAGTTGATCTTCCCTAGTGATGCCCACTCTGTTTGTTTAGATTGTTGTCCAACAAGCTGGAAAATACATGTACATGGTAAGGCTGTTGGCAGCATGGTGGGACATTTCCACATGGAGCAGTAATGCATGAGTTAAGTAACTAGCTTTGCCCTAAAGGACTGGATTGATTTCTCTCCTTTATTTTGTAATCATGTCTGGGCCAGCAGGATACAATAGGATAAGTCAGTATGATCTAATAAATGTGTGCCAAGCAATGAAGATTAAAACACATAGCAAAGCAAAAGTGGACATGATCCAGGACATGGTTGTAGGTGGGGCCGACTCGCCCTGTAGATGGGGACTCTTTGTGAACGCACTCACTAATGCCTGGGACCAGGCAGGGCCGCGGTCATGCGAGAATTAGCATTAACGTGGCACTCCATACTTAGAAGTGAGCCATTCACCTTACACATTAAACCTTACACAATAAACCTGAGTCTCTTTACTGTGAGACTCTCTTCCCCTGTGACACTGTACATCTTATCTTAATGAATGCAGCATTTTGAGGGGGACACTACGGAGCCTATGTTCCACTCCACCAGCCCAACTACCCTTTCCACCTCACTCCCAGTGGCAGATTAGAGATCCCACCGTGCACAAATCTCTAGGTGTGCACAATAAACTCCTTCATTTTCCCATAGCTGCGACTATGTCCATGGGCTCTCTGTGCTGCGGTTTGGTCCCGGATGCTGTAGGGGGCACCAACTGCTAGGGAGGGAGTCGAGGCACCGACACCCTCACTACCAGAGGACCTGTCATCCATGCCCGGTCCCACTCTACCGTTGGCTGAAAGCTATAGCATTCCCACCAGTCCTGGTTACCCATAGCAACTGCATGTTAGACATGACTTTGCGCCAACTCCTCTGTATGGCTAACCCGTCCTTGATGGCTGTCTAGTTTCCCCTCCTCATCCTCATGTGCATATTAAAGCACCTGTTCTTTCGATACATGTACCTTCATGCACACCTTTGAACAGACTTCAGACCAGGCGTGGAACAGTTTATGAAACTTTACTGAGCATTCAGTAACACAGTTCAACAACACAACATACATGAAGCAGAGTCCGACCCTAACTATCTAATGCAGGCTGCCAGGTTCATACCTTGCCCAAGAGAAAAGTACATTTAGTTCAAGTCCAGTAGTGGTAGATTCCTAGTTTCAGGGAGAATCCCAGCAGAGTGACCCAGATGGAGGGACTACATGGTCCTTTCTCTGTATTACCATGTGGAAGAAGCTCTTGACCCTAAGCCCTTCCTTTGTATTTACAGGTCCACAACGGGTGCAGGACATGAATAGACCTGGGAAAGATCTGAGACATAGTTATTTCAGGATAGGAAAGAGTTATCTGCAAAGCTACACAATGCTATTAATACAACACCAGAAATATGTTCCCAGTACTTTGTAAGCACCTGCTTACATGAGGCAAATATCCAGGCAAAATAGATCCTGGAAGAACCTGCAACAGAAAGAGTTCTGTCCATCTTCGGTACAAGTGGATCTGGTACAGCTTAGCCAGGTGGGGTACACGGACTAAACCTATTGTATCAAGGAATGCAATGTCAGATTTTGCATGTCAGGCTGTTTGAACCTGTAACAGACCCAACTGGGACAGGGGCTTTTGGAGGGGACTGCAGGGTAGCTTCTTACCTACTGACTATGGGCCCTGGCATTTGAGGGAGCTACAAAAATTCAGGAAGATGTCCTGTTATATAATGCAAGATGACATTACCACATTTAACAGTCAAGGAAGCCATGATGGTCTCTGCCAACTTGAAACTCAGTGAGAAGATATATGTGAAAAAAAAGGTTAATGAGATTTGGACAGCCCTGGGTCTTCTTGAATACTGGTGCTGTCTGGGTGGACACTGACACCTGGGCTTGTCTAGGAGACTAGATTTTAATTAGCTTACTGTTTAATTAGCTTACTGTTTGTTTATTTTAACTGCTCATTAGATGTACTGACATTAATGTTTACAATTTGCATTGTTTAGGATAATTTGATCAAGTTTTCACCTGATTTTGTGTGGTATAAATTCTGTGTGCATTTACAAAAAAGTCAGTTCCAGTTTGTACCTAAGCTAGTGTCGTCTAGTTGTTGGGTGAAATGCTCAACTATAATACCTGGTTCCTGGTCCCGGAGTGGTTGAAGCTGTATCTTCAGTACCCAACATTGAATCTCATCAGGTGCAGGAAGCACTTCAACCGATACTTGCTACAGATTCTATGGCCTACCTGCAGTTTTTCTAGTGAAAGGCTTAAGGGCAGACTGCACAGAGAGAAGCTGTCCATCAGCATGAACTGGAGATGAGTAAGCTCCAGCCAGTAACAGTGGCAGAATCAGACCCTCAGTTACCTTGAGTGCAGGGAAGCAACTTTGATTGTGAACCATGCAGCCAAATTTCCATTCATTAAGAAGGACCATGACATACTTATTTAGTATACTTTGAAAAACATGTCATCAGTACCACTCCAGAGCTGAGAGGCAAAGTCCTGGAGGCCTATGTGGAATTGGATGGATGTCAATTATTGGTCGGGATGCTGTGCAAAATCTACATAAAAACAGAATGCAATGATTTGCAAATTTCAAACCCATATTTCATTCACAATAGAAACTAGAAAACATATATGCTGAGAAAATGAACCATTTTAAAGAATACGTTTACTTTTTGGAACATGTTGCATGTTCTACCCATATTTAGGTTGGAACATGGAACATGTTCCAGCTTCTGCCTCCTCTCCTCCCGCTAACCCCCCCCCCCCATGAAAGCGATTTGAAAACAGTGCATCCATGCAGGGCTCTGCTCACATATCTGCATCATTCATTCACAAAGTTGTATGAATGAATGAACTAGAAGTACCATCGACCTTTGTGGCTGACAGCTTAAAGTTCTCAATAAACTGTGGGGGCGCTTGTGGGCACTCACGTAGTCCATTGATTCCTCCAGCCATTCAGTAACTGTCTGCCTGTATCGGAGGTACGGCACACAGTGTACTGAGAGTCTGCAGGATCCAGGTATCTCATCTGCTGATTGGAGGTGCAATGAGTTACAGGCTGCAAAGTAAAAATTAATAAATGTATTTTTTCACATGCAAAAATATGTGCATTTATTATTTTTTTATCAAAAGTAAACTTAGCCTTTAAGAAAAAAATAAGAAGATCATTTTAAAATTGATAGAAGCAACATGTCTCAAAAAAGTTAGTGGTACTAACAAGGAACAGCTGGAAGAACATTATGCAACAATTAGGTTAATTGGCAACAGGTCAATAACATTATTGGGTATAAAAAGAGCATCTTAGAAAGTCATTCTAAAATAATTTTGCTCAACATAAAATTGCAAAGATTTTAAATATATCATCAAAAGATTCTGAGAATCTGGAGAAATCCCTGCCTGTAAGAGACAAGGCCAAAATGTAATTTTGGATATTGGATGCAATATTGGATGCCCCTGTGAACACAGTTCGACATGCCATCCAAAAATGCAAAGTAAATCTTTATCAAAATGGTCTGTTGCAAAGTGAAAGAGTCCGAGTACTTAACTGGCCTGCCTGCAGTCCAGACCTTTCACCAACTGAAAATATTTAAAACAAAAATTACTAAAAGAAGACCCAGTACTTTTGAGCAGTTAGAATGCTATATCAGGCAAGAATGGAACAACATTCCTCTATTGGTTTCCATAGTTCCCAGACGTTTGTTAAAAAAAGAGGGTATTCTACACCGTGGTATACCTCGCCCTGAACCAACTTTTTAAAATGTGTTGCTGCTATTAATTTCAAATATACCTTATTTTTTTTCCTTAAAATGGTACATATTGTCATTTTAAATATTTGATATGTTTTCTATTTTCAAATGTGAATAAAGTATGGGTTTGTGAGATTTGTCAATCATTGCATTCTGTTTTTATGTTGATTTTTACATAGCATCCCAACTTTTTTTTTTTTTTTTGATATTTATATCAACACTCAGGTAACTGACGACTGTAGAGCTTCCTCTAGGGGTTGCAAATGAGAATCGCCGATGGCAACCACTGCTAAATCTATAAGCAAAGCCTACCAGTGGCCAGCGCCTGGAGCACTTGTTGCAAGCCAACATCAGCTGATATCTGCAGATATTACACTTGTAGGAAGTTCAGACACCTCAGAAATATCTGTCTCAAGTAGAAGAAGCTAGCTGCCCCTACCAGCCAGCACTGCTTCCTCTGTGGAAGCATCAGTGAAAAAGTGAGGAACAATAATACAAACCTACAGCCTGTCATCGCAGGCAACTGAACTGTCAACTGGCTTACAAGACAAGTGAAGAAGTCACACTCATTCACCTTGAGCTGAGCTTTAAATGATGTTCCCACATCAGTGTTGCTAGGACCAGATCTCTGGTCTCATGCTATGTGCCTTCTGATTACAGCCAAGGGTCACCAAGTGAAGTAAAGATGTGGGTGCAATATCTGGGCAACCCAGCCATGGACAGAGAAGGAGGGAAGTGGGGTGGATGTACAAAGTTTCCCTAGGGAAGACAGTTTGCATGTAGACAATGTACTTGTTGAATCTGATGACAATATATTGCCAGTTTTAGTTGTCCTTAGTGCTTGAAGCGCTAATGAGGTGCAGTCTCCGGTTGCAGAGCAGGAGTATGGTACCCATAACCCCTTTTAGGCAGCCTTTTTTGGAAGCAGAAATGGTTAAAAGACAACTTAGTATACCCAAGCAATTTAGGGTAGTTGCAGGCAGATATGAAAAAAGAGATTGAGGCAATACTGCAGTTAGGGTTCAAATAAAAGCCCACAGTGCTTGGATGTCACCAGTTATCCTGGTCGACAAAAAGGACCAAGTGACAAGGTTCTGCATTGACTACAGAAAGCTACAGCCAATGTCTTCCCTGTGTCCATTATCCACTCACCTGGGTAAACTGTGTTGCTGGGTAGAATGGGAAGTGACCCAATTGGAGCTTCATTCTCCAGCAATTAGATTTCATCATACAGCAGAAGAATGAAAGTAACCAAACAGAGCTAGCAGAAGTTGGTCATGTTGGAAAGCAAATTGTAATCCCTTCCATGTGACCTTCTAAAGAGGGGCAGTGTGATAATGAGGACGGTTTTCTTTATTCAACCTTACCACTTTGTAACTCAACTATAAACATTAAAAATAAAACCTGTCCTCTAGACTTTTACAGACCTAATTCCTAATATAACAACCAAAAATATATAAAGCTAAAGCATGAATTCCATAAAAGATTTGTTTATACAAAATTAAAATCACATACCATAGATTCACTTAATGTTCAACTTAATAGAAAAACATGCAAAAAGAGCCCATATCTTCAATGTATATAAATTATCAAATAAAGTAAAAAAGTGCAGCGCTAAAATTTAAATATTGAATATTGACATATCAACATGCTATAGTGTACAGTGTGGATAATAACTGCCATGTACAACCAAATGACCAAAACATCGTTAACTAATTATTAACATAAATAAAGTGCACTGTGCAAGAAATGAACATTATTGTATAGTTCCGTTAGTGATTCAAAACACCAATTCGTTTACATCTGTTTGTGGGAATATATACAGGGGTGTAGGACTAAAGGAGTCACCACAATGTGTGCATCCACCACCCAGGAGAGAAGAATAAATGCGCTTACCAGAAGGCAGTATCAATCAAGCGTATGGTATCAAAAATCAAGATGACGGTCTCAGGGATGGTATCCAAAGGTGAAAGCAGTGTAATTCCTCCTTCGCAGCAGAACCACTTATAGAAACATCAACCAAGCATATAGTGATAAGGGTCAGGATAGTAATCACCAATTACGGCATCCATAAAAAAACAAAAAAGCCTCCGCATAGTGTAAAACAATTTGGTTACGGGTTTATTAAAAGTAGAAAGCTTACATAAACAGTGGAGTATTGTGCATCAATAAAATATCCCCTTTGTGATCACAAAAGCATAAGGACTTCAAGGGGTGCAATGGCATGGAAAGGACTCGTCAAACTCAATGCGTTTCCTCCACAAAGACTTCAACTAGGGTATGAGTCTGAATCCATGCATTGCGCAATATTATACACACAGTAATCAATGATAATTAGACAGACCTGTATAAAAAACATATTGACTTACGGCCATGTCCATTTGGTGTCTGTTTCTAAGTTTCTAACTGTTTCTAACCGTTTCTAACCGTTTCTAACCGTGATACATCCCTTATGCTAGGACCCCCCTCCTTGGAGATATATATTTTTCTATAAGGAATTGAGTGCCTTTAGGGCCTTTATTATGATATCGAAGGTAATGTTTAGGGACACTATGGTTAGTTGCTCTTTTGTTTATATATGCTATGTGCTCCATAACTCTAATGCCCCGTACATACGGTCGGATTTTTCGACAGAAAATGTGTGATAGGACCTTGTTGTCGGAAATTCCGACCGTGTGTAGGCTCCATCACACATTTTCCATCGGATTTTCCGACACACAAAGTTTGAGAGCAGGCTATATAATTTTCCGGCAACAACATCCGTTGTCGGAATTTCAGATCGTGTGTACACAAATCCGACGCACAAAGTGCCACGCATGCTCAGAATAAATAAAGAGATGAAAGCTATTGGCTACTGCCCCGTTTATAGTCCTGACGTACGTGTTTTACGTCACCGCGTTCAGAATGATCGGATTTTCCGACAACTTTGTGTGACCGTGTGTATGCAAGACAAGTTTGAGCCAACATCCGTCGGAAAAAATCCTAGGATTTTGTTGTCGGAATGTCCGATCAATGTCCGACCGTGTGTACGGGGCACAGAAAATGGAAGTATGGTCCGTCCAACGTATTGTTTTTCACATGGACGTGCAAGTAAATACACAATGAATTTGGTCGCACAAGTGGTGAAGTGCTTCATCCGGGGTTCGTGACAGTGGACTCAAATGTATCCGACCTCCTCCTACCGCACACATTATGATGGCACACGTTACACCTGCGAGATGGATAATATCCCTTTAAATTATGAAAAAATTGGTCTAGTTGGAGGTTCAATGACATTGGGAGCTATCTCATTACATAATGATGAAGTGCCAAGGTAGGTAACCTTGGCGCGATCTGGGAGAACTTATATATATATATGTATGTATATAAATTATCAACATAAACAAATGTTATGAGTCATAAACGGGTGCTGTGCAGAGAGGTACACTTAGAACCTGAGCCTTAAGATAGTACCCTCAGAATCTGCCCCCTTCCAGTTACACAAGCTGCCCATACAGTATATATGCCTTGGTGTGTTTGATAAAATCTTAAATGAAGGGTAAATGATGAAATGAACACCCGCAGCACCCCCTCCCACCCTGCCTCCCCCCCCCCCCCCCCCACACACACACAATGGTGGGAAACAGATCTTTTAAAATCTGGCACTATATGTTGACTACAATTCTTCTCAAAGGATGATTGATCAAAGGCGACCCCTCTATAATACGTTGTACAACAAAACATTAATTCCTGCTCACACTGTGGAGTACAAACTCCATTAAAACATGGTATATCCAAAGTTTATGGAATACAGACAGACTTGGAAGGACAATAGACACCTCCCTACATAGAGAAATGGGAAGAAGAAATAGGTACGAAACTAGAGGACCAACAAGTTGAGAGAATGATTGAAACAGTACATAATTACGCAACTGACATAAACACAATCGAAATTAATTATAAGCTATTGGTTAGATGGTACCTGACACCCGAAAAAATTCATAAATATCAACCGGACAAATCCCCACAGTGTTGGAGGGGATGTGGACAGAGGGCCACAATGACACATATTTGGTGGGAATGTCCAAAAATTTAAGAATATTGGCAAGAAATCCTGGAATACATAGAAGAAATAACTGGAAAAAAGACAACAAACAGTCTGCAAACGTGTTTATTTCATGAATCAAAAGTTTCAGACAAACTATATAGAAAAACCCTAACACCAATATTGTTGAATACTGAAAAAGGACTAATCCCAAAGAAGTGGCTAAGCATAGAAAAACCAGATGTAAGGGAATGGTTCAAGCGAATAGAATACTATAGCAGAATGGAATTCCTATGTAGCAGTGAAAAGGAGCAACTAGGAAGATATAACAGTATATGGGGAAAATGGAAAATGTTTAAAACCTCTGAGAAATACTTAGAGAAAATGACTGAGGGCGGCAAGGCCTGAGTAGGACAAAGGGCAGACCAAATGAGATGGGGGTGGGGGGGGGGGGGGGGGTGGGAGGAAGAATAAAGGAAAGAATAGAAAGATTGTGGGAAAAAAAAGAGAAAATAATAATAGGGAAAAATACCACAATGATGTGAAATCAAGAGAGACAACAAATTAACGTAAAGTTGAATAAATCTCACGATAGTGTTTGCTAAAGTGGGAACACAAAAAAAAAGTTCCTGCTCACAGGAATGGTGGCAGTGGCTAATAATTAGTGTTAACTTTGTCAACGAAAAAGTTTTCGGCATAATTTTTGTCAGCAGCATTTTTACAGTGACGAAAACAAAACAAAAATTACAGCACTTTTTCGTCCACTGGACGGAAATTAATTCAGTTTTCTTTAACGAACGAAAACTAAACAAAAATGTGAAGCAGGGACGGTTTCCACAGAGCTCCCCCTGCTTCCTCTGGATGGAGCCTGGCATTTGTAGATAGGAGGCTGTCCACGGAAGGTTAGACTATCAATGGCTGTTATCTGCAGCCTGAAGGGGGATGTTCTATTAGGATGACGGGGCTAGTTAACCCTCTCACACACTGCCACACACTCACACTTCATTATGGGGCGTTCGCTGGAAATTTGAGCGCCGTGGAATGCCCCATAATACACTGCCAGATTGCAGTGCATTGCTGTATGATGATTGACCAAAGCATGCACCTGACCTGCATGCTTTGGCCAATCACAGTGCGCTCTGCTGAGAGAGCCATAATTGGCCAAAGGCAGGGTGCCTTTGGCCAATCATGGCTCAGGGGGGACTAAGTCCACGTCCCACACTATATAAGGCTGCTTACATAGCGGCCCTGTGTAGTGTTGTTGGCGTGGACAGAGAGATAGCTTTAGTTAGATTAAGCAGGCAGGTTATTCAGTTAGTGGCAGTGTATTTGATATATATATATAGTATCTCACAAAAGTGAGTACACCCCTCACATTTTTGTAAATATTTTATTATATCTTTTCATGTGACAACACTGACGAAATGACACTTTGCTACAATATAAAGTAGTGAGTGTACAGCTTGTATAACAGTGTAAATTTGATGTCCCCTCAAAATAACTCAACACACAGCCATTAATGTCTAAACCGCTGGCAACAAAAGTGATTACACCCCTAAGATAAAATGTCCATTTGGGCCCAAAGTGTCAATATTTTTTTGTGGCCACCAGTATTTTCCAGCACTGCCTTAACCCTCCTGGGCATGGAGGTCACCAGAGCTTCACAGGGTGCCACTGGAGTCCCCTTCCACTCCTCCATAACGACATCACGGAGCTGGCAGATGTTACAGACCTTGCGCTCCTCCACCTTCCTTTTGAGGATGCCCCACAGATGCTCAATAGGGTTTAGGTCTGGAGACATGCTTGGCCAATCCATCACCTTTACCCTCAGCTTCTCTAGCAAGGCAGTGGTCGTCCTGGAGGTGTGTTTGGGGTCGTTATCATATTGGAATACTGCCCTGCGGCCCAGTCTCCGAAGAGAGGGGATCATGCTCTGCTTCAGTATGTCACAGTACATGTTGGCTTTCATGGTTCCCTTAATGAACTGTAGCTCCCCAGTCCTGGCAGCACTCCTATCCAGCCCCAGAACATGACAATTCCACCACCATGCTTGACTGTAGGCAAGACACACTTGTCTTTGTACACCTCACCTGGTTGCCACCACACACGCTTGACATCATCTGAACCAAATAAGTTTATCTTGGTCTCATCAGACCACAGGACATGGTACCAGTAATTCATGTCTTTAGTCTGCTTGTCTTCAGCAAACTGCTTGCGGGCTTTCTTGTGCATCATCTTTAGAAGAGGCTTCCCTTATGGGCCGAAAGCCATGCAGACCAATATGATGCAGTGTGCAGCGAACAGTCTGAGTACTGACAGGCTGACACCCCCACCCCTTCAGCCACTGCAGCAATGCTGGCAGCACTCATACGTCTATTTCCCAAAGACAACTTCTGGATATTGAGCTGAGCATGTGCACTCAACTTCTTTGGTTGACCATGGCAAGGCCAGTTCTGAGTGGAACTTGTCCTGTTAAACCCATGTATGGTCTTGTCCACCAGGGTCCAGCTCAGTTTCAGGGTCTTGGCAATCTTCTTTTAGACTAGACCATCTTTATGTAGAGCGACAATTCTTTTTTTCAGATCCTCAAAGAGTTCTTTGCCATGTGGTGGCATATTGAACTTCCAGTGACCAGTTTAAGAGAATGAGAGCGATAACAACAAATTTAACACACCTGCTTCCCATTCACACCTGAGACCTTGTAACACTAATGAGTCACATGACACCGGGGAGGGAAAATGGCTAATTGGGCCCAGTTTGGACATTTTCACTTAGAGGTGTACTCACATTTGTTCCCAGCAGTTTAGATATTAATGGCTGTGTGTTGAGTTATTTTGAGGGGACGGCAAATTTACACTGATATACCAGCTGTACACTCACTACTTTACATTGTAGCAAAGTGTCATTTCTTCAGTGTTGTCACATGAAAAGATATAATACAAATACAATATTTACAAAAATGTGAGGGGTGTACTCACTTTTGTGAGATACTGTATAAATTAATACACCGTCTAAAGTGTATTAGAAACTGTACACCACCGAATGCACTATAGATATAGGCTACACTGAATGCAGAGTGTGTATATATATATATATATATATATATATATATATATATATATACACACTAGACTGTATATATATATAGATATATATATATATATATATCTATATATATATATATATTAATACACCACCTAAAGTATATTACAAACAGTACACCACCAAATGCACTGTAGATATAGGCTACACTGGATGCAGAGTATATATATATATATATATATATATATATATATATACAGTATCTCACAAAAGTGAGTACACCCCTCACATTTTTGTAAATATTTTATTATATCTTTTCATGTGATAACACTGAAGAAATGACACTTTGCTACAATATAAAGTGAAACTAATATAAATATAAGTGCGCTTGCAATCAAATGATCACTAATCTAAATTCATATAGTATTTACATAAATATTAAAGTGCGTATATACTGTGCATGCTTAGTGAATCACATACCATAATCAAAAGCTTAAAAATAAGTGAGCCTAAAAATTGAATTAAGTGCACAATAAACAATAAATAAACAATAATAAACATGTGAATGAACATAGAGAGGTCCAAATGTCCTGAGTGGTAACAAAACAAGCTAGGTAAATCCACATTCGCTCCAAGCTAGAGCTCCTTGATGCGTCACCCACTTGCTCCTCCCTAAACTAACATCACTTCCGGATCTTTGGAGCGAATGTGGACTTACCTAGCTTGTTTTGAGTTCAGTGTGTATCAGCAGCATTCTCAGGCTGTAAAAGCAGGTAAATGCTAATGAATAATTTGAACAATCCGCCTCAGTGGAACATCCAACCTAATGAAGATGGAAATGGGAGTAAATGGAATTATGCTTTGCTTGTTCCCCTAATGGGACTTGCTGCTTTCCATTAGACGCGCTGGTATCGTCCTCTATTGGAACGTTGTTCACATCGGCTGATCCGGACGCCACCATCCAGCTGTCCCTGGGCTGTATCTGCATGCGTACATGACCTTGCTATCAGGGAGGTCCACCATTCCTGGTAAGGGTCCATCTGCAGTATCCCCCGGAGTCACTGTTTGTCTGGATATCCCCTCACACTACCTTCCTTTCCTTCTCCTACACTGGTGGCTTTCAAAGAACTGTGGATATGTGATCCTTCCTAACGGGACTGATGCATCTTTATTGAATTTTCTATGAATGATCTTTTTATCCACTCTTACCACTCAGGACATTTGTACCTCTCTATGTTCATTCACATGTTTATTATTGTTTATTTATTATTTATTGTGCACTTAATTCAATTTTTAAGCTCACTTATTTCTAAGCTTTTGATTATGGTATGTGATTCACTAAGCATGCACAGTATATATGCACTTTAATATTTATTTAAATACTATTTGAATTTAGATTAGTGATCATTTGATTGCAAGCGCACTTATATTTATATTTATTTCACTTTGAATTATTACACAGGTATTAGTGTATTTTTTGTTGCAGCTGCAGTCTAGTTTGTTTCTGTTTTATTGCTTTTTAGCGCAGGTTCTCGTTTATATTCTTACACTATAAAGTAGTGAGTGTACAGCTTGTATAACAGTGTAAGTTTTCTGTCCCCTCAAAATAACTCAACACACAGCCATTAATGTCTAAACCGCTGGCAACAAAAGTGAGTACACCCCTAAGTGAAAATGGCCACATTGGGCCCAATTAGCCATTTTCCCTCCCCATGTCATGTGACTCAGTGTTGCAAAGTCTCAGGTGTGAATAGGGAGAAGATGTGTTAAATTTGGTGTTATCGCTCTCACTCTTTCATACTGGTCACTGGAAGTTCAACATGGCACCTAATGGCAAAGAACTCTCTGAGGATCTGAAAAAAATTATTGTTGCTCTACATAAAGATGGCATAGGCTATAAGAAGATTACCAAGACCCGGAAACTGAGCTGCAGTACAGTGGCCAAGACCATACAGCAGTTTAACAGGACATCTTCTACTCAGAACAGGCCTCACCATGGTCGACCAAAGACGTTGAGTGCACGTGCTCAGTGTCATATCCAGAGGTTGTCTTTGGGAAATAGATGTATGAGCTGTCCTGTGGTCTGATGAGACCAAGATAAACTTATTTGGTTCAGATGTTGTCAAGCGTGTGTGGCGGCAACCAGGTGAGGTGTACAAAGACAAGTGTGTCTTGCCTACAGTCAAGCATGGTGGTGGAATTGTCATGGTCTGGGGCTGGATGAGTGCTGCCAGCACAGGGGAGCTACAGTTCATTGAGGGAACCATGAATGCCAACATGTACTGTGACATACTGAAGCCGAGCATGATCCCCTCCCTTCGAAGACTGGGCTGCAGGGCAATATTCCAACATCATAATGACCCCAAACACACCTTCAAGACGACCACTGCCTTGCTAAAGAAGCTGAGGGTAAAGGTGATGGACTGGCCAAGCATGTCTCCAGACCTAAACCCTATTAAGCATCTGTGGGGCATCCTCAATCGCAAGTTGGAGGAGCGCAAGGTCTCTAACATCCACCAGCTCCGTGATGTCATCATGGAGGAGTGGAAGAGGACTCCAGTGGCAACCTGTGAATCTCTGGTAAACTCCATGCCCAAGAGGGTTACGGCAGTGCTGAAAAAATGGCGGCCACACAAAATATTGACACTTTGGGCCCAATTTGGACATTTTCACATAGGGGTGTACTCACTTTTGTTGCCAGCGGTTTAGACATTAATGGCTGTGTGTTGAGTTATTTCAAGGGGGACAGCAAATTTACAATGTTATACAAGCTGTACACTCACTACTTTACATTGTAGCAAAGTATCATTTCTTCAGTGTTGTCACATGGAACGATATAATAAAATATTTACAAAAATATGAGGGCTGGACTCACTTTTGTGAGATACTGTATATACTCTGCATTCAGTGTAGCCTATATATACAGTGCATTCAGTGGTGTATAGTTTCTAATACACTTCAGGCGGTGTACACAGTATATAATACAGTGTAATGTGGTGTTGCAAAACAAAAAATACATCATATCCGGAAGGCCACCAAGGAGAGGCAGACGCTCATAGGCCACCAAAAGAGGGCAAGCAACCTCTGTGTCTACAGTCAACAGTGGTGGTCCTGGACATGGTGCATCCTCTGCAGGTGGCCTTGGGGCACGCTTGTCATTTTTTTCTGCTGCTGGCCATGTTATTGAGCCACAACATGCAGAAGAGGCGGTGGAGTGGATAATGAAGCTGTCCTCATCCTCCTCATCCTCTGTCACCCAGGCTCAGGCTTTGTCTTCCAGCACAGCTGCCAAAGCGGCCTATTCCACCGGTTGCTTGTCCACAGTCACTCCTTTTCATAGCCCCACCATCATGCACGGAGGAGTCCCCAGAATTATTTGACCACAGTGTGGGTTATATGCTGCTGGAGGATGCGCAGTGATTTGAAGGCTCCGATGTTGGTTCACAGGTTGAGGAAAGGAGTAACGTGAGCCTAGAGAGAGGGGGTGCCTCAGGAGGACAAGAAACTGGCAATCATGTTCCCTAAGCTGCAGCATACTGCCAAGTTTGCTCCAGTGACGAGGAGGGAAGGGATGATGAGGTCACTGACTGTACTTGGGTGCCTGAGAGAAGAGAGAAGGAGGAGGCACAACTCCAACAAGGTAGGATGTCCTCTAGGGGGCAGCTTAAGGGCAGCCACCCTATTGCATCACACCGCAGCGCTCCGCAGGTGGAGGGTGCAGCTGACTCCCCGCTGACTGAAGTTCCTTGGTGTGGGCCTTTTTCGACACGTGTGCAGCAGATCGCACCGTTGCTGTTTGCAACCTATGTCTGAAGCAGATCAAGTGTGACCAGAACAGCAGCTGCTTGGGCACCACATGCTTGACCAGACATATGAAACTGCCATGCAGACCGTTGCCAACAGCACTTGAAAGACCCACATCATAGAAAAAGGCAGACTTCTCCTTGCTCCTCATCTGGGATCTCCAACCCTACTATACCTCCAGTACTCCCAAACACCTGCACTGAGAGGAATGAAGGTATAGAAATAGGTGTCCCAAGTGCTTGCAGCCAATCTTCTAGCAGTACACCACCAATTGATTTTAGCAGGCAAATTTCCCTACCCCAGTAGCTGAACCATAAAAAGATATTTGGTCTCAGCCATCCACATGCTTAGTGTCTAAAAGCTAGCTTGGCCAAATTGCTAGCACTGCAACTGCTGCCTTTTCAGCTGGTAGACTCTGCCGCCTTTCGTGAGTTTGTGGAATGTGCTGTACCTCAGTGGAAGGTCCCAAGATGCCTTTTGTTTTCACGGTAGGCCATTCCAGCTCTTTATCGGTATGTGGAAGGCAATGTTTTGGCCTCGTTGGACAGGGCGGTCAGCAGTAAGTTCCATATTACCGCTGACTCATGGTCCAGCAGGCATGGGCAGGGACGTTACCTTTTCTTCATGGCGCACTGGCTACCTGGCAGAATGGGAAGGATGCAGGACAGGGTTCAGTGTTGTTGGAGCTTGTTCCGCCACCACGCCTCCAAAATGTTGGTGGTGATTCTGCCACAGCTCTCTCCTCCATCCCCTCCTCTTCTTCTTCCGCTATGGCCTCTGCTGCAGATTTGTCCTCTGAACCATGAAGAGGTAAGTAAAACCTTGGACAGAGGGGTGGCTGTAGACGTGGTATACTTGAATTTTGCAAAAGCGTTCGACACAGTTCCCCACATGCGGCTCATGTGTAAGGTAAAGTCTACAGGAAATATCAGTTTGTAAATGGATAGAAAACAGGCTAAAAGACAGAATTCAGAGAGTAGTGGTTAATGATTCTTACTCTGAATGGTCTAAGGTTATCAGTGGTGTACCCCAAGGTTCAGTGCTGGGACCCTTACTTTTTATTATCTTTATAAATGATATTGGGTCTGGGATCGAAAGTAACATTTCTGTCTTTGCAGATGACACCAAGCTATGCAGTGGAATAACGTCCTTACAGGATGTCTCCAATTTACAAGCCGACCTCAATGCACTGTCTAATTGGGCGACTATGTGGTAGATGAGGTTTAATGTTGAGAAATGTAAAGTTATGCACTTGGGGGCTAAGAATATGCATGCATCATACAATTGGGGGAATCCGTGGTGGAGAAGGATCTGGGGGTTTTGGTAGATCATAAGCTCAATAATAGCATGCAATGCCAAACTGCGGTTTCCAAAGCGAGCAAAGTCCTTTCTTGTATTAAGAGAAGTATGGATTCCAGAGAGAGAGATATAATTTTGCCCTTGTTCAAATCATTAGTAAGACCTCATCTGGAATATGCAGTTCAGTTTTGGGCACCAGTTCTCAAAAAGGGTATCGGGGAACTGGAGAAAGTGCAGAGAAGGGCAACCAAAGAGAAGAGAAGAGGAGAATAAGGGGGGATATGATCAACATGTTCAAATATTTAAGGGGTCCATATAGTGAACTTGGTGTTGAGTTATTCTCTTTACGGTCAACCCAGAGGACACGGGGGCACTCTTTATGTCTAGAGGAAAAGAGATTTCATCTCCAAATACTCAGGTTTCTTCACAGTAAGAGCTGTGAAAATGTGGAATAGATTCCCGCCAGAGGTGGTTCTGGCCAGCTCAGTAGATTGCTTTAAGAAAGGCCTGGATACTTTCCTAAATGTACATAATATAACGGTACTGACATTTATAGGTGAAGTTGATACAGGGAAAATCCGATTGCCTCTTGGGGGATCAGGAAGGAATTTTTTCCCCTGCTGTAGCAAATTGGAGCATGCTCTGCTGGGGTTTTTTTGCCTTCCTCTGGATCAACTGAACGCATAAAATTGGGTATATTTGATTGTACGATATTTTTTATTTTATTTATTTATTGTTTTTAAGGTTGAACTGGATGGACTTTTTTCAACCTGACTAACTATGTAACTATGTAACCAGCAGTGCTCCATAAGCGTTCAAGGGGCTCTGCAAGCAGTCAGGCTAAAAGATGCCATGTGGTGCTTGAGTTGGGGACAGGACTAGGGGACAGGAGCCACACTGGGGCAGAGATTCTGTCAGTTCTGCAGGGCAGGATCAGAGGTGGTTGACGCCACACCAGCTTCAGCCAGGAATGGTTGTATGTGACAATGGCACCAACCTTCTCTCCGCCCTCCGACAGGGACACTTGATTCATGTTCCATGTTTGGCACACATCCTGAATTTTGTGGTGCAGCGGTACTTGACCAGGTACCCAGGCTTACAAGATCTCCTGAGGCAGGCCAGAAAAGTCTGTGGTCATTTCCAACGGTCATACAATGCCAGTGCTCGGCTGACACTCAAAGGGAATGCAACCTGCCCACCAAACGCCTCATTTGTGAAATGCTTACCAGGTGGAACTCAACGTTGGCAATGCTGCAGCAGCTGCACACACAGCAGAGGGCCATCAATGAATTCCTGTGTGAGTATGGCACCAGGACAGAGTCAGGGGAGCTTGGCTTCTTTTGGGAGGAGGTAGTTACGGATAATATGATCCTTAGTGACCCAGAGGACTCAGAATCTAATGCCTCTGCAAACTTATGCTGCATCGGCCTCCCTGATTCTGCAAAAGGACCCTAGGATTCGTGGTATCAAGGAGAGGGATCATTACTGGCTGGGAACACTTCTTGATCCATGTTACAAGGGTAAAGTTGCAGAACTCATCCTGCCTTCGCAGAGGAAGCAGAGGATGAAACATCTTCAGGAGGCCTTGATGAGGTTTGTTTAATGCATTTCCAGACCCTGGGAAGTTACCATTTCCCGGTGCTGGACAACGTGTTGCTGAGGCTTCGTTCAGAGGAAGAGTGGTTGAGAAGGTGGCCAGCTGACCAGTGCCTTTAAACAATTTTTCAGTCGTCAGCGCCAAGGTCTGATTGGTTCAAGCAACCATCGCCAGCATTTGCATTATATGGTGCAGGAATATCTAGGGGCAAGAGCAGACTTGGGGGCCTTCCCATCAAAGCATCCACTGGGTTACTGGGTTTTGTTGATGGACCACTGGCCAGAACTTGCTCAATATGCAATCGAGCTACTGGCCTGTCCTGCATCCAGCGTGCTTTCTGAACGCACATTCAGTGCTGCTGGAGGGTTTGCAATGGATCAAACAGTGCACCTTTCCACAGACTCTGTCGATAGGCTCACATTAATAGAAATGAATCAGTCTTGGATCAGCAGTTATCAAGCACCTGATGCTGATGTAACTGATTGAATTTGCTGTGGATGTGGGATCCCTTGAAGACTGCCTATGTTGACTATCCTGATCCTCCTCAACCTTAGCTTCCAACAATATTTTTGGTTTAGGGAACCACCACCACCACCACCACCAAAGGCCCAATTTTTCTGCCCCTGCTTAACAGGGGCATGTAATTACAATTTTTGATATAATATTTCACAGCAGAGCCCGTTCCTGCACCCAACAATAGTATCTGTGAGGGGTTACAGTGTTGTGGCACCACCACCACCACCCAAGGCCCATTTTTTCTGCCCCTGTTTAACAGGGCCATGTAATTACAATTTTTGATACAATGTTTCACAGCAGGGCCCATTCCTGCACCCAACAAGAGTAATGGAAAATGTGTGATCGGAGCGTGTTGTCGGAAATTACGACCGTGTGTGTGCTCCATCAGACTTTTTCCATCGGATTTTCTGACACACAAAGTTTGAGAGCAGGCTATAAAATTTTCCAACAACAAAATCCGATCGCGTCAATTCCGACCGTGTGTGGACAATTCTGACGTACAAAGTGCCACGCATGCTCAGAAGAAATTCCGAGACGGAACAGCTCGGTCTGGTAAAATTAGCGTTCGGAATGGATAGAGCACTTTCGTCAGGCTGCAATGTTTCAAATTGTTTAATACAGCTCACTCTCTTCTTCTTTATAATGCAGGAAGAACGAAGTAGTTTTGCTGCTGATATTCACACAGAGTTCTCACAAACTTCTTTCTTTCTTATTTATCGTGATTCCCTCAATATAATATGATTTGTTACATCTGACCAAAAATCTATATCATTTTTTTTTGTGTTTTTTTTTTTTCAAGCCTGATGTGATTTTTTATTTATTTTTTTGGTTTGTATTTTTTTCAAGGCTGATCTTGTTGTTATTTTTTTTTTTTAAGTTATTTAACATCCAGAATATTTTGTGTGTGTTTTGTGTGTCAAGTTACCACAACACCATTATTATCTTGTATTATTTAATCTCAAGGAGGTTGCTTGGTGTTGGTGTCTCTTGTTAATTTCACATTGTATTTTTGAAATGTACATGCCTACTCACAAACAAACTGTCCTTTTTGAAGGAAAACACACATAGGTGAGTATAATTTAAACCAAAAAACCTTTATTAAGGGCTCATAACCAAACAAAGAGGGAGGCAACACTGGAGAAACAGCAAAAATTGGTGAAGCCTTTGACCCCCAGGGCAGACATAAATTATTTTACTGCAAAATTGGTGGCCTGAGGAGTCCTTATCTAAGGGAGTGCAGTCTGGTCCAGAAGTCCCAGAGATCATGAAAGCAGCAGATGACATCTGTGTCCCCAGGCTGTGGTCATACAAGAGACTGCATCTTTTGCCAGACCAGACTGAACCCAGGGTCAACACTCTCTGGTCTTCCTTCCATGCTTCCTTCCACGCTGTGGCGGTGTAGTTGTGGCAGGAGGAGGAGGAGGGGGAGGAGGAGGATGTTCCAACTCACTCAGGTGGGTATTGGGTGTGATTTCGCCCCTCACCCCCTTAGTTAAGACTTTATAAATAAGGTCCTCACACAGCTGGTGTTGGCCCTCCTGCATGCCCTGCAGTTTGGTGGTAGCCATGCAGGCAAAGGCCTCTTCAGGAGTGGGGGTGGCTCTGAGGGACGCAGAAGCCTCCTGAATGACCCTGAGAGCTGAATCCTGCACGTGACTCCCCTTCCTGGGTCTTTTGGTTGGAAGGCGGAGGGGAGGAACCTGCGATTCTGTCAGGCTCCTACTGGTCCCAGGCTTCTCCTGGCTGCCACTTAGCCCCGCCTCCTCCTGGCTGCCACTAACCCCCGCCTCCTCCTGGCTGCCACATTCCACAGCCTCCTCCTGTGTGCCACATTCCACAGCCTCGTCCTGGCTGAGGTCTTCCTGTGTATGAAAAAGGGACATAGTTTTATTTTTTTCTTCATCAATCACACACAATTTTCATCTCATGACTGTTGCAAATTGAATGTTAACAAATATAAAAGACTATCCTTCTGAGCCCAGCATTTTTCATTCTTGTCCCAATTATTTTTGCGCACTACTGTCTATTGATATGTAAACGCCTTTATTAAATCAGCAGTTAGTGATCAATAATAACATCTAGTAAACATCATTTCTTTATTGACAAGAAATCTGTAGAACAATGCTATACCTGGCTCAGGCTGGGCTCCTCCACTTCTTCCTGGCTGGAAGTCCCAGGTTGGACATCGGAAGCCTCAGCTGGGGTGGAAGATAGGGTGGAAGGAAGAGTGGAAGGAAGGGTTGAGAGGGATTCCCTGACTCCAGTCTGGTCTGACAGAAATCGCAGTCTCTCATAGTACCACAGCCTGGGGACATAAATGTCATCTGCTGCAGCTCCTGATCTGGGAATCCGTGACCTTCTTGCGCTCCCTAAGATAAGTGCCCCTCAGGCCACCAATTTTGGCTTTTAAATAGGGGATGTTTGCTGTGGGGACCACCGGCGTCACCAACTCCAGCAGTTTCTCCAGAGCTGCCTGCCTCTTTTGTTTATGATTATAATGAGGGTGTTTCACCTGCCACAGACAGGGCAGCTCCCTGTATTTATCTATGAACAAGGGGAGGAAGTTGTGGTCATTGAAGCCATCCATTTTATCTGCAAGACACAACACGAGACAAACCCTAATGTCAGGCATAACTCTCCTAATCTTGTTACAATATAGGCCTCAATCTAGAAGCAGTATAGGCCTAAGTTTAGATCTTACCTTCGTTATCACGATCGGCGCCTCCGATACTCCTTCCTCCGCTCACAGATTGTACATACTACTCACGCGTGTTACGCTTTATAGACACTGCGCATGCGTGAAACTCCGCCTGCCCCTGACGTTCTTTCTATTCTATTCCCCGCCCCTTCTCGTTCGGCACAGTGGGGGAAGAGCACATGGCGGAGACACAGCAGATGCGTGCTAATTACAGCAACGAGGAGGAGGAGGAGGAAAGCCCGAGCCTGAAACGTCCCGATACAGGAGGAGACGATTTAAGGCCTCAAATATGTCCTTTGGGGAGATGTTGGAGATGGTCGACATCCTGAAGAAGGCTGACTATGACGGGAAGTATGGACCTTACCCCAACCCCTATGTCCGAAAGGCCAAGATCATGGCGAAAGTGGTCAAGAGTCTGCACCGGAATTTCGGGGTACGACGATCGAAAGATCAGCTCAGGAAGCGATGTTCGGACCTCAAATTAAGAGAGCATGAGCAGTACAGAAGGATCCGGAGAGTGCTGCAAAAAAGTGAGTAGTGCTGTGTTCCTATCCTTTATGTTTATTACGTTCGTGCTGCTCCATGTGCTTTTCTTAACTGTTGTCCAGTTTAAAATGGCAACTTTCATGTTCATGGGCACATTATTCGTTCGTATAAAACATTGTTCGTTCGGCCTAGAAAACAGCATTGTTTTGGCCATATGCATTTGCCCACATTTTTTATGGCCTACTTGTCTAAAAATAATTTGGTTGTGTAGATGGGTTTGTAACTAGAATGAAATGCAAACTAGATTCTGTGTAAGGAGAGGACACTCAGCAGTTTTCACATCTGGGCTCTGGAGCACTAGTGTGGGACACAAGAACACCCTTTTTATCAGGGGGCCCACACAGGTGCTCCAGTGTATACTATAGGGGTGTCTCCATCTGTGAAGCTTGTACAAAACAGGTAAAGAATTGAAGCTTGACAAAGGACAATAAAAATTCTACATCTTGGAACTCTGCCAAAATAGACAATTGTACCCCACTTCCAAGCAATGTTTCATATTCCTATTTCTGCCATCAAATATCTGTGTGCTAAGTATACTTATTTTTTTTACATAGGGGAGAAAAGACTCGGAGGACACCCCTCATCCGAGGAGACCACAGACCCCCCACCTCTGGAAGAAGGGGAAATCCACCCAAGCCAAGCAGAGCAGGAGGAAGACGTGGTGGAAAATGTCACCACAACAGGTGAGTGTCTGTGACCACAGGCTCAGGTAAGAGATGGATGCCGGCATATTTAAAATACATTGTGTGTTTTTGTTTCTATCTTTTTAGGTGATCGTGATGTTGTGGATCCAGATCATTTCACCTCTGAAAGTGCAATAGGGACTTGGAAAACATCCTGAAAAACATCAATGATGTTCAAAAAAGGAAAAAAGGGAGAGTTTAAAACACCTCCAAATCCCTTTGGTTTTTTGTGAGCTAAAAATTTTTACCATTTGTTGACATATTTGCGAAAAGCCAAATTTTGAAGATGCACACAGTGTGTCAACATGTGCTATCTGCCATCATGGGAGATCAATGGACGCGTTTTGGGGGTGCAACCCCTTCCCCAATAATAAAGTAAAAAGTTTTATTAACAAGTTTAAAAAGATAAATTTGTACAGTATTACATAACACAGGTGTGCATAAAAATAAGGAAGTTAAAAACAACTTGTAGCAGTCTTGCAAGACCTAGCCTAGGAGCGTGATGGCCAATCTTGTAAGCAGGTAATCAGAAGTCCTACATGTTTTGCCTAAAATGGCTTCCTCAGGGACAGGTGGCTATACCTGTATCGCTACTGTAAACTCTGCCGGTCACCAGTGGCAGGTGTGAGGAGATTTCAGGATATCAATGCACAATATGAGGCTGCAGGGGGCAAATAAGAGGACAGTGTATATAGTTCTCAAAAGAAAAAGAAAAGACCGGTCACCCAATAGGCTGAAATGATATCTTCAAAATGGCAATTAAATAATGATGGGGAATGGATGAAAAAATGCAAAAATTCAAAGTTATATTGAGATGTAAGGAGCTGTATGCTTTTCATGAATGAACATCCTTTAAGAAACTCAAAAAAACTTCCTGCATAATGAGTAATGATGTTCGCATGGGTGCCCTGAAGTCACCGGTTGATAAAATACATTGTTAAGCGACTACATGAGGTGAATATAGGGCCAGGAGACCATGCTGGGGAGGTAAGTGAAGGCAAATATGTAAGAAGGACAAAAAAAATAAGTACATAAAAATCCACCATGCATGAGGACAAAGGGGACATTCACAGCATAGTACAATCATGGTAATTAGGGAATGAGGAAATAAATACAATATATTATCAAACATTAAATACAATAAAATGTGATATTAAAGGAAAAATCTTACCCTAATATACTCCTTCTGCAGGACCTGGATGATGGCAGAACAGGTCTCCGGGATAATGATCCCCAGAGCCTGGGGGGAGATGCCTGTCGAGAACTTAAAGGTCCTGCAGGCTTCTCCCCGTCGCCAAGTACCGCAGGGTGGCGACTAGCCTCTGCTCCGGAGTGATGGCTTGCCTCATGCAGGTATCCTGCCTGCTAATATAAGGCATCAGCAAAGCCAACAAACTGTGAAATACGGGGTCCGTCATCAGGATTATTCTCACGGATCTCACAGAGCAAAGGCATATGACAGAACTGGTCACGCTGAAGCAGCCAATTCTTGGTCCATGAACTCCTCCCCACCCTGTTCATGGCCTGGACTTGTGTCAAGGTAAGGACCCCAACACCAAGCCCCCGCACAGCACGAACTCTACGAGGAGTACGTATAGGCAACATGGCTAGAAAACGGTCGGCTGCTCAGAGCAAAGTAACAGAACGCACTAAAGAACAGCAAGGCCTGTGAAGAGCTGAAAAACAGTAACGAACGAACAAGAACACAATGACAAGAGTCACGCGTAGCTTGCTGCACGCACTGAAGACCAGATACAAACCCAAAAGCACAAACTGAACAGCAGAAAACGATCTGAAAGTCACGAGTCTGAAAAAGCGTGAATCGTCTCTCACCAAACTTTTACTAACACGAGATTAGCAAAAGGAGCCCAAAGGGTGCCACGCTTGGTTCGGACCTGCCCTTTTCTAGTCTCGTCGTACATGGTGTATGTCACCGCGTTCTTGGCAATCGGAAATTCAGACAACTTTGTGCGACCGTGTGTACGTAAAACAAGTTTGAGCCAACATCCGTCGGAAAAAATCCATGGATTTTGTTGTCGGAATGTCCGATCAATGTCCGACCGTGTGTACGGAGCATAACTGTGAGGGCTTACAGTGTTCTGGCACCACCAAAACCAAAGGCCCGATTTTTTGGCCCCTGTTTAACAGGGGCATGTAAATAAAATTTTTGATATAATATTTCACAGCAGGGCCCATTCCTGCGCCCAACAAGAGTAACTGTGAGGGTTTACAGTGTTCTGGCACCACCAAAACCAAAGGCCCAATTTTTCTGCCCCTGTTTAACAGGGGCATGTAATTACAATTTTTGATATAATATTTCAGAGCAGGGCCCGTTACTGCACCCAACAAGAGTATCTGTGAGGGGTTACTGTGTTCTGGCACCACCAACACCTAAGGGCCATTTTTTACGCAGATTATATAGGGCAGGCCGTATAGTATATATATTGCTGTTCAGAGTATATAGTGCCTGGGGGACCCCCACGCCATTTTTTTTTGTAATTTTTGGTGCGGGGTTCCCCTTAATATTCATACCAGACTCAAAGGGCCTGGTAATCGACTGGAGGGGGGAACCCATGCCATTTTTTTCAATGATTTTTATCTATATTACCGGGATCCGACAATACATTACAGCTGCGAGCAGTTTTAAATAGGGTTGTCCCGATACCGATACTAGTATCGGTATCGGCACCGATACTAGTATCGGTATCGGCACCGATACCGAGCATTTGCCCAAGTACTTGTACTCGGGCAAATGCTCCCGATGCTTCCGCCGATACCTGGAAGTCAGCTGTGATCGGCGCGTGGGGGAGTTACAAGATTCTCCCCCAGTGGCTTTCAGCTGCTTTAGTGACATACAGCGGTGATCGCTCACCGCTGACTGTTACTGCATCCTCCTCCTTGCCCCCTCCGTTCCTCTGTCCCCCTCCGCTGTCCCCCTCTGTTCCTCTGTCCCCCTCCGCTGTCCCCCTCCGTTCCTCTCTCCTTTTCTGTCCCCCTCCGCTGTCCCCTCCATTCCTCTCTCCTTCTCTGTGCCTCTCCGCTGTCCCCTCCGTTCCTCTCTCCTTCTCTGTGCCTCTCCGCTGTCCCCTCCGTTCCTCTCTCCTTCTCTGTCCCCCTCCGCTGTCCCCTCCGTTCCTCTCTCCTTCTCTGTCCCCCTCCGCTGTCCCCTCCGTTCTGCTGTGCCTCTCCGCTGTCCCCTCCGTTCCCCTCTCCTTCTCTGTCCCCCTCCGTTCTCCCCCTCCGTTCTGCCGTCCTCCTCCTCCTTCCTTTGTGAATGGACAGAGTCAGCTGACTCTGTCCATTCACATAACTGAAACATTGTAATCTCTTGTGATTACGATGTGTCCGTTTATGAATGGAGAGGAGCCCTGTCTTCTCTCCATTCATTTTCAGTGCAGCTGAGGCTGCAGAGAAAGGGACTGGGAAATCTCTATCCTTTGTCTCTTTCTCTGTCTCAAGGGGGAGATATCAGAGGTCTGTTAAGACCCCTGATATCTCACCAAAGCCCCCCAACAGGGCTGATTAAAAAAAAAAAAAAAACACATATTGCAATAAAGAATAAAAAAAAATTATTGTAAAAAATAAAAATTGTAAATTAAAAAAAAAAAAAAACACACACACATACACCGTTCACCCCCCCCAAAAAAAACACTGCTAAAAAAACCAAAAAAAAAACCCTGTCACGTGACATTAAAAAAAGTATCGGTATTCGGTATCGGCGAGTACTTGAAAAAAAGTATCGGTACTTGTACTCGGTCCTAAAAAAGTGGTATCGGGACAACCCTAGTTTTAAACATGGGAAAGATGCGTTACTTTACAGGCAGACTAAGGAGACCCCCCAGGCACGATATTTAAAGGAATATTTCATTTTTATTGTT
This sequence comes from Lithobates septentrionalis, assembly GCA_037952835.1. Classification (NCBI taxonomy): domain Eukaryota; kingdom Metazoa; phylum Chordata; class Amphibia; order Anura; family Ranidae; genus Lithobates; species Lithobates septentrionalis. The sequence goes on along the minus strand of JBBDGP010000147.1, from coordinate 12,933,172 downwards.
TCACTTTAAGCATTATTAAAATCACTGCTCCCGAAAAAACGGCAGTTTTTAAAACTTTTTGTTTGCATTGATACATGTCCCCTGGGGCAGGACCCAGGTCCCCAAACACTTTTTATGGCAATAACTTGCATATAAGCCTTTAAAATTAGCACTTTTGATTTTTCACAGTCGCGTCCCATAGACTTTAACGGTGCGCGCACAAATTTTTTGCCCATTCGCATGTTCTGCTGCGAACCGGGGGGTGTTCGGCTCATCCCTATTGAAGGCCCCCTGAAGGAGACCTGCTCCTTGTCAATAGGCTCCACAGCTTGTCCACTACGGGAGGGCAGCACACTGTCTGATCTGTGCAGGATTAACCCTTTTGCTGCCAGAGCTATTTTTGAACCCATACTTAAAAAATCTATTTAAGCCTGAAGATTTCATCAACCCCCCCACAAACATTATATATTTTCTTAAAGCAGATAAGTTCATGTAAATGTGCACTGCATGGTGGCATTGTGATGATGCCACCATGTAGTGCACATTTACATGAACTTGTTATGCCTCGTACACACGATTGGACATTTCAACAACACAACCGTGGATTTTTTTTCCGAGGGATGTTGGCTCAAACTTGTCTTGCATACACACGGTCACACAAATGTTGTCGGAAGTTCCGAACGTCAAGAACGCGGTGACGTACAATACGTACGACGAGCTGAGAAAAATGAAGTTCAATAGCCAGTGCGGCTCTTCTGCTTGATTCCGAGCATGCGTGGACTTTTGTGCGTCAGAATTGTGTACACACGCTCGGAATTTCCGACAAGGCAGCCATAGCTCGCCAGCCCTCAAAATCCACTCGCAAAATTCAAGCAGGCGAGTGGAATTTTTGAGGGCTGGTATTATCACTGATCACTTTTTTTTTGTCACTGGTAATGTAAGTGAGTTAGTCAGTTCCCCCCAGCGTCAGTTAGTGTCAGACTGTCCACTGCACTATCGCAGTCCCATTATAAGTACCTGATCGTCGCCATTAGTAGTATAAAAAAAAAATTTAAATTCCAGTATATACAGCATGGGTGCTCAACCTGTGGCCCCCCAGCTGTTGCGAAATTACAAGTCCCATGAGGCATTGCAAGTGGCTGACAGTTACAAGCATGACTCCCAAAGGCAGAGGCATGATGGGACTTGTAGTTCCGCAACAGCTGGAGGGCCACAGGTTGAGCACCAATGATATACAGTATACCATAACTTGCAGACACTAACTTTCACGCAAACCAATCAATATACACTTATTGTAGCAGAATACAATTTGGCCAAAATATATGAAATAAGATTTAAAAAATCTATTTTATTGGATATGTTTTATAGCAGAAAGTAAAAAATATTGTTTGTCTTTTCTTTACAAAATGTTCGGTCTTTTTTCCTTTATATATTTAAAAAAAAAAAACAGTGGTGATCTAATACCACCAAACGTAAGCTCTCTTAGTGTGAAAAAAAATTATATAAAGTTTGATTCTGTACAGCACTGCATGTGCACGCAATTACTAGTTAAAATAGCACAGTGCCGAATAAATGGCCTGCTCATGAAGGGGATAAAATCTTCCGGAGGTCAAGTCAATATTAGTGTACATGATGAATGTCTCAGTAGCCAGTTATCCAACCACCCAGAAGGTTTTCATGTACAATGGTGTGTGATTTTAATTTTGTATAAGTAAACAAATATTTTTGTGTGATTCATGCTCCCGCTGTATACATTTTTTAGTTGTTATACAAGGAATTGGGTCTGTAGAAATCCAGAGGACAGGTCTTACTTAGATGCTTATAGATTAAAGGTCTGATAAGCCAAAACTGTGTGCAGAGAATAGGGAAGTCTTATTGCACACAGTGCTGTCCTTGTTTCTCCAAAATGCTGAAGACACATGTTTGTGTGGGCAGCCAAGAGAGACACACATTGAGAAATAAAATGAATCCAGTTAAAGCACAAACTACAAAAAACAACCTCAAGCTAGGAGCAAAGCAAAGCTGTCAAACCCTATTAGCAGAGTCTGCAAAGCCTCTTAATGCTGTTCTGCTGTAAATAACCTGTCATAAACCATTTAGAAGCAATACTCATCTGTAAGTCTGGTTATATTTGACCTAAAATGAAACTTCCATACATCTCAACTCACAACTGTATCATTTTCCATAATTCCTGCTGTGATGGAGTTATTTTAAAGGAAGGAGATACACTAAAATACATGTATACAAGATACATGTAAAATACAAGCAGCTAGACACCAAAAACACATGTATTTACCAAAGTGCAGACGGTTTGTGGATCATATTAGATGTGCTAACAGATATATTTTTTTGAGCCTTATCATATTTGGTCTCTAATATATTGTAATTTCATTCTCTTCAGTAAAATGTTGGTTGGCTGGTAGTAAAACGTGGTTATATGGAAATAATAATATAGTTAGAATCATTGGCATTGAGGGAGCGTCTGCTGTAGCATATTTTCTTTTTAAAACACCTTTAGCACACCTCTCTTACCTTCAAGTTATATTAATGGAGGAGGTGCACTTTTCAATCATTTGTCCATCCTTCATTCATGTGTAGCACCTCCCAGCTAGGCTGTTAGATAAATGTAGTTATTGGCTCCACTATAGTGAGTGGTGTGGCTGTTGATTGTTTTTGGTATGATCAGGGCATCCAGAAGATGGCTGCAAAGGTGATAAGGGATGGTGCCCTGAGCAAATTGTTATCTCTTCATCAGGGAGGGTTCCAGCACTCCCAAGCTGCTACCACTAGGAGAAGAATCACTCAGATAAGAGACTACAGTTTGGGGCTCAGAAGTTGCTGGGCTGGGGGGCTTAGGAGAATTGCTGAGGAGGCAAACCTGTTGAAGGACACTGCTTCAGAGTCATGGTCTGGAGAAGGATTTTGTTATCTTCCTCACAAAAGATCTACCTGTCGAGGCTGGGTGGCAAACAGCACGTAGGTCACTTTGAGTAAAGATCTACTGTAACTGGGGACTGATGATTGGGGACAAGCACAAAAATTTTCCTTGTATGATACCAGATCATATGATTTTTGTTTAGTCAGTACAGTTGTCGTCCGAAAATACAATACAAATACATTACAATACATGACATCACTTCCGATTTTTTTTTTTTCTGTCGTACAAGAATTTTCGTGACTTTAGTAACCTATTCAATTTCTACTTGCGACTATTAAGTGAAAAAAGTCGGACGATCTGTCGTCCGATATTCAGATCGTGTGTACGGGACATAAGGCTGCATTAACACCTGAGCGTTTTCAGCTAATAAAATGCTTGTAAAATGCCCAATAACCAAAATCCCATTCATTTCAATGGCACCTGGACACATCTGAGCTTTTTGTCACCTGAAGCAAAATGCCTGAAAAACGACCTGAGCTCAAAAAAGAACATGAGCTGCTTTGGGGCAGATTACAGGCATTTTTCTGCCTTTTACATTGGTGATCTGTACAAAATCGTGGCAAAAACATGGCAAAAAACGCGCGACTTTGAAACGCTCAGGTGTGAATGCAGCCTAAAGGTTACTATTATTCCTTGTGCTGATTTTTTATTTTTTTTTTTAAGTAAACTTAGCCTTTATGTATTTTTTTTTTCACCTTTAGGGCACTTTCACACTGAGGAGCTGGGGCATCGGCGGTAAAGCGCCACTATTTTTAGCGACGTTTTACCGTCATCTTAGTGGTGCTTTTCGGCCCCCGCTAGTGGCCAAAAAAGGGTTAAAAGCACCTGCAAAGCGCCGCTGCAGTGGCACTTTGCTGGCGCTGAATATTGGTTTTGATGGGCAGGGACGCTTAAGGAGCGGTATATCCACCGCTCCTAAAGCGCCTCAAAGATGCTGCTTGCAGGACTTTTTTTAGTGTCCTGCCAGCGCACCGCTCCAGTGTAAAAGCCCTCGGGTTTTTACAATGGAGTGACAGGAGAGGCGCTTTACATGCGAAAAAAGAAAAAAAGACAGACTAACGCTGCTGTGAGGTGCGTCTGTGTTCATTCACCCAGCATTCTAATAAAGGCAGTGTGTTACTGGCCAGATCACCAGGTGAAAACAAAAAGAAAACAAATGCAGCCACCACATCTAAGGATTGGTAAGATACAATTAAATACATTTTTGGTTTTAGGTTTAATACCAAGTAGAGAGTTCTCAGAGAGGTAATTCAGCCATGTGCAAGGTTAAGGGCTTCCTGCCCATGTTTATTTGGTCAGTAAAACAGCAACAGCAGGGGTAGAAAACATTGTCTCAAACAGGGCCGATCCTGGACGGTGTGCAGGGGGTGCAGTGCACCCAGGCGCCACAGAGGTGGGGTCGCTGCAGCGCCAGAGTGCTCCCCTCCCTTCTCCTCCTCCTCTCCTTGTCCATAGGTGGCTCTCTCCACTGGTCACCGCAGCCGCTGCCGCCGCTTTGTTTTTTGATGAAGCCCATCCCCCTCCCTCCTCCTGTCAGAGGAGGAGAGCGGAGATAGCTGGAGATTGGAGCGGCTGTGTCTCTGTGTGCAGAGAGACCAGCCACGCTGTGACATCACTGGGGGGGTGGAAGCGGTCCGTGCCCGTGTTGCAGACAGTTCTCCTCCTCCTGTGTGCAACTCCCGCCTGATGCCCAAGCCTGACACGCTCTGTTCTCCACCGGGGCGGCGCGGCTGCACACTGTCCTCTCCTCTCCAGCTGACGCCCGGGTGATTTTTAATTTGCTCAATGGAGGGGGGGTGGTTTGTCGGGGGTCTATACTAATGGAGGGGGTCTATACTAATGGAGGGGGGTTGCCCTGGGGGGTCTATAAAAATGGAGGGGGGGATTGTCCTGGGGGGGTCTATACTAATGGAGGGAAGGTTTGTCCTGGGGGGGTCTATACTAATGGAGGGGGGTTTTGTCCTGGGGGAGTCTATACTAATGGAGGGGGGGGGTGTCCTGGGAGGGTCTGTACTAATGGTGAGGGGGTGGATTTTCCCAGGAGGTCTATACTAATGGAGGGGGGGTTTGTCGTGGGGGGTCTATACTTATGGAGGGGGGTTTGTCTTTGGGGGGTCTGTACAAATGGAGGGGGGTGGTTTGTTCTGTGGGGTCGGTGCTAATGAAGGGGTGGTTGGGTTGTCCTGGGGTGGTCTTTACTAATGGAGGGGGGTGGTTTGTCCTGGGGGGTCTGTACTAATGGAGGGGGGGTGGTTTGTCCTGGGGGGGTCTGTACTAATGGGGGGGTGGTTTGTCCTGGGGGGGTCTGTACTAATGGAGGGGGGTTGGTTTGTCCTGGGGGGTCTGTACTAAGGGAGGGGGGTGGTTTGTCCTGGGGGGTCTGTACTAATGGAGGGGGTTGGTTTGTCCTGGGGGGGTCTGTACTAATGGAGGGGGGGTGGTTTGTCCTGGGGGGGTCTGTACTAATGGAGGGGGGTGGTTTGTCCTGGGGGGGTCTGTACTAATGGAGGGGGGTTGGTTTGTCCTGGGGGGTCTGTACTAAGGGGGAGGGTGGTTTGTCCTGGGGGAGTCTGTACTAATGGAGGGGGGTTGGTTTGTCCTGGGGGGTCTGTACTAATGGAGGGGGGTGGTTAGTCCTGGGGGGTCGGTACTAATGAAGGGGTGGGTGGTTTGTCCAGGGGGGGTCTATACTAATGGAGGGGGGGTGGTTTGTCCTGGGGGGGTCTGTACTAATGGTGAGGACAGGGCCGATCCTAGGGTCACAGACGCCTGGGTGCAGAAATATTTCTGGCGCCCGCACGTGGGCGTGGTCATCTTTACCAACTCCTCCCCCTTACAAATGTTAATATGGCAAGGACTCAAACACAGAGATGCTCTCTTAAGAAGTCTTCGTTACCCTAGGATCCTCCCATGATCTTTTAACAATAAAGAAAATACAGGAAGAGCGCACACTAATGAGACCTGGAGGGGAGTCTCTCTGATGCACACAGAGAGGGCTTCTGTTAGAGAGTCTGTTAGAAAGAGCCCCCAGACATAGTACAGGAGATGGTCAGAGACTGTAGACATGATACAAGAGACGATCAGAGACTGCAATCATAGTGCAGGAGATGGTCAGAGACTGCAGACATAGTACAGGAGACGGTCAGAGACTGGAGATATAATACAGGAGATGGTCAGAGACAGCAGACATAGTACAGGAGATGGTCAGAGACTGCAGACATAGTACAGGAGATGGTCAGAGACTGCAGACATATTACAGGAGATGGTCAGAGACTGCAGCCATAGTACAGGAGACGGTCAGAGACTGCAGACATGATACAAGAAATGGTCAGAGACTGCCGACATGTTACAAGAGATGGTCAGAGACGGCAGACATATTACAGGAGATGGTCAGAGACTGCAGACATACTACAGGAGACGGTCAGAGACTGGAGATATAATACAGGAGATGGTCAGAGACTGCAGACATACTACAGGGGATGGTCAGAGACTGCAGACATACTACAGGAGATGGTCAGAGACTGCAGACATACTACAGGAGATGGCCAGAGACTGCAGACATGTTACAAGAGATGGTCAGAGACTGCGGACATAGTACAGGAGATGGTCAGAGAATGTGGACATACTACAGGAGATGGTCAGAGATTGCAGACATGATACAGGAGATGGTCAGAGACTGGAGATATAATACAGGAGATGGTCAGAGACTGCAGACATAGTACAGGAGATGGTCAGAGACTGCAGACATAGTACAGGAGACAGTCAGAGACTGCAGACATGTTACAAGAGATGATCAGAGGCTGCAGACATGTTACAAGAGATGGTCAGAGACTGCAGTTCCTATGGACGTTAGTAAATAATAGCCTATCGGCCCTCTCACCTGACCCAGCGATACAGCAACATTGGTTCCTCTGATCAGGAGTCTGCTCACTCTGAATTGCCCGTGGCGACTCTGTTGGGTAGCATCCAGATCTGTATTCTGGCAATGACTCCATTCCTTTCTCCGCCAGGGATGGCACTAGGCTGTGTGGCTTTCCCTCTGGTGGCGCAGGGCAGCGGGGTTCTCTCTCTGATGGTGTTCCCTCAGCACTGTCCTCTCCCTCTGGAGTCCTGGGTGTACTTCCCTGAAAGCTTTCCCGGGCTCCTGGCTCTCTCTCTCTCCCATTTAGCTGATCATGCTGTGTGGGCTGCAGTTTCCGTGTTACAGTGGGGCTGCCAGTCCTCGGGACTACATATCCCACAATCCTCTTCTTTGCTCCATTTTTTTTCTTCCCTGGCCGATATGAAGGAGGGGGAAGAAACACAGTGCGCCGCTCAGTAGTACAGCAGCGTGCGTGAAGAGGAGAGGGAGAGGGGTGTCGCCCGGTGTGGTAAAACATGGTATCATCCCCCTCCACCAACTATAGTCGCCCCTCAGTACAGACCCCCCTCCACTAAGTATAGACCCCCCTCGGTCAGTGAAGACCCCCACTAAGTATAAACCCCTCCCTCAGTACAGACCCCCCAGGACAAAACACCCCCTCTATCAGTATAGACTCCACTCAGGACAAACCAACCACCCCTCCATTAGTACAAACCCCCCTCAGGACAAACCACCCCCCTCCATTAGTACAGAACCACCCCCCTCCATTAGTACAGATCCCCCGGGACAAACCATCCCCCTCCATTAGTACAGACCCCCCCGGGACAAACCACCCCCTCTCCATTAGTACAGACCCTCCCCGGGACAAACCACCCCCCCTCCATTAGTACAGACACCTCGGGACAAACCACCCCCCCTCTATTAGTACAGACCCCCCCAGGACATACCACCCCCCTCCATTAGTATAGACCCCCCAGGACTAACCACCCCCCATTAGTACAGACCCCCCAGAACAAACCACCCCCCTCCATTAGTACAGACCACCCCTGGACAAACCACCACCCCTCCATTAGTACAGACCCCCAGGACAAACCATTAGTACAGACCCCCCAGAACAAACCACCTCCCCTCCATTAGTACAGACCCCCGGACAAACCACCCCCCTACATTAGTACAGACCCCCCCAGAACAAACCACCCCCCCTCCATTAGTACAGACCCCCCTAGAACAAACAACCCCCCCATTAGTACAGACCCCCCCAGAACAAACCACCCCCCACCATTAGTACAGACCCCCCAGGACAAACCACTACCCCCACCATTAGTGCAGACCCCTCCAGAACAAACCACCCCCCCTCCATTAGTACAGACCCCCCAGGACAAACCACCCCCCTTATTAGTACAGACCCCCAGGACAAACCACCCCCTCACCATTAGTACAGACCCCCCCAGGACAAACCACCCCCCCTCCATTAGTATAGACCGCCCTGGACAAACCACCCACCCCCTCATTAGTACCGACCCCCCCCGGGACTAACCACCCCCCTCCATTAGTACAGACCCCCCAGGACAAACCAACCCCCCTCCATTAGTACAGAACCCCCAGGACAAACCACCCCCCCTTAGTACAGACCCCCCCAGGACAAACCAACACCCCCTCCATTAGTACAGACCCCCCCAGGACAAACCACCCCCTCCATTAGTACAGACCCCCTCAGGATAAACCAACCCCCCTCCATTAGTACAGACCCCCCAGGACAAACCACCCCCCTCCCTTAGTACAGACCCCCCAGGACAAACCAACCCCCCTCCATTAGTACAGACCCCCCCAGGACAAACCACCCACCCCTTCATTAGTACCGACCCCCCAGAACAAACCACCCCCCCTCCATTAGTACAGACCCCCCACGACAACCCCCCCTCCATTAGTATAGACCCCCCTCGACGAACCCCCCCTCCATTAGTATAGACCCCCGGGACAAACCACCCCCTCACCATTAGTACAGACCCCCCAGGACAACCCCCCCTCCATTAGTATAGACCCCCCCAGGACAAACCCTCCCTCCATTAGTATAGACCGCCCCAGGACAATCCCCCCCTCCATTAGTATAGACCCCCCCAGGACAACCCCCCCTCCATTAGTATAGACCCCCCTCCATTAGTATAGACCCCCGACAAACCACCCCCCCTCCATTGAGCTAATTAAAAAACACCCGGGCGTCAGCTGGAGAGGAGAGGACAGTGTGCAGCCGCGCCGCCCGGGTGGAGAACAGAGTGTGCCAGGCTTGGGCATCAGGCGGGAGTTGCACACAGGAGGAGGAGAACTGTCTGCAACACGGGCACAGACCACCCCCCCAGTGACGTCACTGCGCGGCTGGTCTCTCTGCACACAGAGACACAGCCGCTCCGATCTCCAGCTATCTCCGCTCTCCTTCTCTGACAGGAGGAGGGAGGGGGGATGGGCTTCGTCAAAAAACAAAGCGGCGGCGGCTGCGGTGACCAGCGGAGAAAGCCGCCTATGGACAAGGATAGGAGGAGGAGAAGGGAGGGGAGCACTCTGGGGCTGCAGCGCCCCCACCTCTGTGGTGCCCGGGTGCACTGCACCCCCTGCACCCCGTCCAGGATCGGCCCTGGGTGAGGGGGTAGTTTGTCCTGGGGGTCTGTACTAATAAGGGGGGTGGTTTGTCCTGGGGGGTCTGTACTAATGGAGGGGGGGTGGTTTGTTCTGGAGGGGTCTGTACTAATTGTGGGGGGGGTGGTTTGTCCTGGGGGGTCTGAACTAATGGTGGGGGGGGTGGTTTGTTCTGGAGGGGTCTGTACTAATGGGGGGGTTGTTTGTTCTGGGGGGTCTGTACTAATGGAGGGGGGGTTTTTTCCTTGGGGGGTCTGTACTAATGTAGGAGGGTGGTTTGTCCGGGGGGGTCTGTACTAATGGAGAGGGGTGGTTTGTTCTGGGGGTCTGTACTAATGAAGGGGGGGTGGTTTGTCCTGGGGGTCTGTACTAATGGAGGGGTGGTGGTTTGTCCAGGGGGGGTCTGTACTAATGGAGGGGGGTGGTTTGTTCTGGGGGGTCTGTACTAATGGGGGGTGGTTAGTCCTGGGGGGGTCTGTACTAATGGAGGGGGATGGTTTGTCCTGGGGGGGTCTGTACTAATGGAGGGGGGGTGGTTTGTCCCAAGGTGTCTGTACTAATGGAGGGGGGTGGTTTGTCCCGGGGGGTGTGTACTAATGGAGAGGGGGTGATTTGTCCCGGGGGTCTGTACTAATGGAGGGGGATGGTTTGTTCCGGGGGGGTCTGTACTAATGGAGGGGGGTGGTTCTGTACTAATGGAGGGGGGTGGTTTGTCCTGAGGGGGGGTCTGTACTAATGGAGCGGTGGTTAGTTTGTCCTGAGGGGGGTCTATACTGATAGAGGGGGGTGTTTTGTCCTGGGGGGGTCTGTACTGAAGGAGGGGTTTATACTTAGTGGGGAGTCTTCACTGACCGAGGGGGGTCTATACTTAGTGGAGGGGGGTCTGTACTGAGGGGCGACTATAGTTGGTGGAGGGGGGATGATACCATCTTTTACAACACCAGGCGACACCCCTCTCCCTCTCCTCTTCACGCGCGCTGCTGTACTAGTGAGCGGCGCACTGTGTTTCTTCCCCGCCTTCATATCGGCCAGGGAAGAAAAAAAATGGAGCAGAGAAGAGGATTGTGGGATATGTAGTCCCAAGGACTGGCAGCCCCACTGTAACACGGAAACTGCAGCCCACACAGCATGCTCAGCTGAATGGGAGAGAGAGAGAGCCAGGAGCCCGGGAAAGCTTTCAGGGAAGTACACCCAGGACTCCAGAGGGAGAGGACAGTGCTGAGGGAACACCATCAGAGAGAGAACCCCGCTGCCCTGCGCCACCAGAGGGAAAGCCACACAGCCTAGTGCCATCCCTGGCGGAGAAAGGAATGGAGTCATTGCCAGAATACAGATCTGGGTACTACCCAACGGAGTCGCCACGGGCAATTCAGAGTGAGCAGACTCCTGATCAGAGGGACTGTTGTTGCTGTATCGCTGGGTCAGGTGAGAGGGCCGATAGGCCATTATTTACTAACGTCCATAGGAACTGCAGTCTCTGACCATCTCTTGTAACATGTCTGCAGTCTCTAATCATCTCTTGTAACATGTCTGCAGTCTCTGATCATCTCTTATAACATGTCTGCAGTCTCTGATCATCTCTTGTAACATGTCTGCAGTCTCTGACCGTCTCCTGTACTATGTCTGCAGTCTCTGACTATCTCCTGTATTATATCTCCAGTCTCTGACCATCTCCTGTATCATGTCTGCAATCTCTGACCATCTCCTGTAGTATGTCCCCATTCTCTGACCCTCTCCTGTACTATGTCTGCAGTCTCTGACCATCTCCTGTAGTATGTCTGCAGTCTTTAACCATCTCCTGTAGTATGTCTGCAGTCTCTTACCATCCCCTGTAGTATGTCTGCAGTCTCTGACCATCTCCTGTATTATATCTCCAGTCTCTGACCGTCTCCTGCAGTATGTCTGCAGTCTCTGACCATCTCCTGTATTATGTCTGCCGTCTCTGACCATCTCTTGTAACATGTCTGCAGTCTCTGACCATCTCTTGTATCATGTCTGCAGTCTCTGACCATCTCCTGTACAATGTCTGCAGTCTCTGACCATCTCCTGTACTATGTCTGCAGTCTCTGACCATCTCCTGTACTATGTCTGCAGTCTCTGACCATCTCCTGTATTATATCTCCAGTCTCTGACCGTCTCCTGTAGTATGTCCGCAAGCTCTGACCATCTCCTGTAGTATGTCCGCAAGCTCTGACCATCTCCTGTAATATGTCTACAGTCTCTGACCATCTCCTGTACTATGTCTGCAGTCTCTGACCATCTCCTGTACCATGTCTGCAGTCTCTGACCATCTCCTGCACTATGATTGCAGTCTCTGATCGTCTCTTGTATCATGTCTACAGTCTCTGACCATCTCCTGTACTATGTCTGGGGGCTCTTTCTAACAGACTCTCTAACAGAAGCCCTCTCTGTGTGCATCAGAGAGACTCCCCTCCAGGTCTCATTAGTGTACACTCTTCCTGTATTTTCTTTATTGTTAAAAGATCATGGGAGGATCCTAGGGTAACGAAGACTTCTTAGGAGAGCATCTCTGTGTTTGAGTCCTTGCCATAGTAACATTTGTAAAGGGGAGGAGTTGGTAAAGATGACCACGCCCACGTGGGGTCGCCAGAAATATTTTTGCACCCAGGCGTCTGTGACCCTAGGATCGGCCCTGGTCTCAAAGCAAAAGTCCATCAAAAAAAAATGTAAGCCTCCTGGCTAGTAAATAGACCTCACTGAGTCTACTTCAGTCCTGCATGCATGTTCTCTCTCAGTACCACCACTGATTAAACTCAGGTAAGTCAAAATTAAACCCCAGGTGGGAAGCAAGGTGTGGCCAGTGCTTAACCCCTTGCTGCCTACAGACTTCTCACTGCCCCCATTTACCTTAAGAATCTCATATGTGGCAGATATACACCATCATTAATCGACAGGGGCTGTTTGTCACACACTTTAAGCTGAATCTCTGAATGCCGTATCCAAAATAAAAGATTGTATTACCTCTTTGAAGAAAGCCCCCATATTTAACCTTTGCTACATTCTTGTCTGGGCATGGCAACAGGTGTCACAGGCATTTATTACAGGTCTCAATTGCTATAGCAGATACTGTGATTGGTGCATCCTGTTAAAAAAATACAAGTAAAGGCGCAAAAACCTGGAACCATAAATACCCAATAACAATAAAAATCTGTAATAAATGCACAGTCTATTAAGACCCCTTTCACACTGAGGGCGTTTTGCAGGCGCTATAGCGTTAAAAATAGCAATCCGCCCTCAAACAGCTGCAGCATTGTCTCCAGTGTGAAAGCCCGAGGGCTTTCACACCGCATCGCTGCGCTGACAGGACGTCAGGAAAAGTCCTGTCAGCAGCTTCTTTGGAGCGGTGAAGGAGCAGTGTGTTTACCGCTCCTCCACTGCTGCTCCCCATTGAAATCAATAGGGCAGCGCTGGGATACCGCCGGCAAAACGCCGATATTGCGGTGCATTGCGGGCCGTTTTAACCCTTTCTCGGCCGCTAGCGGGGGGTAAAAGCGCCCCGCTAGCGGCCAAAATGCGCCGCTAATCCGATGGTAAAACACCGCTAAAAATAGCGGCGTTTTACCGCCAACGCTATGGGAGGCTCGGTGTGAAAGGGCTCTAAAGTCCATGTGCAGAGTGATATGGAGGAGTTAAAAGTCCAAAGCATTCAGGGCTGCCATCATATAGGAACAGAAACCAGGTTCCAAGGAGCTGCAGAGAAAACAATGAGAGAGGTGCCTCTGGATGCAGATGTTTTTATGTAAATTTTAATAGACATACAGGTGTCTAAAAGTTTTTATGAACACGAACACACCAGTTGGTTTCTAGCACCACATTCCAGAATTAGATAGTAGAAAAACAAAGGAATTGGGACTTTATAGGTGCAAATAATATGAAAAAGATATCAAATATAGAATATAAAAAATTATTTTATTTTGAGAAGCAAAATAAGAATTCATTTATTAAAAGAAGGGAAAAAGGGGGAGATACAAAGATGGCTAGTACAATTAATTACGGTTTCAACAACACAGCAATATGTGGTGGACTTCCCAACATGTTTCGCCCATGTGTCGGGCTTCCTCAGGGGATGCTGGTCATTTGCAAAGTACAATGCCTTCTATCAAGAAACACAAACAATTGAACATATTGGGTTGATTAAAAAAAATCATACAAACATTTACATCTAATGTTATTCTTATACATATGCGTCTCCTCTGTCAGGATGCCACTGCTTACCTATATCTTCTAAGAAAGGGGGACCAAGAACTACTGGGATGACTGGATGTTTTGCTGCATCAGAAGAACCATGCGCTAAAAGTGACCATAGAGGGTAGAAAAAGACCAACTAGAAAAAGGAAAAACGATAATGCCCCTTAATATCTGAAGGAAAAATTGAATATCCTTCCTGAAATCAAAAGGACAAGGGCCACACACCTCCAGATATTCTAGTCACTTTGGGGGTATCTAGTGAATACAACTGAAACAACACTGTGTAACTTGCTGTACAATACCAGCAGGGCAAGATAATAATCTTCAAAAACATGAGTCACGATCGCCATCATGAAATCACAAAAAGAACCGTTTTCAAAAATTGGGCTAGTTACAATTCCCTGGATGAGAGAGAGAGGCATGCATGGGTCCCTTGGTTCACGCAGCGTCTCCATGCTGCCTACAGCGGCTTTAAATACTATCTATCCGATATAGAAACCGGATGCGGATGTGAGGACTGTGCTGCGCATGCGCGAACCTCGCCATTGTAACTCGCTCGTCCATTCCCGCCGGGTCCTAAGGCTCGGTCGGATATATGGAAAGAGAGCTCCCTCTAGTGGATAAGAGGGGAAATCTCACCTGTCCAAGGACATGTAGAGATTTTAGAACAAACGGCGACGCACACACAGATAGCACAGAAAATCGGGTGCCCAGCTTAGATAGCAGCATAGGCGTGCGCAAGGGGTGTGCCAGGTGTGCCTAGTACTATGCAGTAACACTACTTCAGGATACGTCCTGCAACCGAGTCACCAGGCCCCTCTCCAGACCAGCACTCTGCATGATCCTTCCATGACGGGTCCTCCCCTGGGATCTCCTCAGTTGTCCAGCTTCTTCTCTCTGGATAGACAGCCCAGGACCATTCCTCTGCTGCTGTGGTAGGCCCCAGACAGGCTTCTGGGCCCACCCACACGCCGCAGCGACGTGGGTCTCCGGAACGGAGGACCACGAGGTGGTACTCTTAACGCATACCTGTCGGCCAGGAGGGCCAGCAGGTGGCTGAAAACGAACCCCTAAACATGGCGTCTGTCTCATAAATACCATCTCCCAGAATGCAACTCGGAGGACCACCTTCACTGAGTTGTCTCCGGGACAGAGGAGCACTCATACGCTTCAACACGTTGCCTTTCCAACACCAGCCCATGGTGACAACGACACCCACCGGCACAATGTGGAACTACACGCAACTGGTCAGAGACTGCAGTTCCTATGGACGTTAGTAAATAATAGCCTATCGGCCCTCTCACCTGACCCAGCGATACAGCAACAACGGTTCCTCTGATCAGGAGTCTGCTCACTCTGAATTGCCCGTGGCGACTCCGTTGGGTAGCACCCAGATCTGTATTCTGGCAATGACTCCATTCCTTTCTCCGCCAGGGATGGCACTAGGCTGTGTGGCTTTTCCTCTGGTGGCGCAGGGCAGCGGGGTTCTCTCTCTGATGGTGTTCCCTCAGCACTGTCCTCTCCCTCTGGAGTCCTGGGTGTACTTCCCTGAAAGCTTTCCCGGGCTCCTGGCTCTCTCTCTCCCATTTAGCTGAGCAAGCTGTGTGGGCTGCAGTTTCCGTGTTACAGTGGGGCTGCCAGTCCTCGGGACTACATATCCCACAATCCTCTTCTTTGCTCCATTTTTTTTCCCCTGGCCGATATGAAGGAGGGGGAAGAAACACAGTGCGCCGCTCAGTAGTACAGCAGCGCGCGTGAAGAGGAGAGGGAGAGGGGTGTCGCCCGGTGTGGTAAAACATGGTATCATCCCCCTCCACCAACTATAGTCGCCCCTCAGTACAGACCCCCCTCCACTAAGTATAAACCCCCCTCGGTCAGTGAAGACCCCCACTAAGTATAAACCCCTCCCTCAGTACAGACCCCCAGGACAAAACAACCCCTCTATCAGTATAGACCCCCCTCAGGACAAACCAACCACTCCTCCATTAGTACAAACCCCCCTCAGGACAAACCACCCCCCTCCATTAGTACAGAACCACCCCCCTCCATTAGTACAGATCCCCCGGGACAAACCATCCCCCTCCATTAGTACAGACCCCCCGGGACAAAGCACCCCCTCTCCATTAGTACAGACCCCCCCCGGGACAAACCACCCCCGCTCCATTAGTACAGACACCTCGGGACAAACCACCCCCCCTCTATTAGTACAGACCCCCCCAGGACATACCACCCCCCTCCATTAGTATAGACCCCCCAGGACTAACCACCCCCCATTAGTACAGACCTCCCAGAACAAACCACCCCCCTCCATTAGTACAGACCACCCCTGGACAAACCACCACCCCTCCATTAGTACAGACCCCCAGGACACACCACCCCCCCTTCATTAGTACAGACCCCCCAGAACAAACCACCTCCCCTCCATTAGTACAGACCCCCGGACAAACCACCCCCCTACATTAGTACAGACCCCCCCAGAACAAACCACCCCCCCTCCATTAGTACAGACCCCCCTAGAACAAACAACCCCCCCATTAGTACAGACCCCCCAGAACAAACCACCCCCCACCATTAGTACAGACCCCCCAGGACAAACCACTACCCCCACCATTAGTGCAGACCCCTCCAGAACAAACCACCCCCCCTCCATTAGTACAGACCCCCCAGGACAAACCACCCCCCTTATTAGTACAGACCCCCAGGACAAACCACCCCCTCACCATTAGTACAGACCCCCCCAGGACAAACCACCCCCCCTCCATTAGTATAGACCGCCCTGGACAAACCACCCACCCCCTCATTAGTACCGACCCCCCCGGGACTAACCACCCCCCTCCATTAGTACAGACCCCCCAGGACAAACCAACCCCCCTCCATTAGTACAGACCCCCCCAGGTCAAACCACCCCCCCTTAGTACAGACCCCCCCAGGACAAACCAACCCCCCTCCATTAGTACAGACCCCCCCAGGACAAACCACCCCCTCCATTAGTACAGACCCCCCAGGACAAACCACCCCCCTCCATTAGTACAGACCCCCCCAGGACAAACCAACCCCCCTCCATTAGTACAGACCCCCCAGGACAAACCACCCCCCTCCCTTAGTACAGACCCCCCAGGACAAACCAACCCCCCTCCATTAGTACAGACCCCCCCAGGACAAACCACCCACCCCTTCATTAGTACCGACCCCCCAGAACAAACCACCCCCCCTCCATTAGTACAGACCCCCCACGACAAACCCCCCCTCCATTAGTATAGACCCCCCTCGACGAACCCCCCCTCCATTAGTATAGACCCCCGGGACAAACCACCCCCTCACCATTAGTACAGACCCCCCAGGACAACCCCCCCTCCATTAGTATAGACCCCCCAGGACAAACCCTCCCTCCATTAGTATAGACAGCCCCAGGACAATCCCCCCTCCATTAGTATAGACCCCCCCAGGACAACCCCCCCTCCATTAGTATAGACCCCCCTCCATTAGTATAGACCCCCGACAAACCACCCCCCCTCCATTGAGCTAATTAAAAAACACCCGGGCGTCAGCTGGAGAGGAGAGGACAGTGTGCAGCCGCGCCGCCCGGGTGGAGAACAGAGTGTGCCAGGCTTCGGCATCAGGCGGGAGTTGCACACAGGAGGAGCAGAACTGTCTGCAACACGGGCACGGACCACCCCCCCAGTGACGTCACTGCGCGGCTGGTCTCTCTGCACACAGAGACACAGCCGCTCCGATCTCCAGCTATCTCCGCTCTCCTTCTCTGACAGGAGGAGGGAGGGGGGATGGGCTTCGTCAAAAAACAAAGCGGCGGCGGCTGCGGTGACCAGCGGAGAAAGCCGCCTACGGACAAGGATAGGAGGAGGAGAAGGGAGGGGAGCACTCTGGGGCTGCAGCGCCCCCACCTCTGTGGTGCCCGGGTGCACTGCACCCCCTGCACCCCGTCCAGGATCGGCCCTGGGTGAGGGGGTAGTTTGTCCTGGGGGTCTGTACTAATAAGGGGGGGTGGTTTGTCCTGGGGGGGTCTGTACTAATGGAGGGGGGGTGGTTTGTTCTGGAGGGGTCTGTACTAATCGTGGGGGGGGGTGGTTTGTCCTGGGGGGTCTGAACTAATGGTGGGGGGGTGGTTTGTTCTGGGGGGGTCTGTACTAATGGGGGGGGTTGTTTGTTCTGGGGGGTCTGTACTAATGGAGGAGGGGTGTTTTTTTCTTGGGGGGTCTGTACTAATGTAGGAGGGTGGTTTGTCCGGGGGGGTCTGTACTAATGGAGAGGGGTGGTTTGTTCTGGGGGTCTGTACTAATGAAGGGGGGGTGGTTTGTCCTGGGGGTCTGTACTAATGGAGGGGTGGTGGTTTGTCCAGGGGGGGTCTGTACTAATGGAGGGGGGTGGTTTGTTCTGGGGGGTCTGTACTAATGGGGGGTGGTTAGTCCTGGGGGGGTCTGTACTAATGGAGGGGGATGGTTTGTCCTGGGGGGGTCTGTACTAATGGAGGGGGGGTGGTTTGTCCCAAGGTGTCTGTACTAATGGAGGGGGGTGGTTTGTCCCGGGGGGGTGTGTACTAATGGAAAGGGGGTGGTTTGTCCCGGGGGTCTGTACTAATGGAGGGGGATGGTTTGTTCCGGGGGGGTCTGTACTAATGGAGGGGGGTGGTTCTGTACTAATGGAGGGGGGTGGTTTGTCCTGAGGGGGGGTCTGTACTAATGGAGGGGTGGTTAGTTTGTCCTGAGGGGGGTCTATACTGATAGAGGGGGGGTGTTTTGTCCTGGGGGGGTCTGTACTGAAGGAGGGGTTTATACTTAGTGGGGGGTCTTCACTGACCGAGGGGGGTCTATACTTAGTGGAGGGGGGTCTGTACTGAGGGGCGACTATAGTTGGTGGAGGGGGGATGATACCATCTTTTACCACACCGGGCGACACCCCTCTCCCTCTCCTCTTCACGCGCGCTGCTGTACTAGTGAGCGGCGCACTATGTTTCTTCCCCCGCCTTCATATCGGCCAGGGAAGAAAAAAAATGGAGCAAAGAAGAGGATTGTGGGATATGTAGTCCCAAGGACTGGCAGCCCCACTGTAACACGGAAACTGCAGCCCACACAGCATGCTCAGCTGAATGGGAGAGAGAGAGAGCCGGGAGCCCGGGAAAGCTTTCAGGGAAGTACACCCAGGACTCCAGAGGGAGAGGACAGTGCTGAGGGAACACCATCAGAGAGAGAACCCCGCTGCCCTGCGCCACCAGAGGGAAAGCCACACAGCCTAGTGCCATCCCTGGCGGAGAAAGGAATGGAGTCATTGCCAGAATACAGATCTGGGTACTACCCAACGGAGTCGCCACGGGCAATTCAGAGTGAGCAGACTCCTGATCAGAGGAACCGTTGTTGCTGTATCGCTGGGTCAGGTGAGAGGGCCGATAGGCCATTATTTACTAACGTCCATAGGAACTGCAGTCTCTGACCATCTCTTGTAACATGTCTGCAGTCTCTGATCATCTCTTGTAACATGTCTGCAGTCTCTGATCATCTCTTGTAACATGTCTGCAGTCTCTGATCAGCTCTTGTAACATGTCTGCAGTCTCTGACCGTCTCCTGTACTATGTCTGCAGTCTCTGACTATCTCCTGTATTATATCTCCAGTCTCTGACCATCTCCTGTATCATGTCTGCAATCTCTGACCATCTCCTGTAGTATGTCCCCATTCTCTGACTCTCTCCTGTACTATGTCTGCAGTCTCTGACCATCTCCTGTATTATATCTCCAGTCTCTGACCATCTCCTGTATCATGTCTGCAATCTCTGACCATCTCCTGTAGTATGTCCCCATTCTCTGACAATCTCCTGTACTATGTCTGCAGTCTCTGACCATCTCTTGTAACATGTCTGCAGTCTCTGGCCATCTCCTGTAGTATGTCTGCAGTCTTTGACCATCTCCTGTAGTATGTCTGCAGTCTCTGACCATCCCCTGTAGTATGTCTGCAGTCTCTGACCATCTCCTGTATTATATCTCCAGTCTCTGACCGTCTCCTGTAGTATGTCTGCAGTCTCTGACCATCTCCTGTATTATGTCTGCCGTCTCTGACCATCACTTGTAACATGTCTGCAGTCTCTGACCATCTCTTGTATCATGTCTGCAGTCTCTGACCGTCTCCTGTACTATGTCTGCAGTCTCTGACCATCTCCTGTACAATGTCTGCAGCCTCTGACCATCTCCTGTACTATGTCTGCAGTCTCTGACCATCTCCTGTACTATGTCTGCAGTCTCTGACTATCTCCTGTATTATATCTCCAGTCTCTGACCGTCTCCTGTAGTATGTCCGCAAGCTCTGACCATCTCCTGTAATATGTCTACAGTCTCTGACCATCTCCTGTACTATGTCTGCAGTCTCTGACCATCTCCTGTACCATGTCTGCAGTCTCTGACCATCTCCTGCACTATGATTGCAGTCTCTGATCGTCTCTTGTATCATGTCTACAGTCTCTGACCATCTCCTGTACTATGTCTGGGGGCTCTAACAGACTCTCTAACAGAAGCCCTCTCTGTGTGCATCAGAGAGACTCCCCTCCAGGTCTCATTCGTGTACACTCTTCCTGTATTTTTTTTATTGTTAAAAGATCATGGGAGGATCCTAGTGTAACGAAGACTTCTTAGGAGAGCATCTCTGTGTTTGAGACGTTGCCATAGTAACATTTGTAAAGGGGAGGAGTTGGTAAAGATGACCACGCCCACGTGGGGGCGCCAGAAATATTTTTGCACCCAGGCGTCTGTGACCCTAGGATCGGCCCTGGTCTCAAAGCAAAAGTCCATCAAAAAAAAATGTAAGCCTCCTGGCTAGTAAATAGACCTCACTGAGTCTGCTTCAGTCCTGCATGCATGTTCTCTCTCAGTACCACCACTGATTAAACTCAGGTAAGTCAAAATTAAACCCCAGGTGGGAAGCAAGGTGTGGCCAGTGCTTAACCCCTTGCTGCCTACAGACTTCTCACTGCCCCCATTTACCTTAAGAATCTCATATGTGGCAGATATACACCATCATTAATCGACAGGGGCTGTTTGTCACACACTTTAAGCTGAATCTCTGAATGCCGTATCCAAAATAAAAGATTGTATTACCTCTTTGAAGAAAGCCCCCATATTTAACCTTTGCTACATTCTTGTCTGGGCATGGCAACAGGTGTCACAGGCATTTATTATAGGTCTCAATTGCTATAGCAGATACTGTGATTGGTGCATCCTGTTAAAAAAATACAAGTAAAGGCGCAAAAACTTGGAACCATAAATACCCAATAACAATAAAAATCTGTAATAAATGCACAGTCTATTAAGACCCCTTTCACACTGAGGGCGTTTTGCAGGCGCTATAGCGTTAAAAATAGCGCCTGCAATCCGCCCTCAAACAGCTGCAGCATTGTCTCCAGTGTGAAAGCCCGAGGGCTTTCACACCGCATCGCTGCGCTGACAGGACATCAGGAAAAGTCCTGTCAGCAGCTTCTTTGGAGCGGTGAAGGAGCAGTGTGTTTACCGCTCCTCCACTGCTGCTCCCCATTGAAATCAATAGGGCAGCGCTGGGATACCGCTGGCAAAACGCCGATATTGCGGTGCATTGCGGGCCGTTTTAACCCTTTCTCGGCCGCTAGCGGGGGGGTAAAAGCGCCCCGCTAGCGGCCAAAATGCGCTGCTAATCTGATGGTAAAACGCCGCTAAAAAAGCGGCGTTTTACCGCCGACGCTATGGGTGGCTCGGTGTGAAAGGGCTCTAAAGTCCATGTGCAGAGTGATATGGAGGGGTTAAAAGTCCAAAGCATTCAGGGCTGCCATCATATAGGAACAGAAACCAGGTTCCAAGGAGCTGCAGAGAAAACAATGAGAGAGGTGCCTCTGGATGCAGATGTTTTTATGTAAATTTTAATAGACATACAGGTGTCTAAAAGTTTTTATGAACACGAACACACCAGTTGGTTTCTAGCACCACATTCCAGAATTAGATAGTAGAAAAACAAAGGAATTGGGACTTTATAGGTGCAAATAATATGAAAAAGATATCAAATATAGAATATAAAAAATTATTTTATTTTGAGAAGCAAAATAAGAATTCATTTATTAAAAGAAGGGAAAAAGGGGGAGATACAAAGATGGCTAGTACAATTAATTACGGTTTCAACAACACAGCAATATGTGGTGGACTTCCCAACATGTTTTGCCCATGTGTCGGGCTTCCTCAGGGGATGCTGGTCATTTGCAAAGTACAATGCCTTCTATCAAGAAACACAAACAATTGAACATATTGGGTTGATTAAAAAAAATCATACAAACATTTACATCTAATGTTATTCTTATACATATGCGTCTCCTCTGTCAGGATGCCACTGCTTACCTATATCTTCTAAGAAAGGGGGACCAAGAACTACTGGGATGACTGGATGTTTTGCTGCATCAGAAGAACCATGCGCTAAAAGTGACCATAGATGGTAGAAAAAGACCAACTAGAAAAAGGAAAAACGATAATGCCCCTTAATATCTGAAGGAAAGATGGAATATCCTTCCTGACATCAAAAGGACAAGATACTGAAATAGGATCAACTTACAAAGGCAGGTTCTGCAGCTAGCTTGATGCCAAGGGCCACACACCTCCAGATATTCTAGTCACTTTGGGGCTATCTAGTGAATACAACTGAAACAACACTGTGTAACTTGCTGTACAATACCAGCAGGGCAAGATAATAATCTTCAAAAACATGAGTCACGATCGCCATCATGAAATCACAAAAAGAACCGTTTTCAAAAATTGGGCTAGTTACAATTCCCTGGATGAGAGAGAGAGGCAAGCATGGGTCCCTTGGTTCACGCAGCGTCTCCATGCTGCCTACAGCGGCTTTAAATACTATCCATCCGATATAGAAACCGGATGCGGATGTGAGGACTGTGCTGCGCATGCGCGAACCTCGCCATTGTAACTCGCTCGTCCATTCCCGCCGGGTCCTAAGGCTCGGTCGGATATATGGAAAGAGAGCTCCCTCTAGTGGATAAGAGGGGAAATCTCACCTGTCCAAGGACATGTAGAGATTTTAGAACAAACGGCGACGCACACACAGATAGCACAGAAAATCGGGTGCCCAGCTTAGATAGCAGCATAGGCGTGCGCAAGGGGTGTGCCAGGTGTGCCTAGTACTATGTAGTAACACTACTTCAGGATACGTCCTCCAACCGAGTCACCAGGCCCCTCTCCAGACCAGCACTCTGCATGATCCTTCCATGACGGGTCCTCCCCTGGGATCTCCTCAGTTGTCCAGCTTCTTCTCTCTGGATAGACAGCCCAGGACCATTCCTCTGCTGCTGTGGTAGGCCCCAGACAGGCTTCTGGGCCCACCCACACGCCGCAGCGACGTGGGTCTCCGGAACGGAGGACCACGAGGTGGTACTCTTAACGCATACCTGTCGGCCAGGAGGGCCAGCAGGTGGCTGAAAACGAACCCCTAAACATGGCGTCTGTCCCATAAATACCCTCTCCCAGAATGTAACTCGGAGGACCACCTTCACTGAGTTGTCTCCGGGACAGAGGAGCACTCATACGCTTCAACACGTTGCCTTTCCAACACCAGCCCATGGTGACAACGACACCCACCGGCACAATGTGGAACTACACGCAACTCAGCCAAGCTGGAACAGAGGCAAATCTAACCCCACCTAACAAGTAACCCACAAGATTTACCTATCAGCGGTAGATTAAAAATCTACCAGCGCTACACATAAATTAGTTTTAATGACAGTTCATATAAGAATATGTTACGATTAGTAATACCTCATTACTGGTTCATCAAACTACAAGAAACAGCAACAGTTTTTGTAGATGAGTTATTTATGCATCTAGATATGATGTTAAGATATGATTAATTACTACAGGCCAGAGGAGGGAGGATAATTGTAGGGAGGGAGATGTGTTGTTAACCGCTTGCATACCGCCTTACGCAGATATACTGCGGCAGAAGGGCATGTACAGGCAAAACCACGTACCTGTACGTTCCCCTTTAAGAGGCGGTCAGCGGGCACGCGCGCGCGCCCGCGGCGAGCTCCATGAGTCGGATCGCGGGTCCCGCGGACTCGATCGCCGTGGGGATACCCGCGATCGACTCACGGGGAGGAAGAACGGGGAGATGCTAACGTAAACAAGCATCTCCCCGTTCTGCCTAGTGACAGTGTCACTGTTCTCTGCTCCCTGTCATCGGAGCAGAGAACAGTGATGTCACACACACAGCCCAACCCCCTGACAGTTAGAAACATTCCTTAGGACATACTTAACCCCTCCCCGCCCCCTAGTGGTTAACCCCTTCACTGCCAGTGTCATTTACACAGTAATCAGTGCATTTTTTTTAGCACTGATCGCTGTATAAATGACAATGGTCCCAAAAATGTGTAAAAAATGTCCGATGTGTCCGCCATAATGTTGCAGTCACTATAAAAATCGCTGATCGCCGCCATTTAAAAAAAAAAAAGAATAAAAATGCCATAAAACTATCCCCTATTTTGTAAACGCTATAACTTTTGCGCAAACCGATCAATAATCGCTTATTGTGATTTTTTTTTCCAAAAATAAGTAGAAAAATATGTATCAGCCTAAACTGAGGAAAAAAATTGTTTTTTTTATATATTTTTGGGGGATATTTATTAAAGCAAAAAGTAAAAAATAATGCGTTTTTTTCAAAATTGTCACTCTATTTTTGTTTATAGCGCAAAAAATAAAAACCGGGGTGATCAAATACCACCAAAAGAAAGCTCTATTTGTGGGGAAAAAAGGACGTCAATTTTGTTTGGTAGCCACATCGCACGACCGCGCAATTGTCAGTTAACCACTTGACGACCGCCTCACGCCGATGTACGTCGGCAAGGTGGCACGGACAGGCAAAATCACGTACATGTACGTGATTTGCCTTCCGCGGGTGGGGGGTCCGATCGGACCCCCCCCCGGTGCCCGAGGCGGTCGTCTTTTGTCCAGCGGCGATCAGAGGTGAGGGGGAGACCATCCGTTCGTGGCCCCCCCTCGCGATCGCCGCCGGCCAATCGAATCATTCCTTTGCTGCTGTATGCTAAACAGCAGCAAAGGAAATGATGTCATCTCTCCTTGGCTCGGTAATTTCCGTTCCGGCCCGAGGAGAGAAGACAGGTATGTGAGTGCACAACACTACACACACACAGTAGAACATGCCAGGAACACAAAACACCCCGATCCCCCCCCGATCGCCCCCCGACCCCCCCCCCCCCCCAATTACTCCCCCCCCTGTCACAAACTGACACCAGCAGTTTTTTTTTAGTTTTTTTTCTGATTACTGCATTGGTGTCAGTTTGTGACAGTTACAGTGTTGGGACAGTGAGTATTACCCCCCTTTAGGTCTAGGATACCCCCCTAACCCCCCCTAATAAAGTTTTAACCCCTTGATCACCCCCTGTCACCAGTGTCACTAAGCGATCATTTTTCTGATCGCTGTATTAGTGTCGCTGGTGGCGCTAGTCAGGGAGGTAAATATTGAGGTTCGCCGTCAGCGTTTTATAGCGACAGGGACCCCCATATACTACCTAATAAAGGTTTTAACCCCTTGATTGCCCCCTAGTTAACCCTTTCACCACTGATCACCGTATAAAAGTTACGGGTGACGCTGGTTAGTTCGTTTATTTTTTATAGTGTCAGGGCACCCGCCGTTTATTACCGAATAAAGGTTTAGCCCCCTGATCGCCCGGCGGTGATATGCGTCGCCCCAGGCAGCGTCAGATTAGCGTCAGTACCGCTAACACCCACGCACGCAGCATACACCTCCCTTAGTGGTATAGTATCTGAACGGATCAATATCTGATCCGATCAGATCTATACTAGCGTCCCCAGCAGTTTAGGGTTCCCAAAAACGCAGTGTTAGCGGGATCAGCCCAGATACCTGCTAGCACCTGCGTTTTGCCCCTCCGCCCAGCCCACCCAAGTGCAGTATCGATCGATCACTGTCACTTACAAAACACTAAACGCATAACTGCAGCGTTCGCAGAGTCAGGCCTGATCCCTGCGATCGCTAACAGTTTTTTTGGTAGTATTTTGGTGAACTGGCAAGCACCAGCCCCAGGCAGCGTCAGGTTAGCGCCAGTACCGCTAACACCCACGCACGCACCGTACACCTCCCTTAGTGGTATAGTATCTGATCGGATCAATATCTGATCCGATCAGATCTATACTAGCGTCCCCAGCAGTTTAGGGTTCCCAAAAACACAGTGTTAGCGGGATCAGCCCAGATACCTGCTAGCACCTGCGTTTTGCCCCTCCGCCCGGCCCAGCCCAGCCCACCCAAGTGCAGTATCGATCGATCACTGACACTTACAAAACACTAAACGCATAACTGCAGCGTTCGCAGAGTCAGGCCTGATCCCTGTGATCGCTAACAGTTTTTTTGGTAGTATTTTGGTGAACTGGCAAGCACCAGCCCCAGGCAGCGTCAGGTTAGCGCCAGTACCACTAACACCCACGCACGCACCGTACACCTCCCTTAGTGGTATAGTATCTGAACGGATCAATATCTGATCCGATCAGATCTATACTAGTGTCCCCAGCAGTTTAGGGTTCCCAAAAACGCAGTGTTAGCGGGATCAGCACAGATACCTGCTAGCACCTGCGTTTTGCCCCTCCGCCCGGCCCAGCCCACCCCACCCAAGTGCAGTATCGATCGATCACTGTCACTTACAAAAGACTAAACGCATAACTGCAGCGTTCGCAGAGTCAGGCCTGATCCCTGCGATCGCTAACAGTTTTTTTGGTAGCATTTTGGTGAACTGGCAAGCGCCAGCGGCCTAGTACACCCCGGTCGTAGTCAAACCAGCACTGCAGTAACACTTGGTGACGTGGCGAGTCCCATAAGTGCAGTTCAAGCTGGTGAGGTGGCAAGCACAAGTAGTGTCCCGGTGCCACCAAAAAGACAAACACAGGCCCGTCGTGCCCATAGTGCCCTTCCTGCTGCATTCGCCAATCCTAATTGGGAACCCACCGCTTCTGCAGCGCCCGTACTTCCCCCATTCACATCCCCAACCAGATGCAGTTGGCTGCATGAGAGGCATTTTCTTTATGTCCTCCCGAGTACCCCTACCCAACAAACCCCCCCAAAAAAGATGTTGTGTCTGCAGCTAGCGCGGATATAGGCGTGACACCCGCTATTATTATCCCTCCTGTCCTGACAATCCTGGTCTTTGCATTGGTGAATGTTTTGAACGCTACTATACACTAGTTGAGTATTAGCGTAGGGTACAGCATTCCACAGACTAGGCACACTTTCACAGGGTCTCCCAAGATGCCATCGCATTTTGAGAGACCCGAACCTGGAACCGGTTACAGTTATAAAAGTTACAGTTACAAAAAAAAGTGTAAAAAAAAAAAAAATATATATATAAAATAAAAAAAATAGTTGTCGTTTTATTGTTCTCTCTCGCTCTATTCTCTCTATTGTTCTGCTCTTTTTTACTGTATTCTATTCTGCAATGTTTTATTGTTATTATGTTTTATCATGTTTGCTTTTCAGGTATGCAATTTTTTGTACTTTACCGTTTACTGTGCTTTATTGTTAACCATTTTTTTGTCTTCAGGTACGCCATTCACAACTTTGAGTGGTTATACCAGAATGATGCCTGCAGGTTTAGGTATCATCTTGGTATCATTCTTTTCAGCCAGCGGTCGGCTTTCATGTAAAAGCAATCCTAGCGGCTAATTAGCCTCTAGACTGCTTTTACAAGCCGTGGGATGGAATGCCCCCCCACCGTCTTCTGTGTTTTTCTCTGGCTCTCCTGTCTCAACAGGGAACCTGAAAATGCAGCCGGTGATTCAGCCAGCTGACCATAGAGCTGATCAGAGACCAGAGTGGCTCCAAACATCTCTATGGCTTAAGAAACCGGAAGCTACGAGCATTTTATGACTTAGATTTCGCCGGATGTAAATAGCGCCATTGGGAAATTGGGGAAGCATTTTATCACACCGATCTTGGTGTGGTCAGATGCTTTGAGGGCAGAGGAGAGATCTAGGGTCTAATAGACTCCAATTTTTTCAAAAAAGAGTACCTGTCACTACCTATTGCTATCATAGGGGATATTTACATTCCCCGAGATAACAATAAAAATGATTAAAAAAAAAAAAATGAAAGGAACAGTTTAAAAATAAGATAAAAAAGCAAAAAAATAATAAAGAAAAAAAAAAAAAAAAAAAGCACCCCTGTCGCCCCCTGCTCTCGCGCTAAGGCGAACGAAAGCGGCGGTCTGTCGTCAAACGTAAACAGCAATTGCACCATGCATGTGAGGTACCACCGCGAAGGTCAGATCGAGGGCAGTAATTTTTGCAGTAGACCTCCTCTGTAAATCTAAAGTGGTAACCTGTAAAGGATTTTAAAGGCTTTTAAAAATGTATTTATTTTGTTGCCACTGCACGTTTGTGCGCAATTGTAAAGCATGTCATGTTTGGTATCCATGTACTCGGCCTAAGATCATCTTTTTTATTTCATCAAACATTTGGGCAATATAGTGTGTTTTAGTGCATTAAAATTTAAAAAAATGTGTTTTTTCCCCAAAAAATGCGTTTGAAAAATCGTTGCGCAAATACTGTGTGAAAAAAAAAAATGAAACACCCACCATTTTAATCTGTAGGGCATTTGCTTTAAAAAAATATATAATGTTTGGGGGTTCAAAGTAATTTTCTTGCAAAAAAAAAATAACTTTTTCATGTAAACAATAAGTGTCAGAAAGGGCTTTGTCTTCAAGTGGTTAGAAGAGTGGGTGATGTGTGACATAAGCTTCTAAATGTTGTGCATAAAATTCCAGGACAGTTCAAAACCCCCCCAAATGACCCCATTTTGGAAAGTAGACACCCCAAGCTATTTGCTGAGAGGCATGTCGAGTCCATGGAATATTTTATATTGCGACACAAGTTGCGGGAAAGAGACAAATTTTTTTTTTTTTGCACAAAATTGTCACTAAATGATATATTGCTCAAACATGCCATGGGAATATGTGAATTTACACCCCAAAATACATTCTGCTGCTTCTCCTGAGTACGGGGATACCACATGTGTGAGACTTTTTGGGAGCCTAGCCGCGCACGGGACCCCGAAAACCAAACACCGCCTTCAGGCTTTCTAAGGGCGTGAATTTTTGATTTCACTCTTCACTGCCTATCACAGTTTCGGAGGCCATGGAATGCCCAGGTGGCACAAAACCCCCCCAAATGACCCCATTTTGGAAAGTAGACACCCCAAGCTATTTGCTGAGCGGTATAGTGAGTATTTTGCATACCTCACTTTTTGTCACAAAGTTTTGAAAATTGAAAAAAGAAAAAAAAAATGTTTTTTCTTGTCTTTCTTCATTTTCAAAAACAAATGAGAGCTGCAAAATACTCACCATGCCTCTCAGCAAATAGCTTGGGGTGTCTACTTTCCAAAATGGGGTCATTTGGGGGGGTTTTGTGCCACCTGGGCATTCCATGGCCTCCGAAACTGTGATAGGCAGTGTAGAGTGAAATCAAAAATTTTCACCCTTAGAAATCCTGAAGGCGGTGATTGGTTTTCGGGGTCCCGTGAATGGCTAGGCTCCCAAAAAGTCCCACACATGTGGTATCCCCAGACTCAGGAGAAGCAGCTAAATGTATTTTGGGGTGCAATTCCACATATGCCCATGGCCTGTGTGAGCAATATATCATTTAGTGACAACTTTGTGCAAAAAAAAAGTGTCACTTTCCCGCAACTTGTGTCAAAATATAAAATATTCCATGGACTCAATATGCCTCTCAGCAAATAGCTTGGGGTGTCTACTTTCCAAAATGGGGTAATTTGGGGGGGCTTTGTGCCACCTGGGCATTCCATGGCCTCCGAAACTGTGATAGGCAGTGAAGAGTGAAATCATAAATTTACACCCTTAGAAATCCTGAAGGCGGTGATTGGTTTTCGGGGCCCCGTACGCGGCTAGGCTCCCAAAAAGTCCCACACATGTGGTATCCCCATACTCAGGAGAAGCAGCAGAATGTATTTTGGGGTGCAATTCCACATAGGCCCATGGCCTGTGTGAGCAATATATCATTTAGTGACAACTTTTTGTAAATATTTTTTTTTTTTGTCATTATTCAATCACTTGGGACAAAAAAAATAAATATTCAATGGGTTCAACATAACTCTCAGCAATTTCCTTGGGGTGTCTACTTTCCAAAATGGGGTCATTTGGGGGGGTTTGTACTGCCCTGCCATTTTAGCACCACAAGAAATGACATAGGCAGTCATAAACTAAAAGCTGTGTAAATTACAGAAAATGTACCCTAGTTTGTAGACGCTATAACTTTTGCGCAAACCAATAAATATACGCTTATTGACATTTTTTTTACCAAAGACATGTGGCCAAATACATTTTGGCCTAAATGTATGACTAAAATTGAGGTTATTGGATTTTTTTTATAACAAAAAGTAGAAAATATCATTTTTTTTCAAAATTTTCGGTCTTTTTCCGTTTATAGCGCAAAAAATAAAAACCGCAGAGGTGATCAAATACCATCAAAAGAAAGCTCTATTTGTGGGAAGAAAAGGACGCAAATTTCGTTTGGGTAAGGCATTGCATGGCCGCGCAATTAGCAGTTAAAGCGACGCAGTGCCAAATTGGAAAAAGACCTCTGGTCCTTAGGCAGCATAATGGTCCGGGGCTCAAGTGGTTAAAGCGACGCAGTGCCGAATCGCAAAAAGTGCTCTGGTCAGGAATGGGGTAAATTCTCCTTGGGCTGAAGTGGTTAAACATCCATTGAGAAATGATGAAGAAAAAAGAAGAGGGCGGGGAAAAGAAAAAGAAAAAAGGAAAAGGGGAGGGGTTTAAGGAAAAGAGGGGGAGGGAAGAAAGGGGGGTGTTTGGGAAAGGGGGCAAGGGAAAGAGGAAGGGGGGGGAAGGGAAAGAGGGAGGGGGGAAACAAGGGGGGAGGAGGGGAAGGGAGACTAAGACCCCTTTCACACTGGGGCGTTTTTCAGGCGCTTTAGCGTTAAAAAAAGCGCCTGTAAAGCGCCTGAAAGAAGCCTCATCTGCAATTCCAATGTGAAAGCCTGAGCCCTTTCACACTACCAGTGCCCGAAAAATGCTGGTAAAGCACTGCTTGAGATCCCTTTCACACAAAAAACCCTTTCAGGTGTTTTTCGGGCGCTGGCAGTGTAAAAGGGCTCGGGCTATTGGCGCACCCAGCCCGGTGGCAAAAACACGAAAGTGCTGCAAAGAAGCTGCTTGCAGGACTTTTTTTTTAACGCCCTGCCAGCGCAGCGCAGCGCCCCAGTGTGAAAGCACTCGGGCTTTCACATTGAGATTGCAGATGAGGCTTCTTTCAGGTGCTTTACAGGCGCTTTTTTCTTTACGCTAAAGCGCCTGAAAAACGCCTCAGTGTGAAATGGGTCTAAGAGAGGGAAAGGGATGAAGAATCAAAAAAGTTGGTATAAAGAGAAATTAACAATATACCAAGATCAAGGATATTATAAAAAAGGTTTATAACTAGGCATTTAGTTTAACCCAGGATATACTGTAGCTTTTAATAAATAAATCCAACATGATTCTAATTTCAGAAGCTTTTGATCGTTACTGCCTCCTCTGACATCAGGGGGAATGTGTTCAAGGGCCATGAATTTGATAGGATTCAAACTAAAGTCGTGAAATAGCCCCACATGGCGACTTATTGCTGTTTCCATTCTCCGTTTTTTTATAAGAGAAATATGATCATTTATTCTCTTGTGGAAAGATCCTTTTGTTTTCCCACTATAGAAGCACTTACAAGTACATTGCATAAGGTAAATGATACCCAGAGTTTGGCATGTCACTCTGTATCTAATCATGTGAACCTGTCCATTTGGTAATAATAATTCATTGTTGTTTGGCATGAATCGACACTTGTCACATTTTCCTCATGAAAAGGTACCAGGGAATTGGCTCAATGGTAAAGGAATATGGCTATGGCATTTCTTTTTTCCTTTCCTTTTGCTCTTCATTTCTCAGACATCAAACACTTCATCTTATAGACGGGAAGCACTTCTCCTGCATTCTCTTTTCTAAAAGGATTTCAGGCTGGGTCTGCTTCACATCTCCGGGCAGATCACAGGGAAGGGCTGTGTCGTCCCACAGGTGAGGCTATGACTTGCCGGAGTGATTCAATTGTTTGCTCTTGAGGTGAGCATTGGCTTGGTAAGACGTCCTTTGACCCGCTGCTGGCTCCTCCTCTGACCCGATGTTGGCTCCTTCTCTGACCCACTCTTGGCTCCTCCTCTGACCCACTCTTGGCTCCTCTTCTGACCCGCTGTTTACTCACCGACAGTCCCATTCACTTTAATGGGACGGCTGGTGATGCGGTAGTGACTCAACAAGGTGAGGGACATGGCGGCAGCAGGAGAGTGGATGCCCGCTAACAGGCGCTGCCATGATGGATCTGAAATGACAGGTGCTCTATAAATGTAAGGACTCATTCTTGCTGGTATTTAGAATCTTTAATATTTGCAGACAAATTTAAGGTTTCCTATTTAGAATAAATAGCTGTCGGGTTAGTAAATATTCCCAAATTGGGTCTCTTTTACGGCCTGCTGCCATTTTGCTCCTCAAGGGAGCAATAAAGCACTTCAAGATATGTGCAGAAAGATCACAAAGTTTATAAGCTGCTTAGAAGGTTTCACTTTCATTTTTACTACTTGCCATTCCTCCTCACACTTTAGAGACTGCTACAGATGCATTTCTCTTCAAACAATCATACAGTTTGTAGTACACATAGATTGGCAAAACAATGGGATAAAGGAATATTCCTGAACTTTGTTTTATCTCATGGTTACTGTGACATTGTGTGAGTGCATCAATGCAGTGCATGTTATCTCAGCTTGCAGAGCTTGGATTCATTTAATGAGTTTACCAAAAATTTAAATATTGCCAAATATACAGCCTCATGCTACATAACTAAGCTCCATTTCATGCTGAATAAACAAAATTATTAATGTATCTTAACTGCTTGCCGACCGCCGCATGTACATTTACTTCAGCAGAATGGCACGGCTGCACAAATGGGCGTACGTGTACGTTCCTTTGAATTTGCCGCCGTGAGCGTGCCCACCTGCGATTGTCTCACGGAGAGGCAGAACAGGGACATGCCTATGTAAACAAGGCATTTCCCGTTCTGCCTTGTGACAGGGCAGAGATCTACTGCTCCCTGTCATCGGAAGCAGTGATCACTGTCGTGTCACTTGTAGCCCAGCCCCCCCACAGTTAGAATCACTCCCTAGAACACACCATTACTAATAAAAAAAAATTAATAATAAAAATGCAATAAAACTATCCCCTATTTTGTAGACGCTATAACTTTTGCACAAACCAATCAATATATGCTTATTGAGATTTTTTTTTTTACCAAAAATATGTAGAAGAATACATATCGGCCTAAACTGAGGAAAAAGATAGGTTTTTTTATATATTTTTGGGGATATTTATTACAGCAAACAGTAAAAAATATTGCTTTTTTTTTGCAAAATTGTGTTTTGTTTTTTTTTATAGCGCAAAAAATAAAAAACGCAGAGGTGATCAAATACCAGCAAACGAAAGCTCTATTTGTGGGGAAAAATTTTGTTTGGGTACAATGTCGCACGACCGCGCAATTGTCAGTTAAAGCGACGCAGTGCCGAATCGCAAAAAATAGCCCGGTCATTCAGCAGCCAAATCTTCCGGGGCTGAAGTGGTTAAAACTATCTTTAGATAGATTTTTACTCCAAAATCATTTTATTAAAATAAATTGGATAAAAACCAAAAAAATCATATATTTTTTTATTATTTTTTATTTTTTTTTTTAGAAAAAATTATCGATTTTTATCCACCCTGGGTGGGTTGTCATGTTTGTTGAGGCGACCTATCGCAACATTCTCAGCTATGTGCCGGTGTAATCCTTCCAGTTATTCATTACTTCTCATAGAGATCACAGTACTTCCCTCTCACAATGCCTTTATCTCCAAAAGGACAACACCATCTTTGCTCATACATTATCTTGGATCATCACCTCAGAGATGACATAGTCATGTAATTCCCGGTGCCTGTGCAGTTCTTGGCTGGGTTCATAACTGTCTGAATTACGCTAGTTTCACACCTTAGCATTTTCTGTGGCCCGTACTTGCGTGGGCTTGGCCCGACATGGCACGGGCAAGGCAGTGCCTGTGTTCTCTGCAGAAAAAAGGTGCATGCACCTTTTTCAAAACGTGACCCGTAGGAAAAGAACATGGTTATTTTGACCGTGCAATTTCCCTGCGGTTCCTGCACATGCACTGCATTTTTACATGCGTGGGGCTGTCATTCAGATTGCCCCGTGTGTTTTTACTGCAGGTGGTCGGGGGTGTGGGAATCACTGTGATACCCTCAACCACATGCATAAGTGTGAACCTAGCGTTAGATCAGCCCCTCATCTTGTGACTTCCTACACAGTTGCGATGTTGCAGTCCGATCACTGG
This sequence comes from Lithobates septentrionalis, assembly GCA_037952835.1. NCBI lineage: Eukaryota > Metazoa > Chordata > Amphibia > Anura > Ranidae > Lithobates > Lithobates septentrionalis. Next base: position 12,899,087 of record JBBDGP010000147.1, on the reverse strand, counting down.
GGCCAGGGAGACTGAGGAAATATCTGCAGCAGACTGATTACAGTTAGGTATGCACCGATACCATTTTTTTACAACGAATACAAGTACCGATACTTTTTTTTTTTAGTACTCGCCGATACCAATTACCAATACCTACCGCAACTGTTTTGTTTTCACTTCAGCTGTCAGCAATGGTACAAAGCATTGAAAAGTTATAAGTTATTTACAAATGAAATACATTTTTTTTGCGCTTTTTCAATGGGAAATGTGTAAATATATGTTAATATATATGTGTAAAAAGATTCACTAACAAAGCAAACAAAAAAAAGTAATGAACAAAAAAAAAAAGCAGGAAAATAAGAATTAAATGGAGGACAATAGGGAGTTAATTAAGGCTGATTAGCGTAAATTAAGGGTTAATAAGGGGTTAAACAGAGGAACATTAGTTCATCCCTTTGATCTGCAGATGAAGAAAAGAAAGATACAAAACGAAACAATGTTTCTTTTTATTTTAGTGTTGCTAATAAACATTGCTGACTGCTTTTTTTTTTTTTTTGTTGACAGCTCCAATTACCGAACTTCTTTAACCACATGCCGACCAGCCGCCACAGTTGTACTGCGGCAAAATGGCACGGCTGGGCGAAATGACATTATGTAACGTCGCTTCGCCCTGTGGCCACTTGATCATCGCTCGGGGCACACAGAGAACCCAGAACTGTGTGTGTAAACGCACAGTTTCCGGTTCTCTGAGGGGAGAACTGACAGATCGTCTGTTCATACAGAGTATGAACAGGCGATTTGTTATCTCCCCTGCACAGTCCCCATCCCCCCTTCAGTTAGAACACAAACTAGGACGCACAGTAACCCCTTCATTGCCCCTAGTGTAAACCCCTTTACTGCCAGTGACATTTTTACGGTAATCAGTGCATTTTTAATCACACTAATCGCTGTATTAATGCCAATGGTCCCAAAAATGTATCAAAATTGTCCAATGTGTCCGCCATAATGTCGCAGTCATGATAAAAATCGCTGATCGCCGCCATTACTACTAGACGCTATAACTTTTGTGCAAACCAATCAATATATGCTTATTGCGATTTTTTTTTTTACCAAAAATATGTAGATCAATACGTATCGGCCTAAACTGAGGGAAAAAAAATGGGGTTTTTTTGTATTTTTTGGAGATATTTATTATAGCAAAAAATAATGCTTTTTTTTTCAAAATTGTTGTTCTTTTTTTGTTTATAGCACAAAAAAATAAAAACCGCAGAGGCGATCAAATACCTCCAAAAGAAAGCTCTATTTGTGGGGAAAAAGGGATGTCGATTTTGTTTTGGAGCCATGTTGTGCGACCGCGCAATTGTCAGTTAAAGCAACGCAGTGCCGAATCGCAAAAAGTGCTCTGGTCTTTGGCCAGCCAAATGGTCCGGGGCTGAAGCGGTTAACACTTCAGCTGTCAACAGGGAAGACCCACTGACAGAAAGAACCAAGCCTGAAAGTATCAGGTTCAGGTATCGGTGAATTTGCACGAGTACCGATACTTGTGCAAATACTCAGTATCAGCACCGATACCGATACTAGTAATGGTGCAACCCTAGTAACCAGTCAACATCTAACTTCATCTTGTTCAACTGAGCTTTGACAATAAAACCTGGAAGCTGATTGGTTTCTAAGCACAGCTGAGCCAGATTTTGCACTCTCCAGTTTTTGAAAATCAACCCCACTATGGCAGTCACACTATAAGTCGCTGATCCGCCATTACTAGTATAGTGTCTGTACGGATCAGTATATTGATCATGATTAGAACTATACTAGTGTCCCCAATAGTATAGTGTCCCCAAAACCGCAGTTCTGTTTTTAACCAAGGACACGTAGCAGAATAAATTTTGACTTATTTTATTGGATATGATTTATAACAAAGTAGAAAATATCAGGAGTTTTTTTCTACACTTTCAGTCTTTTTTTCATTGATATAGTAAAAAAAATAAAAAAACCCAGAGATGATCACATACCACAAAAAGAAAGCTCTATTTGTGTGGGAAAAAAATGATATAAATTTCATATGCGTATAGTGTTGCATGACTGAGAAATTGCCAAGTAGTGCAATGTTGAATAGTAAAAAATGCCCTAGTCATGAAGGAGGTAAAATCTTCCTCAGTACAAATAGTTAAAAAAAATCAATATGTGCATTATCTTTTTATTTTTAGCAATGACAAAGTTATTGCCGAATAAATAGGTCCATAACAGAAATGCAAAAATTGCTCTGGTCCATAGGGGGTGAACAGGTGTGAAATGCGAAGTGGTTAAAGAATGCAGTGTAAAACACAGGTGTGCAGAAAACACAGGGTGCAGGAAGGGGTTAACATTAACCCCTTCCTGCACCCTCCCAGGAGCCCTTTCCTTAATGCTAGGAGTTAGGATGGACTTCCTGATCACGTGATCACTGTGATTGGCTGTCACAGTGGTCACATGATTGGAAGCCTGGCCTGTCGGCTATCTGGGATCCTAGGATCCCAGTGATGTAATTGACTATATATGTACAGTTGTACATTTTAATTGCATTCTCTGGATTTGTTATTTGCCTGGACTGAAGCGACAGGACAGGATGCGTGTCAGTGGTCATCGGGCATCATGATTGATGTGGATACATCGCTGAATGACATGATTGACAGTGGATGTACATGCCAAAAACTGTCTCTGTGTTTTTTAATGCGGGGGGTTGGTGGCCCCCCTTATTGTTTTGTGTATAGAACACCTCCAGGTGGCCATATTGCATTGCATTTTACAGAAAATTGCAACACTGCAGATTAAAAAGGAAAGGTAATTTTTAATAACATTCAATTGCAATATGATTTGTGTCGCAATTGTATACACTATATAATTTTTTGTTTATTTGCTATTTTTTTCCCCCCCGAAAGTGGAGTTACCCTTTAACTGGTTGCTTTACAAAGTGATCATTTGCAATCACTTTAAGGATATCAGTATGCTCTGTGCTAAATCCACAGCGTAGCAAGTTCTGTGTTCACCATGGAATATGGAAAATACATATCACATATCATTCTGTACATGGAATAAATACACATTTTGCACTCCCCAAATGACTCTCCCTTAGGCACATTTAGATTTATCTGATTATCATCCTATTATTACTTTAATAGATTTAATTAATATTAGCCAACTGTTTTACTAGCTTGTTGTGTCTCTGCTTTTGATTTGAACATTTTTCCATCATGAGATAAATTTACCATCTGTTGCATCTGCTATAATGTTGTATATTCCTAATAATTAAGCTGCATAATAACATCTTCTTAAACAGAAAGGCAGAAAATTGATGGAAGCCAGAGGGAAAATAACTGGATTAGATGAAGGTTTTTTACAGCAGGACAGGACAGGGCTCAGTCATCATGATGATCTTATTAAAGGATTTGCACTAAAGCAGCTGAGTGTTTGCAGATTAGACTGAATACATGCAGAAAATACAGGCTGCATGAAACTCCTTCCATTTGGGTAGGAAATGTAAAAATGGTAAAAACAAAAAGCCAAAATCATCATTGGAAAAAAAATGCTTCTCTGACTTTAAAAGCCCATATTTTAGCATTAAAGTGGTTGTAAATCTATGACATTAGAACAAAGCATATCCCTCTATAGCATGTATTTGTCTCGATCCAAAGCACTAATTGTCGATTCTGTTTGCTGCTTCGTTCCTCTGCTATCTGCATGAATCACTTCTGACAGGTTTTCCTGACACCAAGAGAACAAAGATGACAGGGAGGGAGCTCCAATACACAGCCTGTGATTGACAGCCCCAGCTCTGTTCCTGTGTGCTGTGTAAAGTGGTGTGTCCTTTCCCTCCAATCAGCTCTCATCCCTCCTCACTGAGATCAGCATAGTGTAACTTCAGCTCCTCCTCGCCATCTCCTTTCTAAATGCTCAGACAAGCTGTAGAAGTTCTGGACTTTGAACAGATGTAGAGAAGAGAGGACTGCAGATAAGCAAATACAACTTATCTAGGAAGATTGGTTTTATCCCTGTTAATCACCCGAGGATAGTCCCTTCATTGAGTGTATGTAAGGGTTTACAAACACTTTAAGGTTTCCACACTGGGCCATTACAGTGACTAATACGCAACCATCCATGCTCAATAGAATGAGCTTAAAATTGTATATCAAAGAAAAAAGGGGGGGAAACACAAATAAAAACTCAAAAAACAGGGAAGCTGCTACAGATGCCCTAATATATTCCCACACTAATTAAAGCATAAACAGAAAACATAGTGTTTGTTCTGCTAATATTACTCATTCAATCTAGTAGAATAGTAAATCAATAAATAACCTCAATATTCTGATCCCTAAACCAAAACAAACTGTGGCTAACTGATGGTGAATGTTATCAAATAAACCTAGCCCAAGACACCTTGGATATTGAATATAATAATGTGTATAAATTCCCACCACTAACTCAAACACACATCTGATAAGTAAACTAATAAATCACCACTTATAAGGTATACATGAGCAAATAAATCGAAAAAGACATCAGACAACAAATTCTGAACAATCCAATAAAAGTAAATGCCCTGCTGACCACCCAACACAAACGTGGGAAAATGCAAGACTCATATTAATACAACTTAAGGTATGACATACAGAATATAGATGGTGAAGATAAATGTGAAAATAAATAAATGATTAAGCCCGGGTTTACACATGTGCGGTGCGAATTGAAGCTCCGTTTTCACTGCGCAGAGAAAAATCAGTTGTTCAGCGGTTTGTCTGCGTTTTAGCTGCGGATCAGCTGCGAATTCGGAAGTAACCCGTGAGTGTCTAATTAAAGCTGCGAATTTTGAGCAGGCCAATCGCTTGTTATCTATTTGTGAGGCTGCTTATAAAAAGATTGATTTTTCTGGACACTTCCTGGTTGTCCAGGAGTCTGTATTGTGTGGGTTATTTTTGTTTGCAAAATGTGTGCTGCTCTGCCCATGATAATGCCAACAGTTGCTGATGTAACAGCAGCAATCTTACTGGAAGTAGAGAAGAGGAAGAGGAGAAGGAGGAGGAGAAGAAGATACTGGGTTCATCCCATAATAGAAAATCGGGAGGAGAGAGGCCAGTTCATGATCCTGTATGAAGACCTCCTTGAGCATGATAAAAAATGTTTTAATTACACGCGCATGTCAAAAACTAGGTGAGTAATTTATCTGCCAAACAATACATTTTTTACATGCATATTTTCATAGTAGGGAAGGTTTGAAAAAAACAGTCCATCAAGTCTAACCTATGTGTATGATTATATGTCAGTCTTATATTTTTAAAAAGCATGGTGTCCCCCCCCCCCCCCAAAAAAAAATAGATACCAGAACATTATCTGAGCATGCAGCCTAAAAGGCCATGAAAACGGGGGGAGCGAGCACCCCCCTTCTGGACCAAACCAGGCCATATGCCCTTAACATGTGTAGTGTGTTTTGTGCCCCCCCAAAACACCTTGTCCCCAAGTTGATGGGGACAAGGTGCTTTGTGTGGGGGGATCCCATGCCATTTTGTTGTCCAGTTTGGGACCAAACAATTGTTATTGTTAAATTCAGCTGCCAGTGGCTAAATCTATGTCCAAATCATGACACAGCTGCAAATTACACTATATCTTATTTTTGATGCCACTTTTTTAACATACATTTTTATTTTGATTAAGGATGCAGGTCTTCTTACAAAAAATAATGTTCTTAAACACTTACCTTATTATTTTTAACATTGTATGTCAAAATTTGTTTCAGACATGAATCTAATAAAAGACTAATTTTTGAATTATAAAAATGTGGGTATTCTGAATAATAATCCGCCCTTTATTCAAAAAAACACCCCCACTGCGCCACTGGATAAGAGCGTGATAAGATGAGGAATATGATGCAGTGAATGGTCTCCTCAATAATATGAAGCTAAAAATTAAGGTGAAAAAATCTGAATAAAGTGAAATAAATTTCTATAAATTAATATAAAAATACAGTGCCTTGCAAAAGTATTCGGCCCCCTTGAACTTTTCAACCTTTTGCCACATTTCAGGCTTCAAACATAAAGATATAAAATTTTAATTTTTTGTGAAGAATCACCAACAAGTGTGACACAATTGTGAAGTGGAACGAAATCTATTGGATATTTTAAACTTTTTTAGCAAATAAAAAACTGAAAAGTGGTGCGTGCAAAATTATTCGGCCCCTTTACTTTCAGTGCAGAAAACTCACTCCAGAAGTTCAGCGAGGATCTCTGAATGATCCAATGTTGTCCTAAATGACTGATGGTGATAACTGGAATCCACCTGTGTGTAATCAAGTCTCTGTATAAATGCACCTGCTCTGTGATAGTCTCAGGGTTCTGTTGAAAGCGCAGAGAGCATTATGAAGACCAAGGAACACACCAGGCAGGTCCGTAATACTGTTGTGGAGAAGTTTAAAGCCGGATTTGGATACAAAAAGATTTCCCAAGCTTTAAACATCCCAAGGAGCACTGTGCAAGCGATCATTTTGAAATGGAAGGAGTATCAGACCACTGCAAATCTACCAAGACCTGGCTGTCCCTCTAAACTTTCAGCTCAGACAAGGAGAAGACTGATCAGAGATGCAGCCAAGAGGCCCATGATCACTCTGGATGAACTGCAGAGAACTACAGCTGAGGTGGGAGAGTCTGTCCATAGGACAACAATCAGTCGTACACTGCACAAATCTAGCCTTTATGGAAGAGTGGCAAGAAGAAAGCCATTTCTCAAAGATATCCATAAAAAGTCTTGTCTAAAGTTTGCCACAAGCCACCTGGGAGACACACCAAACATGTGGAAGAAGGTGCTCTGGTCCGATGAAACCAAAATCGAACTTTTTGGCCACAATGCAAAACGATTTGTTTGGCGTAAAAGCAACACAGCTCATCACCCTCAACACACCATCCCCACTGTCAAACATGGTGGTGGCAGCATCATGGTTTGGGCCTGCTTTTCTTCAGCAGGGACAGGGAAGATGGTTAAAATTGAGGGGAAGATGGATGCAGCCAAATACAGGACCATTCTGGATGAAAACCTGTTGGAGTCTGCAAAAGACCTGAAACTGGGACGGAGATTTATCTTCCAACAAGACAATGATCCCAAACATACAGCAAAATCTACAAAGGAATGGTTCACAAATAAACGTATCCAGGTGTTAAAATGGCCAAGTCAAAGTCCAGACCTGAATCCAATCGAGAATCTGTGGAAAGAGCTGAAAACTGCTGTTCACAAACGCTCTCCATCCAACTCACTGAGCTCGAGCTGTTTTGCAAGGAAGAATGGGCAAGAATTTCAGTCTCTCGATGTGCAAAACTGATAGAGCCATACCCCAAGCGACTTGCAGCTGTAATCGCAGCAAAAGGTGGCTCTACAAAGTATTAACGCAAGGGGGCCGAATAATTTTGCACGCCCCACTTTTCATTTTTTTATTAGTTAAAAAAGTTTCAACAATCCAATAGATTTCGTTCCACTTCACAATTGTGTCCCACTTGTTGGTGATTCTTCACAAAAAATAAAAATTTTATATCTTTATGTTTGAAGCCTGAAATGTGGCAAAAGGTTGAAAAGTTCAAGGGGGCCGAATACTTTCGCAAGGCACTGTATATCAAACAAGAGCTGCCCCTTTAAATGATAATAAACTGAATATTATTTGATCTCATATACCTATTCACCCATAAGATCCTTCCCTTAGATATAAAAGAACAAACAGGAGGCGCTCATACAGGGGCGTAACTAGAAATAGCAGGGCCCCATAGCAAAATGTTGTATGGGCCCCCCTGCAAACAGCCCCCCCCACAGCTGCCCTAGTGTCAATGCAGCGTGACCTGTGCCCCATACAGCATGACCTGTGCCCAATGCAGCGTGACCTGTGCCCAATGCAGCGTGACCTGTGCCCCATACAGCGTGGTCTGTGCCAAATGCAGCGTGACCTGTGCCCCATACAATGTGACCCGTGCCCCATACAGCGTGACCTGTGCCCCATACAGCGTGACCTGTGCCCCATACAGCGTGACCTGTGCCCCATACAGTGTGACCTGTGCCCAATGCAGCATGACCTGTGCCCCATACAGCGTGACCTGTGCCCCATGCAGCGTGACCTGTGCCCCATACAGCGTGACCTGTGCCCCATACAACGTGACCTGTGCCCAATGCAGCGTGACCTGTGCCCAATGCAGCGTGACCTGTTCCCCATACAGCGTGACCTGTGCCCCATACAATGTGACCTGTGCCCAATGCAGCCTGACCTGTGCCCCATACAGCGTGACCTGTGCCTCATACAGCGTGACCTGTGCCCCATGCAGCGTGACCTGTGCCCCATGCAGCGTGACCTGTGCCCAATGCAGCGTGACCTGTGCCCAATACAACATTGCCTGTGCCCAATACAGCCTCACCTGTGCAGAGGAAGAGGCAAGCCACCCAGATCAGCAGAGAGCGGGATTGCCCGCTGTAATAGCTTTCATTTGAATTTCCCATCTTCCCGGGGCTCATCGTCACATTGCCTTTGATGACGTCACACGTCCTGCATTTGATTGGCGTTCTGTCTATCAAAGGCGCCGGGCCAAGAGGTGGAGCTATTTGACGTGAGCCCCGGGAACACTGGAAGTTCTAATGAAAGCTATTACATCGGGCAATTCAGCTCTCTGCTGATCCGGGTGGCTTGCCTCTTCCTCTGCACAGGTGAGGCTGTATGGGGCACAGGCAGACCAGGCTGTATTGGGCACAGGCAACGCTGTATTGGGCACAGGTCACGCTGCATTGGGCACAGGTCACAGCTTGACTCTTCCTCTCCTCTCTCTTCCCCTGGCTGGGAGACTGTGCAGGGGGAGCTCTAATCCTCACTGGGCCCCACTTGGCTGCGGGCCCCATAGCGCCCGCATGGGTCGCTATGGTGGTAGTTACGCCCCTGCGCTCATACCCCCCAGTGATAGCATTACTGTGCACTATAATATCAGCAAAAAATTACAAACTCAACCATAGGTGCACAAATAAATACGTGAATAATTGACAAGTGCTTATACACCCCAAATATGACCATGCATAAATTAATCTGCCATGTGTAATGAGTGAATCATACTGTGCCAATCATATACCATATTAATTATATAACATATAATCACCAAATGATGTGACATAAAAAAAGTCCATAACTGCAAGGATGGATAAAGACCATAAAAAACATATAAAAATCAGTCCAAAATTCGTGAGATGAAAAATCGTGATTTGTTTGTGACACACAGAATCTTCAATGAATGTGGTGATCTCAATGGTGTATAACTCCACGTATCCTTCACCTCACCACCGTGAAACGTGAATTCACTCCCAAAGGAACCTCACTCACCGATTTATTTTGCCAGCACTCTCATGCACGGCAAAAAACGCTTATTTACCACACTTCAGGGTAATCCGATATGCAAATGTTCCACATTGTTTGGATCAATCCACATGAAAAATAATTAAAGAGCTCACATAGCGTAAACCAGCACGGCAAGTTTATTTAAAACCACTACAATCTATAAGAAAATCACTCACATTTCAAAAGATTTAGAACAGCAGTAAATGCAGTGTAGCTCACAGCAACTTTAAAAACAGTGGATGAACCAAACACAACAAATGGTCACGGCGGACCCGAGGTGTGCTAGTGCTTAGACTCACAGCCTCTCTCCCCTCCTCTGTAGTGCGCCGTGAAAAACAGACCACCCTTCCTCTGATGCGGCTCTCAGCGTTGCTCGTCACATGTCATAGCCACGCCCCGACATGTTTCGTCATAGATTTGACTTAATCTTGGGATTGGCTGGAGAGGCTGCCCATCATCCCTTAAATTCCCTTCTCACTCGCGTCCTATAGGCTAGTGAGTCCGCATGCGCACATCTCGTGTCCCCGCTCCGATAATTTCTCAGAGACTACGGCACGCCGCTGTACAGGGATGCGGGTTGCCTCCACTCTATTTCGGACTGATTGCAACATTTAAATCTTATAGATGGCTAATCCTTACTTCGATCCACATAACAATGCAGGTGGATCACATGAGTAACCCATAGATCTGTATAACAAATAAAACCTTATTCATGTAATTCAGCCATTTTCTCATGATATAGAAAACAATGATATCCTTAATCAAAAGTTTTCACTCTGATTATTGCATTGAATTGCAACTGGATATGCATTCTGAATCGTATGATGACATTCCAAAACGGCAAATATACAAAATAAATCACAGATTTAAATAGACTTTAAAATAATTAAAATTCATTATAAAAACCATAAGAAATCGCTTAATCCCGGTCTGCCTCCGGATAATTAATAATATGGTGAGAGTCTATCTTATTAAATTAAAACTTCATTTGAACCACATGTCATGTACTGACCAAACTTAATATGCAACAAATTATATAATATGCAACAAATTATATATTTATATGGAGACTTATTTCCTAATCACTCAGGGAGAATGTCAACATATATTTTCTCATTATCATCTCCCCTTCTATAGACTTGCTCCTTAATGATATAACTTAAACCAACGGGTGTCACTCAAAAAATGGGTCACTTTTCTCCCCCCACTCTTCAGGACTAATTCCCAAGTATGTTATAAAACCATAGATTATAAAGTATATAGAAATATATAAATACAAAAATAAAAAATATAAAATATATAAAACTACATATACCTTAGCCCCTTATCCCAGGGTCTCTACAATCTAGGTTACCAGAATACCTTCAAATTTTAATGCATGTATATACCCAATCCCCATAATAAATAGTCAACCAAGAAACGACTTCTTAAATATTATTATATTAGATTAAAAATTATTTATGAAACAGTTTAAGTCCAGTTCTATATTTAACCCCCTAGGGGCTAGACTTTTCAATAAAAAGATACAACGAGTTTCTCTCTGTGATAGATGTCTAACTCTGTTGGATCCTCTCCAAGACGGATGGACCACATCAATCCCGCAGAACTGTAAAAGAGAGGGGTCCTTCTGATGCTTTTCTTTAAAATGCAGGGAGACACTATGGTATTTATAACCGTTCTTAATATTGGTTAAATGCTCAGAGATTCTGATCCTTAGCAATCTTTTGGTTCTGCCCACATAAAGTAGGCCACATGGGCACCACATCAAATATACAACATGTGACGAGTTACAAGTGCTGAATTCCTTAATTTCAAAGGATTCCCCTTCTCTGTTGGTTACACTTGTTACCCCTCTATGACTGACTTTAACGGTCCTGCAGCATATACACCTTCTGCAGCTATAGAAACCCTTAAAGTCTAGTTTCAAATAATTATGCCCTGGCGGATCAAGAATTTTCCTTGTTCCCTGTACAGCGGCGCGCCGTAGTCTCTGAGAAATTATCGGAGCGGGGACACGAGATGTGCGCATGCGGACTCACTAGCCTATAGGACGCGAGTGAGAAGGGAATTTAAGGGATGATGGGCAGCCTCTCCAGCCAATCCCATGATTAAGTCAAATCTATGACGAAACATGTCGGGGGCGTATGTCGGGGGCGTGGCTATGACATGTGACGAGCAACGCTGAGAGCCGCATCAGAGGAAGGGTGGTCTGTTTTTCACGGCGCGCTACAGAGGAGGGGAGAGAGGCTGTGAGTCTAAGCACTACCACACCTCGGGTCCGCCGTGACCATTTGTTGTGTTTGGTTCATCCACTGTTTTTAAAGTTGCTGTGAGCTACACTGCATTTACTGCTGTTCTAAATCTTTTGAAATGTGAGTGATTTTCTTATAGATTGTAGTGGTTTTAAATAAACTTGCCATGCTGGTTTACGCTATGTGAGCTCTTTAATTATTTTTCATGTGGATTGATCCAAACAATGTGGAACATTTGCATATCGGATTACCCTGAAGTGTGGTAAATAAGCGTTTTTTGCCGTGCATGAGAGTGCTGGTAAAATAAATCGGTGAGTGAGGTTCCTTTGGGAGTGAATTCACGTTTCACGGTGGTGAGGTGAAGGATACGTGGAGTTATACACCATTGAGATCACCACATTCATTGAAGATTCTGTGTGTCACAAACAAATCACGATTTTTCATCTCACGAATTTTGGACTGATTTTTATATGTTTTTTATGGTCTTTATCCATCCTTGCAGTTATGGACTTTTTTTATGTCACATCATTTGGTGATTATATGTTATATAATTAATATGGTATATGATTGGCACAGTATGATTCACTCATTACACATGGCAGATTAATTTATGCATGGTCATATTTGGGGTGTATAAGCACTTGTCAATTATTCACGTATTTATTTGTGCACCTATGGTTGAGTTCGTAATTTTTTGCTGATATTATAGTGCACATTAATGCTATCACTGGGGGGTATGTGCGCCTCTTGTTTGTTCTTTTATATCTAAGGGAAGGATCTTATGGGTGAATAGGTATATGAGATCAAATAATATTTAATTTTTGAATTAGTTATGACGAATTGCTTGGATTAATCTCCCCTCGCTTGGAGCGTTATAACACGTGCTACAGAACAAGTATCTAGCCTGCTGAAAGGTTACTGATCACATTAAGGTACTTTTCACCACTGATGTCCTTTGTCATGTGAATTTTGGAGCATGCAATCTTTGTATTCTTGAACTATTCAAACATGTGTCATTCTAAATATATAACACGACAAAAGTTGGCATAATAATGATTTATTCAAGTATCCTAAAATTGTAAAAAAATATACAATTTGCTCATGTAACCAACATAAATTAACATTGAACAAAAACAAAAATTAAACATGTCTCTCAAGTAAGCCTCTTGAACATCGTTATCAAAAAAGGTGTCCTCTTGGTCCTCAACCTTGGACAGAGCTCATAAATCACAGATTGTGATATGTTTTTTTGAAAGGGGTCTCATTGGAGTAGTGATTGGCGGAAGCCTGGTCATCACTGGCAGTGCTGGGAGCAGGCCTAGCCTCGCCATGCTGACTTGTCACATACATACCAGGATTTTAGGGGGGGGGGGGGCTGACTGAAGGAATTGGGGATGGGATGGGATAGGGAATGTTACTGTGTGTCACTTCATATCTGGAGGTTGCCTTTTTTTAAAGATAGAAGGATAGGATGGTTCTGAAGTCCCTATGACAGTGATGTCATAGTGGGGAAAGACGACCAGTGGCTACTTAGACTATCAAGTGAGGGCAGTTGACAGCTACCATGCCCCTCCGATAGAGTCTCGTTGTAGGAAGAAACCCATTAGGAGAATGCTTGGTTCTGTGTGCGCTCTCAGATTAACTGCTAGACAAAGCAACACCATAGTGAATGAAGAGATTTTGTCTCTTGTATCAACAAACAGCCAGGTACAGTACCATATGGGGGCGGAGCTTGTGTTGACACCATCACTGTTTGACTTTTCCCCCATTCCTTGTGTGATTTGCACTTTTGGACATTGACAACCCTAGTGTGTGAGCCAACTTTGCATCACCTGCCTCATCACTGCCTGCTCCCTACCACCAGGATTCCCCACCATTTCCCCCATGACTTATATTGATACCGAATAGTTACTACTTTGGGAAACTTTGTGAATCCAGATCACACTCTCCCATTTCACACTGAATCAACCCCCTTTTTTCATCTGCGGAGCATGAAATTGATTTATACTGAGTGGTAGCTACTATTATTGCGCTCATTTGTTCTCCCTATTATAGGTAGCCCACTCACATTCAGTGGTTTTTGTAATAAGTGTGTAGGATGAATGTCTGTGGTAGCTACCTGTGTCTATAGACAATGTTGTCTAATTTTAATTGAATACAGTGGAGGTCATACTTTTTATTGTTACCAGTGTCTATGTGGAATTGTTTAACCACTAGGCGTCCACGCTATAGCCGAAAGACGGCTAGAGGAGCGCGGCGCCCAATTGCCGGGAGGGCGTCCCTGGACGTCCTCCTGTTTACTTCCCCTCTGCGCGCCGCTGCGGGCGCGCATCGGGGAAATTCTGTGATGGCCGTGTCCTTTGGACACAGCCAATCACAGATCGTGCTAAATAGCCAATCACAGCGGCCATTTAGCACTCAATCGCAGTGTCCAATGAGAGATGATCTCAAATGTAAACATATGAGATAATCTCTCATTGTCGGCTCTCTCCTCACACAGAGACCGCGTGTGAGGAGAGGGAGGATCTGTGCTGTAGCGTGAGTGTCAACCGTTTTGTGAAAATACATTTAACCAGTGAAAACACACACATCAGAGCCCAATAGTGCCCATACAGTGTCACATCAGTGCCATTGGTGCCACAGTGCTCATCACAGTTAGTGTCACAGTGCCATCTATCAGTGCCATCTGTCAGTGCCATCTGCCATATCAGTGCCATCTGTCAGTGTCATCTGCCACATCAGTGCCACCTGTCAGTGTCACCTGCCACATCAGTGTCATCTGCCACATCAGTGCCACCTGTCAGTGTCACCTGCCACATCAGTGCCACGTTTAATCAGTGCCACATCAGTGCCACGTGTCATCAATGCCACATCAGTGCCATCTGCCAGTGTCACGTGTCATCAGTGCCATGTATCAGTGCCATCTGTCACCAGTGCCATCTGCCAGTGTCACGTGTCATCAGTGCCACGTATCAGTGCCATCTGTCATCAGTGCCATCTGCCATCAGTGCCACCTGTCATCAGTGCCACCTGTCAGTGTCACCTGCCACATCAGTTCCACCTGTCAGTGTCACCTACCACATCAGTGTCACATGTCATCAGTGCCACATATCAGTGCCATCTGTCACCAGTGCAATCTGCCAGTGTCACGTGTCATCAGTGCCACATATCAGTGCCATTTGCCATCACTAAGAATGTCACAATGATTATTTTCAGCCGAGGAGGCATGCAATATTCTTGCGGCCGACGAGAGCAACGGGGAGCTCTCCGCTTCAGATTCCTCATATTCAGATTCTGAGTCTGACGTGGACTACGAGCCTGTCCTAAGCAGTTGAACACTGACAGCCTCAGAGGAGGATGAGAGTCCGTCTGCCAGATGAAGGGGTACTGGTGAGGAGGCAGTGCCATCCACCAGCACCGCAATGCCAACCACCAGCGCCGCAGTGCCATCCACCAGCACCGCAGTACCTTGGCAAAGGCCACGTACCAGTGGGGTGTCACCTCAGTCCCAAAGGGTTAGGTCCCATGCCAGCCTTCCCTATTCCCTTCAGAACCCCTTGTGGCTTCCTCCTAATTCAAGAGAAGCTGTCATTCCCCCTTTCACTGCCCAGCCAGGAGTCCAGGTGGACACAGAAAATTTTTCCCAGAATTTAATTTTTACTGAGGACATGCTAGCATCTGTGGCCCAGTGCAACCTGTATGCACAACAATTCATAACATGTAACCCAATGTCCTATTATGCCCGTCCCTGCGAGTGGAGAACCCTAACAGTGGAGGAGTTTAAACATTTTTTGGGCCTCACATTCTGTATGGGACTAACCAAAAAAATGTATTACGTTCGTATTGGTCTACCCTCCCCATCCACCACATGCCCATCTTTTCCTCAGTAATGCCCAGGACCAGATATCTCATGATTATGAGATTCCTACATTACAATGATAATACCCAGTGCCCTCCCCAAAATGACCCAAATTTTGACAAGCTTTATAAAATTCAGCCACTACTAAATTATTTTTCTGAAATCTTCCCCCAGTTGTTTACCCCAGACCAACACATATGCGTGGATGAGTCCCTTGTCAAATTTACTGGCAGGCTGGGCATAAAACAATTTATTTCCACCAAAAGGGCCCGCTATGGGGTGAAGATGTATAAATTGTGCGACCGAGCCACAGGGTATACATATGCGTTCATGGTATACGAAGGGAAGGACACCCAGCTGCATCCCCCTAATTGCCAAGACTACATAGGAACCAGCGGGAAAGTTGTTTGGGAACTCATAAACCCACTCCTGGAGAAGGGCTACCATTTGTATGTAGACAACTTTTATACTAGTTTGCCCCTGTTCCGCAACCTTTATAGAAAGAACACTCTAGCATGTGGCACCGTAAGGAAGAACTGGAAGGGCTTTTCTCAAAGCCTCCTCAACAAGAAGCTAAGAAGAGGGGAGACGGCGAGTTTACAGAATGAGGAAATTCTGGCTGTGAAGTGGAGGGACAGAAGGGATGTCTACGTGCTTTCATCGATCCACAATAATATCGTCGTGGAGATCACCAGGAGGAATGGCCGAATCCAAATGCCAACATGTATCCACAAATACAAAATGTTCATGGGGGATGTCGACTTCAACGACCAAATGCTGGAACCCTACCTTGCCACAAGACGAACATACCAGTGGTATAAAAAAGTTTCAATTTATTTGTTTAATTTGGCCACATACAACAGCTACGTTATTTATCACAAATCCACTGAAAGCCCCAAATCCTTCCTTGGCTACCAGGAGGAAATCACCACTGCCCTTGTATTCCCGAACGGCCTAGAAACCATTCGATCCGATGTGATTAGCAGACCCTTTGAATGCCACTTTCCCGAAAAAAAATCCCTCCCAGACCAACAGGCCAAAAACGCCAGGTGTGCAACAACGGAGGAGTGAGAAGAGACACCACTTTTTATTGTCCCCAATGTCCTTCCCAACCAGGCCTCTGCATAGCTGACTGTTTTTGCCGCTACCATACTTCACTGAATTATTAGTGAAGTATGGTAAACATAACCCTCACTTCCTGCCATTTACCTTCACACCCCTTATGCCTCTACTTGCTCTGTAACCGACCCTGGCTTGTTATTGGACCATGCTTCTGCCTACTGATTCTGTTCATACCTCTGCCTGATCTGGAACTGACCCTGGCTTGTTATTCAACCACGCTTCTGCCTACCGATTCTGTTCATACCTCTGCCTGATCTGGAACTGACCCTGGCTTGTTATTCGACCCCGCTTCTGCCTACTGATTCTGTACATACCCCTGCCTGATCTGGAACTGACCCTGGACTGTTTGACCATGCTTTTTGCCTGCCTCTTGGACTGATCTGGTACCCTGCCACTGGACTAGTGGGACTCATAACACAGGGATCTCACATATGTGAGGGGCTCCAGAATTGTTTTTCTGGATGAAGAAAACATTTTTTTTGTTTTCTCATTCCTAGATTAGGGTCTGGAAACTCGGAAGCTTCAAAGAGATTTGGGTGGGAGAAGCCTCTACCCCTCTCCCCATTCTGTCCTGAACGAGGCCCTACTTCTGCCTGCTGCCTGTAGGACCTATGCCATCATGCCTCTGCCTGTCACATGAACTGATGGATCAATATTTTGGCACTGTTGACAATCTCTGCCTGCACTGACCCTGGACTGTATATGGATAGTATCCCTGTCTGCTGCCTGTACTGACTATGGACAGTGTTCCTGCCTGTTGCCTGGACACTGTAAAAAAGGGGAGTTAGGGGAAGGGAGCAAACCCAATAGAGATGGGTTTAAAAAAGGGGTTACTATGAGCAACAATGTAGTCATTGGTCTTAGTATTTAAATAAAATAAGTTTTATTTAGTCATATAAAATCGCATCTGAAAATTGTTACTGTAAATATCACAACAATGGTGCAATTAAGGCCGCGGACAACAACATACAGAACATACACCAGAAGCCAAAAGAGACAGTAACTAAATTACCCATAGGACAAGTACCCTCCAATGGGGGTGATATGAAGATAGCTAACTTATCAGACATGGTACTCACCCCTGATCATATTAGCCTACTCCAAAAAGGTATGACCTTTTCTCCAGTCAACAATATGGACGAATTTATGGTCTTCAAGGACATTACCTTGTTCCTGAGGAAAGTCTTTTTGCGCTCTCTCTATGATAACAGCATAGCAACACCAGTAGTGACTCTAGAAGCAGATGACCAAAGAGCACTAGAGATATTGAATTCTTTGTTGGAAGAAAATGAGGGACCACTAATGACAGCCGCCCCAATACGGAGACAGGTCAACCTAAGAATAAGATCACAAAAAATGCCCCCCCTATCCAAGAACAGGTGGTTGAAGCTGTTCCTGGATATGGTACAAACCGATTTGGCCAAGGTCGACTGGACTAAACGATCACCAGACAATCTGACAGTAGGTGAAAGGGCAGCCCTGATGGATCTCAAAAAAAGACGTAATATTGTACTAAAGAAGAGTGAGAAGGGGGGCAATGTGGTACTAAACCAACATGATTACGAGAGGGAAGCAAAGCGCCTGCTCAATGACACCACTACTTATGAAAGACTGGAAGGTAATCCTTTTCCAGTACTGGTTTTTGAATTAAATAGAAAACTATTGGAGGCAAAAGACGAGGGACTACTAACCAACCGTGAGTACCAGCATCTCCTTGTGAGGGAGTTTAACGTACCCACCTTCTACATTATCCCAAAGGTCCATAAAAATTCTAAAAATCCCCCCGGCCGACCAATTGTATCGGCCTGTCAGGGCCCTTTGGAAAGAGTGGGACGCTATTTGGACTCCCTTTTACAGGACATGGTGCAAAACCTAAAATCTTTTTTTCAGGACACAAGACATGTACTGGCTAAAATCACTGAAATTAACAAGACTAAGCAATTAGAAGGGATACTTTTGGTTAGTGTTGACGTTGAGTCACTCTATACCTCAATACCCCATGCTAAGGGACTTCAAGCAGTTGAGTGGTTCTTAAAAGAAACTTACCCAGAGTCCGAACCACAGAATGAGTTTTTGGTTGAGCTCTTGGAGTTCACCCTGTCTAATAACTTTTTCCAGTTCTTGAGTTCATACTATCACCAAATACAAGGTACTTCCATGGGTGCCGCATGGGCACCGGCCTATGCGTGCCTCCACTTGGGCCTTTGGGAGGAAGAGGATGTTTACCCTTCGCTGATGTACCGCAGCCACGTACAAACGTGGCTGCGGTACATTGACAATGTCTTGATGATCTGGAGGGGCAGTCTCGACGATCTACACTTGTTCATGAATGAACTAAACATCAATGATCGAAATATACGATTAACTTACAATTACGATCGGAAGAGGCTGTCCTTCCTTGATCTACAGATCACACTGGAGGAGGGCCAACTTGGCACCTGCACATTCCATAAGGAAATGGCCGCTAATACGTTGCTGCAAGCAACAAGTCACCATCCCCACTGGCTAAAAAATGGGATACCAGTGGGACAGTTCCTTCGAATTAAAAGGAACTGCAGTAACGCAGCTGACTACAGACGGGAGAGCAGTGAACTCTATGTGAGATTTCGAGAACGGGGGTACTCTCATAGGCAACTCAGGAGGGCAAGGAAGAAGGCAGCCATTAGGGATAGGGAAAGCTTGCTATATGGGACAAAAACCACTGACGAGCCACCGACACAAACAAATGAACCCGTGCGGGTTATAACAGCTTTTGGCTCCCAGTGGAATAAAGTACATTCCATTCTTGAAAAACACTGGGGAATCTTGACCAATGCCCCGGAACTCGCCAAAATAGTAAGCACCTCACCAAAGATGGTTGCTCGTAGAGCCCCTTGCTTAGGTGATATGCTGATTCAGTCCGAATTCGTTAAAGAACCAGACCCCTCTTGGCTGTGTGAATACCCACGTGCAAAGGGCATGTTCCCCTGCAATAAATGTCAAGCGTGCCCCTATGTCCATAGAACCTCCAATTTCACAGATGCATTAAATGAGAGGACTTATGAGATACATGACCTTATTAACTGTTCAACATCACGAGTGATTTACTTAATAACGTGCCCATGTCCCAAGATATACATAGGCAAAACTAAAAGACCTCTAAAAATACGCATAGGTGAGCACCTACGAAAAATCAACACAAAAGGAAAGATACCAGAAAAACCCCTGGCCAAACACTTTGCCCTTTGCTATGGTGGCTCTTCTAAGGGCCTAACAGTCAAGGGGATTTATGCCCTAAAGCTACCCACCAGACGAGGTGACTTTGACCGCATACTTCTCCAAAAGGAGAAGTGGTGGGTCTATAGGTTAAAGTCCCTCGTGCCAGTAGGGTTAAACACTGAGTTAAATCTACAAGTGTTCTTGGAACCCTAAATACAATGCACAGACTTTAAGCTCTAACATTAGTATCTTCACTACATAAATACTAGTGCTGTTTCTACTACTTATCTCTCAATATTCAGCTTAATTAAGTTCAGGAGGGACATCAATAGTGACACAATAAAGCTAAACTGAAATGAGTATTAGCCAAAGGATGGACCAATAGACATGATACTGACGCCACAAGTAACCCCTAAGTGCCCCCTATGAAACTCTAACTCAACTCAATTCATGAACAAATATACCCCCTTAGAAGCGATACCACCTATAGTAATTATTTGTGTACTAATTTGCACATGTCACCATTTTGCATGCAACACTGTTAGTCCTTTGTCCCACCATGCATTAAGTTCTATTTATGGTGCGTTAGCCTACCTTATTTCTGTCAATCTCTCTCTCACCTACACATGCCATATTTTCCCTAGTCCCTATATTCACCATATAGAGGCTCCTACTACGTGCTAGGACATATTCTAATAAGCAATGACCTAGCCGTTTTAAAATTAAGATAACAACAATGTTTACACTAGCTGACAGGCCGTTTGGAATAATCAGTTACTTCTGAATGGACAATATCCCTTCGAATCCTTCCAAAGATCTCTCATTGGCGGTAACCACCAGCAAAATACACTATAAGAAGGGTGTGTGGGTAACCGACCAATGAACGTCCAAGATGAAGCTACGTCAGTGAACCACGGCGAAACGTGTTGACGTCACTACGCTGCCCAGTCTATGCATTACGGGCACGGCGGAGAGTGTACAGTGGTCAACTTTAGCAGGGAGCTCACGATCGCTGCGGGCTCCAAAGGCGATGGATACCTAATAGACAGCTACAGGAATTACCCATTTACCGGGATCGTCGCAGCCGAGCTAATTAGGAGGTACCTGTCCAGCGTTGACGGATTCTCCCTGCAGCCATCCAAAGGACACCCTATATGAGATATGGGACGCATCGGTACACAAGATTTGAGGATCACAGCACCCTGGAGCGGCGCAGCTATGATGTAGATCAGGGGTCCTCAAACTATGGCCTGCGGGCCGAATACGGCCCGCCAAGGTCTTTTACCCGGCCCTCCCTGCCTTTCGGGCACTGGAGCCCCAACAACGGTCCGCCCCGAGAGATGCTTTCCCTGCGGACCCCGCTTCATAGGGGGAACGGTACTAATTTTCGGGTACTGTCTAGAGTGGGGGCGGAGACACAGAGCCCGCTCCAGCGCGGGAAAGCTTCACAAGGATTCTTCTCGCGGATGCCTGTTCATAGCGCTAAGTCCCGCGCTGCTCCTCTCACTAATCCCCGTGCACTGGACAGGCTGGCTGCATTACTGGGCACAGATCACGCTGCATTGCTGGGCACAGATCACTTTGCATTGCTGGGCACAGATCACGCTGCATTGCTGGGCACAGATCACGCTGCATTGCTGGGCACAGATCACACTGCATTGCTGGGCACAGATCACTCTGCATTGCTGGGCACAGATCACTCTGCATTGCTGGGCACAGATCACTCTGCATTGCTGGGCACAGATCACTCTGCATTGCTGGGCACAGATCACGCTGCATTGCTGGGCACAGATCACTCTGCATTGCTGGGCACAGATCACTCTGCATTGCTGGGCACAGATCACTCTGCATTGCTGGGCACAGATCACTCTGCATTGCTGGGCACAGATCACTCTGCATTGCTGGGCACAGATCACGCTGCATTGCTGGGCACAGATCCCTCTGCATTGCTGGGCACAGATCACTCTGCATTGCTGGGCACAGATCACTCTGCATTGCTGGGCACAGATCACTCTGCATTGCTGGGCACAGGTCAGGCTGCATAACTGGGCACAGATCAGGCTGCATAACTGGGCACAGGTCAGGCTGCAAAACTGGGCACAGGTCAGGCTGCATAACTGGGCACAGGTCAGGCTGCATTACTGGACAATGGAGAGGCTGGCTGCATTACTGGGTACAGGACAGGCTGCATTACTGGGCATAGGTTAGGCTACATTGCTGGGCACAGATCAGGCTGCCTTGCTGGGCACAGATCAGGCTGCCTTGCTGGGCACTGATCAGGCTGCCTTGCTGGGCACTGATCAGGCTGCTTTGCTGGGCACTGGTCAGGCTGCATTACTGGTCAGGCTGCATTACTGGGCACTGGTCAGGCTGCATTACTGGGCACAAGTCAGGCTGCATTACTGGGCACAAGTCAGGCTGCATTACTGGGCACAAGTCAGGCTGCATTACTGGACACAAGTCAGGCTGCCTTGCTGGGCACTGGAGAGGCTGGCTACCTTGCTGGGCACTGGAAAGGCTGGCTGCCTTGCTGGGCACTGGAGAGGCTGGCTGCCTTGCTGGGCACTGGAGAGGCTGGCTGCCTTGCTGGGCACTGGAGAGGCTGGCTGCCCTGCTGGGCACTGGAGAGGCTGGCTGCGCTGGTGGGCACTGGTCAGGCTGGCTGCGCTGCTGGGCACTGGTCAGGCTGGCTGCGCTGCTGGGCACTGGTCAGGCTGCATTGTTGGGCACTGGTGAGGCTGCATTGATTCGGCCCCCCAACAATCTGAGGGACAGTGGACTGGCCCCCTATTTAAAAAGTTTGAGGACCCCTGATGTAGATGGTAACGTACAGCTATACCAATATAATTAAGTATCATTGCAACTTCACTGCAAGCAACAATAACAGATTATATAGCGCTACCATCACTAACTAAATCTACCAATAAGTGTTGATTGAAAACTCATGATCCTATCTCCTGCCAGATGCTAGTCTGAATCAGGAACTCCTATACTTCTGATAAGGATTGAATAATGACTCACTGACTATTGTCTTGCTATTAATATTACTACAGGATTATTTGTCTTTACCCTCCTTCATTTGATAATGGAGTAATATTTATATTAAAACCTCAATTCAATAGATGCCAATAGGAATTGCAATCCAACCCCGGTTCAGCACAGGTGCCTTCCTTCCACTGCACTCTCCACCCTCCAATTTGCATTTTGCCACGGATGACCGCACTTTAAAACTTAAAATTAAATAGAATAATTATTCTTAGTGGACACCATCGTACCACTATTTGACTAATTGACAGTCCTCCATGGCCACCGAGGTATAATGCAATATGCCCTGACTGGGTTAGCTATATATGTTTTTTATGTAATGTCTGTCCTGTCTGTTTTGTTGTCTGCGGCCTTAATTGCACCATTGTTGTGATATTTACAGTAACAATTTTCATATGCGATTTTATGTTTCAGATGACTAAATAAAACTGATTTTATTTAAATACTAAGACCAATGACTACATTGTTGCTCATAGTAACCCCTTTTTTAAACCCATCTCTGTTGGGTTTGCTCCCTTCCCCTAACTCCCCTTTTTTACAGTGGACAAGTTATGGTTACAGCAACAATACCCTAACGGGCTAAGCACTACGTACGGGCATATGCAATTTTGTGACCCAGTACAGGTGATACTCACGCCTCCCTTTTCCCCCATCCCCCTATCCCTTTCCCCCTCCCGATTTTGTTTGATGCTGTTGCCTGGACAATTGCATTTGCTTTTGCTGACCAAGTCCCTGCCTGCTGCCTGAACCAGTGCTATCCTCCTTTGGTCAACTGTGCTACTAAAACCACAGGTAATCTTTTGTTTACCCTTTGTTCAGCAGAATGTATTTTGGGGTGTAATTCTTGGTATGTGCATGCTATGTCTCCCTAGAACACCTGACAGTGTTCCTTGTATGTGGCCAGACTGTGTAAAAGTCTCACACATGTGGTATCGCCATACTCACGAGGAGTAGCAGAATGTATTTTGGGGTGTCATTTTTGCTATGTACATGATATGTCTTGGAAATATCTTATAAATAGTCAACTTTGTGTAAAAAAAATGCGTTTTCATTTTTTTTCCACATTCTCCAAAAACTTCTGGAAAAAAGAAATGAACTGTTCAAAAGATTCATTATGCCTCATAGATTATACGTTGGGGTGTTAGCTTTCCAAAATGGGGTCATTTTGTGGGCGTTTCTATTGTCCTGGTGCTCCAGGGCCTTCAAAAGTGTAATAGGTGGTTGAGAAATGAGATGTGTAATTTATGCTCCTAGAATGCCTGAAGATGCTAATTCAATGTTGGGCCTCTGTATGTGGCCAGGCTGTGTAAAAGTCTCACACATGTGGTAACCCCATACTCAGGAGGAGTAGCAGAATGTATTTTGGGGTGTCATTTTTGCTATGTACATGCTATGTGTTGGAAATATCTTATAAATGGACAACTTTGTGTAAAAAAAAATGTGTTTTCATTTTTTTTCTCACATTTTCCAAAAACTTCTGGAAAAAAATGATCTGTTCAAAAGACTCATCATGCCTCATAGATTATACGTTGGGGTGTTAGCTTTCCAAAATGGGGTCATTTTGTGGGCATTTTCATTGTCCTGGTGCTCCAGGGCCTTCAAAAGTGTAATAGGTGGTTGAGAAATGAGATATGTAATATATGCTCCTAAAACCCTTGAATGTGCTATTTCATCATTGGGCCTCTGTATGTGGCCAGGCTGTGTAAAAGTCTCACACATGTGGTATTGCCATACTCAGGAGGAGTAGCAGAATGTATTTTGGGGTGTCATTTTTGCTATGTACATGCCATGTGTTGGAAATATCTTATAAATGGACAACTTTGTGTAAAAAAAATGCGTTTTCATTTTTTTTGCACATTTTACAAAAACTTCTGGAAAAAAATGAACCATTCAAAAGACTCATTATGCCTCATAGATTTTTCGTTGGGGTGTTAGCTTTCCAAAATGGGGTTATTTTGTGGGCATTTCCATTGTCCTGGTGCTCCAGGGCCTTCAAAATTGTAATAGGTAGTCAACAAGTTAGATGTGTCATTTATGTTCCTAGAACACCTGATGGTGCTCCCTGCATGTTGGGCCTCTCTATGTGGCCACGCTGTGAAAAAGTTCCACACCTGTGGTATTGCCATACTTAGGAGGAGTAACAGAATGTATTTTGAGGTGTCATTTGTGGTATACACATGCCATGTGAGAGAAATAACCTATTACAATGACAATTTTGTGGGGGAAAAAAAAGAATTGTGGGAAAAAATGACAACATCAAAAACCTCGCCATGCATCTTACTAAATACCTTGGAATGTCTACTTTCAAAAAAGGGGTCATTTGGGGGGTATTTGTACTTTCCTGGCTTGTTCGGGTCACAAGAAATGAGATAGGCCACCAGTAAAATCAGGTGTGATCAATTTTTTATGATTTGCACCACAACTTGTAGACTCTATAACTTTCACACAGACCAAATAATATCCACTAATTTGGGTCATTTTTACCAAAGATATGTAGCAGTAGAAATTGTGGCAAAAATTTATGAAGAAAAATTAATAATTTGCAAAATTTTATCACAGAAACTAAGAAAAATGCGTTTTTTTCCCCCAAATTTTCTGTCTTTTTTCATTTATAGCGCAAAAAATAAAAAACCCAGAGGTGATCCAATACCACCAAAAGAAAGCTCTATTTGTATGAAAAAAAGGACAAAAAATTCATTTGGGTACAGTATTACATGCCTGCGTAATTGTCATTCAAAGTGTGAGAGCACTAAAAGCTGAAAATTGGTCTGGTCACGAGGGGGGTTTAAGTGCCCAGTTGTCAAGTGGTTAATAAAGACTTAGTTAATTTTGATAATACTGGTTCTCCTTGAAGAAATTCTTTGGATTCCTTTACTTTTTTCTATATGCTGTCTTTGAATTCAGAGGAACGCACCTCATTTTTTACTATTTTCTGAGGTGACAGTATTGTTGCCCTGGTTGAGGAATTGTAATTTTTAATTCCTTTCCTCCCTAGGCAACCTTATTTATAGGTGTAGCCTATAATAGTGACTATTTTATTTTTGTTACCATTGGAGATTGGCTGAATGTACACACAGAGCAGCGTCTCGGCTTGGGTGCCCCCATAGCAAGCTGCTTGCTGTTGGGGCACTCAGCAGGAGGGACGGGTCATAAGCGCCAGCGAGGTACCCGAGAAAAGGAGGATCTGGGCTGCTCTGTGCAAAACCACTGCATAGAGCAAGTAAGTATAACATATTTATTATTTTTAAATTAAAAAAAAACAAAACAAGACTTTAGTATCACTTTAAGGTGTGGTCACTGTGATTATTGTGTTGGTTTCATTTATATTTAAAGGCACAGTGCGGCATTAATAAGGTGCAGGCACTGTAATTATTGTGTTGATCTTTTTCACATTTAAAAAAAAATCCTGCTACATAGCTGAGAGGAGCCTGCTTTCCCTGCAGTGTGTGTCATTACAGCGAACCACCAAAGATACATGCCAAGTCTATCCACCAGTGGTGGCTCTTGTGAGCCCTGGCCTGCCGTCTTTTTTGGGGTCAACGCCAAAGCCAAACTCTGCATAGTACCCAAAATCTCTCTCCTTACTTTTCCAATAACAATTACTGCTTGCATCAGTGACTAGAAAACCTAACTAACCCTTTGGACCCAAGGCTGTGGGAGCCCATCTCTCAATACGTCTATGTACAATGTTTACAATGAAGAGACAAATGTTTTAAACACATCAAAACTGCTTCTTTGAAACTCCTGAGGAAGGAAACATACACTATAGAAAGAACTGAGTCTTTCTATGTTATACCGAAACATGTAGAGTGTCCTGTGCTGTTTTGTTTTCACTCCAGTGAGCTGACCCTTGGGTCTACTGGGATGATCTATTACAACACTATAGCAGTTAGATCACAATTGATTGTTGTCTCCTCCATCTCCTTGATCTTATATTGATTCTATGTTTGTAGATATTTTGCATATTTTGTAAACAATAAAAACTTTGTGATAATCTTTTTAAACAATACTACTACTATTCTTGCACCATATAATTATTTCCTGGTGTTGTACTGCCCATAATATCCCCCTTGGGGCACATACCCTCTTTTGGCTTTCTTCCTTATATATGGGATGTGGCAGAGACCCCCGGAAAAACTCAAACACAAAGTGCCACGCATGCTCAGAATAAATTAAGAGATGAAAGCTATTGGCTACTGCCCGTCTATAGTCCCAACGTACGTGTTTTACGTCACCGCGTTGAGAATGATCGGATTTTCCAACAACTTTGTGTGACCGTGTGTATGCAAGACAAGTTTGAGCCAACATCTGTCGGAAAAAATCCTAGGATTTTGTTGTCGGAATGTCCGATCAATGTCCGACCGTGTGTACGGGGCATTACATGCTATACTGAGGTCTTTTATATCCCAGAGACAGAGGAGCCACACAGAAGAGGTGTTAGACTTGTTAAATTTGCCCTTGATATTGCAGATTGATATTTCACTCTAATGCCACGTACACATGAGCGGACTTTTCGACTGGACTGGTCCGACGGACTGAGTCCGGCAGGCAATTCGACCGTGTGTGGGCTTCATTGGACCTGCAGCGGACTTTTTCGGTTGAAAATCTGACGGACTTTAGATTTGGAACATGTTTCAAATCTTTACGTCGGAACTCCGCCGGACCCAGTTCCTATCGAAAAGTCCGCTTGTCTGTATGCTAGTCCGACGGACGAAAACCGACGCTAAGGCAGCTATTGGCTTTTGGCTATCAACTTCCTTATTTTAGTCCGGTCGTACATCATCACGTACGAATCCGTCGGACTTTGGTGTGATCATGTGTAGGCAAGTCAGTTTGTTCCGAAAGTCCGTCTGAAGTCCGCCCAAAGTCCGTCGGATAGACTGCCGGACCAGTCCAGTCGAAAAGTCCGCTCGTGTGTACGCGGCATTAGAGCCATATGATGCATCTATTAATAGAATCTTAGTCACATTTATTGGGCTTTAGAGGTGAGTGATTGCACAAGGCCCAAGTCACACTCAAATTATTTTCCATAAATACTAATAATTTATACATGTGGATTATGCTAATGAGCACATTTGATTGACTATATTTGCAATGCAGTTAACACAACCAGGAATACATGATATAATTGTTGGAAAAAAGTGGATATTTCAGTGAAAATGGTGTGGGTACACTGTATAAAGGACCACATACCTAATGTGTGTATAAACCAAAAAATAGAAAAAGTAGGGGACCTTGAAGGTGATTAAATTATCAGGAAGTAACACAAACCAACTTAATATGGATATAATCACATCATTTTTTTGTACATTGTATATTTAAAAGTTAATATATTAAAAGCACTTCATAATTAAGTGTGTAATAAAGCCACTTAGAACAACAATAATATACATAGAAAACACCTTATGTGTAGTATACCCCTCCCCCCATGTATGGTTGAGACATTGTTGCAAAGATTATCAACATGCTGGGTTGATTTACTAAGATTCCCGGGAGGTACTGGGCGCTCTATGTGTAATAGCACCCAATTAAAGTCAATTAAGACTTCAACTGGGGAAAGCGCGTTATTGCCGGCGAACATGCCTGTCACATCAGCATATGCGGGAATTGTTGAAGTCAATGGAGCTCGAATCTGCAAAATCAAAAGTCCTCATTGAAGGCTTGTATGCAAATTATTGGCCAGAAAAGTGTATGGGGACCTGGGTACTGCCCTGGGGACATGTATCAATACAAAAAAAGTTTTTAAAGGAGCAGTGATTTTAATGATGCTTAAAGTAAAACAATAAAATGAAATATTCCTTTAAATATAGTGCATTGGGGGGTCCCCTTAGTCTGCCTGTAAAGTGGCGCATATGTGCCATGTGTAGAACATAGTGCAGCAATAATGACATTTCTAAAGAAAAAAATAGCATTTAAACAATGCTCGTGGCTGTAATGTATTGCCGTCTCCTGGCAATATAGATGAAAAATATGAAAAAAAACAGCGTGGGGTCCCCCCAAATCCATACCAGACCCTTATCCGAGCATGCAGTCTGGAGGTCAGGAAGGGGGGAGGGACGAGCGAGCGCTCTCCCCCGAACCATACCAGGCCACATGCCCTCAACATGGGCAGGGTGCTTTGGGGTGCCCCCCATGTTGATGGGGACAAGGGCCCCTTCCCGATAACCCTGTCCTGTGGTTGTCGGGGTCTGTGGGTGAGGGGGGTTATCAGAATCTGGAAGCCTCCTTTTAACAAGGGGGCCCCCAGATCCCACCCCCCCATATGAATGAGTATGGGGTACATTTTACCCCTACCCATTCACCAAAAGTGTCAAAAAGTAAAAACCACAAGAGACAATTTTTGACAATTCCTTTATCAAAAATGTTTTCTTCCTCCGGTCTTCTCCTTCTTCCTCCGGGCTTCTCCTTCTTCCTCCGGGCTTCTCCTTCCCCCGCTTCTTCCTCTGGCCTTCTCCTTCTTCCTCTGGTCTTCTCCTTCTTCCTGCGGCCTTCTCCTTCCCCTGCTTCTTCCTCCGGCTTCCTCTTCCCCCGCTTGGTCCTCCAGTCTTCCGCCACCACCAGCCCGCTGAAAATGTAAAAAAAGAATCTCCGATGCTGCAATGGAGCGGATGACGTCATTTAGAGACTCCGCTCCTTGTGACTTCACCGCCTGGGCATGATGGGTCCGTGATATCACAAGGGGGTGGGGTCTCTGGATGACGTCATCTGGTGGCCATGCCCCATAGTTATATATGAAGTGTGCACCATGGAAGCGGACAGATCAGCGTTCCGCAGCGTCGGAGGAGGGTCGTTTTTGTATCTTAAGCAGGTCGGTGGTGGCAGCATTGGCAGAGGAAGAAGAAGAAGACCAGAGGAAGAAGCAGGGAAAGGAGAAGACCAGAGAAAGAAGCGGGAGAAGAAGAAGCCGAGGAAGAAGGAGAAGGCCGGAGGAAGAAGGAGAAGACTGGAGGAAGAAGTAGTGGAAGGAGAAGACCGGAGGAAGAAGCGGGGAAAGAAGAAGACATCTTTAATAAAGGACTTGTCAAAAACTGGCTATTGTCTTTTATCACACTACACTACTTTTTTTTGGTAAATTGGAAGGGGTACAATGTACCCCATACTCATTCACATGGGGAGCGGGATCTGGGGGCACCCTTGTTAAAGGGGGCTTCCAGATTCTGATAAGCCCCCCACCCGCAGACCCCCACCAGCCAGGGTTGTCCTCATCATCGACATGGGAACAAGGTGCTTTGGGCTGGGAGACAGAGGTCCATGGCTTGAACCTTTGAAGGTAGCAGGGCACACCACTACCCTACTGAGCTGACCACAATCATGCATAGGAAATACATGTACTAATGTTTGTATATTTTAATTCTATACCTTAATGTTTTGTATTTGAGGCAATAATATTATGGTAACAACCATGCTCATGTGGCACTGGCTATTAGGCATTCACCTATTGTCAGCATATGCTGCTGATTAAGAAGTAAGCTGTGCAGTTTTTATTTTCACAGTATATAGCTGGTTACTACCCTGTTTCCCCGAAAATAAGACCTAGCGTGATTGTCGGTTATGGCTGCAATATAAGCCCTACCCCCCCAAATAAGCCCTAGTTAAAGTCCTTGTAGGTCTTATTTTCAGGGTAGAGCTTATTTTCGGGGGAAACAGGGTAGGGCTTATTTGGGGGGTAGGGCTTATATTGCAGCCATCACTGACAATCACGCTAAGTCTTATTTTCGGGGAAACAGGGTAAGTAAGGGGCCAGGATCCGGCTGCTGCGTCCTTAAAAAACGATGAGTCATCAGCTGTCAGCGAGGTTCCGAGTAACCAGCGGAGAGGAAGAACACATCAGTGGGAGAAGACGGCGGTAGGAGAAGATGGCGACGGGAGAGACGGCACCAGGAAAGACAGCGGCAGGAGAAGATGGCGGCAGAAGAGACAGCGGCAGAGAAGATGGCGGTGGAAGAGACGGCGACAGGAGAACATGGCTCAGAGCTATTTTACAAAAAAGGACAAAAACTGGCTCTTGTTTTTTTTTTACATTTCACTGCTTTTTTGGGTGAATGGGTAGGGGTATGATGTACCCGATACCCATTCACATGCGGGGCAGTATCTGGGGGCCCCTTGTCAAAGGGGCCTTCCAGATTCTGATAAGCCGCAGACCCCGACAACCACTGGCCAGGGTTGTCGAGTGGAGGCTCTTGTCCCCATCAACATGGTGCTTTGGTGGGGACCCCAAAGCACCCCCCCATGTTGAGGGCATGTGGCAAGGTACGGTTGTTCAGCCTGACCTCCAGGCTGCATGCTCGGATAAGGGTCTGTTATGGATTTTGGGAATTTCTTTTTAAATTTTGGCATGGAATTCCTCTTAAAATCTATGCCAGACCCGAAGGGCCTGGTTTTGATTTTGGGGGGACCCTACACCAATTAAAAAAAAAATTTGCATGGAGTTCCCCTTTAAAGTCTATGCCAGACCCTAAGGGCCTGGTATGGATTTTGGGGGGGGGGGACACCACGCCAATTTTTTTTACATTTTGGCGTAGAGTTCCCCTTAAAATCTATGCCAGACCCGAAGGGCCTGGTATGGAATTTGGGGGAGACCCCACGCCAAGTTTTGTTAAAACTATTGTTTTTGTGGTATTTTTTCAAAATTTGGTGCTTAGAGAGAATGCACATTTAGTTGACAAATTTCATGGCTTACCTAGTCCACAAAATAATTAGTAGAGCCCTGGGATTCAACTTTGGGGCATGGATTTTTTTTGTTTTTGTTTTTCTTGTGGGCTTTTTCTTCCCCTCCCCCATTACACTTTCTAATCAAGGACAAGCATGTGTGCACAACCAAATACTTTTATATGCAACTAGATTTAATAGAGATTTGAAGGGGTATGAATAGTTTGCACTTATAAAATATGTATTTTGAGTCTGCAAAAATCAAACAAAAAAAGCAAAAAACAATCAACTTTTTATTTCAACATTAATGTACTTGGGCCAAAAAATAAATAAAAGAAATGGAAATGATGCACCAGCATTTGACAATATAGTTAGAAGGGCCCTGCTCAAAAGAGCTTACAATCTACAAGGGTAGGACACAAAAAATAGACACATTAAACAAATCACATTAGAAAAGCAGGGATACAAATCAAGTTAATAACAACCATGACAAACCTTTGTGGTGATCAGAAGTTACATAGTTACATAGTAGGTGAGGTTGAAAAAAGACACAAGTCCATCAAGTCCAACCTATGTGTGATTATGTGTCAGTATTACATTGTATATCTCTGTATGTTGCGGTCATTCAGGTGCTTATCTAATAGTTTCTTGAAGCTATCAATGCTCCCCGCTGAGACCACCGCCTGTGGAAGGGAATTCCACATCCTTGCTGCTCTTACAGTAAAGAACCCTCTACGTAGTTTAGGGTTAAACCTCTTTTCTTCTAATTTTAATGAGTGGCCACGAGTCTTGTTAAACTCTCTTCTGCGAAAAAGTTTTATTTCAATTGTGGGGTCACCAGTATGGTATTTGGCTTGGTAATAGGCTACAATTAGTGCTAGTGGGGAAATGTTAAGGCTGATTATAGTCCTTACCCATGGAAAGTCCTCGCCCCAAACCCCCAAAAAGTTAAATGGCAGGATTATCATAAGCAAAAACAGACAAAATTAATACAAAAGCCAAAAAAGGCAGCGCACAAACTACATTGACACACAGCAGGAATGAATTAGCAGAAACCTTCCTTTTCATTTAAACCATTACATAGCAGTTGTAAGTCTAACGTGAGATTTAGAAGCAATCATCAAACAACCGCCTTAGTGGGGTGTGGGTCAGGAATTATGCACCCCCCAAAAAAATATCTAATTGTAACCCAATATGCACACTGCAAAGAAAGATTCAGGCCTGTTCTTAGGCCAAACACCCACCACAAATGCAGGTCTTTAAATAACCTAGCTAGGATTGCTCACACACACAGTAAAGGACACACCCACCAGTGTAATTGATTCTCTCTCTTCATGTAGGCTTCAAGTGCTCACACCTGTTCATCAGGCATACACACTCTTTGCAAATGAAAAAAATGCATCACCATAGATATCTGTGCAGGGTATACTTCAAAATAACAAATGTCCAAGGCTCGGAGGAACGGAGGAACACTGATCGGTCTCCTCCCCTTGTGCGTCCCCGCCCCCTACAGTTAGAAGCATTCCCTAGGAAACACATTTAACCCCTCCCCGCCCCCTAGTGGTTAACCCCTTCACTGCCTGTCACATTTACACAGCAATCAATGCAATTTTATAGCATTGATCGCTGTATAAATGTGAATGGTCCCAAAAATGTGTCAAAAGTGTCCGATGTGTCCGCCATAATGTCGCTGTCACGAAAAAAAATTGCGATCGCCGCTATTACTAGTAAAAAAAATAAATAAATATTTTTTTTTTAAAAATGCCATAAATCTATCCCGTATTTTATAGACGCTATAACTTTTGCACAATATACGCTTATTGCGTTTTTTTTACCAAAAATATGTAGAAGAATATGTATCGGCCGAAACTGAGGAAAAAATTTGTTTTTTTAAAAAAAAAAATTGGGATATTTATTATAGCAAAAAGTAAAAAATATTGTGTTTTTTTTCTAAATTGTCGCTCTTCTTTTGTTTATAGCGCAAAAAATAAAAACCGCAGAGGTGATCAAATACCACCAAAAGAAAGCTCTATTTGTGGGAAAAAAAGGACGTCAATTTTGTTTGGGTACAACGTCGCACGACCGCGCAATTGTCGTTTAAAATGCGACAGCGCTGAAAACTAAAAATTGGTCTGGGAAGGAAGGGGGTGAAAATGCCCGGTATTGAACCGCTTAAACAGTCTTAATCATTTTCTTATCTAAATCCATTTACAACCGCATTTAATTCGTATCCATACATGCTTTTAGATCTTAACCACTTCCGGACCGCCGCACGCCGATATACATCCTTAATTTGAAGGGGGATATGGTTGTTATGGCAGCAGCTAGCTGCCATAACCCCGGTATCTTCTTGTTCGGCCGGCGGTCCGGTTTCCGATAATAGTGGTCTCTGCGGTGGATTCACCGCAAGATCACTTTTATCTGCGGTGGGAGAGGAACCCCCCTACCGCCACGCTCCGGTGCCCTCCGCCGCTTACCGGACCTGTCGGCAGCAGTGGAGGCGATCGGATCTTCACCCTTGCTAGGCTTGGAGACGAGTAAGGGGAAGATGGCCCCCACCCATCTCCATAACAATGCAGGGCAGAAGCGACGTCAAAACGTCACTTCCGCCCATAGCTCTTAAAGGCAAAAAGCTTAAATGAAAATTTTTTTTTTATTATTGCATTTAAGTGTAGATATGAGATCTGAGGTCTTTTTGACCCCAGATCTCATATTTAAGAGGTCCTGTCATGCTTTTTTCTATTACAAGGGATATTTACATTCCATGTAATAGGAATAAAAGTGACACAATTTTTTTTTTTTTTAAACAGTGCAAAAATAAAAAATAAAAAGGTAAAATAAATAAGAATTTTTTTTTTTTAAACGTGCCCCGTCCCACCGAGCTTGCGTGCAGAAGCAAACGCACACGTGAGTAGTGCCTGCATATGAAAACAGTGTTCAAACCAGACATGCGAGGTATCGCCACGATCGGTAGAGCGAGAGCAATAATTCTAGCCCTAGACCTCCTCTGTAGCTTAAAATATGCAACCTGTAGAATTGTTTAAACTTTGCCTATGGAGATTTTTAAGGGTAAAAGTTTGTCCCCATTACACGAGCGGGCGTAATTTTGAAGCATGACATGTTGGGTATCAATTTACTTGGCATAACATCTTTCACAATATAAAAAAATTGGACTAACTTCACTGTTGTCTTACTTTTTAATTAAAAAAGTATATTTTTTCAAAAAAGTGTGCTTGTTAGACCGCTGCGCAAATACAGTGTGACAGAAAGTATTGCAATTTATTCTCTAGGGTGTTAGAAAAAAATTATATTGTTTGGGGGTTCTAAGTAATTTTCTAGCAAAAAAAAATGTTTTTAACTTGTAAACAACACATCTCGAAAAGAGGCTCGGTCCTTAAGTGGTTAAGATAATTGATTTGAATATATTTTCAATTTTGATTCTACATAAGGAAAAGTGAACTTATTAAACCTTTTGTTTCAAATACCATAAAAATATTTTCACCTCTATATATTTTCTTTTACCAAATAAATCAATCCCCTTAATATTCATAAATTCATAAATGTTACATTGTTATACAATCCTTTGAAATATGGATGTCACTTCAGAAATATATGTTTCATACTTTCCCTCCAAATTGTGTTTAGCATAAATCTATAATCCATACAACCTTTCAAATAACCTTGTCAAAATTTAAACCTAAAATATGTTTCTTAACTTCAATTCATTCATATATGCGAGATGATTTTAAAAATAAATACATATTACAATGTAAAGTTAGTCCTAACTTGTCTATATGTACTTTAAGATGTACTTTTATCTTAATTAACACCAGATGTTCCTCCTAACTAAAATGACTCTATTGTAAGGATGTTTAACCCTTTCAACTCTGTAAATACACTTAGGGGGTCATTTACTATAGCGCCGCTGCGCTAATTAGCTCTAATTGCCGCTAATTAGCTCTAATTGCCGCTAATTAGCACTAAAACGGTATTCACTATAGCGTTGGTGAGAGAATACTCCCAAATTAGAATTTACTATAGTTCCCTGAAACCAAATAGCACCCAAACCCTTACTCTGCTAAAACCTGGAGAATTGCACATGGAAATATATTGGTTAGAGCATGATATAATTGCCTAAATAGTACTGAAATATGTGGTATATTATTTAAAGATAATCTGCTTTTAAACTGTGTGAAAAAGTGATTTCTACACTGAAATATCTTTAAAAGTCTGGGTAGAGATAAATTCCCAGTTTTTGTACAACTAGGTGCCAACACAACTGCGTATGCTCAGACCTGCAAATAGCTCTAATTTTAGCTCCAGTGTCTTTTTTACAAGGCGCTCTAGTAAACACGAAAATGAGCACTGAGTAAAAGAGCATTTTTTGGAAGTGAAAATCTGCGCTATTATAGTCCAATGCAAGTTTTAGCCATTGATTCTAAAGGTACAATTGTAACTTTCACAAATAAATCCTTTTAATGTTGAGATGAAATGTATCTTTCTCTGAAATAAATTTTGCTTTGCAACATTGTTGCTTCTACTTAAAATATTTTGTTTTTAAGAATGCTAGAATGTGGAATGTTTTGATGTTTTGGTACAAATTATTTTTCTCTGTCGCTTGCACTTGTTACTCTCCATCTCACAACAATCTTTACCCAAACTCACACAGGTTTCTTTACAAACCACAAACAATACCATTGCTGATGCAAATTTAAAATGAGTCACAATTTTTTGTGCTTTTTATTATTTCTAAATAATCATAATTTGAGCCCAAAAAATGTGATATGTGTACCAACATCACAAATCAAAATGTAATTCCCAAAAATTTGAGGGTAATATCACTATTCTACACTGACCCACAAAAAAACACCAAATATCACAAAATAAATCAAGAAGAATAACTCTTGTGTAATGTAATTCCATCACCTGTATGTCCAAAGAAATGCAGTATTTATGAGTATTTTTGTGTAGGAGGATTCACATGTGTCAGCTCTGTGACCTAGAGGTTAGAGCTTCCGCTTAGCATCCCTGAGCGTCTGGGTTTGATTCCCAAACATGCTGCTTCATATAGAGAAGTTGTCTCATCTCCCAGGTCCTTAAACTAAATGTAGTATTTATGTGTAGGAAGGTCCCATCACATTGTAATTCTTGCCAGATACACTATCCAATCAAAAGTATTGGGACACCTGGCTTTACACACATGAACTTTAATGGCCACCCTTTGCAGTTGAACAGATTCTGGGAAGGCTAGGAAAGCTGTCCATAAGGTTTAGTGTGTCTATGGAAATGTTTGACCATTCTTCCAGAAGTGCATTTGTGAGGCCAGGCACTGATGTTGGATGAGAAGGCCTGGCTCGCAGTCTCTGCTCTAATTCAGCCAAAAGGTGTTCTATCAAGTTGAGGTCAGGCAGTCAAGTTCCTCCACCTCAAACTCACTCATCTATGTCTTTATGGACCTTGCTTTGTGCAGTCATGTTGGAACAGGAAGGGGTTATCCCCAAACTGTTCCCACAAAGTTGGGAGCATGAAATTGTCCAAAAAGTCTTGGTATGCTGATGCCTTAAGAGTTCCCTTCACTGGAACTAAGAGCCCAGGTCCAACCCCTGAAAAACAACCCCACACCATAACCCCCCTCCACCAAATGATTTAGACCAGTGCACAAAGCAAGGTCCATAAAGACATGACATGAGTGAGTTTGGGGTGGAGGAGCTTGACTGGCCTGGACAGAGTCCTGACCTCAACACAACAGAACACCTTGGGGATGAATTAGAGCAGAGACTGTAAGCCAGGCCTTCTCATTCAACATCAGTGCCTGACCTCACAAATGCACTTGAAATAATGGTCAAACATTCCCATACTCACACACACTCCTAAACCTTGTGAACAGCCTTCCCAGAAGAGTTGAAGCTGTTATAGCCGCAAAGGGTGGGCTAAATTAATTTTGAACCCTACGTACTAAGACTGGGATACCATTACAGTTCATGTGCGTTTAAAGGCAGGCGTCCCAATACTTAGGCCAATATATTGTATATTGCTTGTGACACTGAGCATGGCTATGGACTTAGGGCTGGTTCACACCACAGAGATGCAGAGAACACGTGTGAGGCTGCCTGCTGGTGTAGTGGGTAGTAATTCTGTCTAGGAGCACTGGAGTTGCTGGTTCAATTGCCCAACATGCTAATGCTTGTGTCAAAGTTTATATGCTCACCCTGTGTGGGTTTCACACTACAATCCTAAAACAGGTTGGCACTTTATTTGTCTCCTGTCAAAATAGTCTCTAATGTAAGAAAGTTAGTTTTGGACTTTATATTGGAAGCTCATTGCAGCCAGGGACTGATGTTAATGTTTGTTAGCACTAATCATGCCCAGGGATTTGGACATTTAAAATTGTAGAGTTTACACTGCACAGGTACATATGCTTAGAAAACTGTTGCTTTGTTTATGTGCATGCAAATGGACTTTGATCTTTGTCCTGTAGTTGGAGATTCGATGCACATAACCAAGGGCTAACACAGTTGCAAATAGTATTATGTGTTCCTGCCCATCAGGTGCAATCAATTTAGACATACACGAAGAGACAAATTGAAAGATACTGGTGGGCGTGTACTTCTATTGAGCATGTGTCAGTGTGCTAACAATACAACCTACCTTCAATAAAGGGCTGCAGTGGGGGGGGGGAGGGTTCATTTGGCCTGAGAAGGATATTGTGCCTATTGACAAACGCTCCAACTAGGGGCTGTTTGCTGAAATTCTTGTGCATTTTTTCAATCAAAAGTGGGTTTATGTGGCCATGCTGTCAATGTTGTGTATGTATTGTTCCTGTCTCGCCGTGCAAACATGGTTTGGGAGCATGCACTGACCTTCTACTCTTCTACTCTTTGATCTCATTGCATAATCATGTACACAGAAATGCAGCTTCCAGCAGAACATACCAATGTATGTATATGTGTGGTTTTGTGGGGTGGTGGCTGGTGTTAAATTTTGAACATGTGGCTTTTGTTAATATCATGTTGGAATGCTTTGTAAGAATAATGACTGTTAAGTATGTTTCTATAACCTTGCAGATAAAAATGTGATGTGTTGCCCGTTAGGCATGTGCAAGATGAAAAAATTTGTTTAGTTTCGTTTCGTTTTAATTCGTTATTTAATTAATTTAGTTTAGTTAGATTCGTTAAGTTCATTAAATTCGTTTTTCAAATCAGTTTCGTTTTCGACCGAATTCGAAAATCGGTCGAATTCGAAAATATTTCAACCGGATTCGATATTATTTCAACCGCATTCGAAAATATTTCAACAGCATTCGAAATTATTTCAACTGTATTAGAAATTATTTCAATCGTATTCGATAATATTTCAATCGCATTCGAAAATATTTCTACCGAATTTGATAATATTTCAACCGCATTCGAAATTATTTCAACTGTATTCAAAATTATTTCAATCGTATTCGATAATATTTCAATCGCATTTGAAAATATTTCTATTTTCGAATTTGATAATATTCAGATAATATTCAGATAATATTCCTCTTCAGCAAACCAGAAGAACGCTGCATGGTTTCGTGTCACCATGGCAGTAAAAGCTGTGAGAGGGATTGAGCGCACCCCAGACTGCATCCGTCATCGGTAAATAAAAATGATTACATTCTCTCTCTCTCTCTGTTTCTCCCAGAGGCGTATCTAGTGAAAATGGCACCTATGGCAAGCACTGAAACTGCGCCCCTGTCAAAAAAAAAAAACCGCTAATAAAACTACAAGTCTTTAACCACTTCAGAAGTCCTTTTTTTCCCATAAATAGAGCTTTCTTTTGGTGGTATTTGATCACCCCTGCGGTTTTTATTTTTTGCGCTATAAACAAAATAAGAGCGACAATTTTGAAAAAAACGCATTATTTTTTAGATTTTGCTATAATAAATATCCCCCAAAAATATATAAAAAACATTTTTTTTCCTCAGTTTAGGCCGATTCTTCTACATATTTTTGGTAAAAAAAAAAATCGCAATAAGCGTTTATTGATTGCTTTGCGCAAAAGTTATAGCGTTTACAAAAAATAATAATAATAAATATATATATATTATTTTTTATTCTATTCTGTTCTATTGTTACTCTATTCTATTCTATTTTTTTCTATTCAAATTTGAATTCATTCTATATGAATTTCAAATTTCAGAAGATGGCTATATATATATAAATATTACACATATATATATATATATATGTGTATAATATATATATATATATATATATATATATATATATATATATATATATATATATATATATATATATATATATATGTATAATATATATATATATATATATATATATATATATATGTATGTATGTGTGTATGTATATATATATATATACATATATATATATATGTGTGTATGTATGTATGTATGTATATATATATATATATATATGTGTATAATATATATATATATATATATAGTGTGTATAATATATATATATATATATATATATATATATATATATATATATATATATATATGTGTATAATATATATATATATATATATATATATATATATATATATATATATATATGTATGTATGTATGTATGTATGTATGTATGTATGTATATATATATATATATATATATATATATATATATATATATATATATATATATATATATATATTATTTATATATATAGCCATCTTCTGAAACTTGAAATTCATATAGAATAAATTCAAATTTAAATAGAAACGATTAGAATAGTAAAGAATAGAATAGAATAACAATAGAACAGAATAGAATAAAATATTATATATATATATATCTATCTATATATATTAGATATATATAGATAGATATATATATATATATATTCTATTCTGTACTATTTTTTTCTAATATATATATATATATATATATATATATTTTTTTTTTTTTTTTCTGATCTGATCTATTGTTTTTCTAAGATATTATTTTCTATTCTATTTAAATTCAATTTCATTCTATATGAAATTCGAATTTCGGAAATTTTTTATATATATTTTATAGATATTTATTAATATATATTTCCATCTATTGAAATTCGAAATTCATATAGAATGAACTCAAATTTGAATAGAAAAGATTAGAATAGAAAAAAAAATAGGACAGAATAGAATAAAATATAATACATATACACATTATATTTTACTCAATTCTGTCCTATTGTTTTTCTAGCCTATTTTCTATTTCTAGTCTAATCTTTTCTATTCGAATTCGAATTCATTCTATATGAAATTCGAATTTCGGAAAATGGTTATATATATATATATATATACACTACCGTTCAAAAGTTTGGGGTCACCCAAACAATTTTGTGTTTTCCATGAAAAGTCACACTTATTCACCACCATACGTTGTGAAATGAATAGAAAATAGAGTCAAGACATTGACAAGGTTAGAAATAATGATTTGTATTTGAAATAACATTGTTTTTACATCAAACTTTGCTTTCATCAAAGAATCCTCCTTTTGCAGCAATTACAGCATTGCACACCTTTGGCATTCTAGCTGTTAATTTATTGAGGTAAGCTGGAGAAATTGCACCCCACGCTTCTAGAAGCAGCTCCCACAAGTTGGATTGGTTGGATGGGCACTTCTGGCGTACCATACGGTCAAGCTGCTCCCGCAACAGCTCAATGGGGTTCAGATCTGTTGACTGTGCTGGCCACTCCATTACCGATAGAATACCAGCTGCCTGCTTCTGCTGTAAATAGTTCTTGCACAATTTGGAGGTGTGTTTAGGGTCATTGTCCTGTTGTAGGATGAAATTGGCTCCAATCAAGCGCTGTCCACTGGATATGGCATGGCGTTGCAAAATGGAGTGATAGCCTTCCTTATTCAGAATCCCTTTTACCCTGTACAAAGCTCCCACCTTACCAGCACCAAAGCAACCCCAGACCATCACATTACCTCCACCATGCTTAACAGATGGCGTCAGGCATTCTTCCAGCATCTTTTCATTTGTTCTGCGTCTCACAAACATTCTTCTTTGTGATCCAAACACCTCAAACTTGGATTCATCCGTCCACAACACTTTTTTCCAGTCTTCCTCTGTCCAATGTCTGTGTTCTTTTGCCCATCTTAATCTTTTTCTTTTATTGGCCAGTCTCAGATATGGCTTTTTCTTTGCCACTCTGCCCTGAAGCCCAAAATCCCGCAGCCGCCTCTTCACTGTAGATGTTGACACTGGTGTTTTGCGGGTACTATTTAATGAAGATGCCAGTTGGGGACCTGTGAGGCGTCTGTTTCTCAAACTAGAGACTCTAATGTGCTTATCTTCTTGCTTAGTTGTGCAACGCGGCCTCCCACTTCTTTTTCTACTCTGGTTAGAGCCTGTTTGTGCTGTCCTCTGAAGGGAGTAGTACACACCGTTGTAGGAAATCTTCAATTTCTTTGCAATTTCTCGCATGGAATAGCCTTCATTTCTAAGAACAAGAATAGACTGTCGAGTTTCAGATGAAAGTTCTCTTTTTCTGGCCATTTTGAGCGTTTAATTGACCCCACAAATGTGATGCTCCAGAAACTCAATCTGCTCACAGGAAGGTCAGTTTTGTAGCTTCTGGAAGGAGCTAGACTGTTTTTAGATGTGTGAACATGATTGCACAAGGGTTTGCTAATCATCAATTAGCCTTCTGAGCCAATGAGCAAACACATTGTACCATTAGAACACTGGAGTGATAGTTGCTGGAAATGGGCCTCTATACACCTATGTAGATATTGCACCAAAAACTAGACATTTGCAGTTAGAATAGTCATTTACCACATTAGCAATGTATAGAGTATATTTGTTTAAAGTTAGGACTAGTTTAAAGTTAGCTTCATTTAAAAGTACAGTGCTTTTCCTTCAAAAATAAGGACATTTCAATGTGACCCCAAACTTTTGAACGGTAGTGTATATATATATATATATATATATATATATATATATATATATATATATATATATATATATATATATATATATATATATATATATATATATAAAACCATCTTTTGAAATTCGAAATTCATATAGAATGAATTCAAATTCGAATAGAAAAGAATAGAATAGAGAAAAAAAAATAGAACAGAATAGAATAAAATATAATATATATACACATTATATTTTACTCAATTGTGTTCTATTGTTTTTCTAGTCTATTTTCTATTTCTAATCTAACCTTTTCTATTCTAATTCAAATTCATTCTATATGAAATTCGAATTTCGGAAAATGGTTATATATATATATATATATATATATATATATATATATATATATATATATATATATATATATATAAAACATATTTATATATATAACCATCTTTTGAAATTCGAAATTCATATAGAAGGAATTCAAATTAGAATAGAAAAGATTAGAATAGAAAAACAATAGAACAGAAAATAATCTAATATATATATTATATTTTATTCTATTCTGTTCTATTGTTTTTCTAGTCTATTTTCTTTTCTATTCTAATTCGAATTCATTCTATATGAAATTCGAATTTCGGAAAATGGTTATATATATATATATATATATATATATATATATATTAGAGGTCGACCGATATATCGGTCGGCCGATATATCGGCTGATATTTGGCTTTTTTTACTTAAAGCGGTTGTATACCCGCGTTTTTTTTTTTTTTTTTTCTATACCTGCAAGGGAAAAGGCATAATGAGCTAGTATGCACCGCATACTAGCTCATTATGATATACTTACCTTAGAACGAGGCGCCGGCATCTCATCCTGTCCACGCCGAGGGAGCTGACATCTCCCCTCGGCGTGTCTTCCGGGTATCGCGGCTCCGGCACTGTGAGTGGCCGGAGCCGCGATGTCGTCACTCCCGCGCATGCGCGCAGGAGACTTCTGCCCGGCAAGCTCCGGAGTTTGCCGGGCTGTCAGCCGAGAATCCCCTGTGCGCATGCGCTCCAGCGGCTCATTGCGAGGGGAATATCTCCTAAACCGTATAGGTTTAGGAGATATTTTTTTTACCTACAGGTAAGCCTTATTATAGGCTTACCTGTAGGTAAAAGTTAACAAAAAGGGTATACAACCACTTTAATCGGCATCAGCCGATTGTGCTGATAAAAAAAGCTG
Source organism: Lithobates septentrionalis (assembly GCA_037952835.1). Classification (NCBI taxonomy): domain Eukaryota; kingdom Metazoa; phylum Chordata; class Amphibia; order Anura; family Ranidae; genus Lithobates; species Lithobates septentrionalis. Next base: position 12,855,500 of record JBBDGP010000147.1, on the reverse strand, counting down.
ATTATAACTTCAGCGGGACTTGCAAATGACTTCTGTAATAGAAGTCAATGCAAGTTTCCTGACGTTATCTGTGGAAAGACTTCTCCTCCTCTGGGCAGCCTGCCAAGTCTGATAAGAAGATACATTGTATCTCTTCAGGTATTTTATCAATAGACTGAACTCTGTGTGTAGAAGTTCTCAGTTTAACCATTTAAAGACTAAATCTTTTCTGACACTTGTTGCTTACAAGTAAAAATCCTGTATTTTCTGCTAAAAAATCACTTTGAACCCCCAAACATTATATATATATATTTTTTTAGCAGAGACCCTAGGGAATAAAATAGCGGTTGTTGCAATATTTTATGTCACACGGTATTTGCGCAGTGGTCTTTCAAACGCAATTTTTTTTAAAAAAAAAATACACTAATGAAATAAAAAAAAAAAAAATAAGCAGTAAAGTTAGCCCTTTTTTTTTCGTCCAAAAATTTTGATTACCTGTTTTTGTGTATTTAATATTTAAGATATAGTTATTTTTTTTTAAATCTAAATTATACATACAAGTGAACTGATTGGAGGTTTGTTTTGTTTAATAAATGTTTAAAATGTAAAAAATTTTCTGTATCACTTATTACTTAAGGCTGCTTTCACACTGGAGCGGGCATGTGTTGACGGTAAAACGCTGCTAGTTTTAGCGGCGCTTTACCGTTATTTTAGCGGCGCTATTTGGCTGCTAGCGGGGCGCTTATAACCCAGCTAGCGGCCGAGGAAGGGGTAAATGCGCCCCTGAAGCGCTGCTGCCGAAACGCTTTGCAGGCGCTTCGGCAGCGGTGCGCATTCATTTCAATGGGCAGGAGTGGTGGTATACACCGCTCCAAAGATGCTGCTTGCAGGACTTTTTTTTAACATCCTGCCAGCGCATCGCCTCAGTGTGAAAGCACTCGAGCTTTCACACAGACTGCAGGGGAGCCGTTTTACAGGCACTTTACAGGCGCTATTTTTAGCCCAAAAGCGCCTGAAAAATGCCCCAGTGTGAAAGGGGTCTAACTGTTAGATTTTATGAGATGAAGGGAAAAAAAATCGGCCTAATATATCGGCCCAAAAAAAATCGGCATCATATATCGGCCATCGGCCACCGCGATTTCTAAATATCGGCATCGGCATCGGCCAGAGAAAAACCCATATCGGTCGACTTCTAATATATATATATATATATATTTATATATATAACCATCTTTTGAAATTCGAAATTCATATAGAATGAATTCAAATTCGAATAGAAAAGATTAGAATAGAAAAACAATAGAATAGAAAAGAATCTAATACATACAGTACCTGACCGCGAGATTGTGTTTCCAGCGCGATAGCATCGCGCTGGTTCTCGGCGACAGGGTACTGTGCATGTCGCGCTGGCTCACTCATCGGGAAAGGAAAACTTTGTTTTCCTTCCGCGATGAGTGAAAGCGAGTGGCCCGGTCTGCTGCCGCTGTCTTGCCGCCGCTGTCTCGCCGCCGTCTTGTCGCCGCTGTCTTGTCGCCGCTGTCTCGCCGCTTCTTCTCTTCTTCCCCGATGTTGACACGATGCTCTCTCCGGCTCGAATGCTGTGTGCGAGCTGCGGAGCCATTTATATAGGCGGTGACCCCGCCCCCTTACGACGTCATTGTCCCAGCATGCGCAGGGACTCTGGCGTCATAAGGGGGCGTGACCCCAGAGTCCCTGCGCATGCTGGGACAATGACGTCGTAAGGGGGCGGGGTCACCGCCTATATAAATGGCTCCGCAGCTCGCACACAGCATTCGAGCCGGAGAGAGCGTCGTGTCAACATCGGGGAAGAAGAGAAGAAGAGAAGAAGCGGCGAGACAGCGGCGACAAGACGGCGGCGACAAGACGGCGGCGAGACAGCGGCGGCAAGACAGCGGCAGCAGACCGGGCCCCTCGCTGGCAATAGAGATGGAAGAAGATAGCGGCGGGGCCCGGGAGAAGAGGCCGAACACCGGGAGAAGTCGGAAGGAGACCCCCCGAAGTCGGAAGAAGATCCCAGAGCTGACTAATAAATGACTCTTAAAACCTGTGTACTGTGTTTTTTTTATATTGACACTTTTCCCCAGGTGAATGGGTAGGGGTACCATGTAACCCAAACTCATTCACACAGGGTGGGGGGCCAGGATCTGGGGGCCCCCTTATTAAAGGGGGCTCCCGGATTCTGATAAGCCCCCCGCCCGCAGACCCCGACAACAACGGCCAGGGTTGTCGGGAAGAGGCCCTTGTCCTCATCAACATGGGGACAAGGTGCTTTGGGGTGGGGGGGCTCCCGCAGTGCGCCCCCTCCCCCAAGGCACCCACCCCCCCATGTTGAGGGCATGCGGCCTGGTACGGCTCCGGAGGGGGGGCGCTCGCTCGTCCCCACCCCCTCTCCTGGCCGGCCGGGCTGCATGCTCGGATAAGGGTCTGGTATGGATTTGGGGGGGACCCCCACGCCGATTTTTCCGCGAAGGGGGTTCCCCTTACAATCCATGCTAGACCTAAGGGCCTGGTATGCCCCTGGGGGGGAACCCACGCCGTTTTTTTCATTTAAAATTTGGCGCGGTGTTCCCGCCTCAGGATTCATACCAGACAGCTGTCAGCGCTGCCTTTCACTCATCGCGGAAGGAAAACAAAGTTTTCCTTAACCGATGAGTGAGCCATCTCGGCGCTGGCTCCTGCGACGGGGCTCGCATGTGTCAAATCTCGCCGAGAAATGCAGCGAGATTGACACAATATCGCGGTCACCTACTGTATATATATATATATATTATATTCTATTCTGTTCTATTGTTTTTCTAGTCTATTTTCTTTTCTTTTCTTTTAAAAATTCATTCTATATGAAATTCGAATGTCGGGACATGGTTATATATATATATATATATATATATATATATATATATATATATATATATATATATATATATATATATATAAAATTTTTCCTGATCTGTTCTATTGTTTTTCTATGATATTCTTTTCTATTATTTTCTAATCTATTTTAATCTTTTATATTCAAATTCGATTTCATTCTATATGAAATTCGAATTCCAGAAAATGGTTATTTATATATATATATATATATATATTTTTTTTTTTTTTTTTTTCTGATCTGATCTATTTTTTTTATGATATTATTTTCTATTCTATTTAAATTCAATTCTTTTCTATTGTTTTTCTAGTCTATTTTCTATTTCTAGTCTAATCTTTTCTATTCGAATTCAAATTCATTCTATATGAAATTTGAATTAGAAAAGATTAGAATAGAAAAACAATAGAACAGAAAATAATCTAATATATATATTATATTTTATTCTATTCTATTGTTTTTCTAGTCTATTTTCTTTTCTATTTGAATTCAAATTCATTCTATATGAAATTCGAATTTCGGAAAATGGTTTTTATATGAAATTCGAATTTTGGAAAATGGTTTTATATATATATATATGTATATATGTATATATATATATATTTTAGATATTTATTTATATATAACCATCTTTTGAAATTCGAAATTCATATAGAATGAATTCAAATTCGAATAGAAAAGATTAGAATAGAAAAAAAAATAGAACAGAATAGAATAAAATATAATATATATACACATTATATTTTACTCAATTCTGCTGTATTGTTTTTCTATTTTCTATTTCTAGTCTAATCTTTTCTATTCGAATTCATTCTATGTGAAATTCGAATTTCGGAAAATGGTTACATATATATATATATATATTATATATATATATATAATATTTATATATATAACCATCTTTTGAAATTCGAAATTCGAATAGAAAAGATTAGAATAGAAAAACAATGGAACAGAAAATAATCTAATATATATATTATATTTTATTCTATTCTGTTCTATTGTTTTTCTAGTCTATATTTACTTTTCTATTCAAATTCATTCTATATGAAATTCGAATTTCGGAAAATGGTTATATATATATATATATATATATATATATATATATATATATATATATATATATATATATATATATATATATATATATATAAAATATTTAAATATTCAAATTCGAATAGAAAAGATTAGAATAGAAAAACAATAGAATAGAAAAGAATCTAATAAATATATATATATATATATATATATATATATATATATATATATATATATATATATTATATTTTATTCTATTCTGTTCTATTGTTTTTCTAGTCTATTTTTTTTTCTTTTCTTTTAAAAATTCATTCTATATGAAATTCGAATGTCGGGACATGGTTTTATATATATATATATATATATATATATATATATATATATATATATATATATATATATATATATATATATATATATATATATATATATGTATGTGTATATATTTTTTTTTCTTGATATGTTCTATTGTTTTCTATGATATTCTTTTCTATTATTTTCTAATCTATTCTAATCTTTTATATTCAAATTCGATTTCATTCTATATGAAATTCGAATTTCAGAAAATGGTTATATATATATATTAGATATTTATTTATATATAACCATCTAGAATAGAAAAAAAAATAGAACAGAATAGGATAAAATATAATATATATACACATTATATTTTACTCAATTCTGTTCTATTGTTTTTCTATTTTCTATTTCTAGTCTAATCTTTTCTATTCAAATTCGAATTCATTCTATATGAAATTCGAATTTCGGAAAATGGTTATATATTTTTATATATAACCATCTTTTGAAATTCGAAATTCATATAGAATGAATTCAAATTCGAATAGAAAAGATTAGAATAGAAAAACAATAGAACAGAAAATAATCTAATATATATATTATATTTAATTCTATTCTGTTCTATTGTTTTTCTAGTCTATTTTCTTTTCTATTTGAATTCGAATTCATTCTATATGAAATTCGAATTTTGGAAAATGGTTATACATATATATATATATATATATATATATATATATATATATATATATATATATATATATATATATATATATATATATATATAACCATTATATATATATATATATAACCATTTTCCGAAATTCGAATTTCATATAGAATGAATTTGAATATATATATATATATATATAAATTGTTATTTTCCAATCTATTTTCCAATTCGAATTTATACTATTCGAAATTCGAATTTCAGAAGATGGTCATATTCTGTTGTATTTTATTAAAATTCTATTAAATTCTATTCTATTCTTTACAATTATTTTATGTTTATTCTATTGTTTTATTATTTTATATTCTATTTTATTGTATTCTTTTTTAGAAATCAATTTATATTTTTTCGAATTCGAGTCAAATAGATTTCAAATTTGTTTTCGAATCGAATATATTTCGAATTTGGTTTCGAATTCGATTCGAATTCGATTCGAATTTCGTCCGTGGGTTTTCGATTCGAAACATTTCGGATTCGTTTAAATTCGTTAGTATTGTAATTTGCTATTTCGGATGCATCCGAATGTCCGAATAATGAAAATTTCGTCCGAATTTCGATTCGGAACTAAACGGAATGCACATGTCTATTGCCCGTTATACACTGAAAGTAAAGCTGTATCCACTCTAAGGTTTAGACAAATTTTAGATTGTAAGCTCCTATGAGCAGGGCCCTTAAAACCCAATTGCTAACTGTTTTGCTAAATGTAGCACCATATATCCTGTAGAATTTTTTTTTAATTTTTTTTTAAGCTAGTAAATGAATGTACAAAATATTCTTTCTGCTGGCAAAATAAAAGTAAATTATTGAGCTTGTTTGTTGTTGTTTTTTTACTTTTTCTCTCTTTTCTTTCTTCTTTTTAATTAGTTTTGGGGGTGGTAGTTTTGGGTAAGTGCAAGATCTTTTACATATTCGGCTGCTTTCACACTGGATAGCGCCTGTAAAGAGCCTCTCCTCTCACTCCAGTGTGAACTGGCCCTGACCCTAGGTTTGCACCTATGCATTTTTTAGTGCGTTTTGCAGTTTTCAGAAACACTCTACAGTCCATTTAACATGGTTTCCTATGGTACTAGTTCACATCTATGCGTTTTGCAGCCAGTGCATTTTTGAAAATGGTCGGGGACTTTTTTCACGTGATTTGTGGGTAATAGATTTCAATAGCACTGCACCAGAAATGCAACTGTTGCGGTTGATGTGATTTTTGATGTGTTATTATGTGTTATATGTTACTGTATATAGCTGGTTGCTAACTAGGGGGCCGGGAAGCCAGCTGCCGCGTCCTAAACAACCAATGAATCTTCAGCTGTCAGTGGCTTCCCCACTAAAAGTACAAAAAAATGGCAGCCAAAATAAAATTTCAAAAAAACTGCATGGGGTCCCCCCAGGTCTATGCCAGGCCCTTCGGGTCTAGTATGGATCCATGCCAAAATAAAAATGGCTTAGGGTTCCCCCCATTACCAGGCCCTATGGGTCTGCTATGGATATTAAGGGGAACGCTGCACCAAAATTAAAAAAAAAATTGAGTGGGGGTCCCCCCAAATGCATAGCAGGCCCTTCACGTCTGCTATGGATATTAGGGGAACCCTGCGTCAAATTTTTTTTAAAAATGGCGTGGGGGTCCCCCCAAAATCCATACCAGACCCTTATCTGAGCATGCAACCTGGCAGGCCACAGGAAAAGAGGGGGGACGAGAGAGCTTCCGGAGAGAACTTCCTCCTGAAACGTACCAGGCCACATGCACTCAACATAGGGAGGGTGCTTTGGGGTCCCCCCAAAACACCTTGTCCCCATGTTGATGGGGACAAGGGCCTCATCCCCACAACCCTTGCCCAATGGTTGTGGGGGTCTGCGGGCAGGGGGCTTATTGGAATCTGGAAGCCCCCCTTTAACAAGGGGACCCCCAGATCCCGGCCCCCCTCCTATGTGAATGGCCATCAGGTACATTGTACCCCTACACATTCACCAAAAAAGCAGTAAAATGTGACAAAAGACAATAGCCGTTTTTTGACAATTCCTTTATTAAAAATGTCTTCTTCTTTCCCCGCTTCTTCCTCCATCTTCCCCCGCTTCTTCCTCCAGTCTTCTCCATCTTCCTCCGGCTTTTTTTTTTAAATTTTGGCACAGGGTTCCCCTTAATATGGATTTTGGATTTTGGATTTTGGGGGGGGGGGAGCCCTACACCATTTAAAAAAAAAATTGGTGTGGACTTCCCCTTCATATCCATACCAGACTCGAAGGGGGAACCTACACCGTTTTTTTCTTTGACTTTAATTCTATATTGCTGGGAACCGGCAATTCATTACAGCCGCAAGCAATTTTAAATTAATTTTTTCCTTTAGAAATGTCATTTTCCTGCGGTACAGTAATAAACACGGGAAAGGTGCACTACTTTACAGGCATACTATGGACACCCCCCAGGCACGATATTTAAAGGAATTTTTAATTTTTATTGTTTCACTTTAAGCATTACTACAATAACTGCTCCCGAACAAATGTCAGTTTTAAAAACATTTTTTCCAATTGATACATGTCCCCTGGGTCAGGACCCGGGTCCCTATATACTTTTTTGGCAAAGAACTTGCATATAAGCCTGCAGTGAGAACTTTGGATTTTGCAGGTTCGAGCCCCATTGACTTCCACTATTCCTGCATATGTGATCTGACAGGCATTTTTGCCTGCAATAGCGCAGCTTTCCATTTGCACTAGCACTCAGTTTCTGAGAGTTTAAGTCTTACTTGGCCTTATTTCGGCGCTATTTTCTGGGACTGCAGGATCATTTTCCGGCACTATAGTAAATGACCCCCTTAATGTGATTGTAAAAGTTGATGTGTAAAAAATATTTCATCTTGATATGATAAACATATCATGTCACATAAAAATGTATATATATATAAAACTGCAATATATCTAATGGATACATTATTTCATCAGTAGTCAAAAGTCAATTGTTTTTAGAAATTTCTCTCTGCACTGTGTAAATCTGGAAAAACTTTATTGAACATAAAAAGACAACAATAATTATAACAAATGAATCTCGTGTGTCAAAGCTTCTCCCAGAACTGATATTCTTAAGCTTTAAGGGTTTGTTTTCATCTGGAAGGTCTAGAAATATCACATTTCTCTTTCGGTGACTTACAAGTCAGATCCCGAAATAGAATGCAGTATCATTATTTTGAATTTACTAATACAAAATATACCTTCATCATTTACTTATTCATTTTACATATCACAATCCTGATATTTTATCATGACATAAAAGACATATTTTAGTAATAACATTTCTAATTACCTTACTTTGTCTATTTCTCTTAAACTGGCCTATACTTCTTATGTTATTATTCTGTGTATTTTAACTATAACAGGACGCAAGTTTTCCTTTTTGTCATGATTTGAAACCTTGTTTTCACAAACAAACAAAGGTTTCAAATCAACCCAGTAGACTGAAGTGAACTGTGTCCATTCACTTCTCCTCTTTAAGATTTAGAGTCATGCGTGCTGTACTCTAATTTTTGGCATCTATCCATTCAGCATTTTCTGTAGAATTATTGCTGAATAACATAACCATTCTTTGGGTAACACATAGGAAGACCTGCTGAATGACTGTTAATAGCATTAACAAACACTGGCTTAAAGCCTCTCTCAGCACTTGTTCTAAAAATACCATTTACAGTCTTTCTGAATACATTTGTACAAACATTTTTTGAATATAGCTGAGAATGTTCTGTTACCAAATATACCTGTAAAGATTTAAATTGTAAAGTTTTAAAAAATGGGCAATATTTGTCATATAGTTATCTTGAATTAATTCTCTCTAGAAGAAGTGTTAGTGATAGATCAGGTGTCTGTAATATGATCTTACTAGATCTCACAATCTTTTCTGTTACTTTGACAGCAAAATAAACACTTAACAATTGCTTCATATGTGTGTCAAAGGTCTTTTACATATTTGTCAACCTCTGGAGAAAAAGCCTATTTTCTGATCACATTTTTTAATTGAGACAAAGTTACTGCAATTGAATTCTCGGATACATCAGTATGCAATACAACAGGATATGACAAACCAACTTCTATTGCATTCAATGAAGGAACATTCTGCAGATCCCTTTTCAACATTTCAAAGGCATCTGTCTGGGTTTGACCCCATTGATCAAACACATCTTTTTGTCTCTAAAAATCAAATAATGGTTTAACTTTATCATCACATTTCTGTAAAAACTCTTTGCAACAGTTTACTTTGCTCAAAAATTGATATAATGCCTTGTAAGATGTTGGAATTAGAATAGCAGAAATGTTTCTAACTTTTTCCTGTGGTAACCATCTCTGTCCATGACTAATTTGCATATGAAGGAATGCTACCTGACTTTTCATCAACTGAACTGACTCTGTGTTCAATTTCAGCCCTGAAGTTTGTAACAGAGTAAATAACTCAGACAAAAGGGAGACATGTTCCTCTATACCAGTGATGGTGAACCTTGGCACCCCAGATGTTTTGGAACTACATTTCCCATCATGCTCAACTATTGTCAGAGGAGTTCTCCGAATAGATTGGCTATTGGGCGCTCCAGTGTGCACCGGTTTGCGCCGGTCCACGCCGCTGTGCGGGCGCGCACGGCGCCGCTGTGCGGGCGCACACGGCGCTTGGCGTCAGCCGCCCTATTTAGTCTGCTGGAATCTTCTGCTCGGTGCTGTCCGATCTGCAGCTCCCAGTTCCTGACTTCCTGTTTCCTGTTTGCTTCCTGTTTGCCTGTTTGATCGCCTAAGTGACCCCAGCCTGCCTTTGGACTTCTCTTGTTATCTGCCTGCACCTGACCACGGCTTTCCTTGACTACGACTCTGCCTACTCCTTTGTACCACGCTGCCCGCCTGCTGCCAACCCTGCCTGTGACCTGGACTTTGAGCCTGCCTGCTCCTCTGTACCTCGCTTACCGTTTGTTGCCAACTCTGCCTGTGACCGGACCAGCCCACTTTGCTCCTGCTCTGCACCAGCTGCCTAGACCCTTACTTTCTAGGACTTCCAGACCATACGCATCAGGATCCTGGGCCTTACCTCCGCAAGTCACCTGCCAGGCTCTCTTACCACTCTGCGCTCCTGTGCCTTCTGTTTACACTACCAGGGGCCGGGAACCAGATACGTACGGGAGGCCTCCCCTGCTATAACGGGTTCGTCAGTCAGGTACGTGTAAGTCTGACAACTATACTGCAGAGTGCATGAGAATCATGGGAAATGTAGTTCCAAAACCTCTGGGGTGCCAAGGTTCGCCATCACTGCTCTATACTCTGTAGACAACAAAAACTTGTCCACATGCTGGAAAATACATTCTAGTCTAGAGAATTTTGATAATACTTTCTGTAAACACTCGTGCATTATACCGTCACTAATGTCCAATCCTGAAATTATTCTAGTGAATGCATAGGTTTCTTTTTTAAAGCTGAAGGCACATTTATATTGACAGCTTTTAGCTAATGATATAGAAAAATTACTATTGGCAATTTCCAGTACAGAAAATACTTTGGCCTTGGCATCCAGGTGTGACATTAAATTTAAATTAGGAACAATAGGTTTGTTATTTGTAATGCATTTATTCAGTGATCTTAAATAAACTGATAAAGAATACGAATTATCAGCATTCTTGATAGGCCAAGTAAAATTATTTACCACTGATTGTGCTTTCTTTATTATTCCTTGTTGTAAAAATTCTTGTACAATGTCAGAAATGGGACCTATTGATTCTTGTGGCAACTTATATTGAATTTGGGGTTCAGGTTCTCTTCCCTCAATTTCTATATCTTTAAACAAACCTGTATCAATTTTGGTCTGACTCCAAAGACTTTTATGTGATTGAACCAACTGTTCCAATACGAGATTGGTTTCTGTATGTGGCCAATTATAATCTGAAGACATGTCAGCGACTGCTGTACAAATACTTCCAACATTACTGTAGATGGAAGGATCTATTAGCATAGATTTAGGCCAAGATGAATCTTTCCATATAGTAGAATTACTTAAATCAATAATCCAATTTAGTTTACTAATCAAATCCATGCTTAAAATATTCTCTGTATTTTTACAACACCATTGAAACCAATTAAATTACATTTTGGATAATTCATATTCACAGGTAATTTGTGTTTTGTTAAACTGAGTTCAGCTCCTAAATCTATTAACCATTTTGTTTTCCTACCATTTAATAAACCATGTAACCATGGCCTTCCGCCTTCATCTATTACAATTGGAGCAACATAATTTAATATTGGAGGAGTCTCAGAAACTTTTTTTAATCCCAATTTTGGCAATGGAAGTAATTCATCTCTCTCTTTGTCAGCATTGTTTGTCATATTGATTGAACTGTCATTAACAGTCAGTTTAGTGATCTGTTTGACTTCTGAGGCATAAGGCAAATCAATCAACCTATTGTTTGGACAAGGATGAATAAATTGCTCAGAAATGTCCTCATTTTCTAATTCCAAAGTTTTCCTTTGTGAATCTAATTTATATTTTAAACATTCTTTCTGTACATGGCCACATTTCTTACAATGTAAGCAAATAACATTTCCTGTCTGCTCTGAAACTTTGATTTTGCCTGTGACATGTATCTCACGATATATGGGTGTGGCCATACATGTGGCAACTCTCTGGTTGCCATTTTGCTTTTGTCTGTCTAAACTTTGTGTGCATACTGCATCTTTATTCATTAGTTTTGTTGTAAGCAAAACTTCCTGATCCTGGTCATCAATCTCTATAGACCGCATATCTGGTACAAAAGACTTCTGTTTAGAGTCTGCACTATCATTAATCTCTAAACTCTTGCTTGACTGTGCTTTAGAATTTACACAAATTCGTTTTACATTATTCTGTAATTCAGACAACTGAATATCTTTTATTTTAATTGCACTTTGCAAATCATCTATTTGCTCAGTCAAAATCTGAAAATTAACACATACACTGTTATCCTGCTGAGTCTTTGTTTTCCCTTTTGTACAAACAATATTCCTTTTAGGAACTCCTAATATCATTGTGTCAAAAACTTTAACTAACTTTATCACATTTCTAACTTGTTTGCTGAATCGCTTAAAAGTAAATTTAGCTTTTTGTATCTTAATATTAGCCTGTAAGCATGCATTGATCATGTAACACCATAATTCATCATCTTTAACAAATTTTGACAGATTTTTGAATTCTAATTTATTCCCACTAGATAATTCATCAATAAAATTCATTACCTACCAATTTAGTACAGACTTCCTTCATGAAACACGCGTTCCCTCTCTTGGCGGGAAATTACATCATCATGAAACAGAGTTTTCTTGCACGTGCACAAACGTCTCATTAATTCTAATAATTCTATGATTCCAGGTTCATTCGATGATGACAAAAGTTCATTCGCTGTTTTTATTTCTCCTGGAAGCTTGACTGCATAGTCAATGCTTGTGCTTGCATTCCCTCACGGCAAGCGGAAGGAGAAATAATTTAAAAATGTTCGATATTCAGACAAAATTAAATTGGCTAAGGCTCGCCATTGTTAAAATAAAGTTATTATGGTATTATTACTGATATTCTGTAAATTATCTTGATGAGGAAAGTCCAAGAAAATCCATTCAGTTCTTGTGTAAAAACTCAAAATTTAATTTAATAATAAAATAGCAAAATATTACATGAACAATATCAAAATGTAAAATGTAAAAACATCAATACAATTGATGTAACATCAATATTGTAATTATATTCTTAAGATGAAAATTGAATCAAATGTGTGTCTTTGTGTGTGTGTGAAGTTTCCTTGTGGTGTGTCTGAAGCAAATCAGCTTAACTGTCCTTCTGTTTCTAGCTTTTACTCCTAAAATCTGGAGTGGGCAAGAACAATGTGTGAAACCATTTAACGTATAGGATATAACTTCTTGCACATCTAAATCAAATACTACATAAATCAGTATGCATATTATATTCATTGAAAACTCAATGTTCTCATTAATATCCTAATCAAGAAATATTGTAGTATAAAGAACTTATCTAATCTTAACTAAAACATTAACCTTTAAATAATTGGAAATGTGAATCCTTCCTTCTCCATCTGTGATGGGGGAGGTAAGAACTAATTATTACCATATGTGAGTGTCAAGGTACTACTGCTGTGAGCCCACAGGTGAGCAGGTGACACGGGATCCCCCAGGGTGTAGAGTTTAAGGGCCAGCCAGTATTCTGCCAGGGACCCCCTCACGAGGGTTTGGGCTTAGCTGCGTGCTGACCCCAGGCCACGGCCCCCAGGTTCACCCTACTCGCTAGGTGAGTACCAGAAGACACTGTCAGGCATGGATGGATGGATGAAGCAAAGGAGAGCCGATAGCGAGCCAAGGTCAGGGCGGGCAGCAGACAACGTAATCAGTAGAACTAGCCGAGTCGGTACACAAGAGATCAGTTCACGAGAGGTCAGGTTAAAGCAGGTTACATGAAGGGAGCTCAAAAACAAGTGTTGCTCAAGCAACCAGAAACTGGTCTGAATGGAATTTAAATAGAGAAGCACATGGGAGGCTGGACAGGAAGTAGCAGGAAGGAAGTATATAAAAGGCAACAGGTGAAGCCGGTGACACCAATAACTGCTGAGTGCAGCAAGAGCTTAACACAAGCTGTGTAACAGGAACCAGCTGACCTACAGCAGTAACAGGTAAGACACAGATCAGCACCACAGCCGATCTGTGACAGTACCCCCCCCCCCGCTTGCGAGGTCCCCCTACACATTTGGGGGCTGGCTTGGAGGGAAATTTCCGATGGAATCTGGTCACCAAGCGTGGGGCTGAGACATCAGTAGCAGGAACCCAAGACCTCTCCTCTGGACCATAGCCCTTCCAATCAGATAGAGTAGAGTAGCTTCCCTCGGGAGTATTTGGAGTCCAATATTTCTTTAATCTCATACTGATCCGTGGTATCAGCCACAAGAAGGGCGAGAGAACCGATTGAGGACCAGTGGCCTGAGCAGGGAGACATGGAAGGCGTTGGGGATCCTGGGATGAGAGGGCAGATGGAGCTTGAAAGCAACTGGATTGATCTGACGGAGAATGGGAAATGGACCAATTAAGCAAAGGGAAAATTTCATTGAGGACACCCGGAGTCGGTTGTGCTTGGTAGAGAGCCAAACTCTATCGCCAGGCAGGAACTTAGGAGCCGGATGGCGATGACGATCTGCTGCCGTTTTATGTCTGGAAGCAGCTAGATTCTCAGAGACTTCTTTCCAGATTGAGTTGAAGGACCTTTGGGTTTCAGCTGCTGCTGATACAAGAGGAGAAATGGGAACAGGAAAGGGAACAGATGGATGCTGCCTGTAAACAGTGAAGAAGGGAGATTTTCCAGAACTGGCATTGGAGTGATGGTTTAAGGCAAACTCTGCCCAGGGCAAATGGTCCACCCAGTCATCTTGGTGAGCTGAGATGAAGGCACGGAGAAAACGTTCTACATTTTGATTGACACGTTCCATTTGCCCATTGGACTGGGGTTGAAAGGCAGATGAAAAATCCAATTTAATCCCAAAGGAGCTGGCCAAGGCTCTCCAAAATCGAGCAGTAATCTGCACTCCTCTGTCAGAGACGATATGTGAAGGCATCCCATGAAGACGAAAGATCTCCTTAATGAAAGTTGTGGCAAGACTGGGAGCAGAAGGTAGGTCTGGGAGAGGAATCAAGTGACACATTTTGGAGAACCGATCCACCACTACCGAGATGACTGTAGAACCTGTTGAGGGGGCAGATCCAAGATAAAATCCATGGAAATTACAACGCCAAGGTATATTGGGACTGGTAAGGGCAGAAGCAACCCAGCTGGGGCAGACGTGGAAGATTTGGATAGTACACAAACCGTAGAAGCTTGAACATATTCCTTGACATCCTTACAAAGAGAAGGCCACCAGAAATGAGGCTGAAGAAGGTCACAGGTACGAGGTATGCCGGGATGTCCAGAGAACTTGGAGTCATGTGCCCAAGCAAGGAGTTTGAGACGAAGTGCGGGAACTACAAAAGTTTTACCTGCAGGAGGCTGCATAGACCGAAGCTGAGTAGTGGCTAGAATATAATGCGGAGGGATGATGGGACCAGGATCAAGGTGATTCTCAGAATCGTTGACATCAAACGACCTGGACAAGGCATCAGCGAGAAGGTTTTTGGCACCAGGACAAAAGGTAATGTTGAAATTGAAGCGGGCGAAGAAGAGGGCCCATGCGAGCTTGGCGTGGGTTCAAGCGTAAATACTGCAAATTTTTATGATCAGTATAGATGGTAATACTATGGGGAGAACCCTCTAGTAGATGTTACCATTCTTGAACAGCTAGTTTAATAGCCATTACTTCCCGATCCTCAATGGTATAGTTCCTCTCTGCATCCGAGAACTTCTTGGAAAAGAATCCGCAAGGCTGAGAATTGCCCTTCTGAGCTTGGAGTAGGACGGCACCGACTCCTACTGAAGAGGCATCAACCTCCAGAGAAAAGGGTTTCGTAATGTCCAGATGTAGGGGAATTGGGGCGGAGAGGAAAGCTGCCTTGAGTTTGTGGAAAGTATTAATGGTGTCAGGGGACCATATCTGGGCATTGACACCCTTGCTGGTGAGAGATGTAATAGAAGCTACCAAGGTGAAGTAATTACGAATGAATTGGCGATAGTAATTGGTGAAGCCCAAAAAGCATTGAGTGGCTTTAAGACCAGATGGCTGGGGCCACTCAGAGATGGTTTGAAGTTTGGCTGGGTCCATGAGGAGGCCCTGATACAAAATTATGTAGCCCAGGAATGGAACTTGTGTTTATTTAACTAGACACTTCTCCAATTTAGCATACAGACAATTGTCACGTAGTCGCTGAAGCACAGCTTTCACATGAAGATGATGAGTGTGTAAGTCTGGTGAGAAAATAAGAATATCATCCAGATATACAACAACACAGACATACAGAAGGTCGTGGAAAATCTCATTAACCAAGTTTTAGAAGACAGCTGGGGCATTGCACAAGCCAAAGGGCATCACAAGATATTCATAATGTCCTTCCCTGGTGTTAAAGGTGGTCTTCCACTCGTCTCCTTCGTGGATTCTTATTAAATTGTAGGCCCCTCTAAGATCCAATTTGGTAAAAACACTAGAACCCCGCAGTCTGTCAAACAGTTTGAAAATTAAAGGAAGAGGGTATTGTTTCTTCATGGTGATGGCGTTAAGGCCCCTGTATTCAATACATGGATGGAGTGAACCATCTTTTTTCCCTACAAAGAAAAACCCGGCTCCAGAAGGTGAGTTGGATTTCCTGACGAAACCCTTTTGCAGATTTTCCTGAATGTATTCAGACATGGCTTGTGTCTCTGGGATAGATAGAGGGTAGACTCGGGGATGAGAGGTCCCTGGAAACAAATCAATGGAGCAGTCATAGTCTCTGTGAGGAGGAAGGCGGTCAGCGGACTTTTTGCAGAAAAAATCTCGGAAGGACTGATATTGGGAAGGCAACATGGGCGTAGTGGAGGTTTCAGCCAGAGGAATGGAAGGAGGTGGTAGTACCTTGGAAATACATCATTACTGACACTGAGGACCCCAAACCAATACTTGTCCAGAGTTCCAATCAAGATGCGGGGAGTGTTTCTGCAACCATGGAAGGCCCAGGATGATGGGACTGGAGGATTTAGGCAGAATTAGCAAAGAGATTTCCTCACCCTGCAAAATCCCAATGCGTAACACAATAGGAGGGGTTTTAAACCAGATGGGGCTCATTGGCAAGAAGGAGCCATCTACTGCGGTCACGGAGAGGGGTATAGCTAAGGCAACAAATGAAATGCCCAAATCAGAAGCCAAAGATTGTTCAATGAAATTCCCGGCAGCTCCAGAGTCCACATATGCATAGAGTTGATAGGCATTTTGAGCCCAGTGGATAGCCACGGAAAGGGTGAAATGAGAGAAGCGGACAGAATTAAAGGATCGGTCTAGATCACCTCCCTCCGAGTGACCTAGAACTTGGAGTTTCCCAGACGAACTTGGACAGGAGTTCAAAAGATGTCCTTTATTTCCACAATAAAGGCACAAGCCCAATCCCATGCGCTGGGCACAGTCCTCTGGAGTAAGGCGAGTTTGCCCAAGCTGCATAGGTTCTTCCAACGTGTGAGATGTTGAAGACGGAGAGGATTCCACAGGTCTTTGGACTACCTGTGCTGGACGACCAGCAGGTGAATGACTGGATGTGGATCTCTTCAGGGCCTGCTCCTGGAAGTGAATGTCTATTTGAATGGTCAATGCGATTAAATCATCTAATGTGGTAGGAATGGTGCGTCCAGTGAGTTCATCCTTTACACGCTCAGATAGGCCTTCCCAGAAGGTAGCAGTAAGAGCCTCATTATTCCATTTGAGTTCAGCGGCCAGCATACAGAATTGAACTGCGTATTGGCCGACTGTCATTCCTTGCTGAAGAAGAAAAAGGAGGCCCCCAGCAGCAGAAGACACTCTGCCGGGCTCATCAAAAGTTTTCCGGAATGCATCCAAAAAGGCCTGGAGGTCAGAGGTGATAGAATCATGTGATTCCCAGAGTGGGGAGGCCCAAGCTAGAGCATCACCAGAAAGGAGAGAGATGATATATGCGACTTTGGTGCGATCAGTTGGAAAATGGTGGCTGGAAAATTCAAAGTGAATGGAACACTGATTAATGAAGCCCCGACAAGCCTTAGGGTCACCAGAAAAACTAGGTGGCGGCGGCAGATGCAAGCAGGGATTGCCAGGTGTAGCAGGTAACACTGGGAGCAGCTGAAGCAGAAACAGGAACGGGAGGAGCTGAAGTTGCAGCGAGTTGCAGACAATCCAGACGGGAGGCAAGATCCTGTAGAACCAGCATTATTTGCTCTTGATTTGCTTGCTGGGAGTTAAGTCTCTGAACTAGATGTTGCATTTGATCCTCGGTCAGTGGCCGACTCTCTGAGGAGCTCATGGCTTGAGCAAACTGTCAAGGTACTACTGCTTTGATCCCACAGGCGAGCAGGTGACACGGGATCCCCCAGGGCGTGGAGTCTAAGGGCCAGCCAGTATTCTGCCAGGGACCCCCTCACGAGGGTTTGGGCTTAGCTGCGTGCTGACCCCAGGTCACGACCCCAAGGTCCACCCTGCTCGCTAGGGGAGTACCAGAAAACACTGTCAGACACGGATGGATGGATGGATGAAGCAAAGGAGAGCCAGATAGCGAGCAAAGGTCAGGGTGGGCAGCAGACAACGTAATCAAAACTAGCTGAATCGGTACACAAGAGATCAGTTCACAAGAGGTCAGGTTAAAGCAGGTTACACGAAGGGAGCTCAGAAACAAGCGTTGCTCAAGCAACCAGAAACATGGGAGGCTGGACAGGAAGTAGCAGGAAGGAAGTATATAAAAAGGCAACAGGTGAAGCTGGCGACACCCATAACTGCTGAGTGCAGCAAGAGCTGAACACAAGCTGTGGAACAACAGGAACCAGCCGACCTACAGCAGTAACAGGTAAGACACAGATCAGCACCGCAACCGATCTGTGACAGTGAGCTCTCCAAAGAAATGCTTATGAACCTTATAACAATATGTATACTTTCAAGAGTATAAACGTCTATATAATTTTACTTTTTCCATATATACATATACACACACAACTCAATTATTCTAAAAAGATCTAATCCATTCATTCATTTCATAATATTTGTTCATTTATAAATATTAGATATTAGATTAAATAAACTTTCTAACATGTTACCCTCTGATTTTTGGGAAGGACATTTTGATTTCTGATGTTGGTACATATGTCACATTTTTTGAGCTCAAATTATGATCATTTGGAAATAATAAAAAAACACACAAAATTGTGACTCATTTTAAATTTGCATCAGCAATGGTATTGTTTGTGGTTTGTTAAGCCCCGCATGTGTGTTTGGGTAAAGATTTTTGTGAGATGGACAGCAACAAGTGAGAGATACAGAGAAAAATATATTTTACCAAAGCATGAAAACATTCCACATGCTAGCATTCTTAAAAACAAAATAGATGATGAAGAAGCAACATTGTTGTAAGGACAATTTCTTTGAGAGAAAGATACATTTCTTGTACAAAGGTTTTTATTGAACATAAAAATCGTCAAGAAAAATACAAAAAACAATGGTGGGCACACCATGTAAACACATCTGCAATAAGATTGCGGATATATAACAAATGTAACAATATTAGACATAACAAATCTTACACGGTCTTGAGGTTCAGGAGAGTTTGAATGAGGTCTGCGGATTTTATGAATATATCAACCTGTTGAATTATTGCAAGGGGTGCTTAAGATTAGAAAAATACCTATTACAGATTGGGTAGACTTTGGATGTTTAGTGTCTTAATGTGAAAGAGACCATATGGAGCTGAGTAACAATTTTTCATGTCTTTAGAACGGTTGCTCATCATTTGTCCAACCTGACAGAGGTTGGTCAGTAAATCAGAGAAATTGCGAGAAAGAATATAAGAAGGAAGATTTAAAAGAGGAAAGGCCAAGGAGAGAGAAAAAAAAATAGTGTAGCAGAGGAGAGAGAAGAAAAAGAAGGTGGAGAGTGAGGGGGGGGGTCCCCGGGGCTGGAGGACGGAGGCATCTCAGAGTGAGAGAAGCACAGGATCAAATCTTGAAGGGTGGACATGGGACACCCAAGGCTGCCATGTCCGAAGGAATTTATCATGTGTGTCTGATAGGACAGCTGTCAATTTTTCGTTAATCATGATATCATTTACACGGTTTTTAACTGCTTCGAAGCTGAGAACTGGGGTTTTCCAAGCCTTTGCTATGGTCAATTTAGTTGCCGTAAAAATATGCGATGCCAGTTGGTGTTCCGGTCCCAGTAGTTCTATGATTGGTTTCCCTAAGAGAGCTTAATATAATAAAAAAACACACAAAATTGTGACTCATTTTAAATTTGCATCAGCAATGGTATTGTTTGTGGTTTGTTAAGCCCCGCATGTGTGTTTGGGTAAAGATTTTTGTGAGATGGACAGCAACAAGTGAGAGATACAGAGAAAAATATATTTTACCAAAGCATGAAAACATTCCACATGCTAGCATTCTTAAAAACAAAATAGATGATGTCAATTTAGTTGCAGTAAAAATATGCGACGCCAGTTGGCGTTCCGGTCCCAGTAGTTCTATGATTGGTTTCCCTAAGAGAGCTTCATAGGGATCCCTTCTTATGTTTGTATTGAAGAGGTTACGGAGAAGAGCATAGATTCTGATCCACAGTCTGCAAACCTTGGGGCATTTCCACCAAATATGTGCCATTGTTCCCTCCTGGGTACACCCGCGGGAGCATAAGGGGGAATAGGATGGAATGAAGCTCGCAAGTCTAGCTGGAGTATAATACCACCGATAGAGTATTTTGTAAGAGTTTTCTAGATAGAATTCATTCTTGGAGCATTTGGATAGAGTAGCAGTCATGGCCTGCCAGTCCTCTGGATCTAGTTTTTTCCCCAATTCTGCCTCCCACTGGAGATGATATGGTCTCAGGGGTGGTTTCTTGGAGGCTATTATGGCTGCGTATATTAAAGAGATCAAACCTGAGGATTGGGGTCGTGATCTGCATAAGCTTTCGAAAGGGGTCAATGTATAGGGGGATGGTTGAGATTTAATGAGTTGTTGTAGGAAATGTCGAATCTGCATGTAGCTGTAGTGCTCCCTAAGGGGAATATCGTGGGAGGATCGCAATGCTGCGAATGGGATAATCTTGGTAGGGGTAAACATAGAGTGGATATCTACAAAACCATTCTCGGACCACCACGTGAATTGCATCGGATTATCACGACCAGGTGGAAATAGCGGGCAATGAAGGAGGTGGAGTAGAGGGAGATGCGGGGAGATCAGGTTCGCTGAGTATTTAATCGAGTCCCACAACTTAAGTGAGTGAGCCAAACATGGGCCTATATTGGTTGGGCGGTGGGCCTTGGGAAGCCAGGGGAGAGAGGCCAGTGGTATCGGGTGGGCGTCCAGCAGATCGATGACGGCCCACAACGGCATCTGCTGTTTTTCATGGAGATGTGATAGCGGGGCAATAGTCGCCGCCGTGTAGTAAGCTTGCAGATTAGGAACCGAGAGGCCGCCATCGACTCTGTGGGCATACAGCACCCGTTTATTGATTCTGGGTCTGGTGGAACCCCATATAAATTGCATAATTTTCCGTTGCTGGATGCGTATAATATGGAGTGGGACATGGACCGGTAGGACCCTGAAATAATAGAGTAGTTTTGGAAGATAGGTCATTCGAATAGTTGCAATCCTTCCGAACCAGGATAGTGGGAGGGCAGACCAAGAGTTGAGCATAGCTGTCAATTTCCCAAAGAGCGAGGGGAAGTTGGCCTGGTAGAGGTTTAAGTAACTCGGGGTGAGTTTAATCCCCAGATAGGGTAGGGAGGTCAGCCAATGAAAGGAGAAAGTAGATTTTAAGTGTTCTAGTTCAAGGGGCGCTAGGTTAATCGACATCGCTTTGGACTTAGAGGGATTGACAACTAGGCCCGAGATCGAGGCAAAGGTGTTTAAAAGGGACAGCAGGTTAGGTAAGGTGATTCTAGGCTTGGTAATAGTCAGCAGGATATCGTCCGCAAACGGATAGTTTATGAGGGGAGCTCACAATTTCTACCCCCTCTATGTCTGGGTGAGATCGAATTGCCTCAGCCAAAGGTTCTAGTGCCAATATAAATAGAAGTGGGGAGAGGGGGCAGCCCTGACGGGTCCCTCTTAAGATAGGAAAGGTAGGTGACTCAAATCCATAATATTTCACTTTAGCTTAGCAAAACCTTCATGTCTATGTTGATCAGGCAGATTGGCCTAAAGTTGGCCCAGGAGGAGTGATCTTTGTCAGGCTTGGGGATCATTACTATGTTGGCAGTTAATAGATTTGGTGTGAAAGAACGGCCATCTTTAACCGAATTATACATATTTGTGAGGTGGGGAGCGATGACATCAGCTAGCTTCCGATAGTAAAGAGCCGAGAAACCATCAGGGCCCGGTCTTTTACCTACTTTCAGTTCTTTAATACATTGAAGGACTTCTGAGACTTGAATGTCTCGGTCCATGAGTGATTTGTGGGTCTCAGATAGAGAAGGTAAAGAAAGATTTGTCAGAAAGTCATTGGATGGTTGGGGGGAAGGATGGTCGGGAGATGAGTAAAGTTTTGTGAGACGGTATCTAAATTCATCTAGAACACGTTGTGGGTTTCCCGTAAGGATGTTGTGGCGGGTGCGCAGAGTGATGGGAGTGAATTTCGGGGTGAAGGTACGTAATCTGTTAGACAACATTGCATTGGGTTTATTGGCCTTGGCATACCATTTTTGTCTGGCCCAGCGTAGTGTGCGCTCTGCTTCATCTGTTAAGCATAAGTCTAAATCTGTACGAGCTTTATCAAGGAGCCTGCGATTATCCGGAGTGGGAGATTGTTTAAAGGTCTCGGAAAAGGTCTCCAGTTGGTGCTCTAACGCTCGGCGGACTTGCGCCCTTTCCCGTTTACGTCGGGATGCGATCCTAATAACATGGCCTTGAAGGACTGCTTTATAAGCTTCCCAAAGTGTGACCGGGGATGAGCCTGACCCTACATTAAGTTTAAAATATTCCTCGGAAGTGTCTTGGATATCTTTAAAAATTTCTTTGAAGAAGAGGAGAGAATCATTCATGATCCAGGGGGAGTGTTGGGGTTTGCTTAAAATAGAGTGGAGCACTGTTACAATAGGGTCATGGTCTGTCCATGGAGCAGCAAGCACAGAGCATGAATCTACCAGTGAGAGGTGTTTTCTTAGCACAAACATGTGATCTATTCTAGAGTGAGAATTATGGGGATGTGAGTAGGGAGTGAAGTCCCTACCCAGGGGGTGCAGTTCCCTCCACACGTCTACCAGGTCGTGAGATTGTAGGGAGTATTTAAATATTTTGGCGGCAGGGGAGGGAGGCTTATGATCCGGTGGGTAGTTGTCAATGGAGGGATTCAATGACACATTAGAATCCCCTGCTAGCAGGAGGGTACCCTTCTGGTGTGACTTCAAGAGAGAACAGATGTGGGTCAAGAAGGGTCCCGGGTTTCTATTTGGGGCATAGTAAGACATTATGGTTACATCATTGTCTTGAACTGTGCCTTGTACTATTAGGTACCTGCCATCTGGGTCAGCGATCTGTTTACTGCAAATAAATGGAACAGATTTGCGTATAGCAATCAGGACTCCTCTTTGCTTGGTAGGGCTGTTAGCTAAATAGACCTGGGGGTAGTCTGCCGCAAAGTATTTAGGACAGGATGTGGAAGAGAAATGCGTTTCCTGTAGGCACGCAATGTCTATCTTTTGTTGTTTGAGGTATTTGAATATCTTGACCCTTTTTTGAGGAGAGTTCATGCCCTGAACATTCAGGGATAACCAGTGGAGGGTCATGGAATCAAGGGTGTGCTGCTATGTAAGATTCCGTTCGCGAACCCCGGGGACCAAAAGGGGAGAGTGGGAGAGGAGAGGAGAAAGAAAGTAGCAAGAGACAAGAGAGAAAAGAGGAGAGCATGTGGTTTAAATGTACCGAAATACATTTGAAGTAGGGTGTGTAATGTAAACCAAATTGCATCAATTTGTGAACTCTGAGGTTCACGGTGAAGTGGGTCGTTGGCCAAGACTTTCGTCGCAGCCAAGTACCTACTCATGGGGGGAGAAGTGGTCCACTGGAACCACCGGCCGGTACATATAAAAATAATTGCAAGTTAAACAGTATGTTAGCACAGAGCCTAAACAAAAAATAAAAGAAAATCTGATGATAATTCAATCTTCAAGAACCATGTTAAGCCCTTCTGTTAACAATGTATAAGAGAAGGAGAATAAAAAAACAACCAAGAAGAATATAAAAATAATTCTAACCAAACAACAAGGTTTCATCACCTGCAACTTCAGGACCCCAGGTGACAGCGGCCAAAAACACGCCGCCATCGGGTGGGCCAAAAGACCCACTCAGGCAGTACCCACCCACGGGTCCCCCGCGCCACCAGGCGTGGACGAGGGACCCGTGGGCAGGAACAAAGACCATAGCCGCCCCGCCCAACCAATCAAAAGATACGTCTTACAGGGGTATGTTACCCCCTAACGATATATTAGTCCCGGAGACATTGGTGCAAGGGAATAAAAAGGAGGATAAATGAAAAGTAAATAAATAAAATTGGGGAGAGGATAGTTCAGCAAGCCAGTTCCTGTCTTCTTAGAGAACAGCCGTATTGTAAAAGGGTAGAGGCTTTCCAAAACCCGTGCTGCTAAGTATTGCCTGAAGGGGGGGTCAACATCCCTGACTGCCATCGCACAACTGGGGCAGTCTATAGCGGAACGCATCACCTTAACCGAAAAGCCAGGCTTAATAGATGGTACAGGAAGAGCAGGGAGTTCCTTTCAGGGTAGCACGTTTGTTCCGGGAGCAAGTGGTTGTGGGCAGGCCAAGTTCGTCGGTCATAATTAGGGTCCGGGTTGCATAGAAATAAGTTAGGTTACTCAAAGAGGTGTTGTAGAAGCGGTTTCAGCCATTGTTGGATTTGTGGAACCTTTGGGCCTGAAGATCCCTCAACGCCTGCGATCCGGGCATAGATCGCTGGGAGACCTGTGAGAGCTGGCGAGAAGGTCTGGCAGTTCCAGGTTTAGAGGAAGAGGATGGTGCTTCTGTGGAGGATGAGGGCAAATCCAGGTGTAACTCCTGAAAATGGCGTCTCAGCTCAGACGGGGAGGTAGCATGGAACTGGCGGCCTAGATGGGAAAATGATAGCTTAAAGGGGAACCCCCATCTGTACCTGATTCCCTGGGTTTGCAGAATTTGCAGGTAGGGTTTGAGGCCCCGTCTTCTGGCAATTGTAACTGGCGAGAGGTCAGCAAACAGTTGTAGGGGGTTTCCTTGAAAGGAGATATCTTGTTGTTCTCTGGCAGCTTGCAAGAGTTTCTCCTTAGTACGGTAATAATGGAATTTAATGATGACGTCTCTCGGTGGGCCGTCAGAGGGTTTGGGGGCTAGGGAGCGGTGTATGCGGTCAAATTCCAACCTGTCTACCGGGATCCCAGGGGCCAATTCCTGAAAAAAGGCAGTTGCTGTACCTTGTAAATCAGTGATGTTCTCAGGGATGCCGCGGATGCGGAGATTGTCCCTGCGAGCTCTGTTTTCTGCCTCCTCCAGCTTATCTTTTAAAAGTTCAATCTCAGCACTCATTTTGTCTACTTCTTCCTCATGTCCCTCTAGTACTGTAGTGGCCAGGTCCATACGCTGTTCTAGCTGGTTAGTGCGGTGGCCTATCTCTTTAAGCCCCCTCACCATGTCAGAAGAAAGCTTGCGGGAGGCCACGGTGATCTCATCCTTGACTATGCTGCGGAATTTAGCTAGCATGTTGTCAGTGTCTATAGGGAGAGGACTCACCAGGTCTGAGGGGAACTGCTGCAGGCTGTCAGCAGGCGATGCAGGATCCTCTGCAGAGTGCTGCGTGGCATCGTCTGGCTCTGGAGGGTCGGGTGCCATCTTGCCTCTCACCTTCCCTGAGGCCAGGGCAGGCCTGTGAGCTTGCTGGTTCCTGGGCTTTGTTTTAGCCGCCTTATACATCACCAGAAGCGGCCCGAGGTGATCCGGGAGCCGCCGCGGTGTGTGTTGGGCGGTGATGTGCGCTCTGTGCTATGTTCGGCCGGTTTGTGTGTGCCAGCGGCGCGGAGCGGAGATCTCAGGCGGCCATCTCCATCGCTCGC
Source organism: Lithobates septentrionalis (assembly GCA_037952835.1). Taxonomy (NCBI): domain Eukaryota; kingdom Metazoa; phylum Chordata; class Amphibia; order Anura; family Ranidae; genus Lithobates; species Lithobates septentrionalis. The sequence continues at coordinate 12,829,878 of JBBDGP010000147.1, read as the reverse complement.
GCGCATGCGCCGAGAAAGATACATTTCATCTCAACATGAAAAGGATTTATTTGGGGAAGGTACAATTGCACCATTAGAATCAATTGCTGAAACTTGCATTGGGACACAACTCTCATTTTCACTCTCAAAAAACGCTCTTTAGCCCAGTGCTCATTTTGGTATTTACTATAACTCTTGATAAAAAAGGCATGGGGGTTGAAATCAGTTGTGCTGGCACCTAGTTGTAAAGAGACAGGGAATTTATCTCTTCTCAGACTTATTTACACACTGTAAAAGCAGATTATCTTTAAAAAATATATTGCATATTTCAGTACCATTTAAGCAATCATATCATGCTCTAAACATTATTTCCATGTGCAATTCTCCAGGTCCTAGCAAGAGTAATGCCCCGTACACACGGTCGGACTTTGTTCGGACATTCCGACAACAAAATCCTAGGATTTCTTCCAACGGATGTTGGCTCAAACTTGTCTTGCATACACACGGTCAAACAAAGTTGTCTGAAAATCCGATCGTTCTGAACACGGTGACGTAAAACACGTACGTCGGGACTATAAACGGGGCAGTGGCCAATAGCTTTCATTTCTTTATTTATTCTGAGCATGCGTGGCACTTTGTGCGTCGGATTTGTGTGCACACGATCGGAGTTTCCGACAACGAATTTTGTTGTCGGAAAATTTTATATCTGCTCTCAAACTTTGTGTGTCGGAAAATCCGATGGAAAATGTGTGATGGAGCCTACACACGGTCAGAATTTCCGAAAACAAGGTCCTATCACACATTTTCCATCGGAAAACCCGACTGCGTGTACGGGGCATATGGGTTTGAGCGCTATCTGTTTTCTGGGAGCTATAGTAAATTTGATTTTGGGAGTATTTTTGCACCAGAGCTATAGTGAATTCCATTTTAGCGCTAATTATCGCGATTGCGGCATTTTAGCTGTAATTTACCGCTAATTAGCGTGCAGCACTATAGTAAGTGACCCCCAATATGTCAATTTTGCTGTCATAGATTGCATACATTGTACATTTGTGCCATTTCACAGGCAAGGTCAGGGCATTCTTGAGGCATGTTATTTTAAGAATTTTTGTAATTTTAATGTTTAATTTTAAGCATTACTAAAATTTCTGTTCAGTGCCCAGCCCCCATGCCATTTGTTTGACAATTTCTCTTTTAGTCTAGAAAATGATCATTACTGTTTTGGTTCCCATTGACTTCAGTGGGATTCGGATTCACCATCTGAACTTCAGTCATGTCTGCTGAACTTGCCCTAAACTGAACCCAGGTATGTTTAGCTCAGTCATCATTACTCACAGCCTGTGGGTCAAGTTTATTGGGTCCTAAGTTTAATTTGTTTTCTTTAGAAAAACTAAAACCACAAATGAACCCTTTCTCCTTTTACCTCAATAACGCCAAGAAGAGTAATAATGTGTTTGATGATTTGCAGAAGTGGTTATATTCATAGGAAACTTGACTCAATTTTTTATATTACGGTATGAAATTGTGATTAAACAGAATTAATCAGTAATGAATAACATCATAATAGAAAACATTTTGTGATTGCTTATGTAAACAACTGTGCAAGATCACAATTAAAAAAACAAAACATTACATTTAACAGATTATTTAACTAAACAAACTGAGCACAAAAAAGATTTAAAAAATATTGAAATATAGTTTTTCAAACGTAGACTTATTATGAGTTACAAAAATACAAAATTTTTCCTGTTTTCCAAATAATTACTGGATTAAATTATAACTGCTAGTGTGATTGATTAGAGTGATCAAAACACAGATATGTTAGTTAGCACCATCGTCCCTTTAAAAAAGGAGCAGAGAAAAACCCATGTTGAGAGTATGGGAATTTGTGGGTGCTTATTGCAATAAAATCTATGGTACTGCTCTCTGTGGGTGATTTGGCTTGGTCGATGTCTCCTCTCATGAAGGCCTTGGTGCCCAATTATATGTTCTGATATCACCCATCACAGACAGGTTTCTGAACCTCTTAACCACTTCAGCCCCGGAAGGATTTACCCCCTTCCTGACCAGAGCGTTTTTTGCGATTCGGCACTGCGTCGTTTTAACTGACAATTGCGCGGTCGTGCGACGTGGCTCCCAAACAAAATTGACGTCCTTTTTTCCCCACAAAAATAGAGCTTTCTTTTGGTGGTATTTGATCGCCTCTGCGATTTTAATTTTTTGCGCTATAAACAAAATAAGAGCGACAATTTTGAAAAAAACGCATTATTTTTTACATTTTGCTACATTTTGCTATAATAAATATCCCCCAAAAATATATAAAAAAAACATTTTTTTTCTTCAGTTTAGGCCGATCATATTCTTCTACATATTTTTGGTAAAAAAAATCGCAATAAGCGTTTGTTAATTGGTTTGCGCAAACGTTATAGTGTTTACTAAATAATAATAATTTTTGTTTTACTAGTAATGGCGGCGATCAGCGATTTTTATTGTGACTGCGACATTATGACGGACATGTCGGACATTTTTGACACATTTTTGGGACCATTGTCATTTATACAGCGATCAGTGCGATTAAAAATGCACTGATTACTGTGTAAATGACACTGGCAGTGAAGGGGTTAACCACTAGGGGGCGGGGAGGGGTTAAGTGTGTCCTAGGGAGTGATTACTTACTGTAGGGGGATGGGCTGTGCGGGTGACGTCACTGATGTCTGCTCCAATGACAGGGAGCAGAGATCGAGTGACACTTGTCACTAGGCAGAACGGGGAGATGCTGTTTACAACGGCATCTCCCCATTCATCCGCTCCGTGAGGCGATCGCGGGTATCCCCGCGGCGATCGCGGGACCCCCAACCCGACTCACAGGGCTCCCGGCCGGCGCGCACGCACGGGCACAGCGGGAAATTCAAATGGACGTACAGGTACGCCCATTTGCCCAGCCGTGCCGCTCTGCCGACGTACATCGGCGTGCGCCGGTCGGCAAGCGGTTAAGCATTGGAACCAGAGCCCATTGGTTAAGAATTTCCTGCCACCCCTCTTGGATGTACCTATAGAACAATGTCCACACATGTTCCTGAGGAAGCCGCGAGATGAAACATGTAGAATTCATGTGTGGAAAATTGAACAAATATGTGGATATAGTGCATAAAGAAAAACGACCCCTGTGTGTCTTTGTCCTTTTTTCATGTCTTTGTAATAAAATCATTTATTTTTTCATACTTTGTTGTGATATATCAATTTTATTGCAATAAGCACCCACAAAGTCCCATATTCCCAACATGGGTTTTTCTCTACAACTGCTAGTGATTTAAGCCTATGGAAATATCTTTAAAAAAAAAGTTTTTTTAACTGCCAAAAGTTTTTTCTTCAACATTGGTAGTACCGATAATAAAGTTTATTAGTGTTAAAATGTAATATGCATATATTTTGGCTTCCATTGTTCCTCCCCATCCACCCTTATCAAGATGCTAATATAATTTGTAAATACAATCTTTCCATTTTCATTACATACCTTGTTTAAAGTCAACTTTACTCCCAAAAGGAAACAACCAATTTCTTCCATAATTTCTTCCATAATTTGCGACAAAAATCTGTTGTATCCAAGAGCAGCCTTGATGATGGTGACAACAGCAGAACATGTCTGCAAAATGTGTCAGCACATTCACTTATACTCTCCATTGGTAACTTGTGTGAAAGGGGAGACAGGAAACAAGCATTGTCTCAACATTGACCTTCATGGAGGAATTACCAAGTATTATTGTAAAGGCTATTTCTGAGCTGCTGTAAAATGTAACCATGCAGTGTCCTCTTTTCTCACACCCAGTGGTGTATCATCCATGGGTGCAATGTGTGCACTGCACATGTATATGTATTCCATAATTCACAGAAAAATAACAGCACAGCTATAATAAGGACATATTTATTTTCCTCAGTTAATTTGTAACATTTTCCTTACTTACCCCTTAACTTCCTAGGTAAAGTAGACATCTGAAACCTGTCATATGTATTATCATTTTGAAGCAAATTTCACACTGGTCAATAATATGCACATTAACAGACTGTACACCTGTAGCTATTCAGCGATATTTATACCTATAGAAAAGTGTATCTGGGTTGTAAACGTGGTGACATCCCAGCAACCACCCCTTAGACCAGATGATAGGTCAGATGGTCTCTGTCAACAACCCTTTGATGTAAAGAAAAGTGGAATGCATCGACATTGTGACAGCTCTCGTTTTAACATCAAACCAAGGAACACATAACCGGACCTGAGAGAGCCACTATACCGTTTTTGCTTATTCATTGGACTCTGCAAACCAGAACATTGTTGAGTATTCTCATCTTCGGGGGCATGACCGGATGCGGGAGTGAGAGGGTGTGTGTGAGATCCCCTCTCCCTCCGCTCTGACCAGCTAAGCTACAGGCCGTGAGATTGCAGGTCGATCGGCGGTAGGAGAACGCAGTGGAACCTGGTTAAACTGCGCTTCAGAGTTTGGTGTTACTGAACATACCTGGCTCTAGCGCGGGCTCGGAGGACGGGGCAGAGGGGGTGGCGTGAGAGGCTCTCCAGCTAGCCAGCGGCCAACGAGGAGACCGGCTTCAACAGCAGTAGCGCCGGCGTGTGTGGCGGCGAGAGGGCTTGGAGGTGTTGTGGTATTAGAGGTGAGCAGAGGGTTATCTTTTTGTTATTACTCTCAAGCAAAATCAGCAGAATGGGACAGCATTAATTACAGTCCAAATGAATAAAAGGAAAGCTGAGATTTTTATTTTTTTCTCCTCATGATATAACAATATGGCTGGGAAGCGGGCAGCAGAGAAAAAAGCAAACCAGCACCAGTTACAACATCAGCCACAACAAGAAGGAGTTCAGGTTACACGCTCTGCAAAAAACAGACAAATCAAGTACAGGCCGCAGCAGCAGCTGCAGCAGTGGCAGCAACAAAGCTAGAATGTTTTGGTAGAACTTTCCTCTCACCAGTAAAATCCCAACAATCAATTCAAACAGGAACCTCGGCGGTTAGGAAAAACCAAAGTAGTGGGTTGATATCGGCAGTGGCAAGCCCGATGGCAGTGCCACCCACAAAAGGACAAGGGGCGGGAAAAGTTGATATCATAAGCGGTGATACAGAAATCAAAAAGCTATCTAATATAACCGAGGCAGATATGGAGGGTGACCAAAGTAGAGGAGTGGAAGAGCCTATAATGAGGGATCTCCTATATGCGATAACTGCATGTAAAGAATCAATTACTGGTCTGGACATCCAGCTGAAAAGTATAAAGGAAGAAATTGCAGTGCTGGGAGGCAGGCTGAAAGAGACGGAGGGAAGAACAACAGTCCTAGAGATAGACTAAGTGCTGTGGAAGATGTGTTACTCCCGCTCAGACAAGATATAACCGAGATGAAGAAATATATAAAAAATCAGGCAGCTAAAATAGATGAATTAGAAAATAGAAACCGGAGAAATAATGTAAGAGTAATTGGCATGCCTGAACGGTGCGAGGGATCTGACCCTATAGAATTCCTGGAGGGATGGGTTAAGGAGACATTTGGGGCTGCAATTTTTTCTTCTTTTTTTGGTATTGAGCGTGCTCATCGAGTCCCCTTTAAACCCCGTCAGGGAAAGGAGTATTCAAGACCCATAATCATGAAAATGTTTAACTTTAGAGATAAAGTATCTCTGCTCCAAAAGGCAAGAGAAATGGGAGAGATCCTCTATAGGGGGGTAAAAATTTCACTATATCAGGACTTTTCTCCGGACTTACAAAAACTCTGAGCGGCATATATGCCGATTAAAGGCACGCTACAGCAAAATAAGATGGACTATGCATTACTGTACCCCGCCCGAATGAGAGTAACCACAAGGAATGGGATGCGCTTTTTTGATTCTCCACGGAGCGTGGAAGAGTGGTTGGAGGATAATGGGAGAACAGCACGAAATATAGGAGAGGAGAGACTAGAGACTAATTAGACTTTGATTCTTTTTTTTTTTTTCTTCATTCTCTCTGGACTCTGCCGCTGGTATAATAGTAAAGTGAAATTTTTTTTTTTAGAGGTATAGTGGTAGAGGGAAGGGAGAGGGTAAATAATGATAATAATTAATAAATAAAGAAATAAGAAATAAATAAATAAGAAATCATAATAAGTAAAGCAAGGACTAGGGAGTGAAATGGGAATAGAATAAAAGATAGTAAAGGATAGATATACATTCATTAGAATAAATGGAGTTGACACGATAAAAGTATTTTATTTACAAGCACAAAAATTAATGCACATGAATAACACTAAAAAGGTCAGAGAGGGGGGGGGGTGAGATAGGGACCCCTGGAGAAAGGGGATATAGAGATGTATGGCACAGGTGAGGTATGCTGGTGCAGTATGGGGAATGAGTGTAGGTGGGAGGTCAGGAATAAAGCCCCTAGGGTAGGCCCAGTTGGGCAGGGAGGGAGGGGAAGGGGAGGGAGAGGGGGTGGGTGAGGCGGGAGGGTGGGGGGCAGAAAAGGGGGAGGGGAGGGGGGAGGTAAGGGAGGGGTGGGCAGGAGAGGTTTAACACAAACGAATAGTGGAAGATATCACAAATATAAGATTAGTCACAAATGTTTTTTATGTCTTATCACTGATAAGCGGGGAATTAAGAGGAAGGTGTGTAGATATGTACTGCATGCTGGCAGGGCCCGAGGGGCAGGTAAAACTCAGAAGGATAATTGTATTTTGATTTATTGTTTATGTTGTTGTTTTTGGCTTTATAATCATTGTAACTGGTATACTTTCCTATATGAGTAAGGAGAAGAAAAGAGGTATACTTTTAATGACATGGAATGTGAGGGGGTTGAGGGACAGAGATAAGAGAAGTGCAATGTTCAAATATTTTGATAAAATGAAACCTCAGATAATCTGCCTGCAAGAAACGCACATGTGTCCAGACTCTGTTCACTTACTGCGCTCACGGAGATATCTGACACAGTTCCATTCCATGCACACTTCATACTCAAGGGGAGTTAGTGTAATGGTCTCCTCGGATTTCTCCTTTGAGTGCATAAAACAGAGGGTGGATAAGGAGGGAAAATTTTGTCTTTTTGCTTTGTAAAATTAATGGACTAATATGTATAATTGCCTCTATATATATATACCCCCACCATTCTCAACAGTTCCACTTGGGAGCCTATCACAATTTATGGCCTTACATCCGGATGTTCCGGTATTAGCATTGGGAGACTATAATAATATCTTGGGCAATTCCCAGGATATATTGTCCTTGATACCCAGAAGTGTGAGACAGACAGCCGGTAAGATGGCTTTTGCTGCCTTGCTTTCGGAACTGGGACTCCGGGATGTATGGAGAGAGAGGCACGAAAAGGACAGATGTTACTCATGCTACTCTGCAACACACGAAGGTTTTTCCCGTATTGATCTGGGTTTGGGGAATGAGGCACTTTTGCAGCGGGTAGAGGACTCAGCTTATGAGCCATGCTTATTATCTGACCACTCCCCATTTTGGGTGCGGCTTGACACCACTGGAATGCTGGGGCGCCCCCTATGGAAAGTGAACCCCTACTGGTTAACTCTGCTTCCGCAGGTGGACAGAACGAGAGGGGCACTACGGGAATTCCTGCAATTTAACAGGGGATCAGCCAGCGCAGCGGTAATATGGGATACACTCAAGGCATTCTTGAGGGGCTGTCTCATTAAAGAAATCGCGGGAATTAAAACTCGATCTAGGGAATGGGAGAACAGGGTACGGGAAGAAGTGAAAGAAAGGGAACAGGCTTTAATAAGGGACCCGTCAAAATCGAATCAAGAGTCTTGGAAGGAGGCCCAAGTAGTATACAACTCGGTATGGTTATCTGCAGCAGAGAAGAGAAGATACTTTCAGCAACAGAGTTATTTTGAAGAGGGGGAAAATACTGGCCGCCTTTTAGCCCTTATAGCTATAGAGCAACGGGATTCTACTAACATCTTGGCCGTGAGGGCTGAATCTGGGGAGAGGCAGACCCTTAGCTCAGACATCTTAAATAGCTTCCAGCAGTTCTACAGGGATTTGTATTCTAGTAAAACTAGCTATATTCCATCTGATTTGGTATACAGTTCCTACAAACCTGTCCGTTCCCGCGGTTAACGGAGGCGGACAGGGAAATGCTGAGCCGTCCAATTACACTAGCTGAATTAACAGAAGCCTTGGAGGGGACAAAGCACCATAAATCACCAGGCCCAGATGGGATCCCGGCAGAGGTATACTCCCATTATAGGGAGGACCTCTTACCATCATTGCTGCAGGCTATAATGGAGGCTGAGGAAGTGGGTCACTTGCCAGAAAGTATGCAAGAGGCAATAATAACAGTACTTTTAAAGCCAGGAAAAGACAGACTTCTATTGGATTCATATCGTCCAATTTCGCTATTAAATGCGGATGTTAAGCTTCTTGCCAGTGTTCTGGCTAGGAGGCTATCTCAAGTGATTGGCAAGTTGATTCACTATGATCAGTCTGGCTTTATACCCACCCGCTCCACGTCTGACAATATAAGGAAACTCTTTATGAATTTACAGATGCCAGTGGACAATCCAGGGGGTAGGGCCATTTTGTCACTGGACGCTACAAAGGCGTTTGATAGTGTGGAATGGCCCTACCTCATGGAAATATTGGAAAGATTTGGAGTGGGAAGTAAATTTGTATCGTGGGTAAAGGTACTTTATTGCAAACCCAGAGCCAGGTTACGTATTAATAATAACCTCTCGTCTCCATTTGAATTGCATAGAGGTACCAGACAGGGATGCCCACTGTCTCCATTGCTGTTCGCTTTGGCGATAGAGCCCTTGGCTATAATGATTCGGAACTCACCGGAGGTGGTGGGGTTCCGTAGGTATCAGAGAGAAGAAAATATATCTTTATAGGCAGATGATGCACTTATATATTTAGGCGACATGACCTCATCATTGCGGGCAGAGATGGAGATAGTGGGAGAATATGGTAGCTTTTCAGGCTTTGCTATTAACTGGTCAAAATCAACCCTAATGCCTTTAGACCAGCCAAGGGACCGACTACCAGTGGGGGTGGAACAAATAGTCATAGTTAATAGCTTTAAGTATCTGGGAGTGATGGTGTCCCCAGATCCGGCTGAGTATCTTCGGCTGAACCTGGGACCACTGCTCGCCAGACAGAAAGAAAAATGCAATAGTTGGTGTAGGCTTCCCCTATCAGTCATAGGACGAGCAAACCTAATAAAAATGGTGTGGGCTCCACAGCAACTGTACGTTTTTCATAATTCACCGATATGGATATCAAAAAAGTGGTTCAAGCAAATTGATACATTAATGAGGGAACTGATATGGATAAAAAAGGCATCTAGGATTAGTTTAGAAACATTGCAGTATGAAAAAGACAGAGGAGGGTTGGCAATACCATATTCTAAACTGTATTTTTTGGCATCACAGCTACAACAAATGGCAGGGTGGGGTCGGAAGGGAAATGAGGACCCTACATGTAAATTGGTGACCATATCGGAACCCACATTAGGAAATGGATTTACCAAGTATGAAGGGCACAGAACCTACAAGTATCCTTCTTAAAAGGGTATGGGGAGAGATCCGGAAAGCGTTAAAAATAACGGGTGTGCTCCCATTTACACCGATATGGCATAATAGAAGATATCCTGAGGTCCAGGAACTACAAGGGTTTACACACTGGAAAGAAGAGGGGATTTGGTTTTTCTCACAACTTTATGAGGGGGAGGTACTAAAGACATATGAACAACTATGTAGGGAATTTCACCTGAACCCGAGAGGTTTTTATCAATACCTCCAACTTCGCCATGCGTTACAGGCACAACAAATAACACATTCTCTGACAGTATCAACAGCATCACTTCTGAGTGAAGTTTTAATAGCAGATACGAGGAAAGGGTTAATATCAAAAATATATAGGGAGTTACTGATGTCGGTTCAGGATCATACCTTGTTAAAGTGTCGAAATAAATGGGTAGAAGATATAGGGGAGATAGATGAAAAACAGTGGGAAATGGCGCTTGAGGCTATTCCAGTGGTGTCGCTATCCGCATCCCAAAGGCTGTCACAACTATTTATTTTACACAGTGCCTATAGGACACCAGTACAGCTATATAAATGGGGAGGAGGAGACTCCCCGTTGTGCTCCAAGTGTAGAGTGCACAAGGGGGACTTCATCCACCTAATTTGGAGGTGCCCAATGCTGCATAGGTACTGGGATGAGGTCTCCCAGTGCATTTCGAGGCTTGCGCAAGTCTCCTTCCCCCTAAATCCGATAAAATATTTGCTTGGAGCCATAAATGCAAAAATGTTCCCGAGAGGAAAGTATTTTATGATAACCAGATTCATGTACTTGGCTAGAAAACTTATTGCAAGGCACTGGATGTCCCCAATGGTACCCACAGGGAAGCAATGGATTATGTATGTAAATTCTTTGCTTCCTAGAGAGTGATTGGCCTATAGCCGCAGAAGTGATAAGGGTAAATTCGATAAGATATTGCAACCATGGCTAGGGAATGTGGACCTGGCCCCAATTGGTAGTGGAAAGGCTTCAGATGTAGAGATATGGGGGGAATACTAGAGAGGAAAGTGTAGATAGGAACAGCCGAGGGAAAGGGAGAGGAGAAAGGAGGGAGAATGGTAGGGGAGAAGAAAGAAAAGGACAAAAAGATGGTCTGAAGAAGTAATGATTGTATAACTAGACAAGTAAAAAAAAAAATTGGATATGGGGGAAGCCAGTGGTAAATGAGAATGCGGCGAATAAAATATTATAGGTCATAGGAGACGTTCGTTGGTTGGTGGTGGAGGGGGGGGGGGGGGGTAGAAGGTATAGGGAAGATAAAAGGTTGGGATATGAGTAGAAAAATAACACTGCAATGGAAGAGGGTAGGAATTTAAAAACAGGTTTGTATAATTTATATGTATTGTATTATTAAATAATATGTACGAATGTATTGAATAATGTATGGAATATCTCAAAAAATAAAAGTATTAAAAAAAAAAGTACTCTCATCTTCAACTCCTTTTTACTTCTCTGTTGTCCTGTTTTCTCTTTGTAACTTTGTAATATCTTTATTTTTTTGTAATATTTTATTTTTTCATTAGTAAACTACATTTTGAAAAGCACTAAAACTGTCTCTAATTCCCTAACGCAAACTAAAAAATCCCTGTTTATTGAAGAGTGCTACTGTAGTGTAAATCTCGGAATATACCTGTCTGTGGGGACAGTGTGTGTGTGTGTGTGTGTGTGCAGACCAGTGGCGGCCCATGCATTAGGGGCGCCGCCCCCCTAATCCATGCACCCGGCCAGGGCCGGTCCCAGGCGGGTGCACAGGGTGCAGTGAACCCAGGCGCCAGAGAGGTGGGGGCGCTGAAGCGCCAGAGTGCTCCCCTCCCTCCTCCTTCTCCCCTCCGTGCTTCTGGACACTTCTGGATAGCTCTGTCCGCAGGTCACCGCCGCGGAGCGGCCGCTGTGCTTTTCACTGCTAGAGCCCGTCCCCCCTCCCTCCTCCTCCTGTCAGAGGAGAGCAGCCGCCGGAGATCGGAGCGGCTGGTCTCTGTGTTGAGAGAGACCAGCCGTGCAGTGACTTCGCTGGGGGGAGGAGGGGGGGGGGGCGGCCCGTGCCTGCAGCCTGACACAGGTTCTCTCCTCTGTCTCTCACTCCCGCCTAAGCTGCTGCCTGTCTCGATCTGTTCTTCACCCCGGCGGCGCGGCTTCACACTGTCCTCTCTAGCTGCCGCACGGGTGTTATGTGTCTGTACTGATAGAGGGAGGTTTGTCCCTGGGGGGTCTGTACTAATGGGGGGTTGTCCTGGGGGTCTGTACTAATGGGGGGTTGTCCTGGGGGTCTGTACTAATGGGGGGTTGTCCTGGGGGTCTGTACTAATGGGAGGGTTGTCCTGGGGGGTCTGTACTAATGGGGGGGGTTGTCCTGGGGGTCTGTACTAATGGGGGGTTGTCCTGGGGGTCTGTACTAATGGGGGGTTGTCCTGGGGGGTCTGTACTAATGGAGGGAGAGTTGTCTTGGGGGGGGGGTCTGTACTAATGAAGGGGGGTTGACCTGGGGGGTCTGTACTAATGAAGGGGGGGATTTGTCCTGGGGGGTCTGTACTAATGGGGGGTTGTCCTGGGGGTCTGTACTAATGGGGGGTTGTCCTGGGGGGTCTGTACTAATGGGGGGTTGTCCTGGGGGTCTGTCCTAATAGAGGGGCTGTCCTGGGGGGTCTGTACTAATGGGGGGGTTGTCCTGGGGGGTCTGTACTAATGGGGGGGCTGTCCTGGGGGGTCTGTACTAATGGGGGGGTTGTCCTGGGGGGTCTGTACTAATGGGGGGTTGTCCTGGGGGTCTGTACTAATGGGGGGGTTGTCCTGGGGGGTCTGTACTAATGGGGGGTTGTCCTGGGGGTCTGTACTAATGGGGGGGTTGTCCTGGGGGTCTGTACTAATGGGGGGGTTGTCCTGGGGGGTCTGTACTAATGGGGGGGTTGTCCTGGGGGTCTGTACTAATGGGGGGGGTTGTCCTGGGGGTCTGTACTAATGGGGGGTTGTCCTGGGGGTCTGTACTAATGGGGGGTTGTCCTGGGGGTCTGTACTAATGGGGGGGTTGTCCTGGGGGGTCTGTACTAATGGAGGGAGAGTTGTCTTGGGGGGGTCTGTACTAATAAAGGGGGGTTGACCTGGGGGGTCTGTACTAATGGAGGGGGGTGTTTGTCCTGGGGGTCTGTACTAATGGAGGGGGGTGTTTGTCCTGTGGGTCTGTACTAATGGAGGGGGGTGTTTGTCCTGGGGGTCTGTACTAATGGAGGGGGGTGTTTGTCCTGGGGGTCTGTACTAATGGAGGGGGGTTGTCCTGGGGGGGGGGTCTGTACTAATGGAGGGGGGTTGTTCTGGGGGAGTCTGTACTAATGGAGGGGGGTGTTTGTCCGGGAGGGTCTGTACTAATGGAGGGGGGATGTCCTGGGGGGGGGTTGTACTAATGGAGGGGGGTTTGTCCTGGTGGGGGGTCTGTACTATTGGAGGGGGGTTTGTCCTGGTGGGGGGTCTGTACTAGAGGAAGGGGGGTTTGTCCTGGGGGGTCTGTACTAATGAAGGGGGGATTTGTCCTGTGGGGGTCTGTACTAGTGGAGGGGGGTTTTCCTGGGGGGTCTGTAGTAATGGTGGGGGTTTGTCCTGGGGGGGTCTGTACTAATGGAGGGGGGGTTTGTCCTGGGGGGTCTGTACTAATGAAGGGGGGATTTGTCCTGTGGGGGTCTGTACTAATGGGGGGTTGTCCTGGGGGGTCTGTACTAATGGGGGGTTGTCCTGGGGGTCTGTACTAATGGGGGGTTGTCCTGGGGGTCTGTACTAATGGGGGGTTGTCCTGGGGGGTCTGTACTAATGGGGGGTTGTCCTGGGGGGTCTGTACTAATGGGGGGGTTGTCCTGGGGGTCTGTACTAATGGGGGGTTGTCCTGGGGGGTCTGTACTAATGGGGTTGTCCTGGGGGTCTGTACTAATGGGGGGGTTGTCCTGGGGGTCTGTACTAATGGGGGGGGTTGTCCTGGGGGGCTGTACTAATGGGGGGGTTGTCCTGGGGGGTCTGTACTAATGGAGGGGGAGTTGTCTTGGGGGGGGGTCTGTACTAATGAAGGGGGGTTGACCTGGGGGGTCTGTACTAATGAAGGGGGGGATTTGTCCTGGGGGGGTCTGTACTAATGGAGGGATTTGTCCTGGGGGTCTGTACTAATGGAGGGGGGGTTTGTCCTGGGGGTCTGTACTAATGGAGGGGGGTTGTTCTGGGGGAGTCTGCACTAATGGAGGGGGGTGTTTGTCCGGGAGGGTCTGTACTAATGGAGGGGGGATGTCCTGGGGGGGGTTGTACTAATGGAGGGGGGTTTGTCCTGGTGGGGGGTCTGTACTATTGGAGGGGGGTTTGTCCTGGTGGGGGGTCTGTACTAGAGGAAGGGGGGTTTGTCCTGGGGGGTCTGTACTAATGAAGGGGGGATTTGTCCTGTGGGGGTCTGTACTAGTGGAGGGGGGGTTTTCCTGGGGGGTCTGTAGTAATGGTGGGGGTTTGTCCTGGGGGGGTCTGTACTAATGGAGGGGGGTTTGTCCTGGGGGGTATGTACTAATGAAGGGGGGATTTGTCCTGTGGGGGTCTGTACTAGTGGAGGGGGGGTTCTCCTGGGGGGTCTGTACTAATGGAGGGGATTTGTCCTGGGGGTCTGTACTAATGGAGGGGGGTTGTCCTGGGGGGTCTGTACTAATGAAGGGGGGCTTTGTCCTGGGGGGATCTGTACTAATGGAGGGGGGGTTGTCCTGGTGGGGTCTATACTGATGAAGGGGGGGGGTCTGTACTGAGAGAGGGGTTTATACTTAGTGGGGGGTCTGCACTGACGAAGGGGGGTCTATACTTAGTGGAGGGGAGTCTGTACTGAGGGGCGACTAAAGTTGGTGGAAGGAGGGTGACACCATGTTATACCGCACCTGGTGACACCAACCCTAGTGACGTCACTGCAGCTGCGGGCTCTCCTTTCGCCCCTTCCCCTCCCTCTCCCTCTCCTCCGCACGTGCACTGCTATACTAGTGAACGGCGCTGGCCAGCACAGCCTCCCACTATGTTTCTTCCCCCGCCTTTATATCAGCCAGGGAAAAATAGAATAGAAAAAGGAGAAGAGGATTGTGGGATATGTAGTCCCGAGGACTGGCAGCCCCACTGTAACACGGAAACTGCAGCCCACACAGCAGGCTCAGCTGAATGGGAGAGAGAGAGATACAGGAGCCTGGGAAAGCTTTCAGGGAAGTACACCCAGGACTCCAGAGGGAGAGGGCAGTGCTGAGGGAACACCATCAGAGAGGAAACCCCACTGCCCTGCGCCACCAGAGGGAAAGACACACAGCCTGGTGCCATCCCTGGCAGAGAAAGGAATGGAGTCATTCAATACAGATCTGGGTTCTACCCAGCGGAGTCACCATGGGCAATTCAGAGTGAGCTGACTCCTGATCAGAGGAACCATCGCTGGGTCAGGTGAGAGGGCCGATCGGCCATTATCTACTAACGTCCATAGGAACTGCAGTCTCTGACCATCTCATGTATCATGTCTTCAGTCTCTGACCTTCTCTTGTATCATGTCTGCAGTCTCTGACCATCTCTTGTATCATGTCTGCAGTCTCTGACCATCTCCTGTATCATGTCTGCAGTCTCTGACCATCTCCTGTATCATGTCTGCAGTCTCTGACCATCTCTTGTATCATGTCTGCAATCTCTGACCAGCTTCTGTACCATGTCTGCAGTGTCTGACTGTCTCTTGTATCATGTCTACAGTCTCTGACCATCTATTCTATCTTGTCTGTAGTCTCTGACCATCTCCTGTATTATGTCTGCAGTCTCTGACCATCTCTTGTACCATGTCTGCAGTCTCTGACCATCTCCTGTACTATGTCTGCAGTCTCTGACCATCTCCTGTACTATGTCTGCAGTCTCTGACTGTCTCTTGTATCATGTCTACAGTCTCTGACCATCTCCTGTACTATGTCTGCAGTCTCTGATCATCTCCTGTACTATGTCTACAGTCTCTGATCATCTCCTGTACTATGTCTACAGTCTCTGATCATCTCCTGTACCATGTCTGCAGTCTCTGATCATCTCCTGTACTATGTCTGCAGTCTCTGATCATCTCCTGTACCCTGTCTACAGTCTCTGATCATCTCCTGTACTATGTCTGCAGTCTCTGATCATCTCCTGTACTATGTCTGCAGTCTCTGACTGTCTCTTGTATCATGTCTACAGTCTCTGACCATCTCCTGTACTGTGTCTGCAGTCTCTGAACATCTCCTGTACCATGTCTGCAGTCTCTGATCATCTCCTGTACTATGTCTGCAGTCTCTACTCATCTCCTGTACCATGTCTGTAGTCTCTACTCATCTCCTGTACCATGTCTGTAGTCTCTGATCATCTCCTGTACCATGTCTGCAGTCTCTGATCATCTCCTGTACTATGTCTGCAGTCTCTGATCATCTCCTGTACCATGTCTACAGTCTCTGATCATCTCCTGTACCATGTCTGCAGTCTCTGATCATCTCCTGTACCATGTCTACAGTCTCTGACCATCTATTCTATCTTGTCTGTAGTCTCTGACCATCTCCTGTATTATGTCTGCAGTCTCTGACCATCTTCTGTATTATGTCTGCAGTCTCTGACCATCTCCTGTACTATGTCTGCAGTCTCTGACTGTCTCTTGTATCATGTCTACAGTCTCTGGCTGTCTCTTGTATCATGTCTGCAGTCTCTGACTGTCTCTTGTATCATGTCTGCAGTCTCTGATCATCTCCTGTACTATGTCTGCAGTCTCTGATCATCTCCTGTACCATGTCTGCAGTCTCTGATCATCTCCTGTATTATGTCTGCAGTCTCTGATCATCTCCTGTACCATGTCTGCAGTCTCTGATCATCTCCTGTACCATGTCTGTAGTCTCTGATCATCTCCTGTACCATGTCTGTAGTCTCTGATCATCTCCTGTACCATGTCTGCAGTCTCTGATCATCTCCTGTACTATGTCTGCAGTCTCTGATCATCTCCTGTACTATGTCTGCAGTCTCTGATCATCTCCTGTATTATGTCTGCAGTCTCTGACCATCTCCTGTACTATGTCTGCAGTCTCTGACCATCTCTTGTATCATGTCTGCAGTCTGTGATCATCTCCTGTACCATGTCTGCAGTCTCTGACCATCTCCTGTACTATGTCTGCAGTCTCTGATTATCTCCTGTACCATGTCTGCAGTCTCTGACTGTCTCTTGTATCATGTCTACAGTCTCTGACCATCTCCTGTACTATGTATGCAGTCTCTGACCATCTCCTGTACTATGTCTGCAGTCTCTGATCATCTCCTGTACTATGTCTGCAGTCTCTGATCATCTCCTGTACCATGTCTGCAGTCTCTGATCATCTCCTGTATTATGTCTGCAGTCTCTGATCATCTCCTGTACCATGTCTGCAGTCTCTGATCATCTCCTGTACCATGTCTGCAGTCTCTGATCATCTCCTGTACCATGTCTGCAGTCTCTGATCATCTCCTGTACCATGTCTGCAGTCTCCGATCATCTCCTGTACTATGTCTGCAGTCTCCGATCATCTCCTGTACTATGTCTGCAGTCTCTGATCATCTCCTGTACTATGTCTGCAGTCTCTGATCATCTCCTGTACTATGTCTGCAGTCTCTGATCATCTCCTGTATTATGTCTGCAGTCTCTGATCATCTCCTGTACTATGTCTGCAGTCTCTGATCATCTCCTGTACTATGTCTGCAGTCTCTGATCATCTCCTGTACTATGTCTGCAGTCTCCGATCATCTCCTGTACTATGTCTGCAGTCTCTGATCATCTCCTGTACTATGTCTGCAGTCTCTGATCATCTCCTGTACTATGTCTGCAGTCTCTGACCATCTCTTGTATCATGTCTGCAGTCTTTGACCGTATCCTGTATTATGTCTGGGGACTCTTTCTAACAGAAGCCCTCTCTGTGTGCATCAGAGAGACTCCCCTCCAGGTCTCATTAGTGTTCTCTCTTCCTGTATTTTCTTTTTTGTTAAGAGATCATGGGAGGATTTCAGGGTAACGAAGACTTCTTAGAGGAGCAGCTCTGTATTTGAGTCGTTGCCATAGAATCGTTTGTAAAGGGGAGGAGTTGGTAAGATGACCACACCCATGTGGGGGCGCCAGAAATATTTCTGCACCCAGGCGCCGGTGACCCTAGGATCGGCCCTGCACCCGGCCCCTAATCTACAGGCAGTGGGAGTAAGGGGGAGGTTTGTTTGCTACCGCCGCACCAGTCCTTTAAGAGGTCTATGATGTCAGGAGACAGGGTGAGGTTTATGATCATGTAACCGCCATGATTGGCGGTCACATGATCGGAAAGCTCCCAATCGCAAGTAGCGATTAGGAACTTCCGTTAGTCGCGAGTAACTGTGCCAGGAGCATGCAGGGCTCACGCTCTCAGCACAGCTGTATTATTTACACGAATTCACGCAAATATGCAGGCGCTCGCCGCCAAGGCCCACCTGCCAAGGGGCTGCAGTTTTGCGTGTGGCTGGCACCAAGGGGTTAAAATCATAATTGTTATTGCTAATCTTGTGACATTTTACTGCTTTTCTGTAAAAGCTGGTGGTGTCAGTTTAAAGAGTTATTTGCTTAGTTAACTTAACCCGGTGACAATCGCTCTCAGGCTGCTGGCATCTATTCTTTCTATGGATTGTGATCCTGTGAACTGGAGAACCTTTGCGCAGGGTGAGTCTGAGAGTGGCATTGTTGCGTATTAGTGACAGCAAGATGTGAGGTCAACCAGTCATTTGTCATGATTTGGTGAAAAGGGCAGTGGTCTGACACCCATGTTTGTCACAGTGGGAGCTGGGTATCAGAGGTGAGCAGGGGACACAGGGTGCCCCTAGGCTGGGGAGGTTAATAGGGGATCAATAAGCATTCTTTGAAGCTGCAGGATGTCTCTGGTGGCTCAGCTCTCTCTTGCAAATCATGTCTCAGTCAGGCTGGGAGTTTAAAGTGGAGGTCCACCACAAAAAAAAAAAACTTGCACCAAAAAATACTTAAAAAATTGGGAGGTAAAAAAAATAATAATTTTTAACTCACCTGAAATGGCTGTTGCTAGGCAGTCTTCCTAATCTGCCTCTTCCTACGCCGCGGTGATGTTCTGTCTTCTCGTCCCCACGTTGTCTTCTGGGGAATGGGGCGCGGTGTATTATGGGAACTGTGTGTGTCCCACAACACATCGCGTCCCATTCACAAAGCGCTGCGCGACTCGCGCATGCACAGTATGAAAACGGGCAGTGAAGCTGTAAGGCTTGACTGCCTGTTTCCCTTAGTTAGGATGGTGGTGCCAGGACCAGAGAGCCGAGGGATGGGTCGGCCTCGGGCGGCCGACATCGCGGGCACCCAGGACAGGTAAGTGTGCCTATTTAAAGTTAGCAGCTACAGTATTTGTAGCTGCTAGATTTTAATTTTTTTTTTCCCGGCCGGAACCCCGCTTTAATGATTAGCGGAAGGCGCACAGCTGCTGTGAGAGCTGGACAACTGCCTGAAACCCTCCGCCTTCTGACTGCTGCTATCCCTGTGGTGACCCTGCACCCCCAACTTATAAACAGTGTTGATTTTGTCTACTAAAATATTTTCGTTGACTAAATTAATACTATTTTAGTTGACTAAAATACAACGAAAACCAAAATTATATTTTAGTCAAAAGACTAAACTACGACTAAAACTAAAATGGCATTTTAGTCAAAATATCACAATGGCTAAATCTGTGTCTGTAGTGCATGTTCAAACCTTAATACTATAAATAATAAACATGTTATTAGATTTTTACTCCAGGAGTATATAATGTTTGGCAGTTCTAAAGAAATAATGCATTAAAATGTACTGGAGATTTTAGTCAACTAAAATACGACTAAAACTAAAACAACTCAGATGACTAAAATACGTCTAAAACTAAAATGGCATCTTAGTCAAAAGACTAAAATACGGCTAAAAGTAAATTGGCACTTTAGTCAAAAGGCTATAAATAAAACTAAATTGAAATTTGATGTCAAAATTAACACTGCTTATGAGCACCTCTTCGCCCCCCCCCCCCCCCCCCCCACACTCACCATGCCTGGGACTACACAGGCCCCACTATCCACTGCTGCCTGATGCTAGAGAGGTTCTCCTCTGTCCTGTAACACTGCCCCCTCCTGTCTCACTGCCTCCTCCTGTCCCGCTGCCCCCCTCCTGTGATGCTGTCCCCCTCCTGTGCGGCTGGCCCCCTCCTGTCCCTCTGCCCAGCTCCTGTGATGCTGCCCCTCCTGTCCTGCTGGCCCCCTCCTGTCCCACTGCCCCCCTTTTGGCACTTTGCTCCCTTTCTGTCCTGCTGCCCCTCTCCTGTGAGGCAGTATCCCTTCTGTCCTACTGCCTCCCTCCTGTCCCTCTGCCTACCTCCTGTGATGTTGCCCCCCTCCTGTCCCACTGCCCACCTCCTGTGATGCTGCCTACCCCCTGTCCTGCTACCCCCCTCCTGTCCCGCTCCCCTCCTGCTCTCCTGCTGCCCCCTCCTGTAATGCTTCCCACTACCTGTGACACTGCCCCCCTCCTGTCCTGCTGCCCCTCCTGCGATGCTGCCCCCCTCCTGTCCTGCTGTCTTCCTCCTGCCCTGCTGCCCCCTCCTGTCCCACCTCCTGCGATGCTGCCTTCCTCCTGTCCCACTGCTCACCTTCTGTGATGCTTCCCCCCTCCTGTGAACACCATACACTCCGTACTCCTCACCTGCACATAGTACCCACTGCCATACACTGACTGTAAGTCATCTCAGACCCTATTTAACCACACCCCTTTAAGCCACACCCAACATTTAAGTGCAATTTAAACCACACCCACTTTTGCCACCGCATTTTTTTCCCTCAATTCCTAGGGCCCATTTTGATCTTGTACATAGGCCCACTGATTTCATGATACTCCCCTGCTCACTCCTTATGGGTTCAATGCTTGTTTTGTCTTGAGGAAAGTTATGGGCAATAATGCTTACATTATTCCTTGCTCCCACAGACTTCCTACCCACCTGCATGACCATTTCCCTGAAGCCACTCTTTTTCCCACTCTGATGTCATCATATTCAATGCAGGACCCGCAATTCTGTGTTGTACATGAGGACAGAAAAGGCCTGTCCACATCTTGGGAGAGCATCTCCAGCCAACTGCCAGGGAAGCAAAAAATAAGGTAAATATTTTGCTTATTCTAATTACCCTAGACAAAACAAAGGAAAAGTTTGGGTAAAGGAAAAAAAAAACCTTCATACACACTTCTATGCTGCAGCATTGGGTTGGTGCTGCAGCTGTTCTGTGTTGCCTCTAACACTAGGAACTGAGTGATCACATGACTGCTGTTTGCTCAGTTCTTGGTCTGCTCAGAGCAAAGAGCAGTGACTGTCAGTCACCGCTCCCAACCCTGCTCCTCCAGCGCTTACAAGAGCACCAGACTGGACAGGTGGTGAGCCCAGCTGACTTCAGCTCTCAGCCACACGCTGAGCTGTGAGGTAGAAAGAAATCCTGGATAGCCGCACTCTGGGATAAGGACATCTTTATTTCAATAAAATCCAACAATACAGTCAATTGCAGAGACGTACAGGGTGGTAGACTGCTAACGCGTTTCACATCATTTGGATGCTTATTCGTAGCTAGAGAGGGATAGTAGTAGTGTGGTATAAATAGAAAAGTGAAAAAGTAAAAGAGGGGGGGCGGGGTATGCATGCCGGTAAAACAACCAATCACCGCGTTGCATAGCAAACCCACCCTCTCAATGTGATTAAAACAATACTGATCCCATTAAAAAACTACACCTGCTAAAGGAGGAGAGAAAACATCCATTGTTAACCTACCCAAAATGCATAAAGAAAAATATAAGTAGACAAAACTGTCATGCCAATAAAAATCAGCACGAACTCATAAAAATAACTGAAAAAAAGAGAAAAGAAAAGGTAGGTATTGGATGCTAAAACCCTCCATAGCAGGTGAAGCCGAAACAATGGAACAAACTTGAGTAGTTGGGAGTGCTAAAAAAGTGTCAAAGCACTCTCGCAACCCTAAAACAGCAAATGTGCATAAGCAGTTTAGATGAAATATACACACATTTTCATGAGATCAAAGTACAAGCATATTAGACATGAGATCAGCGTGTATGTACATTAAACATGAAATTAGAGATTTATGCACATTACTCCTCCAACTCCTCCAATCATTCTTAACCATTTGTATTTTATAGACGAGAGAGTTGACAAAAATATATGCAGTGAAAAATATATACATAGATCTGAAAAAGGGGTCGGTCCAACTACCCGAAAGAGTGGTTATAAATGTGTCAAAAGTATCAAACATGTAGCATCGCATCCAAAGCACTGGTGTCCGATAAGTCTTTATTTTCTGAAAAGAAAAAACAGTAAAAAACAAACAAGCAGAAGCATGAAAATGAATTAGACACCAGATGAACCACAAAAAAGTATAGATAAATATCCATTGTTGTTGATATTAAACTCCCAATGACAATGTCATGTTAGCTATGCGGTCAATAATGAAAAGATATATAATCAACCACATAGGAAACATAGAAAAACCCAACAAAGGAACCAAAACAAAGAACCGAATGAACTATTAAATGAATGCAGTTTCCACATAGATCAACGTGCTGGCAGACTATGCTACAACAGCAAATGTATAGAGACCATAAGTCTCACTCCATGTGCTGAAATAGGTTGAGTTGAATAATAACACGAAAGAGAGTAACCTCAAACGCACACAGATATAGTAGGGTAGCTATAGAATCTGCATCAAACAAGGGTTGCAAGAGTGCTTTGACACTTTTTTAGCACTCCCAACTACTCAAGTTTGTTCCATTGTTGCGGCTTCACCTGCTATGGAGGGTTTTAGCATCCAATACCTACCTTTTCTTTTCTCTTTTTTTCAGTTATTTTTATGAGTTTGTGCTGATTTTTATTGGCATGACAGTTGTGTCTACTTATATTTTTCTTTATGCATTTGGGTTAGGTTAACAATGGATGTTTTCTCTCCTCCTTTAGCAGGTGTAGTTTTTTAATGGGATCAGTATTGTTTTAATCACACTGAGAGGGTGGGTTTGCTATGCAGCGCGGTGATTGGTTGTTTTACCGGCATGCATCCCCCGCCCCCCCCTCTTTTACTTTTTCACTTTTCTATTTATACCACACTACTACTATCCCTCTCTAACTACGAATAAGCATCCAAATGATGTGAAACGCGTTAGCAGTCTACCACCCTGTACGTCTCTGCAATTGACTGTATTGTTGGATTATATTGAAATAAAGATGTCCTTATCCCAGAGTGCGGCTATCCAGGATTTCTTTCTACCTCACTGCAAACCATCAAAGCCAGCACCTGGAACCAGTTCTTACTAGGGCGGTGTCATTCCAGAGCAAGAGTGTTTGTGAGCTGCATTTCCTTTTTTCCTGTCTGCACGCTGAGCTGCACAGATCCAGCTGTCAATCAGGCAATGGTCATGATTGTTCTAGGGCCTTCATCAGCTGCCACATCAGCTGACAGCGGTCGGCCAAATCTGGGCCACAGGAGTGCAAAAGTAAGTGTACTCCTGTGACCAACAGGAGCAGTATTACCAAAATAGCTTTGCCCACACTTCTCTTAAAAAATGCATAGGAGGGGCTGCATGCATGATTACATCACGGTTACATTTTACACCAGCCTTTAAAGTGGTTGTTAAAATGGTTGTAAACCCTTTACAACCACTTTAAACTACAGGCAAGCCTATAATTAGGCTTGCCTGTAGCTGCGCAGGATATCTCCTAAACCTGCACGGTTTAGGAGATATCCCTGTATTTGCATGTGCCGATGTCATGCGGCACATGCGCACTTAAGCAAACTGAAGCAATGGCACGTACGTGCAGTTGCTTCAGTTGTACTGTGCCATTCGCAGCGGCTCCCGTGCGCATGCGCGGGAGTGATGTCATCGTAGCTCCAGCCAATCACAGCGCCGGAGCCGTGATACCCAGAAGCAAGCCCCGGGCGACATGTCGGTGGCCTGAGGGGGAATACTAGCTCATTATGCCTTTATCTTGCAGGGTGTATTTTTATTTATTTTTTTACTTCCTCCTTAAGCCACTCTAACCTGTATACACCATCAGCACTGCCTCCTATTGTAGTATCCCCCTGTGTATGATTTATAAAAATAAATGCTGCATATACCTAATTTCACTGTCAAGATTGCGATCACATGACTGGCCAGCTTTCTTCTTTCCTCCTCAGAGATGCAGCGAGCGGGGCTGAGATTTCTCTGCTGATGTCAGTCTGGAGGGGAGGAGGAGAGAGCTGGCTGGTCATGTAAACGCAATCTCGGCTGTGAAATTAGGTATTTACAGCATTTATATTTATAAATCACACACAGAGGGGGACACTGCAATAGGAGGCATTGTTGATGGTGTATACAGGCTAGTGTTATGAGAGCAGCCGGAGGGGGAGGGGCAGCTCACACACAGACAGAGAGAGGAGGACACAGGAGCAGAGAGGAGAGGAGATAGCAGGCTGTTGATGACAGAGACGCGTAAACTGACCACGGTGTCTGGTCTCAGCAGCCATGATACACCGTGGTCAGTTTACAGAGGGGTGGGGAGAAACTGCCAGGATCAGCCAGGTTTTTTAGATTTTACAGGGGGCTAAATGACAAAGGACAAGCACTGTGTCATATAACATGCTTTAAAGGAACAGGATCCATTTTTTGGGGGGTTAACAAACGCTTTGATAAAAGATTTACATGTAAAAAGAGTGAACCACTCTTTAGTGACTTTAGTGAATGGGTTTAGAGCTACTATTTAAAGTGTCACTAAAGGCAAAACTTTTTATTTTTATTTTGTATAGAGTAAGGTAGGGTTATAACCCCTGTAATTTTTTTGCCATCTGTGTCCCACTGGGGAGATTTCCCTTCACTTTCTGTCCCATAGCCAAGATAGGAAGTGAAAAGAAATATCTCCACAATGAGGGAATCCGGGGGTGTCACAAGGGTCACCTGACCTAGTGTCACAATTGGAAGTTTTCCCCTCTATTCCTGTTCTGATGTAAACCCAAAATTTAGCATTTCCTTTTGTGTTCACTTTTGATGATAACGGTAAACAGGACAGAGAGAGGGTGAATCTCCCTAACTAGGGCACAGACAGCAAAAAAACCTGCAGGTGTTTTAATCCCTCTCCACTCTATCCAAAAGGAAAAAAAAAAGTTTAAACTTTAATGACACGTTAAGGTGCCCAAGCATAGAATGTGAACGGTTTATGTGGTACAAACAGTGGTAACAAAGGAGCACAAATAAAAATTAGTAGGTATAATGGAACCCCTTTATATTATCTCCACCAATTATTTCACTGACTCATTGTACTTAAAAAAAATCAGAATGTGCCATTTAGATCAATACACTGACTTTTTCAGAGTACCTACTGTATATACAGTATAGTCCAGTGATCTATACCCTGCAGAAAAAAATGTGTCCTCTCAGCACCCTGGTATTCTCTCCTTTTCTGTTTTGTTTCTGGATTTACCCAAATATCTAGGCAACCAAATAGCAAACAGACACAAACATACTTTGTTTAAAGTAGTTCTAAAGGCAGAAGGTTTTTTACTTTAATGCATTCTGTGCATTAAGGTAAAAAAAAACCCTCATGCTGCTGTCAATCATAGCCAGTGAGCTAATGAGGAGATAGTGGGGTGGGGCCTAGCCGCTCTCTGTGTGCGAATGGACATGCCTGCTCAAATGCCCCATAACAAGAGGCTTGCTATTGGGGGCACTCGGCAAGGGGGAGGAGCCAGGACTATCAGCGAGGGATCCAAAAAGAAGAGGATTGGGGCTGCTCTGTGTAAACCATTGCACAGAGCAGGTAAGTATAAAATGTTTGTTATTTAAAAGAAAAAAAAATCCTTTAGAATTACTTTAAGTGCCTCTGTCTGCCCTAAGCACTGACCTCTACACCCAATATGATAAAAGTAACTCTTCTAGAATCTCCCCTATGCACAATCCACCTGAGAGGGAATAACACCACTGCTCTGTCTAAAAGAGAATGAAAATCCTGCTTATCTATGAGTTAGAAAGCGCAAACGGGTTACTATACCTACCTGGTACTGTCCATATAAAACAAATGTATGAGTTCTGAATGAAGTTACCTAATGTGTGCAACGTCATAAGATATTCATAAATGTATAATAAAGCCTTTTATACTTTGGATAGAGAAATAAAAAACAAAGTAGAAGACAGATACAAATGGATTTTAAATAATCTTGCACTTAGAATATAAGGATAAAATGGTCTCTAGTCTCAGGTGATTCATTGTTCTGACATGCAGATGATTATAAACTTTTGCCTAAGAGACACGTCTTTCCATGTAAATGGTATGGTTAAGTAATATAAAATGATAAAATCACTGAATTTTTCTGGTAAGGTGGGGCAGCCAAGCGACACATAAAAAACAAAAAAAATTCTGATTAAAGCCTGCAGTCTAAAATATTATTAGTATTAATGTATATTGTACAGCAGGATCATAAATGTCAGATGGACCACAAAAGGCATCTCCCTGCAGCTGATTGCACAGCACGGCAGACAGTACAGTGAGGAAGTGGGGGCAGCACAGATTGTGTAAAGGGATTATGCCAGCATGTTTTTATGTACAGGAAAAATGTGTCTTAAAATGCTTTCAAAAGTTTTTGAAAACCACATGCAGTGTGGTCATATATGGAAGAGTGAACTAACCAATTTTTTCAGCAACTATTCCAAATTGAAGGCACAACCAGTTCAAAAGTGAGCTGTATGGGTGTGTGAAATTTACTCTTGGAATCTTGCATGAACATTTATCTTAAACAGCTAACAACGCTACTTATATAAAGATTTAGAAAAAATGGATGTATAGTTAGCACTAACTCACGGTGGAGATGCTGATTTAACCACTTCAGCCCCGGAAGGATTTACCCCCTTCCTGACCAGAGCACTTTTTACAATTTGGCACTGTGTCGCTTTAACTGCTAATTGCGCAGTCATGCAATGCTGTACCCAAACGAAATTTGCGTCCTTTTCTTCCCACAAATAGAGCTTTCTTATGATGGTATTTGATCACCTCTGCTGTTTTTATTTTTTGCGCTATACACGGAAAAAGACCGAAAATTTTGAAAAAAAATGATATTTTCTACTTTTTGTTCTAAAAAAAATCCAATAAACTCAATTTTAGTCATACATTTAGGCAAAAATGTATTCGGCCACATGTCTTTGGTAAAAAAAATGTCAATAAGTATATATTTATTGGTTTGCGCAAAAGTTATAGCGCCTACAAACTAGGGTACATTTTCTGGAATTTACACAGCCTTTAATTTATGACTGCCTATGTCGTTTCTTGAGGTGCTAAAATGGCAGGGCAGTACAAAACCCCCACAAATGACCCCATTTTGGAAAGTAGACACCCCAAGGAAATTGCTGAGAGGCATGTTGAGCCTATTGAATATTCATTTTTTTTTGTCCCAAGTGATTGAAAAAAAAAAAATTACAAAAAGTTGTCACTAAATGATATATTGCTCACACAGGCCATGGGCATATGTGGAATTGCACCCCAAAATACATTTAGCTGCTTCTCCTGAGTATGGGGATACCACATGTGTGGGACTTTTTAGGAGCCTAGCCGCGTATTTGGAAAGTAGACACCCCAAGCTATTTGCTGAGAGGCATGGTGAGTATTTTGCAGCTCTCATTTGTTTTTGAAAATGAAGAAAGACAAGAAAAAATTTTTTTTTTCTTTTTTTAATTTTCAAAACTTTGTGACAAAAAGTGAGGTCTGCAAAATACTCACTATACCGCTCAGCAAATAGCTTGGGGTGTCTACTTTCCAAAATGGGGTCATTTGGGGGGGGGGTTTTGTGCCACCTGGGCATTCCATGGCCTCCGAAACTGTGATAGGCAGTGAAGAGTGAAAACAAAAATTTACGCCCTTAGAAAGCCTGAAGGCGGTGCTTGGTTTTCGGGGTCCCGTGCGCGGTTTCGCTCCCAAAAAGTCCCACACATGTGGTATCCCCGTACTCAGGAGAAGCAACAGAATGTATTTTGGGGTGTAATTTCACATATTCCCATGGCATGTTTAAGCAATATATCATTTAGTGACAATTTTGTGCAAAAAAAAAAAAAAATTTGTCTCTTTCCCGCAACTTGTGTCACAATATAAAATATTCCATGGACTCGACATGACTCTCAGCAAATAGCTTGGGGTGTCTACTTTCCAAAATGGGGTCATTTGGGGGGGGGTTTGAACTGTCCTGGCATTTTATGCACAACATTTAGAAGCTTATGTCACACATCACCCACTCTTCTAACCACTTGAAGACAAAGCCCTTTCTGACACTTTTCGATTACATGAAAAAATTATTTTTTTTTTGCAAGAAAATTACTTTGAACCCCCAAACATTATATATATTTTTTTAAAGCAAATGCCCTACAGATTAAAATGGTGGGTGTTTCATTTTTTTTTTTTCACACAGTATTTGCGCAGCGATTTTTCAAAAGCATTTTTTTGGGGAAAAAACACACTTTTTTAAATTTTAATGCACTAAAACACACTATATTGCCCAAATGTTTGATGAAATAAAAAAGATGATCTTAGGCTGAGTACATGGATACCAAACATGACATGCTTTAAAATTGCGCACAAACGTGCAATGGCAACAAAATAAATACATTTTTAAAAGCCTTTACAGGTTACCACTTTAGATTTACAGAGGAGGTCTACTACTAAAATTACTGCCCTCGATCTGACCTTCGTGGTGATACCTCACATGCATGGTGCAATTGCTGTTTACATTTGACGCCAGACCGACGCTTGCGTTCGCCTTAGCGCGAGAGCAGGGGGGGCAGGGGTGCCTTTTTTTTTTTTTTTTTGTTCTTTATTATTTTTTTGCTTTTTTATCTTATTTTTAAACTGTTCATTTCATATTTTTTTTAAATAATTTTTATTGTTATCTCAGGGAATGTAAATTGCCCCTATGATAGCAATAGGTAGTGACAGGTACTCTTTTTTGAAAAAATTGGGGTCTATTAGACCCTAGATTTCTCCTCTGCCCTCAAAGCATCTGACCACACCAAGATCGGTGTGATAAAATGCTTCCCCAATTTCCCAATGGCGCTATTTACATCCGGCGAAATCTAAGTCATAAAATGCTCGTACCTTCCGGTTTCTTAGGCCATAGAGATGTTTGGAGCCACTCTGGTCTCTGATCAGCTCTATGGTCAGCTGGCTGAATCACCGGCTGCATTCTCAGGTTCCCTGTTGAGACAGGAGAGCCAGAGAAAAACACGGAAGACGGTGGGGGGGGGCATTCCCTCCCACTGCTTGTAAAAGCAGTCTAGAGGCTAATTAGCCACTAGGATTGCTTTTACATGAAAGCCAACCGCTGGCTGAAAAGAATGATACCAAGATGATACCTAAACCTGCAGGCATCATTCTGGTATAACCACTCAAACTCGTGAATGGCGTACCTGAAGACAAAAAAATGGTTAACAATAAAGCACAGTAAACGGTAAAGTATAAAAAATTGCATACCTGAAAAGCAAACATGATAAAACATAATAACAAAATAGAATACAGTAAAAAAGAGCAGAACAATAGAGAGAATAGAGAGAGAGAGAACAATAAAACGACAACTATTTTTTTTTATTTTATATTTTTGTTAGTGTTTTTTTTTTTTACACTTTTTTTGTAACTGTAACTTTTATAACGGTAACCGGTTCCAGGTTCGGGTCTCTCAAAATGCGATGGCATCTTGGGAGACCCTGTGAAAGTGCGCCTAGTCTGTGGAATGCTGTACCCTACGCTAATACTCAACTAGTGTATGGTAGCGTTCAAAACATTCACCAATGCAAAGACCAGCATTGTCAGGACAGGAGGGACAATAATAGCGGGTGTCACGCCTATATCCGCGCTTGCTGCAGACACATCTTTTTTGAGGGGGTTCGCTGGGTAGGGGTACTCGGGAGGACATAAAGAAAATGCCTCTCATGCAGCCGACTGATTTGGTTGGGGATGTGAATGGGGGAAGTACGGGTGCTGCAGAAGCGGTGGGTTCCCAATTAGGATTGGCGAATGCAGCAGGAAGGGCATTATGGGCACGACGGGCCTGTGTTTGTCTTCTTGGTGGCAGTGGGACACTACTTGTGCTTGCCACCTCACCAGCTTGAACTGCACTTATGGGACTCGCCACGTCACCAAGTGTTACTGCAGTGCTGGTTTGACTACAACCGGGGTGTACTAGGGCGCTGGTGCTTGCCAGTTCAATAAAAATCTACCAAAAAAACTGTTAGCGATTGCAGGGATCAGGCCTGACTCTGCGAACGCTGCAGTTATGTGTTTAGTGTTTTGTAAGTGACAGTGATCGATCGATACTGCACTTGGGTGGGCTGGGCTGGGCGGAGGGGCAAAACGCAGGTGCTAGCAGGTATCTGGGCTGATCCCGCTAACACTGAGTTTTTGGGAACCCTAAACTGCTGGGGACGCTAGTATAGATCTGATCGTATCAGATATTGATCCGTTCAGATACTATACCACTAAGGGAGGTGTATGCTGCGTGCGTGGGTGTTAGCGGTACTGGCGCTAATCTGACGCTGCGTGGGGCGGCGCATATCACCGCCGGGCGATCAGGGGGCTAAACCTTTATTCGGTAATAAACGGCGGGTGCCCTGACACTATAAAAAATAAACGAACTAACCAGCGTCACCCGTAACAGTTATACGGTGATCAGTGGTGAAAGGGTTAACTAGGGGGCAATCAAGGGGTTAAAACATTTATTAGATAGTATTTGGGGGTCCCTGTCGCTATAAAACGCTGACGGCGAACCTAAATGTTTACGTCCCTAACTAGCGTCACCAGCGACACTAAAACGAAGCGATCAGAAAAATGATCGGTTAGCGACACTGGCGACAGGGGGTGATCAAGGGGTTAACACTTTATTAGGGGGGGTTAGGGGGGTACCCTAGACCTAAAGGGGGCTAACAGTAACTGTCCTAACACAGTAACTGTCACAAACTGACACCATGCAGTAATCAGACAAAAAAAAAAAAAAACCTGCTTGGTGTCAGTTTGTGACAGGCAGGGGGGAGGGGTGATTGGGGGGGGATCGGGGGGTAATCGGGGGGGGGATCGGGGGTGTAATGTGTGCCTGGCATGTTCTTCTGTGTGTGTTGTGCACTCACATTACAGTCTTCTCTCCTCGGCGCCGGAACGGAAAATGCCGAGCCGAGGAGAGATGACATCATTTCCTCTGCCTCTGTGTACAATATAGAGGCAGGGAAATGATTTGATTGGCCAGGAGCGATCGCGAGGGGGGGTCCAGCCGCGGCCCGGGCCCAGCCGGTGGCCATATTGGCACACTCAGGCCTACGGTGCAGCTACTGAGGACCCGGTGCAGCATCCCAGGACACCCCCACTCCTGTGGCCACTAGCGTCCAGCCGCATCACCCCTGAGTGACCCGCAATCCAAGGTCCCTCCTTCCAGTCACCTGACCCACCCCCCCGGGACACCACCGCAGCCGCGGTCTAACCACCTCATTCTAGCCGCTAGATTCGGTGGAACAGACCACGGCTGCGACCTAGTTCCAGCAGCCACCTACCCACACCCCCTCCCATTATTGTCCTACAGACCACGGGCCCCTCCACACCTGAAATCGCCCATCCTGCGACCACTGGACCTCACCGCAGGGGCTCTGGTTATTCACCGGAGGCTACTTAACTTGAATCATCGTAGACGCAGCCACTGCACCACCTACCTGTAAGTAGCATCAGATCCCCCTCCCTGCGTCCGCTGGACCATCTATTAAGGTAAGCACAGGGGTACGTTAGCAGTTGATCCAGGGATTCCCGATCGCCCCTTGGGGGGGTCAGGAAGGAATTTTTTCCTCTGCTGCACCTTTGGCACTCGCAGCTAGGGGTTTTTCGCCTTCCTCTGGATCAACGACAGGGGGGTAGGTAGCCGCACCTCCTCAAGTACCTCCGCACCAACTCCAGCCCGTCACCCCACCGCTCCAGTAGCAGTGGGTAGTCATCGGACCCCTCCATCCACCTGCAAGTGCATCACCACCACATCAGTCCCACCATCAGAACACCCTTCCTACAAGCAACGCCGTCTTCCTCATCATGTGCAACTTCAAATACACAGCAGACACCCTCCATAGGCTGAGAAACACTGCCGTAACTTTACCGACCGCCACTCAAAAAAAACGAAAAAAAGAACAATTACTAAGGACCAACCCTCAATCAACCAGGAAATGCAGGGAGACACCGACCCAACCGCAACAACTAGCATGCGCCCTGATCAACACCAGATCTGCAGTCAAGCACAGGCTGGAAATCCACAACTTCGTCATCGAAAATAACATTGATTGCCTCTTCATTACAGAAAGCTGGCTAACACCGGACTGCAACACCATCCTAACTGAACTGGTGCCCGAGAACTACAGTATCCTAACCGAACATAGAATCGGAAAAAAAAAGGAGGAGGAGGCCTAGCAGTGATTTTCAAATCACATCTTGGGTTGACCAAACAAAACTTACAGAACCCAGTGCCTTTCATGGAAACACTCTCACTGCATCTTCAAACAACACCTCGGGACACCATTCACATACTATGCTACAGACCACCAGGACCAAAGACCAATCTCCTTACGCCGCTCACTGAATTCTTCTCAATACACACCCTGAAAACCAAAAACCTTCTGGTACTTGGGGATTTTAACCTGTGGGCAAATTCTGCCCAAGACTCCATCGCAACCGCCTGCGTCAACCAAATGGAAGAACTTGGCCTTCAACAACTGATAAATTCTCCCACCCATGGGTCAGGACACACTTTAGATCTCATCTTCAAACAGAATATGGACATCAAAGTACTTGACAACACTCCACTACCATGGACGGACCACCATGCTATTAAATTTATAATCACCACTAACGGCATCCTCCAAAAACAGAAACACGCAACAGCAACACACTGGAATAGATCTCAGAAGAAACTTCACTCTGATCTCTTCAAAACTACATTATCAAGCAAAACTCTTTTGCTAAACTCAAACCTCTCAACCGAACAAACACTCAACTTCCTAAACAATACATTACTACAAACAGCAGACTCCGTGGCGCCAAAACGCAGAACACTTATCCGCAAAAAAAACTCCAGTTGGTTTAATGGTACTCTCACCCTACTCAAGCAAGAACGTAGAAGAGCTGAGAGAGCATGGAGAAGAAATCCCACCAAGGAAAACCATGCTAACTACAAAACACTCACTGTGAAATACCATAAGGCAATCTTCAAAGCCAAAAAAGAACATCTCAGACACCATCTCGTCCACCTTAAACCGCCCACGTGAACTCTTCAAAATAGTGGCTCAGTCAATGAACCCGACCTGCTTAGAGCCCCCATCAAACGATACTCAAGAATTCTGCAATGAGTTATCAGACTTCTTCATCGACAAAATCGACTTCATTCGGAAATCAATCCATCAAAAAATAACAACCAACCTCACTCAACCAAAGCAAAAAGAGGATAGCGTTACGAACTTCACTCAACCGCCAAATTTCTTTTTGTCCCCAATCACCACGGACATGACAATAAACATCATCAGAAGCCTTCGAGACAGCACATCACCTAACAACATCATCCCCACTAAACTGTTTAAAGAATGTGCCGACATCTTGGCCCCTACCCTAACACATCTCATAAATCAATCATTCAAAGAAGGGATTGTGCCAACCTCCCTCAAGCAAGGCATCGTCAAACCCCTGCTAAAGAAACCCAATCTCGACCCCAAGGACCCTAACTGCCGCAGACCAATAACCAGCCTCAACACCATCTCCAAGATTATAGAGAAAGCAGTAGTACAGCAGCTACAACACCACCTGGATTCACACCAACTCCTGGACCCTCTGCAATCAGGCTTTCGCACAGGTCATGGCACAGAAACAGCACTTCTGAAGATATGGGACGACGCCCTTGAAGCAGCAGACGACGGAGAACCGAGTCTCCTGGTACTGTTAGACCTCAGCGCAGCATTCGATACAGTGGACCACAATACTTTACTTGTCCACCTCGCTGAAGTTGCAGGAGTTGCAGATTATGCTCTAAAATGGTTTACATCCTTCTTAGAGAATCGCTCCCAGACAGTGAAACTGGGAACATTCACCTCGGAAACCCAGGCAGTCTCCTGTGGAGTCCCTCAAGGCTCACCCTTGTCACCAATACTATTCAACATCTACATCCGCCCTAAAGTGAACTTGTTCCTCATTTGGGTCAGACACACTAAAATATCAAACAGAGGGCCAAACTTACCCAGTGAGGTATTTAATCAAATAGGATTTTTTCAAATCCTGTATTACAAAAGGAAAAAGCAATAATAAATTCACTGAGTAGTCCCTATAGTCTGCCTTATCAGGTGTGTATTAAATTGTATCCAATAAAGTCCAGCCAGATGAAGAGCTGATTGTATTACCCTAAAGGAGATGACTGTATGGGGATAAGTATATGTGCTATTTAATCGTGAAGAAAAAAATAATAAAACAAAATGAAAAACGTGATATTTGTATTAATATTCCGTGAGTCAACATCCAATGTGCTAAAACGTTGCTCAGTAGACGTGTATATCTGTTGGTAACAGGTGTCGTACAAGGTACGTATATTATAATAGTATGTGAAAAAAACATAAAAATATAAAAACATATAACTCAATATAAGTGCACTCATATATATAAATAATGTATGTTCATAAACACACTCAATGGAATCAGATGTGAGTCCCAATGCTGGACCTATGAAGGTACACCCAGATACTTGGCCACATAGCGTAAAACTGCTTCAAAAAGGACTTTAATAAAAGCTTTGCAGTAAAAAAAGTAAAAGTAAAAAGTCCTTTTGAAGCAGTTTTACGCTATGTGGAGTTTCTCCTTTGATTTTTCAACCGGAGGAGCTGTACGGTGAATAGAGCGTTCAAGTGTGGGGGACAGTCCTGTGGAGACCCTCACCTTCCTGTACTTTTACTGACGGATGAAGCAGCATTCCACTCATTGCCGTTCGTTTTACCACAAGCTTACTCTGACTCCGAAGCCGCTGGCCGGGGAGTCCACCACTCTTGGTAAGAGTATTTTTTACATACCTATATCTACAGTTTCAGTCCTACCATCTGAGTATACGGGAACCATGCTGGCTGTTCAAAGGAAGCCCAAGCGGCCAAGTATCTGGGTGTACCTTCATAGGTCCAGCATTGGGACTCACATCTGATTCCATTGAGTGTGTTTATGAACATTATTTATATATATGAGTGCACTTATATTGAGTTATATATGTTTTTATATTTTTATGTTTTTTTCACATACTATTATAATATACGTACCTTGTACGACACCTGTTACCAACAGATATACACGTCTGCTGAGCAACGTTTTAGCACATTGGATGTTGACTCACGGAATTTTAATACAAATATCACGTTTTTCATTTTGTTTTATTATTTTTTTCTTCACGATTAAATAGCACATATACTTATCCCCATACAGTCATCTCCTTTAGGGTAATACAATCAGCTCTTCGTCTGGCTGGACTTTATTGGATACAATTTAATACACACCTGATAAGGCAGACTATAGGGATTACTCAGTGAATTTATTATTGCTTTTTCCTTTTGTAATAATACAGGATTTGAAAAAATCCTATTTGATTAAATACCTCACTGGGTAAGTTTGGCCCTCTGATTGATATTTTAGTGGGTCTGACCCAAATGAGGAACAAGTTCACTTTAGCGCCACACTGTATTCTTTTATTTTCGATTCACAATTTGTCTAATTGTTGTGTTGGCAGCTTTCTATACATTTTTTTGGGATTGGCGCAATATTATCATTTTTGTTTTATCTACATCCGCCCACTTCTTAATATCATCAGGAAAACCGATCTCTGCTTCCACTCATACGCTGACGACACCCAACTGTACCTTCGCATCAATGGACAAAAAGACCTTCATCAGCAATTACAGAAATGCCTCACTTTAATAGATGACTGGATGACAAGCAGCTCCCTCAAACTCAACGGTTCAAAAACAGAACTTCTTCTCCTACAAGCTAACAAAAATTCCACAACAAAGACTCCGTGGACACCACCCACCATCCTCGGACAGACCATCTCACCAAGCACCAAAGCCAAGAGCCTCGGAGTCATTTTTGACTCAGGAATGACAATGGATGCACAAATAGGATCAGTGGTGAGCGGATCCCACCATCTCCTCCGCCAGCTACGCAGACTAATCCCCTTCATCCCAGAAGAGGACAAAGCGGCAGTCGTGGGAACAATCATCAATTCCCGACTCGACTACGCAAATTCGCTCTAAGTAGGACTACCCCAATATCAGCTTGCGCGCTTGCAACTCATCCAAAACACGGCGGCAAGACTGTTAACAGGAAAAAAACCCTGGGAATCCATCTCCCCATCCCTAAAGAGCCTACACTGGCTAACCGTGAAGAATCGGATCACATTCAAGACCCTCTGCCTCACCCACAAATGTATACAAGGAAATTCTCCGCTATATCTCCGGGAGAAAATAAAACACTACACACCGAATCGCAGTCTTCGATCAGCCAACCAAAACCTCCTTATCATTCCCAAATACCGCTACAAAGCAAAGGGAGAACGAAGATTCGCAGTCCAAGGACCCCGACTATGGAATGCTCTTCCTACCAACATCTGCATGGAAGAAAACCACCAGGCCTTCAGGAAAAAACTAAAGACCTTCCTCTTCTAACAAGCTGACAACAGAGAATGTATCTCAGCGCCTTGAGGCGATTCAGTTCGCATTTGCTGCGCTTTACAAATCATTCATTCATTCATTCCTCACCACCGATTGCCGGGGAGGATTTGCTGACCGCCGCAGGCACCGGGGGGGGTCCGATCAGACCCCCCACCCACGGGCAGGCAAGTGCGTACCTGTAAGCCCTTTTGCCTGCCCGTGCCGCTCTGAGGACGTATATAGTCGTGCGGCGGTCGGCAACTGGCTAAAGCGGGCTGTTTCCGTCACCTTTTTACCTGTGGTTTCACCGATACCGGGTCTAGGGTCCCAGTCGAGCTTATTATCAGACAATGTAGGCACCAGTACTTCTCCAATGCTTTATTGGGAGATAACTGGAAGAAGTAGCAGGAAAGAGGTAGAAGAAGAGTTGCAGGGAAGTTCAAATACCTTTTCTTGGTGTAGCACTAAGGAATTAAAATCTCAAGGATGAATGTATCTTCAGTTCAGGATTAAATCTTTGCCTGCCCAGATAGGTCTCTCTCTCACTAACCTAGCAGCCGGAACGCAGCACGAACAAAAGTCTCTGCCACAGACTTGGGTGGCTTCTTCCCGCAGGACAGACAGCACAGGACCATCCCAGCATTAGCAGGCCCCAGACAGACTTCTGGGTGTACCCGCACGGCTGCAGCAACGCAACCCTCCAGCCCGGAAGGCCGCGAGGTAGAACTCACTAACACATACCTCTAGGCCAGGAGGGCCAGGAGGCAAAAACTCCCAAAAGCATGGTGTCTGTCCCATAAATACTCTCTTCCAGAATGCAACCAGGAGGACCACTTCCGCCGAGTTATCGCTGGGACAGAAGAGCACTCATACACTTCAGCTTGTTGCTTTCCAACACCGACCCATGGTGACAACGACACCTACAGGCACAATGCGGAACTGCACGCAACACAGCCAAACTGGAACAGAGGCTAAATCTGACGATAAATTGAATCTGAACTATGTACAGAGTCGATGACCCACTAAATTTACCTATAAGCGGTAGATTGGAAAATCTACCAGTGCTACATTCGTTTTTCACATTAGTCTAATTAATTTTCATATTTTTCAACAATGTTTATATATTAAAATATGTTATGTGTTATTCATCACTAAAGATTAGATAAGTATTGCTGTATATAGAATATATATATATATATATATATATACATATGCTGTGTATATATATATATATATATATATATATATATATATATATATATATATATATATATAGCACTACCCCCGTAGGAGCTGCTGATGAATGTTTAATCCTGTACTCTGCCTATCAGCCCCAAGAACAGACTCAACCCCTCTGGCACACCTGTATAGTAATATTAGTGTGAGACCCAATGGTAAAGAGAGAGACACAGTAATGGTACACTATATAATATATTTACCGTATCCTTGGAACTCGTCACTTCAACTGTAGTAATAGATGGAGTCTCACACAAGTTGTCAATTAGCCACTTAGGAAGTTTACTGAGAAAATACTTAGCACAATAAACACTGTGGTAACTTAGGTATAAAGAATGACAAAATATAACAGTCAATATGTACAGGGAACTGAAAATTCACTTGAAGTCTTTGGTCCCCAAAGATAGTTAGAATTTGTGACCTGTTACCTGTTACATGCTGTTGTATACACGCGGAGGAAATAGGTTAGTGTACACATGATAACAAACAAGTTGCATTATCATAATCAGAGTTTAAACTCAAACAGTTCATACCATGACACAAACTTGACAGAGGAGCCTCCCACCAATTGTCACAAGGAGAGAGACTGTTCTGTCCACTTGCTACTGACATGGAAGTGTCCTGTATAGATGTGCCAGGGGGTGAGATGGGGTTGTTCTCCACCAAATCAGCGGTGGAAGGACCAGGTACTTCTAGAGTCCTTTTTGAAGTGAAACAAACCTCCTCGGAGCATTCACCCAGGGTGTCATAGGTTAGTCTCTTGGGTGGGTGAATAATTCTCTTTGCTCTCTGTTCTTTGGGTTTTAGTGTTTCAGGTAAACTGGTGTCGTCTCCACCCCCTCTTTTTCCAGTTTGTCTACTTCAGCCCCCTGTATTTCGGCTTCAATAGAGAGGAAAGAATCCTCAGAGTCTGTTCCCTGCAAGCAGTGTGGAGGGTCTTCTGGATCTTCAGAAGATCTATCCTGCGGCACAAATTCAGGGGCCTCTGGCCGAAGAGTCCCACTATCCATCACTGTGGGATGAGGGAGAGGAGTTGTAACAATCTCTGGTGTGTGAGACAACCACAACCAGTCTATTCCCATCTCTTCATCTTCGCTGTCTTCATCATCTACAGCAAGAGGCCTAGACTAGGACCTAGTCACTGATCGAGGTCTTTCAGGAATGGTGGATGTAGATGGTAAATCTTGCTGGGGTGTTACCCGCACTGCTTCTGATAGAGGCAAAAGGTGATTATGGTGCCAAGTCTTTAGTGGCCCTGTACATCCTTCTGGCCGAACCTGGTACACTGGCAGCCCTGGGAATTGCTTGCATATCATATAGGGCTGTGACTTCCACCGATCAGCCAATTTGTGTTTCCCGGGTATACCTAAATTCCTCAGCAGTACTCTATCACCTGGTTGTAAGTCCTGCACTCGCACCCTGAGGTCAAAACTTCTTTTATTCCTCTGTCCTTGAGCATCTGAAACAGCTTGATCCTTTTCATAGGCAGTCTTCAGGGTTCTCCGGAGTCAGTCCACATACCCTCTGTGAGAAGTTGCTGAGGTATGGTCCGGGGATGTGCCGAAGGCTAGGTCTACTGGTAGCCGGGCCTCTCGCCCAAACATCAAGTGATAGGGAGAGAATCCTTTTTCATCATTTGCAGTGCTGTTGTAAGCGTGTACAATAGCCACTATGTGTTTGCTCCAGTGTTGCTTTTGTTCTGAAGTTAGGATTCCCAGAATATTCAAAAGGGTTCTGTTGAATCTCTCTGGTTGAGGGTCCCCTTGAGGATGGTAGGGGGTGGTTCTAGATTTCTTGATCCCCAGCAAGTCTAAAACTCTCTTAATGAGACTGCTCTCAAAGTCCCTTCTCCCTTGATCCCTCCCTTGATCAGAGTGGATACGCTGGGGCAGGCCATAATGTACAAAGAACTTCTCTACCAAGATCTTGGCCACCGCTGATGCCTGTTGATCCTTTGTGGGAAACGCCTGGGCATAACGAGTGAAATGGTCAGTTATCACCAGGACATTTCCCTGTCCACTCAGATCAGACTCCAAGCACGAAAAATCAATGCACACCAGATCCAATGGTCCTTGACTCTCCAGGTGGCCCATTGGGGCAGCTTGTTGAGGTAAAGTCTTTCTTTGAATACATCTAAGGCAAGAATGGTAGTAACCCTCGACTTTAGTCTGCATGCGGGGCCAATAGAATCTGTCTCTCACCAGTTGGAAAGTCCTCTCGGACCCTAGATGGCCATGATGATCCTGTAAAGCGATCAACACCTTCTCTCTCTGTTTCTCTGGTAAGAACAACTGCCATTTCTCTTCAGGGTCTTCAGAGGGGCCCCTTCGGTAGACCACCCCTTGCTGTAACTGCAGCCGATCCCACTCTCGGTGTAGTAAACGGCCTTCTTTTAGTGAGTTAGTAAGAAGCAAGTTGGGACGTTGGCTCTTCAATGCCTTCAATGTCAAATTGCAGAGGGGGTCTTCTAACTGATCTCTACGCAGGTCCTTTTTTGAAAGTTTTGGCAGACCTTAATCTCCAACTTGGGTGATGTTGCAATAGCTTCTGGGCACCCCAGCAGCTGACACTCCAATTGCCTCAGCCCTGGCCCCACCTCTTGCTTGCTGTTCTGCCCCTTCACAAAGGGCTCTCACTCCTTCAGGGGTGAGCTGGGTCCACTCATCTGGGGAGTCTCGGGAACAGTGGGGTCTTCTCGACAAAGCATCTGCATCCTTGTTCCCGACCCCGCGGCCGGTACTTCAAACTGAAGGTAAAGCCTGATAGGGCGGCCAACCATCTATGGCCCGTGGCATCCAGCTTTGCAGTAGTGAGTAGGTATGTGAGAGAGGTCCACTTCAACTGCCTGAAAGCCTCTTCACACTGGGCAGTCCACTGTTCTTGGATGGAATCTTTGGGCTTCCTGGGCCCTCCTGCTGGTTTTACAGGCTTGACTGAATCTGGGTCATTGTCTTCCTCATTCTTTAATAGCTCAGTGAGTGGGCGAGCTATTTTAGCAAATCCCTCAACAAATCTCCGGTAATATGAGCAGAATCCCAGAAATTACCTAAGCTCGGTCACATTGGTGGGTCTTGGCCATGAGGTGACAGCTTCCAGCTTCTGAGGGTCTGTAGCCACTCCTTTGGCAGACACGATATGGCCCAGGTAATTGACCGAAGGTTGGTAGAACTGGCACTTTTACATGGAGAGCTTCAGGCTTTCATCATGGAGCCTCTTCAGGACCTTCTCTAGGGGCTTTCCATGCTCCTCCAAAGTCTTGCCAAACACGATGATGTCATCTAAGTATACCAATACTTCAATCAGGTTCATGTCATCCACAGTCTTTTCCATCAATTTCTGGAAGGTGGCTGGGGCACCAGACAGGCCTTGAGGCATGCGGTCGAATTCAAAATATCCCACCGGGGTAATAAAAGCGGTCTTCTCCCTATCTTCAGGGTGCATGGGGATTTGATAGCATCCACTCTTCAGATCCAGCATGCTGAACCACTTCGCCCCTGACAGGCTCTTTAAGGCATCTTCTATCCTGGGAGTGGTATATTGATCAGGAATGGTCCTTCGGTTTAATGTCCTGTAATCGATGCACAACCGCAACTGTTCTTCTTCCTCACCACCACTATTGGGGGAGCGTATGGACTCCGAGAATCTCGGACAACTCCTGCTCTCTTCAATTTGGCCAGCTGTTCTCACAGGTCTTCCAAGTCCCCTAAAGGAATCCGTCTGACTCTTTCTCGGAAAGGCTTGTCCTCCTCCAGACGGATCCGGTGTTGGGCACTTTTCGCGTGCCCAACATCGAACTCACTCTTCGAGAATGCAGCTCGCCATCTTAAGAGCTGAGTCTTAGCCCTTTACATCAAGGCAGGTGTGAGAGGAGTGTTCTTTGGGTAGAACTCTTCCACGGGGATTTCATCTTTCCCTCCTCCTCCCAAATGACACAATGAGACCGGGATGGCTGGGTTTACATGCCCCAACAACATCCGAGCTGGCACCTTCACAGGTGAGGCTGTTGTGTTGCAAACACTGACTGAGATTTTCCTGTGACTTCTCTGTAATGCCCTGGTTGAGATCACTTCTGGAATTATCTCTAACCCCCTAAAATGATCATTACTGTTTTGGTTCCCATTGACTTCAGTGGGATTCGGATTCACCATCTGAACTTCAGTCATGTCTACTGAACTTGCCCTAAACTGAACCCAGGTATGTTTAGCTCAGTCATCATTACTCACAGCCTGTGGGTCAAGTTTCAAAACTGGACCCTACATTCAATTTATTGGGTGCTAAGTTTAATTTGTTTTCTTTAGAAAATCTAAACCACAAATGAACCCTTTCTCCTTTTACCTCAATAACGCCAAGAAGAGTAATGATGTATATGATGATTTGCAGAAGTGGCTATATTCATAGGAAACTTGACTCAATTTTTTATATCATGTTGAAATTGTGATTAAACAGAATTAATCAGTAATGAATAACATAATAATAGAAAACATTTTGTGATTGCTTATGTAAACAACTGTGCAAGATCGCAATTTTTAAAAAAAAACATTACATTCAACAGATTATTTAACTAAACAAACTTAGCACAAAAAAAAATAAAAAAAATATTGAAATATAGTTTTCCAAACGTAGACTTATTATGAGTTACAAAAAGACTACATTTTTCCTGTTTTCCAAATAATTACTGGATTAAATTACAACTGCTAGTGTGATGGATTAGAGTGATCAAAACAAAGATATGTTAGTTAGCACCATTGAGCAGAGAAAAACCCATGTTGGGAGTATGGGACTTTGTGGGTGCTTATTGCAATAAAATTGATATATCACAACAAAGTATGAAAAATAACAATTTCATGGACAATGTGGCTATCAGGGACTCCTGTCCGAAGTCCCTGGGAGCCACATTGTCAATGCAGCTGCAAACAGATCAATTCATCTATGTTCACGCTGCTTAGGAGTTTTCTTTATATGAACCGAATAACGTATACAGGATTGTAGGTGTGGAACTATAACACCCAGTTGTTCATTTAACAGAACCCTTTTATGTAAATTTCACAACGGTATCTAAGCCAATCTATGGTACTCTTCTCTGTGGGTGATTTGGCTTGGTCGGTGTCTCCTCTCGTGAGGGCCTTGGTGCTCAATTATATGCTCTGATATCACCCATCACAGACAGGTTTCTGAACCTCTTAAGCATTGGAACCAGAGCCCATTGGTTAAGAATTTCCTGCCACCCCTCTTGGATACACCTATAGAACAATGTCCACACATGTTCCTGAGGAAGCCGCAAGACGAAAAATGTAGAATTCATGTGTGGAAAATTGAACAAATATGTGGATATAGTGCATAGAGAAAAACGACCCCTGTGTGTCTTTGTCCTTTTTTCATGTATTTGTAATAAAATAATTTATTTTTTCATGCTTTGTTGTGATATATCAATTTTATTGCAATAAGCACCCACAAAGTCCCATACTCCCAACATGGGTTTTTCTCTACAACTGCTAGCTTTAGACTGCTAGATTTAAGCTTATGAAAATATCTTTAAAAAAAAAGTTTTTTTTAACTGCCAAAAGTTTTTTTTTCAACATTGGTAGAACCGATAATAAAGTTTATTAGTGTTAAAATGTAATATGCATATATTTTGGCTTCCATTGTTCCTCCCCATCCACTCCTATCAAGATGCTAACAAGAAAAAGATCCTAGTTCTAAAGTACCTAAAATACAGGGTGACTCTGTAGGTACTTGATAACAATTTGTGCCAACGTCCCCAACATTGTAATTGTAGACGTATAAAAACTAAGCAATGGGACTTTTGGGGGCACAACGGTATTAAACTACAGAAAAGTAAATAGGGTTTTTTGCGATTTTATTATTAACGTACAAAAACACAGAAAACAAACATAGAAGTTTAAAAACAGGTCTGACTAGGCATGAAACCTAATTAAATACACCATATTGGATCCTATCCTGCAAGCTCTTATAAAATCCCTCGTAGCTATAGGTTGACAATTCAAACACTCATTCCAAACGGAAAGAAAGTAAACTTCCCCAAACATAAGGTGATGGAAGAATATGGAGTTGGGATTGAAAGAATGCTGCAGGTCTGGTATTCCAAGGTAAGATGCTCTCTAATTGCTCTACATGTTTCACGTCACCTTATCAAGATGCTAATATAATTTGTAAATACAATCTTTCCATTTTCATTACATACCTTGTTTAAAGTCAACTTTACTCCGAAAAGGAAACAACCAATTTCTTCCATAATTTCTTCCATAATTTGCTACAAAAATCTGTTATATCCAAGAGCAGCCTTGATGATGGTGACAACAGCAGAACATGTCTACAAAATGTGTCAGCACATCCACTTTAACTCTCCAGTGGTAGCTTGTGTGAAAGGGGAGACAGGAAACAAGCATTGTCTCAACATTGACCTTCATGGAGGAATTACCAGGTATTATTGTAAAGGCTATTTCTGAGCTGCTGTAAAATGTAACCATGCAGTGCCCCTTTTCTCACACCCAGTGGTGTATCATCCATGGGTGTAATGTGTGCACTGCACATGTATATGTATTCCATAATTCACAGAAAAAGAACAGCACAGCTATAATGACATATTTATTTTCCTCAGTTAATTTGTAACATTTTCCTTACTTACCCCTTAACTTCCTAGGTAAAGTAGACATCTGAAACCTGTCATATGCATTATCATTTTGAAGCAAATTGACACTGGTCAATAATATGCACATTAACAGACTGTACACCTGTAGCTATTCAGCGATATTTATACCTATAGAAAAGTGTATCTGGGACTTGGTTGTAAACGTGGTGACATCCCAGCAACCACCCCTTAGACCAGACGATAGGTCAGATGGTCTCTGTCAACAACCCTTTGATGTAAAGAAAAGTGGAATGCATCGACCTTGTGACAGCTCTCGTTTTAACATCAAACCAAGGAACACATAACCGGACTTGAGAGAGCCACTGTACCGTTTTTGCTTATTCATTGGACTCAGCAAACCAGAACATTATTAAGTATTCTCATCTTCAACTCCTTTTTACTTCTCCGTTGTCCTGTTTTCTCTTTGTTACTTTGTAATATCTTTATTTTTTTGTAATATTTTATTTGCACCATTTTTACCTTCATTAGTAAACTATATTTTGAAAAGTACTAAAACTGTCTCTAATGCCCTAATGCAAACTAAAGAATCCCTGTTTATTGAAGAGTGCTACTGTAGTGTAAATCTCAGAAAATACCTGTCTGTAGGGACAGTGTGTGTGTGTGCAGACCAGTGGCAGCCCATGCATTAGGGGCGCCGCCCCCTAATCCATGCGCCCGTCCCCTAATCTACAGGCAGTGGGAGTGAGGGGGGAGGTTTGTTTGCCGCCACCCCCCCCCCCAAAATATTGAGCACCAG
Source organism: Lithobates septentrionalis (assembly GCA_037952835.1). Taxonomy (NCBI): domain Eukaryota; kingdom Metazoa; phylum Chordata; class Amphibia; order Anura; family Ranidae; genus Lithobates; species Lithobates septentrionalis. The sequence goes on along the minus strand of JBBDGP010000147.1, from coordinate 12,784,939 downwards.
CCACCACTGGTGTAGACTTTTATTTTAACCTCTTGGTGCCAGTCCTTTAAGAGGTCTAGGATGCCAGGAGACAGGGTGAGGTTTATGATCATGTGACCGCCATGATTGGCTGTCACGGCGGTCACATGATCGGAAAGCTCCCAATCGCAAGTAGCAATTAGGAACGTCCGTTAGCCACCAGTAACTGTGCCAGGAGCACGCAGGGCTCACGCTCTCAGCACAGCTGTATTATTTACACAAATTCACACAAATATGCTGGCGCTCGCCGCCAAGGCCCACCTGCCAAGGGGCTGCAGTTTTGCGTGTGGCGGGCACCAAGGGGTTAAAATCATAATTGTTATTGCTAATCTTGTGACATTTTCCTGCTTTTCGGTAAAAGCTGGTGGTGTCAGTTTAAAGAGTTAATTGCTTAGTTAACTTAACCCAGTGACAATTGCTCTCAGGCTGCTGGCATCTATTCTATCTATGGATTGTGATCCTGTGAACTGGAGAACCTTTGCGCAGGGTGAGGATGAGAGTGGCATTGCTGCGTATTAGTGACAGCAAGATGTGAGGTCAACCAGTCATTTGTCACGATTTGGTGAAAAGGGCAGTGGTCTGACACCCATGTTTGTCACAGTGGGAGCTGGGTATCAGAGGTGAGCAGGGGGCACAGGGTGCCCCTAGGCCGGGGAGGTTAATAGAGGATCAATAAACATTCTTTGAAGCTGCAGGATGTCTCTGGTGGCCCAGCTCTCTCTTGCAAATCGTGTCTCAGTCAGGCTGGGAGTTTAATGATTAGCGGAAGGCGCACAGCTGCTGTGAGAGCTGGACACCTGCCTGAAACCCTCCACCTCCTAACTGCTGCTATCCCCGTGGTGACCCTGCACCCCCAGCTTATAAACAGTGTTGATTTTGTCTACTAAAATATTTTCGTTGACTAAATTAATACTATTGTAGTTGACTAAAATACAACTAAAAAACTAAAATTATATTTTAGGCAAAAGACTAAACTACGACTAAAACTTAAATGGAACATGCAATAAAAGGGAAAATTGGGATTTTAAAGGTGCAAAGCAAGGTGACACAAAACTAAAATGGCATTTTAGTCAAAATATCACAACGGCTAAATCTGTGTCTGTAGTGCTCAAACATTAATACCATAAATAATAAACATGTTATTAGATTTTTACTCCAGGAGTATATAATGTTTGGCAGTTCTAAAGAAATAATGCATTAAAATGTATTGGAGATTTTAGTCGACTAACATACAACTAAAACAACTCAGATGACTAAAATACGACTAAAACTAAAATGGCATCTTAGTCAAAAGACTAAAATACAACTAAAGCTAAAATGGTATTTTAGTCAAAAGACTAAAATACGACTAAAACTAAATTGGCACTTTAGTCAAAAGGCTATAAATAAAACTAAATTGAAATTTGATGTTAAAATTAACACTGCTTATGAGCACCTCTTCGCCCCCCACACTCACCATGCTGAACTGGGACCACACGAGCCACACCACCCACCGCTGCCTGATGCCAGAGAGGTTCTCCTCTGTCCTGTAACACTGCCCCCTCCTGTCTCACTGCCTCCTCCTGTCCTGCTGCCCCCTCCCTGTGATGCTGTCCCCCTCCTGTGCCACTTGCCCCCGACCTGTCCCTCTGCCCAGCTCCTGTGATGCTGCCCCCTCCTGTCCCACTGCCCCCCTTTTGGCACTTTGCTCCCTTTCTGTCCTGCTGCCCCCCTCCTGTGAGGCAGTATCCCTTCTGTCCTGCTGCCTCCCTCCTGTCCCTCTGCCTACCTCCTGTGATGTTGCCCTCTCCTGTCCCACTGCCCACCTTCTGTGATGCTGCCCACCCCCTGTGACACTGCCCCCTCCTGTCCTGCTGTCCCCTCCTGTGATGCTGCTCCCTTCCTGCTGCCCCCCTCCTGTGATGCTTCCCACCACCTGTGACACTGCCCCCCTCCTGTCCTGCTGTCCCCTCCTGTGATGCTGCCCCCCTTCTGTCCCGCTGCCCCCTCCTGTAACCATGCCCCCCTCCTGTCCCACTGCCCTCCTCCTGTGATGCTGCCCCCCTCCTGTCCTGCTGCCCCCTCCTGTCCCAGCTCCTGTGATGCTGCCTTCCTCTTGTCCCATTGCTCACCTTCTGTGATGCTTCCCCCCTCCTGTGACCACCATACACTCCCCACTCCTCTCCTGCACATAGTACCCACTGCCATACACTGCCTGTAAGTCATCTCAGACCCTATTTAACCACACCCACTTTAAGCCACATCCAACATTTAAGCCACACCCACTTTTGCCACCGCATTTTTTTTTTTCCCTCAATGCCTAGGGCCCATTTTTGATCTTGTACATAGGCCCACTGATTTCATGATACTCCCCTGCTCACACCTTATGGGTTAAATGCTTGTTTTGTCTTGAGGAAAGTAATAGGCAATAATGCTTACATTATTTCTTGCTCCCACAGACTCCCTACCCACCTGCATGACCATTTCCCTGAAGCCACTCTTTTTCCCACTCTGATGTCATCATATTCAATGCAGGACCCGCAATTCTGTATTGTACATGAGGACAGAAAAGGCCTGTCCACATCTTGGGAGAGCATCTCCAGCCAACTGCCAGGGAAGCAAAAAATAAGGTAAATATTTTGCTTATTCTAATCACCCTAGACAAAATAAAAGGAGAAATTTGGGTAAAGGAAAAAAAAACCTTCATACACACTGCTATGCTGCAGCATTGGTGTGATGCTGCAGCTGTTCTGCGTTGCCTCTAACACTAGGTACTGAGTAAATACATGACTGCTGATTGCTCAGTTCTTGGTCTGCTCAGAGCAAAGAGCAGTGACTGTCAGTCACCGTTCTGCACCCTGCTCCTCCAGAGCTTACAAGAGCACCAGACTGGACAGGTGGTGAGCCCAGCTGACTTCAGCGCTCAGCCAGAGGCGGCTCTCTAATTAGGCAAATTAGGCGGTCGCCTAAGGCCTCGCACTCACAGGGGCCTCGCGGTCGCCTAATTTGCCTGTTCTCAATCACTGAAGTTGACGCCGGCGGCTCCGCCTACCCCCACTGGGACTCTGTGGCTTAGGAGCTGACGGACAAATCAGATACTGCTCGCAGCCTGAGGAATAGCGACCTCATCACGGAGCGTCCCAGTCCGTGGGGCCTCATGTGTAAGTTTTGCCTAAGGCCTCACAAAGCCTAGAGCCGCCTCTGCTCTCAGCCACACGCTGAGCTGCACAGATCCAGCTGTCAATCAGGCAATGGTCATGATTGTTCTGGGGCCTTCATCAGCTACCACATCAGCTGACAGCGGTCAGCCAAATCTGGGCCACATAAGTGCAAAAGTAAGTGTACTCCTGTGACCAACAGGAGCAGTATTACCAAAATAGCTTTGCCCACACTTCTCTTTTACATTTTACATCAGCCTAGTGTTCAGCTTTAAAGTGGTTGTTAAAATGGTTGTAAACCCTTTACAACCACTTTAAACTACAGGCAAGCCTATAATTAGGCTTGCCTGTAGCTGCACTGGATATCTCCTAAACCTGCACGGTTTGGGGAGATATCCCTGTATTTGCATGTGCCGATGTCATGCGGCACATACGCACTTAAGCCAACTGAAGCAATGGCACGTACGTTGTTGTACTGTGCCATTCGCGGCTGCTCCCGTCATCGCGGCTCCAGCCAATCACAGCGCCGGAGCCGTGATACCCAGAAGCAAGCCCCAGCAACATGTCGGCGGCCTGAGGGGGAGAGGAGGACGGCTGTGGGGGCTTTGTTCTCAGGTAAGTAATTCATAATGAGCTAGTGTGCAATGCATACTAGCTCATTATGCCTTTATCTTGCAGGGTGTGTTTTTAGTTTGTTTTTTTTGCAGGAGGGTTTACTTCCTCTTTAAGCCACTCTAACCTGTATACACCATCAGCACTGCCTCCTATTGTAGTATCCCCCTCTGTGTATGATTTATAAAAATAAAGGCTGAGAATACCTAATTTCACTGTCGAGATTGTGATCACATGACTGGCCAGCTTTCTCCTTTCCTCCCTTTAGAGATGCAGCGGGCGGGGCTGAGATTTCTCTGCTGATGTCATTCTGGAGGGGAGAGAGCTGGCTGTTCATGTAAACGCAATCTCGGCTGTGAAATGAGGTATTTACAGCATTTATATTTATAAATCACACACAGAGGGGGACACTGCAATAGGAGGCAGTGTTGATGGTATATACAGTCTAGTGTTATGAGAGCAGCAGGAGGGGGGAGTGGCAGCTCACACACAGAGAGAGGAGGGGGGAGGAGGACACCGGAGCAGAGAGGAGAGGAGATAGCAGGCTGCTGATGACAGAGAAGTGTAAACTGACCACGGTGTCTGGTCTCAGCAACCATGATACACCGTGGTCAGTTTACAGAGGGGTGGGGAGAAACCAGGATCAGCCAGGTTTTTTAGATGTTACAGGGGGCTAAATGACAAAGGACAAGCACTGTGTCATATAACATGCTTTAAAGGAGCAGCATCCATTTTTTTGGGGTTAACAAACGCTTTAATGAAAGATTTACATGTAAAAAGAGTGACTTTAGTGAATGGGTTTAGAGCTACTATTTAAAGTGTCACTAAAGGCAAAACTTTTTATTTTTATTTTGTATAGAGTAAGGTAGGGTTATAACCCCTGTAATTTTTTTGCCATCTGTGTCCCACTGGGGAGATTTCCCTTCACTTTCTGTCCCATAGCCAAGATAGGAAGTGAAAAAAAAAATATCTACACAATGAGGGAATCCGGGCGTGTCACAAAGGTCACCTGACCTAGTGTCCCCCCATGAAGATGTCCCATCTATTCCTGTTCTGATGTCAACCCAAAATTTGGGATTTTTTTTTGTGTTCACTTTTGATAATAACGGTAAACAGAACAGAAAGAGGGTGAATCTCCCTAACTAGGGCACAGACAGCAAAAAAAAAATGACAGGTGTTTTAATCCCTCTCCACTCTATCCAAAACAAAAAAAAAAAAGTTTAAACTTTAATGACGCGTTAAGGTACCCAAGCATAGAATGTGAACGGTTTATGTGGTACAAACAGTGGTAACAAAGGAGCACAAATAATAATTAGAAGGTATAATGGAACCCCTTTATATTATCTCCACCAATTATTTCACTGACTCATTGTACTTAAAAAAAAATCAGAATGTGCCATTTAGATCAATACACTGACTTTTTCAGAGTACCTACTGTATATACAGTATAGCCCAGTGATCTATACCCTGCAGAAAAAAATGTGTCCTCTCAGCACCCTGGTATTCTCTCCTTTTCTGTTTTGTTGCTGGATTTACCCAAATATCTAGGCAACCAAATAGCAAACAGACACAAACATTATACTTTGTTTAAAGTAGTTCTAAAGGCAGAAGGTTTTTTACTTTAATGCATTCTGTGCATTAAGGTTAAAAAAAACCCCTCATGCACACTGGATGTTTTACAGCTGCTGTTTTTGGCTTCAGACATTTTTTTCTACAGTCAATAAACTCTCTAGCATGTTATCCTATGTGTCCATGCACACATAGGCTATTATCAACTGTTTTTGGCTGGGGTGTTTTTTGGCTGTAAAAAACTAGTGGGTTCTGAGAGGGGTTTTTCAGCTGTTTTCAGCTATAAAAATACTCTAACGTCAAAAAACGCTGATAAACACTGATAAGCGCTCAAAAACGCGGCTCACCAGCGTTTAACGTTTTTAATCCTTTTTTTTTAAACCGCTAAAAAACGCTAAAGCAGAAAAATGCTAACAACACCAATAAACGCTAAAAATGCTATTGCAAAAGCGTTGAAAAACTCACTGCAAAGCTACTGGCGTTTTTATAACGTTATTTTAACATCCAGTGTACATGAGGCCTTATATTTCCTGAGCCCCATCTCGATCCAGCAATGCGCATGAGAGTAGCGGCTCTCCTGGGTCTCTCTCTCCTCATTGGCTCATACAATAGTGGGAACCATTGGCTCCTGCTGCTGTCAATCATAGCCAGTGAGCTAATGAGGAGATAGTGGGGTGGGGCCTAGCCGCTCTCTGTGTGCGAATGGACATGCCTGCTCAAATGCCCCATAACAAGAGGCTTGCTATTGGGGGCACTCGGCAAGGGGGAGGAGCCAGGACTATTAGCGAGGGATCCAAAAAGAAAAGGATTGGGGCTGCTCTGTGCAAACCATTGCACAGAGCAGGTAAGTATAAAATGTTTGTTATTTAAAAGAGAAATAAAAAATCCTTTAGAATTACTTTAAGTGCCTCTGTCTGCCCTAAGCACTGACCTCTACACCCAATATGATAAAAGTAACTCTTCTAGAATCTCCCCTATGCACAATCCACCTGAGAGGGAATAACACCACTGCTCTGTCTAAAGCAGAATGAAAATCCTGCTTATCTATGAGTTAGAAAGCGCAAACGGGTTACTATACCTACCTGGTACTGTCCATATAAAACAAATGTATGAGTTCTGAATGAAGTTACCTAATGTGTGCAACGTCATAAGATATTCATAAATGTATAATAAAGACTTTTATACTTTGGATAGAGAAATAAAAAACAAGTAGAAGACAGATACAAATGGATTTTAAATAATCTTGCACTTAGAATATTAGGATAAAATGGTCTCTAGTCTCAGGTGATTCATTGTTCTAACATGCAGATGATTATAAACTTTTGCCTAAGAGACACGTCTTTCCATGTAAATGGTATGGTTAAGTAATATAAAATGATAAAATCACTGAATTTTTCTGGTAAGGTGGGGCAGCCAAGCGACGCATAAAAAACAAAAAAATATTCTGATTAAAGCTGATTTAAAGCCTGCAGTCTAAAATATCATTAGTATTAATGTATATTGTACAGTAGGATCATAAATGTCAGATGGACCACAAAAGGCATCTCCCTGCAGCTGATTGCACAGCACAGCAGACAGTACAGTGAGGAAGTGGGGGCAGCACAGATTGTGTAAAGGGATTATGCCAGCGTGTTTTTATGTACAGGAAAAATGTGTCTTAAAATGCTTTCAAAAGTGTTTGAAAACCACATGCAGTGTGGTCATATATGGAAGAGTGAACTAACCACTTTTTTTCAGCAACTATTCCAAATTGAAGGCACAACCAGTTCAAAAGTGAGCTGTATGAGTGTGTGGAATTTACTCTTGGAATCTTGCATGAACATTTTCCTTAAACAGCTAACAATGCTACTTATATAAATAAAGATTTAGAAAAAATGGATGTATAGTTAGTTTTTCACAATAGTCTAATTTATTTTCATATTTTTCAACAATGTTTATCTAGTAAAATATGTTATGTGTTATTCATCACTAAAGATTAGATAAGTATTGCTATATATATATATATAAATATGTATGTATGTATGTATGTATGTATGTATGTATATACTGTATATATATATTTATATATGTATATGTAGCACTACCCCCGTAGGAGCTGCTGATGAATGCTTAATCCTGTACTCTGCCTATCAGCCCCAAGAACAGACTCAACCCCTCTGGCACACCTGTATAGTAATATTAGTGTGAGACCCAATGGTAAAGAGAGACACAGTAATGGTACACTATATAATATATTTACCGTATCCTTGGAACTCGTCACTTCACCAACTGTAGTAATAGATGGAGTCTCACACAAGTTGTCAATTAACCACTTAGTAAGTTTACTGAGAAAATACTTAGCACAATAAACACTGTGGTAACTTAGGTATAAATAATGACAACAGATAAGTCAATGTGTACTGGGAACTGAAAATTCAATGACCACCATAAGGATGTATATGCAGACAGGCGCACAGTAAGACAGGCGCTCAATATCTTCAAACACTTATATTAAGCGCCTTCCTACTGTCCTCAGAGCATACACACCAAATCTGCAATAACTGTTATGAACATGCAGTAATACAACACAATACATATATCCTGTGCTCAAGGGCTCCCCCTAGGTTGTAATGCAATGTTCCCAATGCAAAGTGAACTATGGTACTTTGCAGGAGATGATAGAAGTCCCTTGTCTTCTTGATCTTCAGCTAGCTCATGGTATTAGACTGCAGTATTTGTAAATCCAAACAGGGAAATAAGTAGACAGCAGAACTGTAAGATAAGTGATGCGCTGATAATTGTGTACTTGTAAACAGAAGGCACTTATAATACTTTCTCTTTAGCAGTGGATGTGATGCAGCATTTACTTTATAGCACAGGGAAAGCAACCCTGAAGTTCCACTGTATGCAGTCTATGGATAAGTGAGATCACTTCCGTGGGACTACAAGTCTCACCAGCAGTCTATAGGTGACACACTCAGCCAACAGTACACTATATTGATCTGGGCAAATTCCCGATCACCACAACAGGCCCAGATGCTTGCAAGGCTCCTTTACCGATATCTCAGTCCCGATCCAAGCTGGCGCCGTCACACCACACTGCTCTCTCTGACGGCTGGTGACTGTAATGCAGGAAACTTCCAGAAATCTTGCGTTCTCCGGTCCAATCGCACGCTGATCCAGCTGGCTGTGCTCTGGAGCTCCTCAGAGACCAAAGGATTCCGCTCCTCACCTTGCAGGCCGCAGTCTGTAGGTCACACACAGACCTCACTGCAGGCAGGTCTTGAACGGCATCCCAAGAGGCCGGAAACATGCCACGCCTGTCCCTTATATCTGCGTACCCAGCAGGCTGTTCTGTGGCTTGGCATTTTGGGTAGGTGAACTGGGCATTGTGGGCCAGTAGTTCCCAGACTGAGTTAAACACATGAGTCATTTTCTCATTAAACTACTAATCCCGCAATGCATAACTGTTTGTTGCTAGAGAAAAGTTCATGCCAAAGTTGTAGTGGCCACTAGAGGGAGCCATTCCCTTATATATATAGTTTTTTTATAGTATGCTTAATATTTTTAAAATATTAAAGTATAGTATTTATCAGTGTGCTTTCCCCTTAAAGTAACTTTTAAATGACTTTCACATTCGTTTACACATTTTTGTTATTGTATAATTGTGCATTTGCACGTTTCCTGTCAAATTTGAGAAAACTCTGCTATAGGTTTGTTAGTATGTTCCCATTCACACAGCATACCTAAAAATATATATTTTTTAATATTTTTTACCTTTCTAGGTTTTTGGAGCAGGCTGCAATTTGCTTCGAACATCTGAACAATTTGAGAGGAAATTTCTTCTGTCCCTACTTACAAAGAGGGACATGCTGTGCTTCCCCTCATTAACATGTATGCAGAAGCCCAGCCTCTAGATGTTTAACCCTCTGTTCGGACTGACGGTGTTCTAGTTCAGCTTACAACTGACAATGAGATCTGCCAGCACTGTATAGACAGGGTTAATTATGGTAACAATTAACTCACAGAGTTTAAGTTATGCTATGCAAATGAGAACATGTATAAATTAAAGGTATCCCAATTTAGATGCAAAATAGAAATAGCCACTGGAGGGAGCTCACAAAAGCTCATTGCATTTACTCTGTCTCTTTATTAAAGTGCACCTGTGCGCTTGTGCCTGAACTATGGGTGGGCAGTAAAGGAGCTTTAAAGCAAGCCATCAGTGACCGCTTTATCAGCTTACTGTCAGTTAATTTATCCTAAACAATCCTCTCAGATCACAACAAAGACTCTGAAGTTTCAATTGGTTTCTAAGGCCTCTTTCAGATGGCTGTCCGTTCCAAAGTGGAAGTTGTATAGAAAGAGGTATCCTTTAGTGCGCATCCAAACCTGCAAATGTACCCTTAAAGTGTACACAGGAGAGCACACGCACCATGCGGTTGCAGAAAGTATTCTCAGTTTATTATATAACTGACAAAGACTTCTATATTGTTAAGAAATAAGGTTAGATCACGTTTACAACTGGCTAAGACAACGCAGCTCTATGCTTTAAGCCTCGTACACACCACTATTTTTTTTTTTTGTTCAACCCGTGTGGGTTGAATGAAAACAAACTGACAGCTCGGGTCGGAGCCGCTGTACTAACAATCGCTTGTTGGTACAGCGATCTCCCCTGCTGTGCTACAGGGAGACGCCCCTGCAAAAACACTCTGGTCAGCGCTCTCAGCCATTGGCTGATGCAAAACGAAGTCTCTAGAACATAACCCTACACAAAGCCCATGTGCACAATGATGACTGGATTAAGTGAATAAAAAGGTGATTTCGCGCAGAACATTGAAAACCTTAATAATTCACAATAATGACATGTGTTGAATATACACTAGGTCACTCCTAAAAGGTAATTCGTGAGGGATCCATAAACTCACAAAAAATAATAAAATGAAAAAGAATGAATAATATTGAAAATAGTGATAACATGTGCAATGGATACAATGTGCAATAAAAATAGTGCAAGTGAAAAAAATATAAATGTGCAAATCACACAAACTAAAGTTCATTCAAGGGGGTGTGGCCTGGCTCGGGATGTGAGCGGACGTGTTCCTGTGTAGCTCCGGTCTCTCCCTATACAATCCTGCTCCATCCTGATCATCCATCGTCGGCACCTGACTCCTTTCCTGCCTAATCCCTTCAGGTGTGTCTTGTGCATTACTGAGAGGCATTTTGGTTGATGGGAAAGCGGCGTACGAGGAAACAGCCTCCGGTAAAGATGAGCATCGCTACACGCTCCTGCCAAGATGGCCGCCGCCATACTGTACACGGGCCTAGCTCATCCCCAGCCTCCACTCCGGATCTCTTCGGTGACGGCCTGGACGGATCCCCACCACCCTCCCCAGAGATTCCGGACCCTGCAGCCACCCCTTCGATACCGTCCCCGGGCTCGGCGGTCGCGGATGGCGCTAAAGAACCTACACTGGCAGATGTCCTGGCCACTATCAAGGTAAACCATGCAGATCTGGTGGGGAAGGTGGATGGGCTCAAGATAGACTTAACTATTATGAGGCAAGATGTACACAAGCTGCGTGGCCGGGTTACCGAGACTGAACAACGTATCAGTGATTTGGAAGATACTATTACCCCCATTCTACCTAGACTCAATACATATGGGGGAAAGATTTCAACTTTTTAGGATAAGGTCGACGACCTTGAAAACCGCCTACGCAGGAACAACCTGCGCCTGGTTGGACTTCCGGAGCGGGTGGAGGGATCTGACCCTGTGGCCTTCCTGGAGAGCTGGCTTGAGCAAGAGTTTGGTCGAGAACAGTTATCCCCCTGTTTTGTGATTGAGAGGGCCCACCGAGTCCCTGGGCGCCCCCTACCAGAGGGACACCCCCCACGTACGATGGTGATTCGTCTCCTTAATTACAGGGACCGCGACTCCATCTTGGGGGCCGCCAGGCGGAAGGGAAGCCTCCGCATTAATAATGCAGTGGTGTCACTCTTTCCAGATTACTCAGCGACAGTTCGCAACCGTAGAGCCAGCTATCAACGGATCAAGCAGAAGCTTCGGGAACAAGATATTCAGTATTCCATGCTTTTTCCTGCCACCCTTCGGGTCACTTACCAAAGGAAAGCTCATTTTTTCCAATCCCCACAAGATGCCATGTCCTGGTGGGAAGCGTTACCCCACCCTCCCAAGCCTCCTGCCTGAAGCGGATCTCCAATTTATGATGGCCCCACAGTTTACACACAAGTTTCCTCTCCGCTCTGGGATCCCCTTACCTGCATTATAATTTTTTCTTTCCCCCTGTCCCCCCCCTTCTTTTTGCCATGTTGGTTATGATGGACAATCTTTCCCTGCTTCAGTACGGTCGTGTGCTGACTTTGGCGGATCCTATTTGTCTCCGGAGGGAGAGTACCAAGTTCCGGTTTATAACTGGACCCGAGCTGCTCTGGGACTCAGTCCCCTTATTCTATTTTGAAACATTATAATTGACTAATGACTTTTTTTGTTGCCTTTGAGCTTATAATTTTTTCCTGCCTTCTGTTCCGGGCCATGCGCCCCAGGCACGATACAAGTTTTGGGTATAGGCCCACTCCTCTTTTCTGGAGCTGGGCAGGGGAATTGATACCCCTGTTGGGTATTAAACATGACAATGTCTGTTGTTGTATGGTTGTATGTATGTTGTATGTATGGTTGAATGGAAGTCTGGCACTGCGACCCTTAACTGTATATGTGGCCGTGACCGGGGGAGGGGTTCTGCTTCAAACCCCTTCTGTTCCGTATGCACCTATGCTATCAACCCCATGTCTAACGTAACTGTTTGCTCGTGGAATGTCCGCGGGCTAAATTCCAAATTTAAAAGAGCGTCCATCTTTGCGGCCCTGAAACTTAGTAAACCCCATATCCTGTGTCTTCAGGAGACTCATTTAATGGGGGCCAAGGTGATGGCGCTCAAAAAACACTGGGTAGCCAGCCATTACCACTCCACCTACTCAAATTATGCCCGGGGCGTAGCCATATTAATTCGTAAGGGATTACCCTTCGTGTGTCACCAAGTTATCCTAGACCCCAAGGGGCAGTATGTTATTTTACATGTGTCGATACATGGCACACCCTTCATTCTAGTGGCGGTGTATTTCCCCCCTCCGGTCACGGCTGCAATGTTCTCTGATCTTGATATTCAGTTTGCAAATTTGCCTAGCTGTCCTATGCTTATCCTTGGGGATTTCAACTCGGTCCTACAACCTGACCTAGATAGATTAAAACCTTTGAAGTCCGAGTCCGGGTTGCTCCGCGCGTGGTGTAATACCTACGGATATGTGGATCTGTGGCGCTGGAAATTTCCAGAGGCCAAAGTGTACTCCTGCCAGTCTAGGTCCTATGCAACCCTCTCCAGAATTGACTTTGCTCTCGCCAAGAAAGATTTCTTACCGGTTGTTCAAGCCATAGCGTATCTTCCCCAGACGGAATCTGACCATTCTATGATACGGGTGGATTTGACTTTGGGTCATAGGTCGGGGTTTCGAACTTGGAGACTCAGCCCTCTTTGGATCTCTACTCCAGAGATAGCTGAGGGCATTCCGATTGACATGACTATTTATTGGTCCCTTAACGCTGACTCTGCTCCTGTGGGCCCTGTTTGGGATGCCTTCAAGGCTGTGGTGAGGGGTTCCTATATCTCGAGAATCAAGAGCTACAGATCTGCCGGAAGGAGGACACAGGATGAGCTTCGGAAGGTCTTGGAGGAGGCTCGTGCCCGCCATGCGGGCGCCCCCTCCTCTGAAACCAGAGGCGTGCTGACTGGGGCCCACCGGGCGCTGCAGTTGCACTTGGTGGACTTGACTAGAAAGCAACAGCTGTACCTCTCAGCTCGTATACATGAACATGGTGGGAAGAATGGCAGGCTCCTGGCATATCTTGCTCATGCGGACTGTCAGGGAACCACGATTGCTGAAATTCACTTACCTGACGGATCGATTACATCCAACGCACTGACTATTAATAAAACCTTTGCGGACTTCTATGCCACACTATATAAGGGCACGGAAACCCCTCCAGAGACAGACTTTGTGGGCTTCTTTGAATCCCTTGACCTCCCGGTACTCAACACCTCCCAGCAGTCCCTCCTAGACAAGCCCATCACGCTGGAAGAGGTCACCAAAGCCATAAGCCTCCTTCCCTCTAATAAAGCTCCGGGCCTGGATGGGCTTCCCTCGGAGTGGTACCAGGCGCATGCAGAGGTACTGGCTCCTAGGCTCCTCAAATTGTTTCAAGACTCCCTTAAGTTAGGGAAGCTCCCTGAGTCCTTAAATGAAGCACTTATTGTGGTTATACCCAAACCCGGTAAAGATAGCAAATACTGCGGATCCTACAGGCCTATTTCACTTCTGAATGGTGATGTAAAGATCTTAGCAAAAATTCTCGCCCTTAGACTCCAGTCTGTCATCCTCGCCCTTATACCACCAGATCAGTCTGGTTTCATGCCTGGCAGGAGTACATTTGATAATATCCGAAGGTTGTACCTACATGTCCATGAGGCGGCACGTGCGGGGCGATCCGGCTTAGTTCTGTCCCTAGATATACTAAAAGCTTTTGATACTGTGAGTTGGCCTTTTTTATGGGAGGCTATGGCACGGATGGGTATTGGCCCAACTTTTAGTCATTGGGTCCGCTTACTGTACGCAGACCCAAGAGCTAGGGTGCGTACAAACATGGATATTTCTGCATCATTTTCCTTGGGTCGGGGTACCCGACAGGGATGCCCTCTCTCTCCCCTGCTGTTCGCAATAGCCATTGAGCCACTGGCTCTGGCTGTGCGGCAGACGGCTGAGATTGGGGGCATCCGTTCGGGCCCGCTTGAGGAAAAAATCTCCTTATACGCAGATGATGCCCTGATATATTTAGATGGACGGGAAAGCTCTTTTGCAAAATTAATGCAGGTGGTGGAGGAGTTTGGTGTGGTCTCAGGACTCAAAGTGGGCTGGGAAAAATCGCAGGCCTTGGCTATCGGTCCCCCCTCCCCCTACAACTATCTACAGAGGTCATGTATCCAATTGACGCCCTCCCTTAAATACCTTGGTATCCAGATACATACTGATCTCTCTAGGTACGAGGAACTTAATGTCACCCCTATAGTCCAACAGATGACGGAGAAATTCCGTACCTGGTCGTCCTTGCCTCTTAATTTAATTGGTCGCATAAACATATTTAAAATGATCTTTCTGCCAAAATTTCTCTATAGTTTTAGGGCTTCCCCCGTTTTCCTTACCAAAAAATTATTTGCAAAACTTGACTCTGCCCTGTTTACTTTCATTTGGAACGGTAACCAACCTTGTATAGCCAAATCATCATTGCAAGCGGCCAAACCTGTAGGTGGATTGGCTTGCCCAAATCTGAGGAACTATTTTCTCGCATCCCAGCTCACTTATGTCCATGACTGGTTGCACTCTGACCCCCAAACTCCATCCACGGCTTTTCTATTGTCTCTATTTGCATCCCCTACCTCCTTGAAGGACGAACTACATAGGTCTAAAAAAACGGGTGGTTCCAGATTTTCTCCCGCTGAGGTTTGCTTTATGGCCTGGAGGGAGGGGGGAAAGATACTGGCACAATCCCAAGTCGATATCTCGCCACAGACTCCTCTGTGGCAGAACCCGAACATTCCTGAGCTCTGTGGTCATCCAGATTCGATGTGGTGGGTCCGCTATGGGATCACGCACCTCTCTCATATTTTTGAAAACAATATATTAATGTCTTTTGAATCCATTCGACTTAAATATGACATCGCAAACAAATTTTTCTTCAAATACCTTTTATTGCGACATGCCCTCAGGACACAGTTTGGTTCATTGACCATAGAGCTCAGAGAATCCTCCATGGAGGACCTTCTGTCATTTCCAGAGATAGACAAGCTTGTGACGACCTTCTATGGGCGCCTTCAGGTGATGGGCGCGGATCCTTTTCAGAACTCTCAACGTAAATGGCAAAGGATTATGCCTGAGCTTTCTGAGGAGGACTGGGAGGAGGCAGTGGAAGTGTGCTTTCAGGATATCATCAGTACGGCTGATGTCCTGATACAATTTAAGTATATACATCACTTACACTATACACCTGCTAGGTTGGTTACAATGGGACTGGGTCAGGATATTGCATGCGCTAGATGTAAAAGAATTGCTGCTGATTTCTTTCATATGTTTTGGGCATGTCCCGGACTTGCAGCCTTCTGGAAAGATGTTTTTTCCTTTTTCAACCGTAAGTTACATATACCGCTGCCGCAAACTCCAGAGGTCGGTCTCCTGGGAGTACTAAATGATAGTGTTCCTCGCATTCATGCTAGGATGTTAATACGTATTTTATTGTTTTATGCACGTAAAACCATTTTATTGCATTGGAAAGATACTGAACCCCCTTCAGCCCAAGCCTTCTTCCGTATTGTACATGGGACCCTCCCCAAATTTAAGTTGATTTATAAGAGCAGAGCATGCCCTAGGAAGTTCACCAAGATCTGGCAGCCTTGGCTGGATGTTTCAAAGGACTTCTGGGGGGAGGTCCTCTCCTCACAGTTGTCTCAGGGAGGAGGCGAGGAGATGTGTTCTTAGCAAACATTACTTGACATATATCTTAATGTGGATGGAAATCTGTATGCGTTCTGATGAGGGGTTGTTCTACAAGAAGCGCCATAATTATACTGTATTATTGGTGGTCGCGGGTGACAGATGTGTGTATGAGTGTGTGTATGAATGGTGCGAGTTGCTTCTGGTTGGGATGTTACTGTTCTGTACAGCTGTACTACTTCATGATTTTTGCTATATTTTCAATGATCAAAATACCTATGACATACATGTATGTAGAACAGTTTATATTATTGGTCTTCTTATGATTTCATCGTTTTTGTATTATTTTTATTGCAAAAATCCAAAAATAAACACCTTTAAAAAAAAAAAAAAGTTCATTCAAAAGGATCAATGGATCATCAGTGGGTGGCACCACTGCTGGATAAAGTTCATAAATAATCCTCAATGGCTGCAGTGGATACAATAGGCAAACGTGGGTGATCTTTTATGTGAGAACATGCTCACAGTGCCCTTACCTCAAAGGACTTCGATAAAGGCCTTAATGCTGAATGCACATAAGAATGACTGTGGTAAATACTGCTGGATGGCAGTGCGTAACCTCAGGTGGAAGGGTGTCCATAATGGAGCTGCATCAGACTTGCATCGGGATCCAAATGGTCATGCCAAAAACAGAGAAGGGGAAAGGAGGAGCCTCCAATGGTGAAGTAAATATATCCAGTTTATTAAAAAAAAATATAAGTAAAAACACTGTACAAGGTAATGTTGGTAAGGTGACACAGTGCGAGACGGCGTTCCGCCGTCACCTAATACGAGACTTCTGGTCCGCGGTAACAACAACCGGGTCAGAGTGGACTGGCTACCGGATGCGTCGGCTAGCAAAAAACTCAACTGATGACTGGATTAAGGTTTCTTTGTTACTGGATGTAAATGCTGGGATAAACTCCTATCACTCAATACAACTGAAGCAGTGGTTTGGATAAGCTATGAAGTATCTCTAACATTACACAAGTCCAGTGCAAAGTGACTGATTATTATTGGCTATATGCAGGGCTTTTTTTCTTAAACAATAGGTGCTGGATCTCAACCACGACCCCCCAAAAACCCCTCCACACACACCCTCCAAATTATATCAAATAGTGGGCATGGTCAGTCAAATTTCACGAACAGTAGGAGGGTCCTAAAGGGGCATTAAATAGCAAGATTGCATTACTTACAGAGTGTAGAGTTCAGGGGGGTTACACACAGAGTGCAGAGCTGTCACTTGTAAACACAGAAACCGAACTTCTGTGTTTACAAGTGATTGTGGTCAGCAGGCCCCCCCCAAGGGTCTGAGCCAGAGGTGGTGGAACTGAGTTCCATTAAGTTCCCCTGAAAAAAAGTCCTGGCTATATGTCATACGGAGAATTCAAGATCACTAGCAAGCCGCTTGTAAAAGTAAATAGTCTATTGGTCTCTCAAAACAAGCAAACAAATAAATAAATAAATAGCTTTCTTCAGCAAAAGTAAAGCAAATAATTCATAGTCTTGGCATAAAAAAAAACGTACAACAGGCTCATGGCCCATCTCTCAGTCCCATACTGGCTTTAAGGTTCCCACTTGCTCTAGGGTGCCACAAAAGCTGCAGCTGTTCAGCAACAAGTGTCTCAGTTGAAGGGAGTTCACAGTTGCTCACAGCTTGTGTACCTTGCCACTCTGGCTACTGACACAGGTGCTGATCCCTTCCGGCTGCTTTTCAACACTTCCCCTGCATGTTGCTTAACCCCTTCAGGACCAAAGTCCCTGAAATTAGGGTCTTCTGCAGCCCTGGAACCCTTCACCCGGCATAGGTGAGAACTTCTCAGTACAGTGGAACCTTGGCTTACAAGCATAATTTGTTCCAGAAGAATGCTTGTAATCCAAAGCACTCGTATATTAAAGCGAGTTTCCCCATTGAAGTCAATGGAAACTCAGATAATTCGTTCCACAGTGACATCTATGGTATGCAGTACCACATGTGGCTAGAGGTGGGGGGGGCACCGGAGACACTCTGCAACATTTGGAAACCGCTCGGAGCTACTCAGATGCACTCGGAAACACCCGGAGATGCTCGGAAACACTCGGGAACGGAGTGTTTGCAAGTGTTTCCGGGTGGCTCCAAGTGCATTCGAGCGGCTCCGAATGTCACCATCGCCCCTCTGGCCAAATGCGGTATTGCACACCGCAGAGGCTTTAATCCTGCTAGTTTTACGAGACAACGCTTGCAAACCGAGACAGGATTTAAAAAAAATAATAGCTCGAAATGCGAAACGCTCGTTAAACGCGTTACTCGCAATTCTAGGTATTGCTGTACTCAACAATATCTTCAAACCAAACCAAGGGACCACAATTAAAATAACAGGAATATATACCTGCCATCCAAGACACATTCTCTGCATTCTGTTCAAATACTGTTCAGCCTGATTAGTAGCATTGGGAGCCTTTGTAAGGTACCTAAAGCTCTCTGGCTACTGCCTTGTTGCAATTTTTGTGTTCGTGTTTTGCACTCCTCATTTTCGACAATGGTGTCCTGTGGTTTGTTTTCACCTTATACTATGCCTATATCCTATATCCTGGCTGCTACAATGGAGATACGCTTCCAAGCATACTAAAATGTTACCTGACATATTATGGATATGCACAAGTCCCCACAATACTAAGCCCCATTACTTCCTACTAATCCCTATCACTGCCTACTAATCCCCATCCCTTCCAGCCCTGATCAGCCAGTTTTCTACTTCTATTCTTTGTCTACCATCACCTCTATAGTCTATGAATGACCAGCACCTGCTGCACATCTTCCTCTAGTGGAGCACAGTTAGCCTTTGCTCCTGTCTTCTTTTCCCTCAACCATTCAGCAACATAACCTCCCAATCTACCTCAATGTCCTCCAGGACCAGTGCAAGTAATTTTGACATCCTAGGCGAAACCTCATTTTGCCGCCTCCTCTTGCTCCGCCCCTGACTCCACTTTTCACATGAGCAGCTTCACACAGGAGAAGTGTGAAGCTGCTCGTGGCAGACATGCTGGAGGTGGATTGGATGGAGCACACAGGAGGGGCGGGACTCGGGAGAAATGTGGAGCTACTCTGGGCAGGCTGGAGGCATGCTGAAGGTGGAGTGGATGGAGCAATGTGGGGAATGGATCCTCTCCACCTAGGACAATTGCACTTCTGAGCCATCACTTGCACACAGTGACACACAGAGAGCAGAGGAGCGGCCACCAGAGGAGGGAGGGGGAGGAGAGAAGCAGGTGGATGAGTTTTGCGTGGTACGGAAACTAAATTTCTGCATGGTGCACCACTCACTTCCTTCTCCCGCTGGCTTGTCATTTTTGCCAGATGCTTCCCCATCTCCTCCCTCGCAGGGGCCGTTGCTGCGCCCTAGGTGTCAGTGCGTCCTAGGCGACTGCCTAGTTTGCTTAGTGGTAGCTCATCTTTCACTGTAAATACTCTCCAAATTCCCAACAATCAAGCATGTTCAACCTCCACTATCCCACGTCAACAATTACATTACACTCCTCCTATTTTCTTTCTGTATCAGCCCCTTTTTTTAGCTGCCACTCCTCTCTCAGCCCCATAATCATCTTGTACTCTGCCTCATAGTGTCCTTCTAATCCCTTTTAGCTAACAGTCTTCCTCCTCCTGCTTCCCTCCTAGTGTCCAATATATCAGCTCCTGCTCTGTCCCCTCTTCCATTGCCTTTCTTCTATTAGCAGCTTCCACATTATCTCCTTCTATGGTCAGATTAAATGAGATAGAATACCTGACAAAATGACATGTATGATTATTATTTTTTAATACCCTTGTGCTTTTCTCTAATTGAGTGAAAAGCGTATTGCTATATACACAGCCTTACTTATTCAGGGTGAATAGCAGTTCTCATCCCTGATGAAATACAAAATGAGAACATTTCTGCGAAATTTTACAGCCTGTGTACACTGGAAATTCTTATTTTATCATGGGTCAGTGATTTCTAATGCTATGTTAAACAAGCTCCTGTCATTGTCTATAAATGGAGACATATGCAAGTCAGTCATCTTAGCCATAGTAGGCAAATAACTCACAGAGAACATTAAGTCGTAGGGCATCAGGCAGTCTTTAAATACATAGCTAATCACCAGGACCCAGACTTCTAACCAGCTTTGCCAATAGGTGATCAATTGCAGCAAGTATATAGTGAACTTCTGGTTCTCTATTCTCTATGCAAAATGGAATGATCCGTGTACTTCTATAGGGATTTAGCCACAACTAGTGTGAGATAACATAAGCTTCCAGTAGTCAGACGTGCTGATATAAAAACTCTAGGTAAGAGCTACATAAATTGGTCTGTCCTCAGTTGTTGGGTGCATCACTTGCAGAGCCTAGATCATACTGCATATGACAACACAAGTCTATTCATGCCCATAGGGTAATGGATATATTAAAGTATAGTTCATAGTATATTATACTGTACCATATAAAGTAGTATATTTTTTCATTGCACTTTTGCCTTAAAGTAACTTTCAAATCATTTTCACATACTTTTACATATCTTTTATATTGTATTATAGTGTATTTCCAACAATTCTGCCATCCCAAACTAAATCAGGTTCAGTCAAGAAAGCCTACCTTACAGTGTTATTTTGTATCTTGCATATGAACATGAGTTCATATTTTCTTGTATACAGTAAGTAATTGGGCTTAACTTACTTTATATTAAGCCAAAAGGTTGGCTTTTTTTATATAGATGTAGCACTAACTCTCGGTGGAGCTGCTGGTTTAAGCGGGTCTGTCACCTTCACTCTGCTTCCCTCTGTTTCACCGGCACTGGGTCTAGGGTTCCGTTGAGTTTACTTCTGGACGACACACGCACAAACACTGGAGTACGTTTTCAATGCTTTATTAAACAAACGACTTAGGAAGTAGCAGGAAAGAGGTAGAAAGGAAACTTGCAGAAGAAACTCAAATATTCTCTGGTAGGGTTCTATTGACAAAATGTCCTGGGATAATTCAAAAACTATTTGAAATGCGCTCCCCTCATGGGACACACTTCTCTCTCGTCTGGATAGGCCTCTCTCACCGGTCTAGCAGCCAGTACACAGCACGAATCAAAGTCTCTGCCACAGAATTGCTTAGGAATAAAATCTGTACGATCCTCTGCCACAGGATGTATAGATTTGCTGTAGTGAAAGTCAGCCACAGTGCCTGAACCTTTAAGCCGAGCCGGCAACACTATGCTGTATAGTTACTTTTGGATACGTCCTCCAACCGAGTCACCAGGCCCCTCTAGAGACCAGCACGCTGCATGATCTCTCCAAGACGGGTCCTCCCCTGGGATCTCCTCGGTTGTCCAGCTTCGTCACACAGGACCGACAGCTCAGGACCATTCCTCGGCCGCGGTGGTAGGCTCCAGACAAGCCTCTGGACCCACCCCTGCACCGCTGTATCATAGGCCTCCCAGATGGAGGACCACGAGGTAGCTCCTTAACGCATACCTGTCGGCCAGGAGGGTCAGCAGTTGGCTGTAAAACGAACTTCAAAATATGGCGTCTGTCCCATAAATACCCTCGCCCAGAATGCAACTCGGAGGACCACCTCCACCGAGCGTGCCTCCGGGACAGAGGAGCATCCATACGCTTCAACACGTTGCCTTTCCAACCCTGACCAGTGGTAACAGCGACACCCACCGGTCAGCACGGAAACACCCACAACGTCAGCCAAGCTGGAACAGAGGCAAACTTTTAACCTTCCTAATGCACAATTTACTAAATTTACCTAACATGCGGTAGATTGCAAATCTACCAGCGCTACATAGACAAAATAATGTATCCTTTTTAAAGTAGAACCCCAGGTAGATGTTAAAAGGACTAATTAATGTGAGAATGTATTCAGAAAAAAAATGATGGTCTATTTTTAAAGGTAACTAGTGTAATTGCTTGAATTCCACTTGGTATTAGGCTCTTCTATTCAATAAATGGAAGAGATTACACTTGGAGAAGGAGGAGTTGGAGCAGGGGCCAATCCAGTGTGCTTTATGAGGATACTGCTAAATAATGCCGACAGTAGAAGCAAGAGCAGAATTATTATTTTATAAGCCTGCTGTCACTCTGTAACTGTCCAGTCACAGGCTATGGGCATGGAAGTGATCAAGCTATAATGCTTAACTGCAATATAGAAAAATCAGGTCACAAGCCTGGCTGTGCTATCTGGCAGGGCTGTAAAAAACTTAGGACTGGATGTACAACTATACAAATCCTTTGGCAGGCAAAACAGTTTCCATATATATTTCATCTTGTGTATTTAGCGGTTTGTCTGTAGGTCAGCTTTAAGGTTAAAGTTATGTTATTAATCATTTAGTATTGAGCCAGTCCTAACCTGTACCAGAGTAATCTTACACTCTGACAAACACGAAAATTTAAGAACAAGGAACTGCAAGTTATGAAAGACTGTAATATTACACATATCGAGGAATAAGAAAGTACTAATAAGCAAAGCAATATTACTTCCAAAAGATGCAATTTCCCCTTTCTTTATGTACATTTCTGTTTACTACGAAAAAAGGAAATGATTGCATTTCAAAATCGATTGCGGCTACACAAGGCAGTGTTGCTAGGCAGTGAGTGTGCAACTTAACAGCCTGCTCAATCAAATTATTATACAATACAGTACATAGGATAGAACATTAACACATGGCTCTCCTTGTATCACTTCCCCAATTGGATGTAACCATACATCCTCAGGTTTCGGTGGTTCCAGAGTCTAGGCTGCAGCTGCAGTCATGACCCTGGAATCTTTTGTTAGAACTGGCAATGATCATAGCAGGGGTCTCCAAACTTTCTGAACAAAGAGCCATTTTACTGCCCTTCAGACTTTAGGGGGCCGGACTGTGGGCAGTGTGAGAGGAAAATGTCCTGGCGTCAGTGGGAGTAAACAATACCCCATCATTGGTATTGAGGGGAATAATAGTGCCCCATGATTGGTATCAATGGGAGGAATAGTGCCCCATCATTGGTATCAATGGGAGGAATTATGCCCCATCATTGGTATCAATAGGAGGAATACTGCCCCATCATCAATGTCAGTGGGAGGAATAGTGCCCCATCATTGGGGACAGTGAAAGGACTAGTGCCCCATTGTTGGTGTCAGGAACTCTGCCCCATTGTTGCTGACAGGGCCGGATAAAAGCAGGCAAAGGGCCGCAGTTTGGAGACCACTGCTCTATAATGTAAAAGCGATCAGAGCAACTATACAACGGCTGAATCACATTTACATGTGGTGGAATATGGTGACCACTCCCCCCAGGCTCTCCCATTGTATTGGGGGGCCCAGGACTGAAATAAACAATCAGGGCGGCACCAAATAGAGATAAAAGAGGAGCTTCTGTTCCCCGGTCATCTCTATGGTCTATGAAACTGGAAGTGATGAGGATTTTATCACCTCCAGGTTTCCGTTTGTGTATATGTTTTACCGACTTCTGAAGTATTTGATCAAATTGATAAAAAGTACCTGTCACTGCCCCAGCAATATCAAGGGGTGCAGCAATAAAGTTGATAAAACACTTTAAAGAGATAATGTAAAAAATTTAATAAAATAAATACTTTTTTTTTTTTTTAATTTAAAGCATTCTTTCCCCCCCATGCTCACTCGCAAATGCGAACGTGCATGCCGTTCTCGCATACATATGTACACTGCAATTGCACCACACATATGAAGTATTGCCGCAAATGTCAGAGTGAGTGCAATAATTCTAGCACCAGACCTTCTGTGTAACTCTAAACTGGTAACCTGTAAAGGCTTTTAAAGCGTCGCCTATGGGGATTTTTAAGTACCGTAGTTTGTTGCCATTCTGATTTTAAAGCGTGACATGATAGGTATCTAATTACTCTTCCTAACATCATCTTTTTATTTCATCAAACAATAGGGTATTATATTGTATTTGTGTGCACTAAAATTCATTAACCTTTATTTTTCCCCAAAAATTTGTTATAAAAACTACTTTGCAAATATCATAGTTACATAGTTACATATAGTTACATAGTAGGTGAGGTTGAAAAAAGACACAAGTCCATCAAGTCCAACCTATGTGTGTGATTGTATATTCCTAGTATGTTGTGGTCATTCAGGTGCTTATCTAATAGTTTTTTGAAACTATCGATGCTCCCCGCTGAAACCACCGCCTATGGAAGGGAATTCCACATCCTTGCCGCTCTTACAGTAAAGAACCCTTTACGCAGTTTAAGGTTAAATCTCATTTCTTCTAATTTTAATGAGTGGCCACGT
The DNA here is from genome assembly GCA_037952835.1 of Lithobates septentrionalis. Lineage (NCBI taxonomy): Eukaryota > Metazoa > Chordata > Amphibia > Anura > Ranidae > Lithobates > Lithobates septentrionalis. The sequence goes on along the minus strand of JBBDGP010000147.1, from coordinate 12,760,774 downwards.
GCCCTATTAAATTCCCTTCTGCGGAAAAGTTGTATCCCTATTGTGGGGTCACCAGTGTGGTATTTGTAAATTGAAATCATATCCCCTCTCAAGCGTTTCTTCTCCAGAGAGAATAAGTTCAGTGCTCGCAACCTTTCTTCATAAATAATACCCTCCAGTCCCCTTTATTAGCTTTGTTGCTCTTCTCTGTACTCGCTCCATTTCCAGTACATCCTTCCTGAGGACTGATGACCAGAACTGGACAGCATACTCCAGGTGAGGCCAGACCAGAGTCTTGTAGAGCGGAGAATTATCATTTTATCTCTTGAGTTAATCCCCTTTTTAATGCATGCCAATATTCTGTTTGCTTTGTTGGCAGCAGCTTGGCATTGCATGCCGTTGCTGAGCCTGTTATCAACTAGGACCCCCAGGTCCTTTTCCATTCTAGATTCCCCCAGAGGTTCTCCCCCCAGTGAGTAGATTGCATTCATATTTTTGCCACCCAAATGCATTGTTTTACATTTTTCCACATTAAACTTAATTTGCCATGTAGTTGCCCACCCCATTAATTTGTTCAGATCTTCTTGCAAGGTTTCCACATCCTGCGGAGAAGTTATTGCCCTGTCTTGTCTACAATGACATGTGTTTTAATAGTAAATTTTCAATAAAATTAATATATTTTTTTATAAATACATGATACATGTCTTTCCATTTCCTTTATTACACAATTTAAGCACCTTAAAAGTCCCTGGGGTGTTTTTCAAAACCCCCTCCCCTTCTCTATTTTCTTTCATATAGTATGGGATGTGGTGCTGTTTGCTGACTATTTCTGCCCTTATTGTTTTCAATCTCTCTTTATTAAATTTTTTAAAAAGAAAAGTTAACAGCACATACATTAACATTTATACAACTTACATATTCATTACAAACATTTAAAAATATCTTAATACAATAATTAATCCTTTATCACTCGCCTTACTAGTTCCATTTAATTCCTTTCATCCATCCCAAAAAAAAAAATAAAAAATAAAACCCCTAAAACTTGTTCCTATTATATGAATTTTAACATTTCTTTTGAGAGCCGAAACTCATCCCATTTTTGCCATATTTCTGGCAATTTGTTTATTATATACCCTTCTTCTCTTATCTGTGTTTCCATATACTGAATTTCGTTCATTTCACATATCCATTATGCAATTGTAGGTCCTTTTTCTCTTTTCCATTTACGAGCTATTAGTGTTCTAGCCGCAGATGTCATATAATGCAGGATATCTTTTCTCATTTTCTTTATTGAGTCTCGTGTCAGAGAAAATATAGATATTTTTACACTTGCCTTCACTACTACCCCTGACACTTTCTGACAGATCTCAAAAATTTTGTTCCAGTAGTCCCTCAACCCTTGACATCCAAACCAAATGTGTTCCATTGTCCCTTTCTCCCTCTTACATCTCCAACAAGTCTCAACATTAACCTTGTTCATTTTATTTAATGCTACTGGGCACCTATACCATCTCAATGTGATCTTATAATTTCTCTCCTGATATTTATTTGCTATTGTTTTTTTATATATTATTTCAAAAAATTTTCCCCATTCTTCCTCTTCTAATATATTGCCCCTTTTTTTTTCCCACTTTTTCATTCCTACCTATAAGCTCTCTAAAGGGGCCGGCGGGGAGTAGTAAATCATATACCGTTGATAGTTTTTTATTTGGGTTCTTCTTCTCTATTAAAATGTTTTCAAATTTAGTTAATGGTCTATTTATTTTCACTTTTTTATCTTCTATAAATGATTTTAATTGCTGATATTGTAGCCATTTGTTTTTATATTTGAATCCTATATCCTGCAATTTTGGCATTTTCCCATCCACTAGTATCTGTACCATTCTTATATACCATTTAAGGTATTTTTTGGCCTCCAAGGCTGGCCGGAATTCGGGGTTAAGGAACAAAGGTGTCATGGGTCCTATTGTTGTAGAAAGATTCTCCCCTTTTATTAAGGTATCCCATATTTTTAATGTGGCATTAACAAAAATTGTTAGTTCATTTTTTTTTTGGTCTTAAGTGGGGGTTTATCCATGGGAGAAATCTCAGTTGTGGGCCTATTATCTCTTCTTCCAATTTAACCCATTTTTCGGCTTCCCTATTATGATACCAGTCAATAATACTGGTCAGTGATGCAGCCTGTAAATATTTTACAAAGTCTGGTAGTGCCAAACCTCCATTTTTTTTTTCCTAATTAATATTTCTCTCTTAATACGGGGAGTTTAACCACCTCAATACTGGGCATTTTCGTCCCCTTCCTGCCCAAGCCATTTTTCAGTTTTTAGCGCTGTCGCACTTTGAATGACAATTGCGCGGTCATACAACACTGTACCCAAATGAAATTGTTATCATTTTTTCCCCACAAATAGTGCTTTCTTTTGGTGGTATTTGATCACCTCTGCGGTTTTGATTTTTTGCGCTATAAACAAAAGAAGAGTGACAAGTTTTAAAAAAAACACAATAATTTTTACCTTTTGCGATAATAAATATCCATTTTTTTTTTCTTTAAAACAAATTTTTTCTCAGTTTAGGCCGATACGTATTCTTGTACATATTATTGGTAAAAAAAATTCGCAATAAGCGTATATAGATTGGTTTGCGCAAAAGTTACAGCGTCTACAAAATAGGGGATAGTTTTATAACATTTTTATTTTTTTTTATTTTTTTACTAGTAATGGCGGCGATCTGTGATTTTTATCGTGACTGCGATATTGCGGCGGACACATCGGACACTTTTGACACATGTTTGGGACCATTCACATTTATACAGCGATCCATGCTATAAAAATGCATTGATTACTGTATAAATGTGACAGGCAGTGAAGGGGTTAACACTAGGTGGTGATCGAGGGGTTAACTGTGTTGCTAGGGAGTGATTCTAACTGTAGGGGGCAGGGACTCACTAGGGGAGGAGACCGATCGGTGTTCCGCTGTACTGGGAACATACCATCGGTCTCCTCTCCTCTGACAGGACTGTGGATCTGTGTGTTTACACACACAGATCCACTGTCCTGCTGTGTTACCGGTAATCGCGGGTGCCCGGCGGACATCGCGGCCGCCGGGCACGCGCACCGGGTGCCTAGTGACACGGCGGGCGCGCGCGATCGCCGGCGGCGGCGCGCGTGCCCCCTGGTGGCCTAGGAAAGCGAGGACGTCATATGACGCCCGCCCGCAACGAGAGCTGCGCCGCCTGGCCGTCAATTGACGGCCGGCGGTCGGCAAGCGGTTAAAGGGCCCATTTAACGCTTACTACAGCTTTTTTTTAAGTCCAGCATTAGCTTTTTAGGAGGAGCAAGGGGGATTGTTTGAAAAACATATAGTAATTTTGGAAGCATGTCCATTTTAATTATATTAATTCTTGCCGTCCAAGAGCGTGCTATTTTATCATATTTTTGTAATAGTTTAATTAACTTATATATTGTCGCATCGTAATTCAACTCCTGTAGAAGATCCAAATCTTTTGGGATCATTATTCCTAGATATTTAATTGCTTCTTGTTTCAATCTAAATGGGAAATCTTTCTGTAAGAGTAAGTATGTTTGTTCTGTTAACGATATGTTCAAGATCTCAGATTTATCATAGTTAACTTTAAAATTACTTAGTTCCCCAAATCTCTTAAATTCTTTTATTAAATTTGGTATTGTTATAATAGGGTTAGTTACATATATTAGCAAATCGTCTGCATATGCGGCAGTCTTGTATTCCTTTTCTTTTACTTCTATACCCCTAATATCTTTATTTTAGCTGTGATTAGATGTTCCATCACTATTATATACAGTAATGGAGAAAGAGGGCATCCTTGTCGACATCCATTTGATATTTCTATATATTCTGATAGTATTCCATTGGTTCTCACTTTGGCACTTGAGTTGGAGTACAATGCGACAATTCTATTAAACATCTTTGGGCCCATCCCTAGTTGTATTAATGCTTCCTTTAAGAACCGCCAATCCACCCTGTCAAATGCTTTTTCTGCATCCACAGTCAATAGACATGACTGGATGGTGGTTCTCTGAGCATATTCTACCAACGTACATGTTTTTAGAATATTATCTTTAGTTTCTCTTCCCTTCATAAATTCTGTCTGATCCAGCTTAATATAGTTAGGTAGAATGGGTGTTAATCTATTCGATATAATCTTTGAATATAATCTTATATCTAAATTAGTCAGGGATATTGGTCGATAATTTTTACATAATGTGTGATCTTTCTCTGGTTTTGGGATTAATATAATATGGGCTTCTGTACTTTGTGGTGTAAAAATGTGTGTGTTGGATATAGAGTTATAAGTTTTCTTAAGAATAGGAATAATTAAGTCTTGAAATTTTTTATAAAATCTAGCAGTATACCCATCAGGTCCGGGACTCTTTCCCGGAACCAATCCGGCAATGGCTTGTTGGATCTCTTCTGTAAAGATTTCTCTCTCCAGATCCTCTATTATTTCTTCAGAAAATCTGAGCAATGCTGTTTCTTCCATATACTTATTAATCTTCTCCCAATCCTCGTCTTTTTCCTTATTCTCTTGATGTGATTTAATATTATACAATTTAGAATAATATGTATGGAACGTTTTAGATATCTCCTTTGGGTCATACGTCAATTCCCCATTTGTATTTAAAATTTTTACTATAGAGGTCGGGGATTGTTGATCCTTTAATGTTTTCGCCATTAATTTGCCGGTTTTATTACCATATTGATACCATTGTGTTCTATTTCAGTCTCTTGACCGGAGGGATTCCTCATTGAGCGCGGATTGTAATTCCAATCGTTTATTTTTTAAGTTTAATTTATCTATTGAGTTAAGACTCTGTTTATGTTCCCTTTCTAGTTTACCAATCTCCACCATCGGTTGGGATTTTTTTTGTTCTTTTTTTTTTTTTAATCTTGAACCGTGCTTGATGAGCACTCCCCTCAGTATGCATTTTAGTGTTTCCCATTGAATGGGAATTGATGTTTCATCTTTTTCATGGATTATTAAAAACTCTTTTATTGTTTTCTCTATGTCCTCTTCACATTCTTTATCTTTAATTAGGTTGTCATTCAATCTCCAAGTCCCCCTTGATCTTTCGTGTTCTGTTGTCTTAAGTTCCAAAAATATCGGAGCGTGGTCTGACCATAAAAAGCCTTCTATGTCAGTTGAGGGGGACATCGTCATCCCTAGATGGTTAATAAAAAAGTAACCTATTCTGTGATATGAATCGTGTATGTTTGAGTAATATGAGTAATTCTTTACTTTTTGATGCTGGGCCCTCCAAACATCCACCAGTAGATATTTTACCAACAAGTCCTTAAATTCTTTGAGGTAACCGTTTTTTCTATATGTATGGGTATTAGTTGTATCCATTCTAGTATCCATTACAAAGTTAAAATCACCCCCCCAGGATAATTATGCCTTCCGCCTTCTCCATAGCCTTTGTGAGGGCCCCTCACCCCATTCTTAACCTGATCTTGGTTTGGAAGATACAAGTTCACTATTGTGAAAATTTTACCATATATCATTACTTTTACCATCAGATATCTACCATCCTTTCCTTTATCAACCTGCATTATTTGGTGGGGGATGTCCTTATGAAACGCTATAGATACGCCTTTTGATTCGGAGTATGAGAATGTGATACCAAGTAGCCTAACCACTATTGTTTGTTTTCGAAATGTGATCGGAACGAAAATGCGTTTCTTGAAATAGAATAATATCTATTTTTTGTTTATTGAATGAATTTAATATTTGATTTCTTTTAGAGGGAGAGTTCAGGCCTCTAGCATTAAAGGAACAAAGTTTAATCCCACCCATAACTCAAAAATGATAAAATAAGAAAAAAAAAAAAAAATTAACACCCTATTGTACAATTACCTCACTCACTTCACCTTTCAACCTATTTCTATTTGCCTTCTATTAAGTCTTACTTACAAACGTAAGTTCCCTAATAAGGGGGGAACCGGACCTGCCGTTACCAGTCAGCCGCCAGGTCGGTTGCCACATGCCGCTATTATTTATTTATTCTATTCCTTTTTCTTTCTTTTTTCCCTTTCTTTCCTCCTCCTTCACTATAATTTACCTAACCTTATTATTTCTGCCCTTATTGTTGTTTTTGTCTTTTCTATGGGGTGTTACCCACCCTTCATTTATAAAAAGGACAGACATAGTCGCTGGATTGACAATATAAGGATATTTAATCCAGATATCTATCTTAATGGGGAAGTTTTTTACATATAACTATTAGTGCATTTAAATTCTTTTTGTTAACATTGTATCTATTTAATACGTTGTTTATACTTAAACTTTCTTTTTTCTATTTAATTTTCTTTATTAGTTTGGGACATATAAGAATGGCTAACTATTGTAGATGCCTTTGAGGGCCTCATGGATCACATCCATAAATCACAGAATGCTTCTAGTGGTGGCTTGTCCATGGAACGTTTTTTCTCGAGACTACAACGTATATGAAAAAACGAGAAAAATCAAGACTTTTCTGGAATAAATGTTTTTTTTTGAAGTACACAGAAGATAATATCTCCCCCTGGGGGTTGAGAATTAAAATTTTTCCCACCATTGCCCAGATGGAACCCGAATTTAAACTGGAATGGGGGGACAATCTGCAGAGATGCTCCATGAAAATGATGGATCTCCTCTGTAAACACTATACTATTGAACTCTCCCAGTTAGATAAAGAAATTGAAAAATTATATGAGGATAATAAATTGATCACCACCGATGGGCTTTTCCCTGTACGGGAAAACAATCTAAAGACCAATCTAGAAACTTACGTCACAGAAATTCTAAAGATTAAAGAAAAGAAATACATCAGAGACAAACTAGCGTATGATAATAAGCAGGCCTATAACTGGGCCCATATTAATCACAAGGGGAAAAGATGAAACAACCAAACACGCCATTTTAGGCAAGCAACCAGTAAACCTAACGATTCCGACTCATCTGCCTCTTCTGTTTCTTCATTACAGGTACAGGAATTCACTTGATTCACTAAATCTCAGGGATCTTCAAATCCCAAACACTATAAAGAAAACGCACTTGCAGGCACTGTAAGGCGCACTCCTAATACCAAGGCATCCATGGTTACCCGAGCAGGTGCGGCCAAAAGTTCATCCACCAACGCACTGTGTCACTCTGAATCGATCACTAACACTTGTCTAACCAACAGCGCACTACCCATGACCTCTAGCACACAGGTAAGCAATACCAATGCCATTCCTTCACAGCTGGATTTTCGTCCAGCTCCTATTTTCTCACAAGGAATATCAGAGTCCAAAAAAGCTGGGAGCTCGGATCTAGGGAATCCCAAACCTTCGAAAAGCAATTTGAGGTGATCAACATGTCCTCCTATTCCCTTTCGGCAGAACAGATTTCTGTGCTGAATCTGGGCTTAACTTATTGCCCTACGCATAAGGTTGATCAGTTTGAACTGATAAAAGATCTTAATTTATTTTCCAGAAAACTTATGTTTAAAATCCTGTATGACAAGCCAGCCACTTCCATTCAGGACTCCACTCTGGATAGTCCCCTATGTTAGAGCATGTCCATTAGTGATATTAAAGCTATGGAGGACTTGATGGAGCTGTGGGAGGTGGGAAGCCTCGATGAAACAGACCTCTTCTAGGCTTACGTTCTCAAATCTGGTCTCGGCTACTCTCCTCCACCACCCCATCAGGTCGTCCCCCTGTCTTATCTAGACCTCAGAATTACAAACCCAAATCTCTCAGTTTCCCCACGTTACAGGGAAACCCCAATGTATGGGCATTTACTAGTCAAGTGACTATAGAAATTATGGAGACAAAGTGGAGAAATACATCAGAATCAAAGTTGACCCCCTCTCAACTGGAGGCCCTCAAATCTTTACAATTCAATAAAAACATCACTATCAAGCCCTCGGATAAGAGGGGAATCTGGTGGTGATGGACAACAGCCAGTACGAAGCCTTGGTACTGGCTGTTGTCCAGAATCGGGAATGGTACCGCAAGGCATCACCAAATCACCTTGCCCTAACGGTTGATCGTTATCAACATTTGATTAGCTCGGTCTATCGCAAAGGCCTCATAAATAAACCAACTTGGGAATTTCTAAATGTCACCTCCCCGCGAACACCAACTTTGTATGCACTCCCCAAGATTCATAAAAACCCAATTAAACCCCCGAGGCCATCCCATCGTCTCGGGCAACGGTAGTCTCACCGAAACTACCAGTCAGCTAATTGATGACTTTCTAAGACCCCACGTCGAGGGATTGGTGTCCTATCTTCAGGACACCAATGACCTTCTGTGTGCCCTCGATGGAATTTCCATCCCTGAGGGTTTGTGGTTGGTGGCCCTCGACGTGGAGGCCCTTTACAATTCTATCCCCCATCACTTGGGGGTTGAAGTTGTGGAGGGCTTTATTTCTGAGAACCCAGAGGTATCCCATCAATATAACTGTCACGTACCCGGTAGGAGTCTGAAATGACGAGGTCAGCCTCTCTTGTATCTCCAATCCAAGCCCCACTGGAGATGGAACAGATGGTGGCAAGGATCAGGAGGAACACGAGTGCCTGTGAATGCTGCGTGCAGAACTTGCCGGAAGTGTTGCAGACTGGGAAGTGCAGGCAGGGTTTCTGGTGAAGAGCTGGAACCAGCACAGCTGAGAGGATGGATGGCCAGCACAGTTACTCGGAAACAGCGTGGAGCCAAACAGAAGACAGGAGCGAGGTCATCAGGTAAGCCGGGTTCAGTAACGGGCGGGCAGCGAGGTACCAAGGTATAAACAGGAGCAAGGTCAAACAGGAAGCCAGGATCATGAACCAGTAATCAGAGTAATCAGAGTCCACAAACAGGGTCAGGAAGGCCAGGGTTTCAGCAACAGGAAGTCAAGTCAAACAAACAGGGTTTCAGAATCTCAGGACACAGCTGAAGATCAAGCAGCACCTGTCAGAAATCAGAGCAACCCTTAAATAGGCTGTCAGGTGCCAATTGTGGTCAGATGTGTGTTCCTGTGCAAGGAAATCTGCCGATGCCCGTGAATGCGCGCATGCGCACGTGTGCGTGCTGGGCGCATCATGACAGTTCTCTTACAATAACCGATTCATTTTGGATCTGTTATTATTTATTCTTTCCAATAACATCTTTCTTTTTGGCGGCTCCCACTACCTCCAGATACAGGGAGTGGCTATGGGGACCAAATGTGCCCCCTCCTATGTCAACCTGTATCTAAAGGGGGTGGGAGCGTGAACTCTTTTTTAGGGATGATATGCAAAAGTATTTTGAACAAATTCCTATGTGGAGAAGATTTATTGATGATATTTTTTTCATTTGGATGTATACTAAGGATTCACTGCTTTCATTTTTAGAGAGTCTTAAGACTAACAACTACAATCTCAAATTCACATTTGAGTTCAGCCAACAAAACCTTACCTTTTTGGATGTCCAAATCCTAGTCAATACGGATGGTAGCATGGGAACGACCCTATTTCGCAAGCCATCTGCATGGAATTCCCTACTTCACGCCACCAGCTCTCATCCCACCCCCCTTGTCACAAATGTGGCCTACGGGCAGTACTTAAGAATCAAACGCAATTGCAGTGCCGATTCTGACTTTGAAAGAGAGGCTGGCTTGCTGCGATCGTGTTTTCTTAAGCGTGGTTACAGCAAGAAATGCCTCAAGAAAGCTTACCTTAGGGCAAAAAATCTCAATAGAGCTTCCCTTATACATGACCCTAAACCAAAAAGGGCCAACCCTGGTGTTCGACTTATTACCAGGTTTTCTAGCCAGCACCGGCAGATACGAGAAATCATGAAAAAATACTGGTATCTGCTGATGGGGGATGAAAAAGGTTGCTAAACATTTAAAATCTTATCTGGAGATTACCTTCAGGTGATCTCGATCCCTGAGGGATACCCTGGTACACAGCCATTATGATAACCACACAAGAACCACCAATGAATCCAACAAGGGCAGTAGACCCTGCCATCGTTGCAATTTTTGCAGGTTTATACTTGCAGCACGTAGTTTATTGCTTCCGAATGGCCGCCTCTTTAGACCAAATTTTTCAGTAACATGCCAATCAATAGGCATTGTATACATTATGCAATGCGAATGTCGAATGTTTTATATTGGCAAGACTAAGCGACCTTTCTTCTGCTGAATAAGAGACCATGTTTCTTTGATACACAAAAAAGAATGGTAACTCCCATCAGCCGCCATGTTGGTTTACAACATAACTTTGACAGTAGCTGTTTGCACTTCTTTGCCCTTGAACATATCCCCCCTGGGGAGAGGGGGGGAGATTATGACAAACTACTCCTTCAAAAGGAGGCACAATGGATACATGAATTGTCAGCCTTAAAATATCCGGGCATGAATGATGCATTCAGTTTTAAACCTTTTTTGTAATTTTATACTTTCATATTTCTTGCTTCCAAACATTCTCCTTTCTTCTCTTTTTTTTTTTATCTTATTTACATTGAGTTTATGTTTATGGCATTTATATTTGTAGATCTGTATTTATTTACATCATTGCTTTGTATATATGAATTCCCCATTGATTAGATATTATCTTTTTACAGGCTGCCTTTTCACTAATAATGTTTCCATCTACAATTGTAGTTAATGTCATTCAATGTAATTTGGTCTCTCATCCATTTTTTTTTTTTAATAATCTTTATTCATTTATATATAATATACAAAAATTACCAAATACAACGATTCATACACCATATACATTGCAATGCATATATAAAATAGACCAAGAAATTTCTCACCTATTTTACCCCTTTTCAACCCTCCCCCCACTGCTAAAGACCTACCTATTACCCACCCCCCATCTTGTAATTATTACTAATACACCTTTGTGATTATCTTGGTACCGTACATAATTCTACGTCATCTCCTTCCTACACACACCTTACATCGGATAACCCAATTCCTCTAACCATGGTTTCCAGATTTTTTAAAATTCCTTTAAATTTCTTCTCCTTGCATATACTACCTTTTCTTTCCATACTGTTTCAGTTACTGTTCTGATCCAATCATCCTTCGAGGGGGGTCTCTCTGCCTGCCATCTTTGTGCTATTAATTTCCTTGCCTGGAAGGGGCATCTCAACACTGCTTTAGTTTTATTATTACCTCTGTCAAGACTCTCCCCAACTCCCAAAATACACAACTTCAGATCCATTTTCAGTCCTATATTAAAGATCTTATTTATAGTATCTAGTATTTCGCACCAATACCGGTATAATTTTGGGCATTTCCATATCATATGGATCAGGTCCCCGGTGTTCTGGCACCTTGGGCAATTGGCATCCGCCCTCCGCCCAAATTCAAACAATCTTTTAGGTGTGTAGTAAGTCCTATGTAGGAGCATTAAATATGAGAACTTCTGGGCAGGTGAGACTGAGACCTGATGACCTCCCACCAGTATCTTTTTCCATTGTTCATCCGACATAATACCCAGGTCCCTTTCCCATTTATTTCTGCACTTAAGCTTCTCTGGTCCCTCCATACTACCTTTACATATATGTGGGTACATTTCTGCTATGGATCCACTAGATCCTTCAGAACTACTTATTCTTTGGAGAATGGAAAAATGGCTCCACCTCGGACCTTGTTCCCCAAATTGAGCCTTTAAGGCGTGTCTAATTTGTATATAGTTGTAATACGAGTGGTTCGGGATATCATATTCCTCCTTTAATGAGGAGAATATTTTTAAGGTACTACCATTATACAATTGGGCCTGTCTGACTATTCCCTTTGATTCCCAAGCCTTTATTTTCCCTATTGGTATTAACTCTTGTAGGTTCTTATTATCCCAGAGGGGGGCATACTTAGCCATTCCTCCCATTCCTTTCAGAGTTTTAATGGATTTCCAAACTCTTGTTATTAATTTAACCGTGGGGGGTCTATAGGCAAAAGAATTTGCCTCCAGCACCTCCACTAATGTTTTATGTGGCGCTCCTGCAGTCACTATTCCCCCATTATTGTCACCATCAGGGTCAGTACCTGACCCTAAGTGCTGTAGTTGGGCAGCTAGGAAATAACATTGAGGGTGTGGAATTGCCATACCCCCTTCACGAGTTGATAATTGTAAGGTTTGTAGGCTTATCCTAGACTGTCCCCCTTTCCATATAAGATCTCTTAACATTGTATCAATTTTTTTAAACCATTTCCTCTGGATCTATATTGGTGAATTATGCAATAAGTACAATAGCTGGGGAAACCACAGCATTTTGATCAAATTGCATCGTCCAGCAACTGATAATGGGAGCCCCCTCCATATATCGATCTTATTTTTAAATTTAGATAGCAAGGGAACTAAATTATTAATTATATACCGTATTTATCGGCATATAACACGCACTTTTTTCCCCTGAAAATCAGGGGAAAATTGTGGGTGCGTGTTATAGGCCGATCCCCGCCGATTTCTGTGTCATCGGAGCGATCGCGGTGATTGCCGCGGTCGCTGCCAACATAAACAGCCGTGGGTAGATTTAAATATGGCGCCGAGACTGCAGGGAGCCGAGATACACATACCCGAGTGTTCTCGGCTTTTTTCGGCGCCGCCGTCACGCCCAGTCCCACCCCGTCCCGCCCCTGGACCTGTGTTATGTCCATCATAGGGCGGGACTGGGCGTCACTGTGAGCGGCGCCGAAAAAAGCAGAGAACACTCAGGTATGTGTATCTCGGCTCTTGTCGGAGCCGAGATACACATACCCGAGTGTTCTCGGCTTTTTTTGGCGCCGCTCACAGTCACGCCCAGTCCCGCCCTATGATGGACATAACACAGGTCCAGGGGTGGGACTGGGCGTGACGGTGGCACCGAAAAAAGCCGAGAACACTCGGGTATGTGTATCTGGGCTCCCTGCAGTCTCGGCGCCATATTTAAATCTACACCGAGTGCACAAAGCTGCACTGACATAGCTGGACTGGGGCAAACCTGCACTAACAAAGCTGCACTGGGGCAAGGCTGCACTGGGGCAAAGCTGCACCGACAAGGCTGCACTGGGGCAAAGCTGCACTGACAAGGCTGCACTGACAAGGCTGCACTGACAAGGCTGCACTGGGGCAAGGCTGCACTGACACTGAAAAGGCTGTAGATGGACAGATAAGGCTGCATTGATGGGCATTTTAATGTAAGTTTTTTTTCCTTAAACTTCCCTCCTAAAAGTTCTTTTTCCTTAAAATTCCCTCCTAAACTTGGTGTGCGTGTTATACGCTGGCACGTGTTATACCCGGCACGTGTTATACGCCGATAAATACGGTAGTTATTTGAGTGTTTTGTTATATAAATACCTAAGTATTTTGTTATCTCTACTATTTCTATTTGGATATTATCCAAATAGGTGCTTTTCCTGATGGGATCAATTGGTAATAGTACTGATTTCTCCCAATTTATAGTGAGACCAAATAGACTTCCAAATCTCGTGAAGATATCTATCACCTGTCTGAGTGAACGCTCCGTATCCCCCAGAAATATGAGGACATCATCCGCATATAACGCGATCCTCTCTTCTCTAGTCCTTATCCGGAACCCTTCCATAATCTGATTTTGCCTCACTGCCGCGGCCACCGGTTCCATTGCCAGAGCAAAGATCAGGGGTGACAAAGGGCACCCCTGTCTTGTGCCTCTTTCAAGTCAGAACCTGTCAGAGAGAACATTATTAACTTTGACTTTAGCACTGGGGTCATTGTATAGGATTTTAACCCATTTTCTAAAAGAGGGGCCGAAGCCAAACTAGTTCAGAACGTGCCACATAAACCCCCATTCAAGGCTATCGAACGCCTTTACTACGTCTAACATCATAACCGCCCTTGAGCCCGCATTTTCTATTGGAATTTGCAGGTTTAAGAAGAACCTCCTAATATTCCTACTGGTTGATCTATGGGGAATAAAACCTGTTTGGTCCAGATGAACTATTTTATGAATTATTTTTTTGAGTTTAGTAGCGAGGATCTTTGCTAAGATCTTAGCATCTGAACATAGCAAAGAGATAGGTCTATAAGACCCGGGTTCAAGAGGGTCTTTCCCTTCTTTATATAACATTATAATCGTAGCCTCAGACATTAAAATGGGTAGTTTCCCCTCTTTATTTGCCCAGTCAAACACATTAAGAAGCTCCGGGAGTAGTACCTCCCCATATTTTTTGTACGTCTCGGCGGGGAGGCCATCCGGACCAGGGGACTTCTGGTTTGCTATTTCCGTTACTGCTGCTTTAATTTTATCTAATGTTATCGGGCCTCAAAAGCCTTACTGTCAGTCTCTGTGAGGGAGGGCAACTCAACGTTCCTAAAGAAGCTGCCCATTTCCTCTCCTCCCACGACCCCCCGAGATTTCTACAATTCTTCGTAATATTTCATAAATGTATCACTAATTTCGTCTGTCTGAGACGAGATCTCACCGCACATGGTTCTAATCGCGGGGATTGTAGACGGGGAGGAACATATAACATATAACAATATAGACCAGCATCTTTCCAACCTTTTCCCCCTCCCCATACACTATTTGTTTTTGGAACAGTCTCTTGTTTTCAGACTTCCTCACCATTACATCTTTGTATATTTGTTGCTTGTTCTCCCATATACTTTGATTAACAGAGGATGGCTCTTTCACATACTCCCTTTCTGCTGCTATTAACTCCTTCCTGATCTTATCCTCCCAGTCCAACGATGTTTTTTTAATTCTTGAGACCTGCTGGATGAGTAATCCCCTCAAGTACGCCTTTAATACATCCCACATCACCCCTCTTGTTGTAGTATGCGCATTAAGCGCTATAAATTCGTTCAACTTAACTGCGATCTCATTCTGGTCCTCTATTATCTCAAACCACGTTGGGTTCATCTTCCATACCCTACAAGATTTATTATTCCTTATGTTTATTGTGGCCATCAGCAGTGAGTGGTACGATACCCCCCTAGGTTGATAAACTATATCTTTAATTATTTGAGAAGCTAAATCATTGCCCAAAATAAGGTCTATTCTTGAAAGTGTAGAATAAGAACCCGAGTAGTATGAGAATTGCTGTGCCGCAGGGTTTCACATTCTCCAGAGGTCCAATAGACCGGCTTCTTGAAGTAATTGGCCCATTCGATTTTCTTGTAACCCCCGTCCCTGACTTCCTGGGGGAAACCTATCTATTTTTTTTATTTATAACAACATTGAAATCCCCAACTGCAATGATTGGTATTATAGGTTTATCTAGTATAAACTCCATTAAACAATACAGAACTTCTAGTTTAAAAGGAGGGGGGATGTAAATATTTGCTAATATACATTCCTTATTCTCTATTATACAATGTAAAAAAATATAACGGCCCTCCACATCTATATTACACTGTCTGCAGGTAAAATCTACCCCTCTACCAATCAACACCGACACACCTCTGGAATATGAGGTGTGTACCGCGTGGAATTGGCACTGAAATTCTTATTTGAGATTTCGTGTCTTAAGTCAGGTGTGTCTCCTGCAGGCAGGCAATACCCACTTTAAAAATATCCAACATATCAAAAACAACTGCTCTTTTGGCAGGGGTACCCAACCCTCGAACATTCCATGATCCAATATTTAGTACCATTAGTTATTCTAAAAAAAAAGGTATCAAGGAGAAACAGGACAGAGAAACGAAGGCTAAACCTTAAAAACTTTGAGGAGAGAGATACAATTAAATATTAATGATCCTTGTAGGGCTCCTTGCAATGTTACCCCCATGGCTCTAACTGTCACTACTTCCCTTTGTATCATATTTACCCATTGCTCTAAATTACTTCCCTTTATCAAAGAAATAGATTCCCTACTTATCAAATACTTTAAATTAGTGTCCCTATATTTACAGAACATACCCATACTTTAATCACCCCAAACACTTATATTGTATATTTTGCTGTGCCCAGTGTGTTATTACATAAACCAGTATACCGTATATTTTCTTGCCATTCAATATTTTATGTAGTACCCTCCAATGTGTTCCTACTTACATACCCTTTACCCACCCCCACCCTCCCCAACCCCACCCAGCTCAAAACTCTTGTGTTTTTTTTCCCCCCTCCCCACACCCACCCCATACCATTCTAGGTTTTTTTAATGACCATCACATACCACCCCACCCTTACAGAGCTCATTCCTCCCATTCCCCTGTCTCCCCTCCCCTCCTTCTCTGTGACCAAATAGACACTTATTTTGAACCATCCCCATTCTAATCCTACATCCATTTAACCGTGTCATGATCCCACCCCGCTCCACATAAAAAGCATCAATGTTGTTTTAAATTTGTGCCCCACCTATGTGTATCAAATTCAAACCATAATCACAGTTATTTCATTGATAATTGAGCTCTCTTATCTTCTAACCATGCTAACGCACTGGTGGGAGAATCAAAAATCTGACTTTCTCCCAGTGCGTTTACCCGAAGCCTGGCAGGATACAAGAGAGCATACGTGACATTAAATTTTTGAAGGCTGCGTTTAACTTCTACAAACTCAGCTCTACGCTTCTGTAGGTCAGGGGAAAAAAAAAAAAAAATCGGGATATATTGCTATCCTAGTACCAGTATATAAGACTTTCCCCATCTCTCTAGCCTTTCGAAGGAGCCTTACTTTGTCCTTGTAATTTAAAAATTTCACTAGTATCGGTCTTGGGGGACTTCCTTGAGGGGCTGGGGCCTAAAAGGGACTCTATGCGCTCTTTCAATTGAAAACTCCTGAGAAAACGTCTCTCTTCCAAAGGTTTCAATCAGCCAGCCTTCTAAGAATACTATCGGATCTGGGCCTTCGCTCCTTTCAGGTATTCCCGCCACCCTCACATTGTCCCTACAGAGTCTGTTTTCCATTTCATCAAATTTCCCCGTAAGTTTATCTATTTTCTCTTTCCACACTTTGACCTCATGTTTCATAGGGTGCAAATCATCTATCAAACGTATTCTTTTTTCCGCTTCTGTTACTCTTTCTGCTGTTTTCTTAAGCTCATGCCGTACCCGGACTAACTCTTCTTTGATATCCTTCATTTGGTCTCCCAATTCACCCAGAGAATGTTTGCAGGTATTAATCGCCAAGAGAATGTCCTTCAGCTGATGGTGTCAGAGTGGCAGAGGCTTCTATTTCTTTTCCGGTCACTCCTGCCCCTTTACTAATAGAGTTCTTTGTACCAGAGGCACCTGTGGCCATGCTCGGGAGTCCCTGGCTCTTTCTGTCCGTTGATGATTTTGTTTGAGCTTGCTGCCCCCCTTTATTTGGAGTATGTTCCGCCGCATGGACCATTCTTTCTAGCTTGGCGGTCGCTGCAGCAGCCACCGCCGTTACACCTGCCACAGTGGACTGTACCCCCTTTTCCTTATCCTTCGCTTTGTCTTTAGCAGAACGTAAAGATTTAATTCCCACATTCTCCTGGCTAGTATGTTCCTCACCTCTCCTCCTTGCTGACATAATGTCTTACCTGCTATGAGGGAAGTTTATCTAGGGTGAGGTAAGCGAGCTCATTAAACGTCAACAGGTAAGCCGATAAGCAACCCCACCAACACCAATTATTATTGTCCGTTATTACTGTTGCTTTTATTATTACAGCAATGCGACAAAGAAGAGGGCAAAGCTGCTTAAGAAAAGACACAGGGAGGATGCCCACAGCGACACCACCTTCTAGGGACCTATAGGTTACCCCCGCTTTCCTTGAGCAAAAAGTTCTCACTGTTATTTATATCAGATATACAAAAGCAGTGTTTTCACACACGCTGTGCAGGAGCCTCTTCACAGGCACACTCATAGGCTTACAGTCCTCCAAGGTTCTCATCCCCTGGTAAACCTCCCAACGGCCTCCGCTTATAAAAAGGTGAGAGAAAAGAAATGTGGAAGACAGTACCTCCGCTCTGCTGGTCTGAATATGTTTCTGCTCGTTCCCTTTATCCGCGCTCAGATGTCCAAAGCGGGCCCTTAGTTCCAGTATAACAAAGCACCGGTACCTTCTGTTCCTCTGCACAGCTTCCAAAACTTGCAGAGCGCGCTCGCGGAAGCCACCACTACTGGCACTCAGCGTTTGTTCCTGCAGCGGCCGTCCCTCTCGCTCCTTGAACTCGCGAGATGACGCTGTGTTTGTCAGGCTCCAAGCGTCCTCTGCGGCTTCAGAGGATGTCCATGGATACACCGTGCTGGCTCCGACAGGTGCTCACAGGGGGGACAAGGGATATGAGCAGTGCACCGGGGAATAAACAGAGAGGCACCGTGTACTACAGCCGGTTATACCAGGGGCATCACATTCGTGGAGCGGGGTGCACACACGCTCTCACTCTTTACTCCTCACTCCTCACCGCCCCTCACCTCCATCCGCTTCCGGTCACGCCCCACCCTTTCTGGTCTCTCATCCATGGTTATTCCTGTCTATCTAGGTCCACACGGATGCCAGGGGCACCCAATCTGACGGGCGATTGCAATCGCCCCTCTATTGGGAGCCCTAGAGAGGTTAGTCCCGTTTTGCAGTATGGATGGTAGTAGCATTCTTTATTGACATTCAATATTACGTCCATCTTGGATTAATGTATTTTGGTATTCAATATATACTATTTTGATTCTTGTGTCTAATGTTCTCTTTGATACACATTTTTTATATACATTTCTTTCTAGCCCATTACATCGGCCTTATTCCCCTTTTCCAAGATGGGGTTTTTGGCTTCTGTTGTCCTGCTTGCGGTGCGTCGCTCTGCACATGCGCCTAGCTGACATTGTGACGTGGTCGGCGTCTAATGGTGACGCCGCTGCGCTCGTCTTTCGGTCGCCCCTTTTCCAAGATGGCGTTTTTGGCCTCTGTGGCTCCAGATGCAATACATCGTTCCAGGAAAGGGGTGGTGAGGACGCCAGAGCCAGTCTTCAGCTGTGCTGCGATATCAAACAGCACCTTGTACGGCGTTCGTGATGGAGGGATTGCCTCGTTTTGACTCCGACCACATGGCCGTGTAATCCCTCCATCATGGACACCGTACGAGGTGCTGTTTGATATCGCAGCAAAGCTGAAGACTGGCTCTGGCGTCCTCACCACCCCTTTCCTGGAACCCATACCATTTCTGACGGCTTCATTGTGATCCCTTCCTTTTTTGGTGTGCTACTTGGACTACTAAGAGAGCTTGCTGCAGCCCATCCCAGTTGGACGAGATGTAATGCTTGCACATATGGACTTGCTGCTACCTGTAGTCCTCCTCTCTCTCTCCAGCTTGGAGATGTACCTGAATTCAACATTTCAGCTCTACATGTGAGTGGATATTGCTATTTATCATTAAATTGTGTTTGATACATACTCAGTGGCGCCCCTTCTCCTTGTTTCCTTTCTAGCACATTGGACCTGGCTTCCGGTCCTCCATGGTGGCAGCCCTGATAGACTGACTTTCTATATATATATATTTGCCCTTGGACTAATAGGAACCTTTGATTGAGGTACCTTTGTACTGCGCCTTTTTTACTTGTTCAAGTTTTCAATCCATGTACTCACCCTATGGTCCATGCCAATGGACCTTACTTTGTACAGTAAACGTTTATGGGGAACTGTGTCAAATGGTTTTGCAAAATCCAGATACACCACGTTTGCGGACCTTCCTTTATCTAGATGGCAGCTCACCTCCTCATAGAAGGTTGATAGATTGGTTTGGCAAGAACGATTCTTCAGGAATCCATGCTGATTACTGCTAATGATACCATTTTCTTTACTAAAATCTTGTATGTAGTCCCTTATCATCCCCTCCAGGAGCTTGCACACTATTGATGTTAGGCTAACTGGTCTGTAATTCCCAGGGATGAATTTGGGCCCTTTTTAAATATTGGTGCTACATTGGCTTTTCTCCAATCAGCTGGTACCATTCCCGTTAGTAGACTGTCGGTAAAGATTAGGAACAATGGTCTGGCAATTACTTGACTAAGTTCCCTAAGGACCCTCGGGTGCAAGCCATCTGGTTCTGATGACTTATTAACCCATTAGCGCCGACTGTATGCAAATATGTGGCCTCAGCTTTAAGGGGTTATACCGGGATGATGCATGCAGCTCATACATGACTAGCCCTAATATTAAATAATATATAAATTGTTATGACTGACATTCTACCACAATTCTATATATCATGATGTCATTTCATTACCTTATAAATTTTACATTACAGATAAGGATTTGATCACTCAACTGTAAATCCCTGATGAAGGAACAATACATATTAATTTCCGAAACATGTTGGGATACATGCTGTAAATCTATCCGTCTGACCTCAACTCTATTCAGGCAGCGGGTTGTAAGCTCTGGGTTGATAAATCTACCTTGTATATATTGATGAATTTTTTAGTGAATATATATATTGTGTATTTGTACTCGTATATTTTTCATATTTTCTATATATTTAATAAAATTGGCACTTATGTGCATTTTATAGAACCTACTCTCTATACATCATTCTGCCGCTAAAGTCTTAAGGGGCGACTCCTTTGTGCATCTATTGCACATCTCCCTTTATTCCAACTAGCTTTCTTCTATAAAGTTTTTTCTCAGTGTTCTAAATATGAGAAAAACCCTAATATGTATAAATGGGAAAAAAGATTTAGGACAATCTTTTTCGGATGAATGGTACAATGCTATGAGAATAAACCAAACTGCAACATCCTGCTTAGAGCATTGGGACAACTCCCAGAAAATATTGAATAGATGGTACCTTACTCCTTTCAAATTAGCTAAATATGCTGGTGTTGTACGGATCAAGTTGGTTCCTTATTCCACATTTTATGGAGTAAAAATCTGACCAGTTTCTGGAACTCTATATCCACCTCTATTGCCTCTCTCACAGGCAACTTGTTAAAACTATTACTTGCTATGGCCCTTTTAGGTATCAACCTTGACACTTTCCCATTTCAATACAGAATATTAGTGGCGAATATTCTTATAGCAGCTAGACTTACTATAACTAAAATGTGGAAATCAATTGAGGCCCCTAACCTGTGTGATGTCATTATTAGAGCCAACACCCAGGCATACTATGAATTACTGTTTGCACTTAAAAATTATAACGTAAATCACTTTAAGAAGCACTGGCATGTATGGATCATACATCCTAATGCATCTACAGTACTAAAAGACTTGTACGCTCAGTCTTAACTACCACTAGGTAGCCTGTTGGTATCACTTATTCCTTGTAGAGACTTATGCTGCTTTCATTTCCTGATTGGTTTGACTCGCTAGAATACATTGATTTACTATACGATATCCTGTTCTCTCATTTGTTTATTCATGTTAGAAAAGACCCGTTCACAGTTTGCTCCCCTAGGGGTGAATAGGTTTATTCTTGGAGGTTTACTAGCTATAAACTGAATTTAAAGATATGAATTTGAAGGATTATTCACGATTATTATACTGACTTAACTGTATTTATCAAAAATGTATTCGCTATACTATGTAACTGTTAGGCCCCTTTCACACTGGGGCAGTGGGGGCGTCGGCGGTACAACAGCACTATTTTTAGCGCTGCTGTACCGTCGTTCTTGCAGCGGTATTCGGCCGCTAGCGGTGCGGTTTTACCCCCCGCTGGCGGCCGAAAAAGGGTTAAAATCCCTCGTACAGCGCGGCTATAGCCGCGGTATTGCCGCGGTATTGCCGCGGTATAGCCGCGCTGTCCCATTGATTTCAATGGGCAGGAGCGGTGAATACACCGCTCCTTCCCCGCTCCAAAAAAGCGGTTTGCAGGACTTTTTTCACTGCCCTGCCTGCGCACCGCTTCAGTGTGAAAGCCCTCGGGCTTTCACACTGAACAAACAGCGGAGGCTGTTTAGGGACGGTTTTCAGGCGGTATTTTTAGCGCAATACCGCCTGAAAACCGCTCCAGTGTGAAAGGGGTCTAATGGTGTGAAAATCCTGTTATACTTTTCTTAATGTCTTTATTTGTTATTTTATGTTCTGATAACTAAACAAAAATTGAATGTTAAAAAAAACAAACTGCATTTTTACATTGGAGTTAAGCTATCCAGGATTTTTGTTTGCTCTTTTAAATATATTTCCCAACGGGATGCACTGGCTCATGCCCTTTTTTAATATGCTCTTAAAGCAAACCCATCTCTCCTCTGTGTTCTTTGTTCCTAAGATTCTATCCCAGTTTATATCTTCTAGCAAGGTTCGTAGTTTAGGGAAGTTGGCTCTTTTGAAATTTAGTGTCTTTGTGTTCCCCTTATGTTTCCTATTTGTGTGATTTATACTGAAGCTAACTGACCTGTCATCGCTGTTTCCTAAATTGCCACTTATTTCCACACCTGTGATCAGGTCTGTATTGTTGGTAATCAGTAGCTCTAGTAACACTTTTTTTCTAGTTGGTGCGTCTACCATCTGACCCATGAAATTGTCCTGCCAGACATTTAGGAACTGGAGAGCCTTAGACGAATGCGCGGTTCCTTCCGCCCAGTCTATGTCTGGATAATTAAGATCCCCCATTATGATGACACTTCCCATCCTTGCTGCTAATCCAAATTGTGATAGGAGGTCCGTCTTCCCCTTCTCCCTCAGGTTAGGGGGCCTATAGCATACTCCCAGTATTATTTTCCCCTTAGTTTCATCCCTTTGGAGCTCTACCCATAAGGATTCCACCTCCTCCCTAGCTCCCTTAGTGATGTAATCTCTCATATTCACTTGTACATTATTCTTGATATACAGGCATACCCCTCCCCCTTTTTTACCCTCTCTATCCCTGCAATAAATGGAATACCCTTGAATGAATGCCAGCCAATCATGAGAGCTGTTGAACCAAGTCTCTGAAATTCCCACAAAATCGAAATCCTCCTCGTACAACAGTATCTCTAGTTCTCCCATCTTGTCCGCCAGGCTCCTGGCATTGGTGAACATGCCACATAGTTTATACCAGCCGCATACTGTCCTCCTATTGGGTGTTCCAAGATTGCAAATAGGACTTGTTACTATAATTACCTTAGGTTTGTGTGCTTTAGTCAACCTACCACTAATTTCCCCCAATACTACCCTCTGGAATATGTTCCACGTTTACGATCTCTACCTCTGAACCCTCCCCCCCCCCGTCGCCTAGTTTAAAAGCCCTGCCTAACTTTTTGACCATCTTCACTCCCAACAGATCTGCACCCTCTCCATTTAGGTGCAGTCCATCCCTTCTATAGAACTGGTGACCGACTGAGAAGTCGGTCCAGTTCTCCAGGAACCCAAACCCATCCTTACTACACCAGCTCCTCAGCCACGTGTTTACTTCCCTAATCTCCCTCTGCCTTTCTGGTGTGGCTCGATGTACCGGTAGTATTCCTAAGAATACTACCTTGGAGGTCCCTTTCCTCAACTTAGCTTCTAAGTCCAATAAAATCGTTCTTTAGGACACTTCATCTGCCTCTGACAACGTGCACCATGACAGTCAGGTCTTCCCCAGCCCCTCCCAGTAATCTGTCCACCAGATCCGTGATGTGCCGAACCCGAGCACCCGGTAGACAGCATACAGTTTGGCGCTTCAGGTCTTTGTGACAGATTGCCCTCTCTGTCTTTCTAAGAATTGAGTCCCTTACCACCAGTATCTGTCTTTCCTTTTCCTTCGCCCCCCCCCCCCCCTCACTCTCACTGGAGGAGTTCTTCCCCTGGCATCTAGGGGTGCTGCAAAGAGTTCTCAGTGCCTTCACGGCAAAATTACAGAAAGCCCTTATACAGTCTGATGAGGTTTCCTGTGTTAACGTCTGTGTATACGGAACAGGGAGATCACATCCCGTTCCTCCTCCGGGCCCTCTCCCCCTCCCTGCTGCTATCTATACAACTGCCAGCAAAACCTGCTTCCTACCAACGACATAATCGGTTGCTAAGGAAAGGTCGGGCAGTACACACAGCTTTCAGTTTTGCCGGCAGTAGTATAGATAGCAGCAGGGAGGGGGAGAGAGCCCGAAGGAGGAATGGGATGTGCTCTCCCTGCTCCGTATACACAGTAGGTAACACAGGAAACCTTTAATCATCTGACTATTTTAGGGCTTTCTTGTCAGGAACCATAAACCAGGCAGAGACAGAAAATGCAGTTAAAATCACACCTTTGATATAATAGCAAATATAACAACAGTTCAGGAATGTAGTCAAAAACAGAAGCCAGGATTCGGAAGCCAGAGCAGGTAATTAGACGAGCCAGGATCGGGGAACCAGAAGTCAGCCTTGTCAGGAGCCAAAACTCAAGAGTAGGAATCGGAATAGAAGTCAGCCAGGCCAAGTCATACACAGAAACATACTGGAGATGTTTATCATGCGAGGGCATGGAGGGAATAAGCAAAGCTGTTTAACTGCTTGCCGACCAGCCACCGTCGTTATACGGCGGGAAGTTGGCTCACCTGCATGAATCGCCGTAGGTGTATGGTGGCCGCTTTAAGGGCTATAGGGGGCGTATTGCCAGAGCCGATGCGCATGGTAGGCGGCCTTGATGTCTGCGGGCGACCCCCGTGATCACTCCTCTGAGAGCCAGAATGGGGATCTGTCAATGTAAACAAACAGATCCCCATTCTGTCAGGGAAGTAGAGAGAGATCTGCTGTTCCTAGTGATCAGGAACAGCGATCTCTCACTACTCCCTGTCAGTCCACTCCCCCCCAAAGTTAGAAACACCTCCCTAGGGAACACTTAACCTCTTGATCGCCGCCTAGTGTTAACCCCTTCCCTGCCAGTGACATTTATACAGTAATCAGTGGCTATTTTTAGCTCTGATTGCTGTATAAATGTCAATGGTCCCAAAAAAGTGTCAAGTGTCCACAATGTTGCAGTCCCACTAAAAATCGCTGATCATCACCATTAATAGTAAAAAAAAAAAAATTTTGAATAATAATGCCATAAATATATTCCCTATTTTGTAAACACTTCAGTGAGGAAAAAAGTATTTGATCCCCTGCTGATTTTGTATGTTTGCCCACTGACAGAGAAATATTCAGTCTAAAATTTTAATGCTAGGTTTATTTTAACCATGAGACAGGATAACAACAAAAAAATCAAGAAAAACGAATTTCAAAAAGCAAAAAAAATGGTTTGCATTTTAATGAGCGAAATAAGTATTTGACCCCTTCACAAAACATGAGTACTTGGTGACAAAACCCTTGTTGGCAATCACAGAGGTCAGACGTTTGTCCCACTCTTTTTTGCAGATCCTCTCCAAGTCATTAAGGTTTCGAGGCTGATATTTGATCATTTGAACCTTCAGCTCCCTCCACATATTTTCTAGGGGGTTAAGGTCTGGAGACTGGCTAGGCCACTCCAGGACCTTAATGTGCTTCTTCTTGAGCCACTCCTTTGTTGCCTTGGCCGTGTGTTTTGGATCATTGTCATGCTGGAATACCCATCCACGACCCATTTTTAATGCCCTGGCTGAGGGATGGAGGGTCTTACCCAAGATTTGATGGTACATGGCTTCGTCCATCGTCCCTTTGATGCAGTGAAGTTGTCCTGTCCCCCTAGCAAAAAAAACACCCCCAAAGCATAATGTTTCCACCTCCATGTTTGACGGTGGGGATATTGTTCTTGGGGTCAAAGGCAGCATGCCTCCTCCTCCAAACACGGCGAATTGAGTTGATGCCAAAGAGCTCAATTTTGGTCTCATCTGACCACAACACTTTCACACAGTTCTCCTCTGAATCATTCAGATGTTCATTAGCAAACTTCAGATGGGCCTGTACATGTGCTTTCTTGAGCAGGGGGACCTTGCGGGTGCTGCAGGATTTCAAACCTTTATGGTGTAGTGTGTTACCAATTCTTTTCTTTGTGACTAGGGTCCCGGCTGCCTTGAGATCATTAACAAGATTCTCCCGTGTAGTTCTGGGCTGATTCCTAACCATTGCCATGATCATTGAAACTGCACGAGGTCAGATTTTGCTTGGAGCCCCAGACCAAGGGAAATTGACAGTTATTTTGTGTTTCTTCCATTTGCAAATAATCGCACCAACTGTTGTCACCCTCTCACCAAGCTGCTTGGTGTTGGTCTTGGAACCCATGCCAGCCTTGTGTAGGTCTATAATCTTGTGCCTGACTTCCTTGGACAGCTCTTTGGTCTTGGACATGGTGAAGAGAATGGAATCTGATTGATTGCTTCTGTGAACAGGTGTCTTTTATACAGGTAACAAGCTGAGATTAGGAGCATTCCCTTTAGGCTCGGTTCACACTGGGGCGACTTGGGATCCGACTTGTACGCCCTCAAGTCGCCCCAAGTCGCCCCAGAAATAGATTCAATGGGAGTGAACGCTAGCGTCTTAATAGACACTACTGAAGTCGCTCCGACTTCAGAGCGTACTCCCTGTACTACTTTGATCCGACTTGGTAGGCGACCTGTACCATAGAAATCAATGGAAGTCGCCTCCAAGTCGGATCTCTCTGTAAAATCAAGCGACTCTGCAGGGAAAACCCCTCCCTCCCCCCCTCCCTCCCAGAGAGCTGATTGCCCTGTGATTGGCCACAGGCGAAGTCGCCTGTCATGGAGGCGACTTCAAGTCGCCTTGTAATTTGCTGAAGTCGCGCTGAAGTCGCGGTACAAAGTCGCGCTGAAGTCGTGTTGCCCCAGTATGAACCGACCCTGAAGATCTCAGCTCGTTACCTGTATAGAAGATACCTGGAAGCCAGAATTCTTTCTGATTGATAGGGGTTCAAATACTTATTTCACTCATTAAAATGCAAATCAATTTATAACTTTTTTGAAATGCATTTTTCTGGATATTTTTGTTATTCTGTCTCTCACTGTTAAAATAAATCTACCATTAAAATTATAGACTGATCATTTCTTTGTCAGTGGGCAAACATACAAAACCAGCAGGGGATCAAAAACTTCTTTCCCTCACTGTATAACTTTTGCGTAAAACAATCAATACACACTTATTGCTATTTTTTACCAAAAATATGTAGAAGAATACATATTGGTCTAAACTGATGAAGACGCTTGTTTTTTTTTTTTTTTGGGGGGGGGGGGGGGGGGATATTTACTATAGCAAAAAATAAAAAAGTGTTTTGGTTTTTTTTTCAAAATTGTTGCGCTTTTTTTTTGTTTTAGCGCAAAAAATAAAAACCGCAGAGGTGATCAAATACCACCAAAAGAAAGCTTTATTTGTAGGAAAAAAGGGACGTCAATTTTGTTTGGGTACACCGTCGCATGACCGCGCAATTGTCAGTTAAAGCGATGCAGTGCCGTATCGCAAAAAATGGCCTGGTCATGAAGTGGGTAAATCCTTCCAAGTGGTTAAATAGCCAAAAGGGGCTGGATGTAGGCTTACTTATGAGGCAGGTAATGGTATCCAGGTGAGTCACTGTGGAAACAATGAATGGCTGGTAATTAACCGACAGCTGAGCAGCCTCTGTGCACTTAAAGAAAGAGCTGCTAGTAAATAGCACAAGCCCAGCTTCTTGCAGTGATAAATGCAAAAGAGGGTGGGGTTAGTGGAAGGGAAGGATTTGTGCTAGGGGGGAATTTTGCAGAGGAGGGGGTTTGTAGTACATTTTAGAGCTTTTTCACACCAGGTGCAGTGCGGAAACTCATGTTTTTTCTACACCACACAAAAATGCATTGCCCATTGCCTTTTGCAGTTGTTAATTCTTAATGGCACCCTCACACATCCACCAATTGCATGCATGTTTTTGCCCACTAAAACGCATGGTACCGCAGTACCATACGTTTTGGTGGGGCTCAATTAAAAAATTATGCCAGCACATTTTTTGCATGTAGTATAGAGCAGCCTGATTCAAAATGCAACACATGGGAACACGCAAAAAAAATGCTCACACTCAGACTGGTGTGCCCTGAGATTGTACACAATTCTAAAAAGGTGCTTTGACTGAAAAAGCTTGAAAAACACTGAGATGGTTAGAGGAGCGGGGGGCGGGGGCTGAGCTGCGGTCTTATGGACACAGAGAGCCAGCTCGGGGGCGAGTACGCACGAGTGCCCCCACTGCAAGCAGGGCCCAGAGCGCCGGCGGACGGGACCCGAGAAGAAGAGGATTGGGGCTGATCTGTGCAAAACCACTGCACAGAGCACGTAAGTATGACATGTTTGTTATTTTTTTTTAAATTAAAACATTTCCTTTAAATCACTTTAAGGGTTTAGATGCCTTTTATTACCTCAAGAATTCCACATTGTATTGATGGAGATGCTTTTCTATTGTTAGTAGCCTTCAGTGCTGGGACAAGGTCATCTGGTGCCCAGGGCAAAGATGGCAAACTGCGCCCCCCCCCCCCCCCCGGTTGTAAAGAAGGAGCGACTTATAGTGGGACCCAGTGACACTAAGGCTCAGTTCACACCTAGGCATTCCGGATTGCTGTGATTCTGCCTGCAATTTCCAAATTGACGCACAGACACAGACGATTTTGTGGCAATTGTCCCTCAACAAATTGCGACAAAATTGCGGGACGCTTGTTGCCCAAAAGAAGCTCTGGAATACCTAGGTCATGAATGTAGCTTTATACACTGATCAGTGCTAATAATATGCACCGACACTGTACTAATGACAACGGCTGAGAAGGGGTTAATATCTAGGGGCATCCAAGGGGTTAATTGTGTGCCCAACAATGTGTAATGTGTGTACTGATTTTTACCATTGACTGGCTTGTTTATTTTCCCTGCTTTGCAAGCGAACATTTCCTTTGTATAGAGCCCTGTGTTGATTGTCAACACAGGGCTCTGGGCTGTGACACAGCCAGTCAATAGGTCCCGGCCATGAATCACTGGTTGGGATCTGCTGACATACTCCCACTGTGTCAAATCACAGGGGAGTAGGCGGGCAGGGGCATGTACCCGAAACCCTAAGCCTAGATTCACACTATAGCAATGTGAGAACCAGTGCGATTCCAGCGCCGGTTCCCGCATCGCATCTCTCCCGCAGGCAGTTCACGCTGCCCTCTGAGAACCGCTGCGGGTGTCAATAGAATGTTAATGACACCCCCGGATCGGTTTGCAGATTGCGGTGCGAACTGTGGATTCGGACAGGAATCAGATCGAATGGGTGAGACGGGTTGGCAAGTGGTTAATTACCAATGGTATTTGTAATATGCAGCATGAAGGGGTTAATGTGTATTATCAATGCTGCATTAGTTACAAGTGGCAGTTAATTAACCCCTTTGTGTTGCATTAGTGGCATCACTGATAATTAACTGCTGCAGTATGCAGGGGTTAATTAACACTGACACTGGTGCCACTAATGCAGCCCAAAGGGGTTAAATAACTGCCACTTGTCACTAATGCAGCATTGATAATACACATTAACTACCCTTCATGCATATTAAAAAAATACCATTGGTAATATATCAACCGCCCCCCAAAAAAGGAGTTAACAAATTCATCTGCAGATGGCTTACTTACTATTGCTCGGTTCCTCCTCCTCTAGATCACACTCGCTCCTGTCGAGAAACGTCCCCTATCTGATAGTGTCCGCCCTGTACTGCGCATGCGCACAAAGGAGACGCCGAAAGTCTCCGAAGATGAACGGCTGTTCAGGGCGGACCTTTCTCGTCGGAACAGCGCTGCGCCTGCGCAGTACAGGGCGGACAGCCCAACACCAGGGACAGATTAAGAGCAACATGGGCCTGGTGCTAAGGATTTTGGTGGGCCTTTTTATGAAAATAAATAAAATGAAAAACGCAAACAATTCTTTGTTGAATTAAATTAAAGAGAGAGAGGGGTGTGAGAGAGTGGTTGAGAGAGAGAGAGAGGGGGGGGGTTATAGCGCGATAGGGGGGCTGAAAGAGTGGGGATGAGAGGGAGGGGAAAAGAGAGAGAAAGGCGTTGAATGAGAGAGAGGGGACGAGAGAGGGTGAAAGAGAGAGAGAGGGTGAAAGAGAGAGAGAGGGTAGTAGGAAAGAGGGGGTTGAAGGGGGCAAGATAGAGAACAGGGTGAAAGAGAGGGGTTGAGAGAGAGAGAGAGGGGGGTGAGAGTGAGGGGGTGAGTCTGTGGCATAGTACATTACACGGGGGGGGGGAATAGCACAGTACATTACATGGTTGGCGCTACACATTACATGGTGGATACATGGATACAGCACATTTAATGGTGGGCGAAGCACAGCACATTACATGGCGGGCACAGCACATTACACTGTTGGCACTGCCCAATACAGCACATTACAAAGGTAGGCACAGTACATTATATGGTGGGCACAGCACATGACATGGTTGGTACTGCACAACACAGCACATTGCATGGTGGGCACAACAGAGCACATGCACACGGTGGGCACAGGACCTTATATGGTGGGCACAGCACATGACATGGCGGGCACAGCTGAGCACATTACATGGTGGGCACTGCACATTACAAGTGGGCACTGCACAGCACATTATATGGTGGGCACAGCATACGATATGGTGGGTACTGCACATGGCATGGTGGGCACTGCACAGCACATGACAAGGTGGGCACTGCATGACACCACATGATATGGTGGGCACTGCATGACACAGCACATTACATTGTGAGCACAGCACATTAATTGGTGGACACCGCACATGACATGGTGAGCCCTGCATAGGGCATTCTATTGTGGGTACTGCACAGCACATGCCATGGTGGACAATTTACAGCACATTACATGGTAAGCACTGCATGGTGCAGCACATGACATGGTGGGCACAACACAGCACGACAGGGTGGGCACTGCACAGTAATTTACATGGTGGCCACTGCACATGACATGGTTGGCACTGCATGGCACAGCACATTACATTGTGGGTACAGTGCATTACATGGTGGGCACTGCATGGCACAGCACATGATGTGGTGGGCACAGCGCATTACATGGTGGGCCCTGAATGGCACAACACATTACATGGTGGGCACTGCATGGCATAGCACATTTCATGGGCAATGCAACTGCACATTACATGTTAGAAACTGCACATGACATGGTGGGCACTGCTGAACAGCACAGTACATTACACAGTGGTCACAACACACTACGTGCTAGGCACACACATGGCAGGGTGGGCACAACACATGACATGGTGGGAACTGCACATGACATGGTGGGATCACTGCATGGCACATCACATTACATGGTGGGCACTGTACATTACTTGGTGGGATCACTGCATGGCACAGCACATGACATGGTGGGCACAGCACATTACATGGTGGGCACTGCACATGACATGGTGGGCACAGCACATTACATGGTGGGCACTGCAATGTACAGCACATGACATGGTGGGCACTGCAATGTACAGCACATTACATGGTGGGCACTGCACATTACATAGTGAGCACTGCAATGCACAGCAAGTTACATAGTGGGCACAGCACATTACATGGGGGGCACTACAATACACAGCACATGACATAGTTGGCACAGCACATCACATGGGGGCACTGCAATGCACAGCACATGACATAGTTGGCACAGCACATTACATGGGGGCACTGCAATGTACAGCACATTACATGGGGGGCACAGCACATTACATGGGGGCACTGCAATGCACAGCACATGACATAGTTGGCACAGCACAGTACATGGGGGGCACTGCAATGCACAGCACATGACATAGTTGGCACAGCACATTACATGGGGGGCACTGCAATGCACAGCACATGACATAGTTGGCACAGCACATTACATGGGGGGCACTGCAATGCACAGCACATGACATAGTTGGCACAGCACATTACATGGGGGCACTGCAATGTACAGCACATTACATGGGGGGCACAGCACATTACATGGGGGCACTGCAATGCACAGCACATGACATAGTTGGCACAGCACATTACATGGGGGCACTGCAATGCACAGCACATGACATAGTTGGCACAGCACATTAATGTGCTGTGCATTGCAGTGCCCCCATGTAATGTGCTGTGCCCCCCGTGTAATGTGCTGTACATTGCAGTGCCCCCATGTACATGGGGGGCACAGCACATTACATGGGGGCACTGCAATGCACAGCACATGACATAGTTGGCACAGCACAGTACATGGGGGGCACTGCAATGCACAGCACATGACATAGTTGGCACAGCACATTACATGGGGGGCACTGCAATGCACAGCACATGACATAGTTGGTACAGCACATTACATGGGGGGCACTGCAATGCACAGCACATGACATAGTTGGCACAGCACATTACATGGGGGGCACTGCAATGCACAGCACATGACATAGTTGGCACAGCACATTACATGGGGGCACTGCAATGCACAGCACATTACATGGGGGGCACAGCACATTACATGGGGGGCACAGCACATTACATGGGGGCACTGCAATGCACAGCACATGACATAGTTGGCACAGCACATTACATGGGGGCACTGCAATGCACAGCACATTACATGGGGGGCACAGCACATTACATGGGGGCACTGCAATGCACAGCACATGACATAGTTGGCACAGCACATTACATGGGGGGCACTGCAATGCACAGCACATGACATAGTTGGCACAGCACATTACATGGGGGCACTGCAATGTACAGCACATGACGTGGTGGGCACAGCACATTACATGGGGGCACTGCAAGGCACATGACATGGTGGGTACAGCACATTACATGGGGGGCACTGCAATGCACAGCACATGACATGGTTGGCACAGCACATTACATGGGGGCACTGCAATGCACAGCACATGGTGGGCACAGCACATTACATGGGGGGCACAGCACATTACATGGGGGGCACAGCACATTACATGGGGGGCACAGCACATTACATGGGGGCACTGCAATGCACAGCACATGACATAGTTGGCACAGCACATTACATGGGGGCACTGCAATGCACAGCACATTACATGGGGGGCACAGCACATTACATGGGGGCACTGCAATGCACAGCACATGACATAGTTGGCACAGCACATTACATGGGGGGCACTGCAATGCACAGCACATGACATAGTTGGCACAGCACATTACATGGGGGCACTGCAATGCACAGCACATGACATAGTTGGCACAGCACATTACATGGGGGCACTGCAATGCACAGCACATGACATAGTTGGCACAGCACATTACATGGGGGGCACTGCAATGCACAGCACATGACATAGTTGGCACAGCACATTACATGGGGGCACTGCAATGTACAGCACATGACGTGGTGGGCACAGCACATTACATGGGGGCACTGCAAGGCACATGACATGGTGGGTACAGCACATTACATGGGGGGCACTGCAATGCACAGCACATGACATGGTTGGCACAGCACATTACATGGGGGCACTGCAATGCACAGCACATGGTGGGCACAGCACATTATATGGGGCACTGCAATGCACATGACATGCTGGGCACTGGGCACAAGAGCACATTACATGGGGGGAAGCAGCAGTCTTTCCACTAGCGCAATAAAACACCTCCCTAACAAATGTACTAACCTTATCTCCCGGGCTCCTGCTGGTTAGGACATCAGCGCCCCTCCCCCAGACAGCTCCCAGACACTGAGGACGATCTGTGTGAATGAACAGATCCTGTGATAGGAGTCAGGCATGGACAGAGACAGGACTCGGCTGCACTGACTCTTGTCTCCTCCATGTGAGCACAGAGGGCTCCTCCTCTTCCTTCAGGAAGGCACACAGATATTCATAAGAAACTGCCATGGGCCTATATTGAGGGAGGGGCCTGGAGCTGCAGCTCCACCAGCCCCTATGTTAATCCGGCCCTGCCCAACACTATCCCATAGGGGGGGGGGACTTTCTTGTCAGAACAACGGCAGTCGGGCGGAGATTGCTCTGTCTGACAGGGAAGTGAAGGGCTCGTCCTCGCTGTGCACTAGCGCATGGCACAGACATCATAGCAGCTCTGACTGGCTGTGCAGTATTCTGTGTGTACAGTCCAGCCACTTCACCTGCGCCCCCCTTCCTCTAGTAATTTGTCCCACCCAGGGCATCCGCCCCTTCCGCCCCTGCCTTGTACCGGCCCTGGTAGCCTTACAAAGTACACTTGCTTGTCCTAGCTAGTCCAGGAACTTGTGAAAAGCCTATTGCCTAAACTATGCATTGGATGCTACAAAGAATGATGTTGGGCTTTGTAACGTTATTCAATCAAAGTGGAAAATCTACCATAAAATAGAATCCCTTTTTCAAAGGGACTGACCTTTTAGTAGATATCATGTGTCTTCTTATAGTGGTTTCTTGAGCTACTTGGCTCTAATGTTAAAAAGAGCTTGGGCTTTACATAGACAGGCAGACCTGTGACGAAAATTCATGGCAGGTAAAATATCTAGAGAGCCAAGACAGGTTGAGACTTGACTGCTGGGAAGCATACGCTCATTTATGACCAACTAATAAACCAATACCTTGCCCACCAAAAAGACACAGAAGCTGATTAAGTTGGAAATAGGGCAAGGCCACAGCTTTATTAAACTTTGCAAAAGTAACAACCTTCTAAATGTACCAAACAAGTCTCAGTTATATTGTGCGCACCCATAAAACAAACTCAGATAGTCTAAGAGGCCTGTCCTTACCATCAGTGCCAGACAGGCATTAGACTGACCCCACAGTGGTGTAGTGGATAGCACTTTTGCCTAGGAGTAAAAAGGGTCGCTGGTTTGAATCCCAACCATGAAACTACCTGCCTGGAGTTTGCATGTTCTCCCTGTGCCTGCGTGGGTTTTCCTCTGGGTACTCTGGTTTCCTCCCACACTCCAAAGACATGACAGGTTAATTGGATCCTGTCTAAATTGTCCCTAGTACGTGTGTGTATGAATGTGTGTTAGGGACCTTAGAGTGTAAGCTCCTTGAGGGTAGGGACTGATGTGAATGTACAATGTATATGTAAAGCGCTGCGTAAATTGACAATGCTAAATAAGTACCTTAAATAAATAAAAAAAACTTGAGGGCATAGCCCATAAAGCAACATCAATTGCTGGCAAGGTCAAAACCACCAATGAAGCTTTCACAAAACATCACAAGGGGCACGAGGGTGGGAAACTCTTGACAGCTGAATCTCCTCAGAACAGTTGGGCATGCCCCAGCGTAGCCTTTTCTGTGAGTTCAGGCTCCACCCAGTCACCTCAGATCTTTGTAGCCAATCTTGTAGCTACTTAACTTTTAGGTTCACACCCACAGTGATGCCATGCTTCTAGCAGTCAAGGCTCCCTTTCCCTAAAGGAGGTTCAAGGGGCCTTTATTTCTCTTTGACTTGGGTAGGAGCATGTTCAGTATTGTTCAGTTTATAACTCATACTATAACAACGCAATTATAACAAGCGGAAGTCAGTTGCATTAGTAGACCACAAAACAAAAAAAATTATAGCGCTCAAATGCCCTAATCTGTTATTTCAGATGGCTGGCAACAATGTTTGCAGGTACTGATCGGGTTGAATACTGGCTTCTCAGACAAATCAGGAAATACAACAAAATGGCACCTGTCCGCATAACGCCTCAGCATATAGTGAACTCCTCTTAATAAAAAATGGCTTCAGCCTTATCTCCTACCCATGGGAGAACCCCCTCTAACATGTTTTGCCCAGAAGGAGCTTAATCGTAGAGAGTTTGCTTTTCATTATGATTCAGTATGTACAAATTGTAATTAAAACTGATATGTCATGCTTTTTTTCAGTCAGTGTGTTTTTCGCGGTTCTGATTTTTCACTTAATCTCCCATCACATTTCCCTTGATAACATTTTTGTGGTTATACTTTAAGCTCAAATCTGGGCAGCAGCATTTTTGACCTTTGCTGTGTACTAAGTTAATATATGATTTCTTCAAAAAGCTTAAAAAGACTCTCTTCAGTTTTGTCAGATAGTAATGTTTCCATCATGCGTCAACCCCCCTGCAGACATTAGCACTGCATGTATGATATACAGAGCTGGCAACGTGTCTTCACCCCATTTAAATTTGGCCATTCACAAAATGCAGACTGTGATGAAACTGTGGCTATGCATTTTGTGAGTTGCCAAGAGTAGACGGAGTTGGTGACACAATACCAGTGCTTGTGTCTATATATATTTATTGCTCATGCACAACAGGTACTGTACCAATGAAACTAATTAGGAGTCCTTTTAAGCTTTTTTTTTTTCTTTTAAACTAGAGATTGATTTACCACAGTGCAGAGGTAAACATTTACTAATAACTCTAAAACTAGGAATATGATGGTGCTTGTGATTCTGCTTTAAGTATAATTAAAAATGTAGTCAAGGGAAATGTGGTGGGGGATTAAGTGAAAATTAGAATAAAAAAATAAAGAAAACCACAAACAAACACACTGGCTGAAAGGAAATATACATACAGTATAAGAGTAATAAATACATTTATTTTTTTGTTTTTTAATTAGTAGCTCTTTGAGTAATTCTGTTGATTGAAGCAGTGGGCAGGGGGTGTGTTGGACCACCAGAGACACAGGCTGTTGCTTGTGTGAGCAGAGGTCTGACTTTAAAAAGTGCTATCAGCACTTTTATCCCTTGCTGTAGCATTTAGAAATTTAAAAAAAACATTAAAAGAGCAGCATATTTATCACTGTATATGTAGTCTGACTGCAATACAGTAATACATACAGAGGATTCAATTGAGTTCTCTCTTAGATGACTCAACAACATTTAGTTCCTGATAACATAACTGTATTCACATACTGTAGATATTACAACATATACTGTAAGAACTTGGAAGATATCCTTCAAACTCTCTGAACTCAACTGAAACTTAAAAGTAACAAACTGTAACAATCCTTATCCATACTATATAAAATAGAAAATGATTGGCATTTTTGTTTATTTAGTTAGTTTATAAATAGGGATGAGCTTTCTGTTCAGGTCGAACATGAGTTCGACTTGAACATTGGCTGTTCGCCCGTTTGTCAAAAACCAAACATTATGGGCCGTTGACGCCAAATTCGAGCGGCACGTAATGGCCCATAATGCACTGCGGGAGCGCAGTGCATTGCTGTATGATGATTGGCCAGAGCATGCATCATGACCTGCATGCTTTGGCCAATCACAGCGCCCTCAGCTAAGAGAGCCATAATTGGCCAAAGGCAGGGTGCCTTTTGCCAATCATGGATCAGGGGGACTAGGTCCACGCCCCACACTATATAAGGCCGCCTGCACGTTGGCCTCGTGTAGTGTGTTGTTGGCGTGGATGGAGAGAGAGTCTCATTTAGATTGTGCAGGCAGGCAGATTAATCAGTTAGCTGCAGTGTATTTAATATATATATATATATATATATATATATATATATATATATACACACACACACACACAGATAGTCATTATATATATATATATATATATATATATATATATATCCATCCACTGTATCTGGTTTAGCTAGATCTGACTGCAGTCCGTTCCTGGAGTACTGTTTCTAATAACTTCAGGCAGGCA
The DNA here is from genome assembly GCA_037952835.1 of Lithobates septentrionalis. NCBI lineage: Eukaryota > Metazoa > Chordata > Amphibia > Anura > Ranidae > Lithobates > Lithobates septentrionalis. The sequence goes on along the minus strand of JBBDGP010000147.1, from coordinate 12,723,508 downwards.
GGTGATTCAGTTAGCTGCAGTGTATATATATATATATATATATATATATATATATATATATATATATATATATATATATATATATATATATATATATATATATATATATATCCACTGCATACAGTTTAGCTATATCTCACTGCAGGCTGTTCCTGGTGTACTGTTTCTAATATACTTAGAATATACTTAGAGTATACTAATATACTCTAATATTCAGTATACAGTACTGTGCACCCATAGTGCGATTGCTACTGCTTTTCTGGTGGTGTACACAATACAGTACACCCATAGTTTTTATAACACTTCTGTTGGTGTACAAAGTACTGTGCACCCCTAGTGCAGTTGCTACTACTTTCCTGGTGGTGTACACAATACATACAGTGCACCCATAGTTTTTTAATAAACTTCTGTTGGTGAACACAGTACCATGCACCCCTAGTGCAGTTGCTACTACTTTCCTGGTGGTGTACACAGTACACAATTCAGTGTAGTGTGGTTCTGCTAAACAAAATTTACAGCATGTCCGGAAGGCCACCAAGGAGAGGCAGACGCTCACAGGCCACTAAAAGAGGGCAAGCAGGCTCTGTGTCTACAGTTGACAGTGCTGGTCATTGACACGGTGCATCCTCAGCACGTGGCCGTGGGGCACGCTTGCTTTTTTTTTCTGCAGCTGGCCGTGTTATTGAGCCACAACATGCAGAAGAGTTGGTAGAATGGATAACAAAACCCTCCTCATCCTCCTTCTCCTCTGTCACCCAGGCTCAGAGTAGTTTGTCTGCCAATGCAGCTGCCAAAGCGGCCTATTCTATCAGCTCCATGTCAACAGTCACTCCTTCCCTAGCCCAACCATCATGCATGGAGGAGTCCCCCGAACTATTCGACCACAGTGTTGGGTACATGCTGCAGGAGAATGCGCAGTGATTTGAAGGCTCCGATGATGGTACCCAGGTTGAGGAAGGGAGTAACATGAGCCTAGAGAAAGGGGGTGCCCAAGAGCGTCATGAAACTGGCAGTCATGTTCTCCCAGCTGCAGCATACTGCCAAGTTTGCTCCAGTGACGAGGAGGGAGGGGATGATGAGGTCACTGACTCTACTTGGGTGGCTGATAGAAGAGGGGAGGAGGCACATCTCCAACGAGGCAGGATGCCCTCAAGGGGGCAGTTTAAGGGCAGCCACCCTACTGCATCACACTGCAGAGCTAAGCAGGTGCAAGGCGCTGCTGACTCCCCACATATTTTGAAAAGTTCTTTGGTGTGGGCCTTTTTTGACACGTGTGCAGCAGATCACACCGTTGCTGTTTGCAACATATCTCTGAAGCGTATCAAGCGTGGCCAAAACAGCAGCTGCTTGGGCACCACATGCTTGACAAGACATACGACGACCTCCCATGCAGTCTGTTGGCAACAGCACCTAAAAGACCCACATCAAAGAACAAGGTGGACCTCTCCTTGCTCCTTATCAGCTGGGATCTCTAACCCCACTATACCTCCAGTCCTCTCAGAAACTGCACTGAGAGGAATGAAGGTATAGAAATAGGTGTCCTATTTCTATTTTTCCTATATAAGAACTTGCGGTCAATCTGCTAGCTGTACACCAACATCGGATTTTAGCAGGCAAATTTCCCTACCCCAGTTGCTAAACCGTCGAAAGAAATTTGGTCCCAGCCATCCACATGCTCAGCGTCTGAATGCTAGCTTGGCCAAATTGCTATCACTGCAACTGCTGCCTTTTCAGCTGGTAGACTCTGCCCCCTTTCATGAATTTGTGGAATGTGCGGTACCTCAGTGGCAGGTTCCCAAATGCCATTTCTTTTCACGGAAGGCCATTCTGACTCTCTACCAGCATATGGAAGGCAATGTCTTGGCCTCGTTGGACAGGGCGGTCAGCAGTAAGGTGCATATTACTGCTGACTTATGGTCCAACAGCCATGGACAGGGACATTACCTTTCTTTCACAGCACACTAGGTAACTCTGCTGGCAGCTGGGAAGGATGCAGGACAGAGTTCAGTATTGTTGAAGAATGTTCCACCACCACGCCTCCAAAATTCTAGTGGTGATTCTGCCACAGCTCTCTCCTCCACCCTCTCCTCTTCTTCTTCCTCTATGGCCTCTTCCTCTGCAGATTTCTCCTCTGAACCAGCGGTGCTCCCTAGGCTTTCAAGGGGCTATGCAAGCACTTAGGCAAAAAGATGCCATGCAGTGCTTGAGTTGGTCTGCTTAAGGGACAGGAGCCACACTGGAGCAGAGAGTCTGTCAGCTCTGCAGAGGCAGGCTTAGAGGTGGTTGACGCCATGCCAGCTTCAGCCAGGAATGGTTGTATGCGACAATGGCACCAACCTCCTCTCCGCCCTCCGACAGGGACACTTGACTCATGTTCCCTGTTTGGCTGACGTCCTGAATTTGGTGGTGCAGCAGTTCTTGAGCAGGTACTCGGGCTCACAGGATCTCCTGAGGCAGGCCAGGAAAGTCTGTGGTCATTTCCGCCGGTCATATAAATCTAGTGCTCGGCTGGCTGACATTCAAAGAGAATGCAACCTGCCCAAGAACCGCCTCATTTGTGACTTGCCCACCTGGTGGAACTCAACGTTGGCAATGCTGCAGCAGCTGCACACGCAGCAGAGGGCCATCAATGAGTACCTGTGTGAGTATGGCACAAGGAAAGGGTCAGGGGAGCTTGGTTTTTTTCTCACCACGGCAGTGGCTACTGATCAAGGATGCATGCACTGTCCTGTCACCATTTGAGGAGGCCACGAGGATGGTGAGCAGTGACAGTGCATGCATCAGTGATACTGTCCCTCTGGTCTTCCTGTTGGAGCACATGCTTCATGGAATAATGGACAAGGCACTTGAGGCAGAACAGCGAGAGGAAGACGAGGACTTCCTTACCTCTCAAGGCCCCCGTTTATTCAGATACTAGTATTCCTGCAGGCCCGCCAATCACACAGGAAGAGGAGGAGGAGGATTGTGTCAGCATGGAGATGGAGGATAACACTGTACGTGGCTGGGAGAAGGTGGTTGAGGATCACAACTCTATGGGTTTCTGGGGACTGCAAACGATCCCTTGAAGACTGCTGATGATGCTGAGTGTTATCCTCCATCTCCATGCTGACACATCAGCAGTCTTCAAGGGATCGTTTGCAGTCCCCAGAAACCCATAGAGTTGTGATCCTCAACCACCTTCTCCCAGCCACGCACAGTGTTATCCTGAGTGTTATCCTCCACCTCCATGCTGACACAATCCTCCTCCTCCTCTTCTAATCCTAGGGTCCTTTTGCAGGCTTTGCAGGATCAGAGAGGCATGCATCGAATGCCTCTGCAAACCTACGCTGCATGGCCTCCCTGATCCTGCAAAGCCTGCGAAAGGACCCTAGGATTTGTGGTATAGAGGAGAGGGATTATTACTGGCTGGCAACCCTTCTTGATCCACGTTAAAAGGGTAAGGTTGCAGAACTTATCCAGCCTTCGCAGAGGGAGCAGAGCAGAGGATGAAACATCTTCGGGAGGCCTTGCAGAAAAGTTTGTGCAATGAGTTTCCAGAGCCTGGGAGGTTACAATTTCCTAGTGCTGGACAACATGTTGCTGAGGCTTCGTGCAGTCACAGAAAGAGCGGTGGAGAAGGTGGCCGGCTGACCGATGCCTTCAGACAAATCTTGAGTCCTCAGCACCCAGGTCTGATCGGTTCCAGCAACCATCGCCGGCGTCTGAATTACATTGTGCAGGAATATATAATGGCAAGATCAGACTTGGAGACCTTTCCAACAGAGCATCCACTGGGTTACTGTGTCTTGAGGATAGACCACTGGCCAGTGCTTTCTCAATATGCAATTGAGCTACTGGCCTGTCCTGCATCCAGTGTTCTTTCTGAACGCACATTCAGTGCTGCTGGAGGCTTTGTAACTAATCACAGAGTGCGCCTGTCCAGAGACTCTGTTGATCGGCTCACATTCATAAAAATGAATCAGTCTTGGATCACCAGCTACCAAGTACCTGATGCTGATGTAACCAATTAATTTTTTTTATGGATGTGGGATCCCTTGAAGACTGCATATGCTGAGTGATTATCCTATTCCTTCTCAATCTTAATGATTATAGCTTCTAGGAATATTTTCGGTTCAGGGCACCACCACCACTGCCTAAGGCCCAATTTTTATGTCCCTGTTTAACAGGGGCACATAATTACAATTTTTGATCAAATATTTAACAGCAGGGCTCGTTCCTGCGCTTAACAAAAGTATCTGTAAGGCTTTACAGTGTTGTGCCACCACCACCACTGCCTACGGCCCAATTTTTCTGCCCCTGTTTAACAGGGGCACGTAACAACAATTTTTGATCTAATATTTCACAGCAGGGCCCGTTCCTGCTCTCAACAAAATTATCTGAGACTTTACAGTGTTGTGCCACCACCACCGCCTAAGGCCCAATTTTTCTGCCCCTCAGGGGTGCGTATTTACAATTTTTGATCTAATATTTCACAGCAGGGCCCATTCCTACGCTCAAAAAAGTATCTGTGAGGCTTTACAGTGTTGTGCCACCACCACCGCCTAAGGCCCAATTGTTCTGCCCTTGTTTAACAGGGGCACGTAATTACAATTTTTGATCTAATATTTCACAGCAGGACCTGTTCCTGCCCTCAACAAAAGTATCTGTGAGGCTTTACAGTGTTGTGCCACCACCACCACTGCCTAAGGCCCAATTTTTATGCCCCTGTTTAACAAGGGCGCGTAATTACAATTTTTGATCTAATATTTCACAGTAGCGCCGTTCCTACGCTCAACAAAAGTTTCTCTGAGGCTTTACAGTGTTGTGCCACCACCTAAGGCCCAATTTTTCTGCCCCTGTTTAACAGGGCCACGTAATTACAATTTTTGATCTAATATTTCACAGCAAGGCCTGTTCCTGCGCTCAACAAAAGTATCTGTGAGGCATTACAGTGTTGTGCCACCACCACCACCACCTAAGGCCCAATTTTTATGCACCTGTTTAACAGGGGTGCGTAATTACAATTTTTGATCAAATATTTAACAGCAGGGCTCGTTCATGCGCTCAACAAGAGTATCTGTGAGGAGTTTCAGTGTTGTGGCACCACCACCACTGCCTAAGGCCCAATTTTTCTGCCCCTGCTTAACAGGGGTGCGTATTTACAATTTTTGATCTAATATTTCACAGCAGGGCCCATTCCTACACTCAAAAAAAGTATCTGTGAGGCTTTACATTGTTGTGCCATCACCACCACCACCGTCTAAGGCATAATTGTTCTGCCCTTGTTTAACAGGGGCCCGTAATTACAATTTTTGATCTAATATTTCACAGCAGGACCGGTTCCTGCACTCAACAAAAGTATCTGTGAGGCTTTACAGTGTTGTGCCAACACCACCACCAGCGCCACCTAAGGCCCAATTTTTATGCCTCTGTTCAACAGGGGCACGTAATTACAATTCTTGATATAATATTTCACAGCAGGGCCCGTTCCAGCGTCCACCAAGAGTAACTGTGAGGGCTTATAGTGTTCTAGTAACACCAACACCTAAGGCCCAATTTTCCGCCAAGTGTATAGGGCAGGCCGTATAGTATATACAGGCGGTCCCCTATTTTCAAACATCCGACTTACAAACAACTCCTACTTACAAACGGAGGGAGACAACAGGAAGTGAGAGGAAATTTACCCCTAGGAAAGGAAATTTTCTCCTGTAAGAGTTAATATGCGAAAAAGGTGTCTCCACTGATGCTTTATCACCAATCCTTGTTTCTACAACAACCCAAAATTTTCAAAATCCAATTCTCATTGGAACAGAAAGTGAGGTGAAATACTCTGAACAGGGGCACAGACAGCAAAAGAAATGTTACAGGGGTGATGATAACCTATGTTATCCAAAAAGCTTCAAAATAGAATTTATGTCTGGAGCTACACTTAGAAAATGTATCTGTTCCAAATTACAAACAGATTCAACCTAAGAACAAATCTACAGTCCCTATCTTGTTTGTAACCCGGGGACCGCGTGTATACTGTTGCTGTTCAGAGTATATAGGGCCTGGGGGCCCCACGCCTTTTTTTTAAATTTGGGTGTGGGGTTCACTTGAATATCCATACCAGACCCAAAGGGCCTGGTAATGGGCTGGGGGGAGGGGGGGCAACATTACATTACAGCCGCAAGCAGTTTTAAATGACTTTTATTCCTTTAGAAATGTTATTTTGTGCAGGGACTGTTCTAAACACGGGAAAAATGTGCCGCTTTACAGGCATACTATAGACACCCCCCAGGCACGATATTTAAAGGAATATTTCACTTTTATTGTTTCACTTTAAGCATTATTAAAATCACTGCTCCCGAAAAAATGGCAGTTTTTAAATCTTTTTTTGCATTGATTCATGTCCCTAGGGGCAGGACCCGGGTCCCCAAGCACTCTTTATGACAATAACTTGCATATTAGCCTTTAAAATTAGCACTTTTGGTTTTTACGTTCGCGTCCCATAGACTTTAACGGGGTTAACGTGTTCGCATGAATTTTTGGTCTGTTCGCATGCTCTGCCGCGAACCAAACTGGGGGGTATTCGGCTCATCCCTATTTATAAGTGGAACCTCTTTCAAGATGTGTTTGTGGGTTCACTGCAGTTAATTGGCAAAACCAAAAGAAGCCTCCTTTTGGCTCTATTTACTGTATATTTATTATGTATATTTTCTTATATTTATATGGTGTAATAATTCACAGTAGTCACTGCTAGCGATGAACTAAACAAAAGTTTGGGTGCCAAGTCCTAGTGGTGCACCTAGCATATCTTGCACCTCAGTCCGATATTTTTTTCAATAACTCCCACCTACAGAAAGTTATCTGCAATAATAAAAAGTGCCAAATTCTGGGTGTGGCCAAATTTTACTAAGCGTGGGAGGGGTTAAAGGGGCTTGATTGAATAAAACCTGAGCCTACTCGCTGTATAGACAGCATACCATACTGTCCATTTACTCCAAAAATATGCTTTAACTATTATTCCATAAGCAGGGGTCTAACAGACATGTACTGTACAGGCAACAGCACAATAAAAATAACATTTTCTTTTACATAAGCTTCCCTGCACACAGCTTACCTTAAAGAACTTCAGGAGTATATAATGTACTCAGAGTGCAGTGGTCAGGAGAATGTCATATAAAGCTTAGCATACAGAGTGCAGTGGTTTAGAATATGAAATGTACAACATACTGTCTATAGTGCAGGGCTCATAAGTGCATAATGTACAGGGTGTAGAGGTCAGGAGTGAGTAACGCACTGAGGTGTAGTGGTCATGAGTGTTCAGCACACAGAGTGCAGAGTGAGTGGAAGCCTCAAAAGTCAATTTTCTTTTTTTCTTTTTTTTTCTACACAGGGATCAGGAGTGCATAATGCAGATGGCGCAGAGGTCAGGAGTGAATAACACAGACAGTAAAGGCAGGAGTGCATAATGCACAGAGTGCAGGTCTCAGGAGCGTGTAATGCAGATGGAAGAGCAGATCAAGGCAGTGATGCATTCTATTGCTAAGGCAGATAAAGTAGATAATATAAGGCAGTCCTGTTGGCATGACTTGTATCATCCTAGCTATTATAATACAATTGGCACTAACATTTTATACATTAGCTCACTGATAAGTGACCTGAAGGTTTCACCAAGCATTGTTTTCACAGGCTCTTTACAGATTTACAGTTCCCCCATCTGCACATTAAGGGGGTTCTCTGGTGAATGGGAAATGTTTGAGAGATAGTATTGTTTACCCTGAGAAATGCAGCTGGGGAGGTAAAAGAAAACCTTTACCCAATTAGTAAATTTAGGGCTGAATCCAAATAGTTGCAGGATTTGTAGCAAATAGGGCCATTCAGCACTGTCAAAGGCCCTATGGGTTTCCAATTAAAGCACAGCTCTCCCTTAATGTGCAGATGGGGAACTGTAAATCTGTAAAGAGCCTGTGAAAACAATGCTTGGTGAAACCTTCAGGTCACTTCTCATCAGTGAGCTAATGTATAAAATTTTAGTGTCAATTGTATTATAATAGCTAGGATGATACAAGTCATGCCAAGTGGAATCTTTCCCTGGTTTTAGAACAAGGACTATGAGTGCTTCCCTCATAGAGTCTGAAAGGGTATTAAGGCCAAGGCCTTATTAAAATATGTAATACAGTTTCTCATAATTGTGGACTAAATTGGATTTTTTTTAAAAATGTAATAGTTATTTTTTTCACACTATGATTTTTTTTACAGTATTATATATGAAAATCATATCATATGTATCTTTCTGGACAAAATAAGGAATAATGTGTCCAGGGTGTCTTATAATGGGGTGTTTATAATAAGCAACAGGAATTTGAGAGCAATGCATAATAATTAATTAAAACTGATATCTTAAATAATAATAATAGTAACATCAACCAAGTGTCAATACTGATCTTTTAAAGAAGAATGCTAAGCAAACATTTACACTAGAAGTACCACATATCAGGATGACTAGGCACAACTCAACTAAGAAATCTGCTAAGTATCAACCCTCTTCATAAAAAAAAAAAAAAAAAAAAAGGAGACTCTTGAGATGGGATATGAATATGATGTCAATGTACAAATACCATACTGGTGACCCCACAATAGGGATATAACTTTTTCACGGAAGGGCACTCATTAAAATTAGAGGAAAAGAGGTTTAACCTTAAACTACGTAGAGGGTTCTTTACTGTAAGAGCGGCAAGGATGTGGAATTCCATTCTACAGGCGGTGGTCTCAGCGGGGGGCATCAATAGTTTCAAAAAACTATTAGATAAGCACCTGAACGACTGCAACATACAGGGATATACAATGTAAAACTGACATATAATCACACACATAGGTTGGACTAGATGGACTTGTGTCTTTTTTCAACCTCACCTACTATGTAACATTAATGGTTTTCCTGTACATTTAATACACAATAGCGCATGTCAAATATGCATATTTATGAATATTTAACTTTCCTTAGCAGTGTTCACTGCTTTGTGCGTTTGCTCCTGTGTCAAAAATGTAGTGCAGAGTAGCCTGGGAAAGAGCATGTGAGCAGGCACCTGGATCTCTATCATAGATTCGACACCTCGGTGGTCTCCTTCATCGCCCTTGCGGTGATTCCAAGGAACCCCCGAGGTGGCGACTGGGACAAACAGATGTTAAGACAAGAAACACTCTGGATAGAACGCTTGAATGCGAACCGGGCCCCTGGCATCAATGAAGCCCAGTCCTACAAACCTTTCCTTAGACAGTATTTTTACATATAGGTTCCAATTACAGTCAATCTATGCAGGATTCACTGGTTCTTACAGCAATGGTCTGGTAACATATTTTTCCATTTCTCTATTTTCCTCACCCTAGCTGTTCCTCCTTCTCTCTTTCCTCTCTTGTTATGATACATTCACCCCTTCCATACATCCCTTATACATGACCTCCAACATATCGCTGTTATATGAGTCCATATCCTTTTAACCCCATATACATATTTTCACAGAAGATCTATACACACATATAGACATAATTAGGTGTTTACTAGAGCTCGAGTTCAGAGCAAGTACTTCTTACATGAACATTATAGATTTTGAGGTATATATATCAATGAATAGAATTGTTCTAAATGTTTCAATGATAAGGTACGTTGAAGATTTACCCATTGTATATGTTTTACTATTCTTTGTTGCGGAGTTCACATAGTGCGTTTGACGGGGGCGCCACCTAGTGGTGGGTTCTTGGCTGCTATGCGGCCGCCCAGCGTCACACCAGCCTCTGTTGATGTGACGCTTACATCAGCTGGTATATTCATATGCCGGCTTTTGTAGCTTGTAGTGGGCGTGCGCTGCTTCCCCCACTGGAAGCGCCGTCGTTCATGTTGACGGCGCTCCCGGCTGGCTGGCGCGCATGCGCACTGTGAGCATTCGGCCGGTCCGGATGACGTCACGTCGGCGCCGCCGATTGGATGACGACGGACGGGACGTGCACACAAATAGGACGGCGTCCTATCACAATGTGCATCTCGCCCCAGTTACAGGAAGATATTACACGTCGCAAGTCTCCTTCTTACCAAATCCAGGTACTTTCTTTTCCATTTTAGCACTAGCTATTAGGAATCTGCCACCGCTGGGTGGTATTATTGCAAGCCCTATACTAGCTTACCTCTCCCCTTATCTCTGTTTACATCCTAGGATAAAGTATTGGTAGACTACCTCTTATGATACTGTGCCTGTTGGCACCTGTTTAAATATCTATGACTGCCTGGGCCTTACTGCGGAACCTAGGTGCACATAGAACAGAGATTAACATCTCTAAATCAACACTGGTGAGTGTTTTATACCATGGCTAGGGCCACTTCACCAGAAATCTATTTCTACATATCTTTACTCTCCTGTTTTAAATCAGTTGTTTTCCTTTTAGGAATAGGCCTATGCAAAAGCTAGCACCAGTTCACATCCACCCCGACGTGTATAGATACATTAAATTGCCGGTTCTCTGGTTCTTCCTGACCTGTGGGCTACTACTTTTTCATGATTTTATATACGTTCTAGATGTAAGCATTTCCTTTACATATATACCATTTCCCTGGCTCTTTCTCCACGTCTCTTTCTCTATTTTTTCTTCTTTTCCTTCTCTCCCTCTCCTTCCGCCCCTTCTCCTCCCCTCCCCTCCCTTCCCCCCTTTTTCTCTTTCTTTCTCCCCCCCTCCCCTTCCTTTCCCCTTCCCTCCCTCCCCTCCCTTCCTTCCTTTTCTTGACTTTCCTTTCTTATCTCCCCTCCCTCCTTGTTCCCTTCTTTTCTTCCTGCGGTTTCTTCCCTTCTCCTCCCTTCCCCCCCCCCCTCCTTCCCCCTCCCCCCCCCCTTTTCCCTCCCTTTCTTGACTCTCCTCTTTTATCCTCCCTCCCTCCTTCTTAGTTCCTTTCTTTTTTCCCTTCTGTTTCTTCCCCCTTCTCTTCCCTTTACCCCCCCCCCCCCACTCCCCCTTCTTTCCCTCCTTGTCCAGGTATTGGGAGTACACAAAATTCTATCTACTTCTAATTTTCTTTATTGTGTTACACCTTTTAGGTACTATTTAAGATTATGTTGTGTACGCCCCCATAGTAGCCTTTCATCACCTCTTTGGTCTTCGCACTTATCACCGCTCTGTCTGAACCAGCATACATCTCTTTAAATTCATAATATGTGGCGTCAATATAGATGTCTGTTTTTTATGGTTGTATATATTAATTATATATATGCTATGTTATGTATTTTGAAAGCCACAATACATACTGTCTCGCTCTTGAGGAAGCGTGATGACACGCGAAACATGTCGAGCATCGAATATCTACATGACACGAATTGATTGCGGATTTGCTGTCTAGCCATCTTCTCGGACCGATTAATATTTGGAGTGGTTACCCAGATGTCCGAAGAACTATATACTTTAGATGGTGTTGTATAGCTAGCGCTGTAATATATACACATGTTGTGGTTTTTAATCAATGTCTTTTTTGCTATGTATTTTTCTAAGTGAATAAAATATTATTTTATATAACTAGTTTTTTGTAGTTGTACCTGAAAAGTCCAAAAGCCCCTCCTGTTTGTTTTCTGAATACGATTTTGTAGGACGTGGCACAGGTTTACTTTTTGTGTATCCACGGTACCACTCCGTGTTACGATACACTTTCATTTTTGCAGAGCCTGTGAAAACAATGCTTGGTGAAACCTTCAGGTCACTTCTCATCAGTGAGCTAATGTATAAAATTTTAGTGTCAATTGTATTATAATAGCTAGGATGATACAAGTCATGCCAAGTGGAATCTTTCCCTGGTTTTAGAACAAGGACTATGAGTGCTTCCCTCATAGAGTCTGAAAGGGTATTAAGGCCAAGGCCTTATTAAAATATGTAATACAATTTCTCATAATTGTGGACTAAATTTGACTTTTTTTTAAAAATGTAATAGTTATTTTTTCACACTATGATTTTTTTTACAGTATTATATATGAAAATCATATCATATGTATCTTTCTGGACAAAATAAGGAATAATGTGTCCAGGGTGTCTTATAATGGGGTGTTTATAATAAGCAACAGGAATTTGAGAGCAATGCATAATAATTAATTAAAACTGATATCTTAAATAATAATAATAGTAACATCAACCAAGTGTCAATACTGATCTTTTATGAAGAATGCTAAGCAAACATTTACACTAGAAGTAGCACATATCAGGATGACTAGGCACAACTCAACTAAGAAATCTGCTAAGTATCAACTCTCTTCATAAAAAAAAAAAAAAAAAAAAAGGAGACGCTTGAGATGGGATATGAATGATGTCAATGTACAAATACCATAATGGTGACCCCACAATAGGGATATAACTTTTTCACGGAAGGGCACTCATTAAAATTAGAGGAAAAGAGGTTTAACCTTAAACTACGTAGAGGGTTCTTTTACTGTAAGAGCGGCAAGGATGTGGAATTCCATTCTACAGGCGGTGGTCTCAGCGGGGGGCATCAATAGTTTCAAAAAACTATTAGATAAGCACCTGAACGACTGCAACATACAGGGATATACAATGTAATACTGACATATAATCACACACATAGGTTGGACTAGATGGACTTGTGTCTTTATTCATCCTCACCTACTATGTAACTATGTAACATTAATGGTTTTCCTGTACATTTAATACACAATAGCGCATGTCAAATATGCATATTTATGAATATTTAACTTTCCTTAGCAGTGTTCACTGCTTTGTGCGTTTGCTCCTGTGTCAAAAATGTAGTGCAGAGTAGCCTGGGAAAGAGCATGGCATGCTCGAAAACTGTCACTAAGCCTTTGTTGGAATACACCAGGGGCCCCCAACTTCAGGACTGCGGACCAGTGGTGGTCTGTGCCCTGTTTAAAGCTGGGGAGAGAAGAGAGACTACATCACCTCCCGCATCAACGCTCTTGGGTCTGCCTCTATACGCTCAAAATTCTAAAAGGATCGGCTGCAGAACCCTGTCCTGTACTGCGCATGTGCCTGTTTTCCCGCTTCTGTACTTAAATGCTGGATTCCTAGTGTGACGGACCTAGCCAGAACAGAGGCTGTTGGAGAGGACTGTATGCAAGCCTGTTGCCTTTTGATTATGGGCCCTGGATTTTCAATGGAACAATACTCTTTGTGAGGTGAATGAGAAATCCAGTCTGAACTGTATTAATCGGACTCAGTCGTGTATATATGTATAGATTGTATGGGGACTCCTTACTGTAGATTTGTGTCCCTGAAGAGGGAGGGGGGATTCCTCCAGCAGCCCCCTGCCGATAAGACTGATTCATTCTGTTGGGACATTATCAACATGTGTTTATGTTAATTGAGAGAGCTGATCACATTAGCCACCAGCACTGGCTAGGAGACGAATGGTCTAGGCTGAGGAGGGGGGAGATTGTTGTTTGTATTGTTAATTGTAATTAGCTCCAGCTATTGTGTTTATATTAATGTGTGAAGCTCGGTGCCCACAAGACTGTCATCTGGTCTGGGTACATTTTGTAGTAAATTAGCTCATGCTAATTAGGTTAGCTTTGAGTCATCCCTGCTGTATAAAGGTCTGTGAGATCTCAAATAAAAAGGTAGTTCTGATGTACTCCAAGACTGGTGTTGTCTAGTTCTTGGGGGTTCCTATAGCCAGATCCATTGGGCTCGTGTTCCAGAACTTAGGAAGCAGTATACTGACGGAAGCACTCAAGCGGAGTGTGGGACGTTCCGTGACATTGGTGGCAAGCAGCGGGAAAGCTTCCTGAAGTCTGGGACATCCAAACCTCCAACTGAATCCAAGATCAGCATAGCAGACTTCAGTCACCCCAGCGGAGATATGGACCTGGCATCAGAATTCCCGGGGCTGTTGCGGATCATCCTTTCAACGTACACCAGGACTGTGTCTGAGGATGAATACCTGGAGCTCAGGCAGCTGATTCGGGTGGAGCTCTGGATTGCAGCCCTCCGTCTCGCTGGTATAAAACAGGGCAAGTGCTTTCCAACCCAAGAGCAACGGGCCAGTGACCAACGGGCATTGCGGATGGCATTCCTGGGAGAGCAGCCCCAGGAGCAATGGGTGACTGAGTTGGACAGGTTGGTCCAGCAGGAGATAGAGCTGGACAATCATTATCGGGCTCTGCAATGGCACGCAGAGGAGGGATATTTAGGGGAGACAACAGAATGCTCTCCGGAGGGATATGACTTTGGCAGCCCTGGATTGCTGTGGGAGAACCTTACAGATCTTTTTATGTTTGGCGATGAAGGGGAACCTGACCTTGAGGACCTGAGAGACTATAGAGAGTCTATGCTCGGTCTTGCAGGGGTCTCAGAGCTCAAACCTGATCTGGACCATTTGCTAAGGAAGGAACAGCATCTGGAAAGGGCATACAGGAAACTGCTAGAACAAGTTCAGCAGCATGCCAGAGAATCGGCAGTGGAAAAGCTGGAGATTGCCGTCCCCAAACCTGAAGTGCTGACAATAGGGCAGAGCTCTGCTAACCTCTGCCCAGAAATGATAGCATCTTCTGGGTTCCATGGACAGGAGATGGTGAACCTCTATTCCCAGACATCAGTTGCAGAGACATGGGATTTGATAGACATTTCTGCTGAGGAAGAACAACCTGATGAGCCTCCAGCAGAAGAGCTGCTATCAGGGCCAAAGTTCACTGTGTTCTGCCCAGCACCAACAGTGGCTTCGGCCTTCTTGAGAGAAGAGGTAGTCGGCCTTTCTCCCACAACACTGACAGGGACATGTGATTTTCTGCCAGCAGCATCTATGGAGTTAAAACAAACTTCTCCAGCTGAAGATCTGGTAACTGAACAGAGGGTCCAAGACCTCTGTCCCACACTTTTACCAATTCCAGAGACTGGGGATTTAATAGACGTTTCTGTAGAGGAGGAACCACCTGGCAAACCCCCAGCAGAAGTGCTGGCAACCGGACAGAGGGTCCAAGACCTCTGCCCCACACCTGCAGCAATTGTGGAGGCTCAGGCTGAGAAGATGGCAATCACTTCCCAGCAGCAGATACAGGGGGAGAAGGGAGAGGAGGTGTGTGTTGTCCCTCCCCAACAGTTGGCCAGGGTGGAGGAAGTGGGCTTTCCTCCCCAGCAAAGATCCGTGTACCTGGGAGACAGTACCATCGACATGTCGTCCCAGCAGCCAGATGAGGGAATGGAAAAGGAAGCAGCCGGCTCACCTCCCCAATGGCAGCTACACAGTTTGGGAGTGGAGGAAGCCAGCCGCCTGCCCCAACAGTTAGCCGGAGCAGAGGATGCGGAGTCCCCAGCAGAAGTGCTGGCAACAGGGCAGAGTGCTACCAACCTCTGCCCAGCACCAACTACAGAGTTCCAGGGAGGCGGGGCAGTCGGCCTCCCTCTCCAACAGTTAGCCGGAACAGATGGTGTGGGGTTTCCAGCAGAAGGGCTGGCAACAGGGCCGAGGACTGCTGGACTCTGCCCTCAACTAACAGGGGATGGATTTCCTGTGAAGGTGGATGGGACTTCAGTCTCCACCTGTATACCCCAGGGATGCTGGGCAGTGGGCCCCGATCCCCAACAGCATGACAGAGTGAGCCCAGACACCCTGTCTTCTCTCCAGCGGCAGAAAGGATTCCAGGGAGAAGAGCCAGTCCAGGCCTCTCCCCAGCGGCAGATATGTTCTCTGAGAGAGGCAGAGGTTGGCTGGGTGAGTGATACTCTGTTTGGAATAATTTATTTGGGGTACTGTGTGGGTACAGGCAGTAGAGGACTGGAACTATGGACTAACTTCGGAGTCAACCCGTCTGGGGTCTCCTCCTGTGTTAGTCTCCTGCCGAAAGGGGAGAAATGTGACGGACCTAGCCAGAACAGAGGCTGTTGGAGAGGACTGTATGCAAGCCTGTTGCCTTTTGATTATGGGCCCTGGATTTTCAATGGAACAATACTCTTTGTGAGGTGAATGAGAAATCCAGTCTGAACTGTATTAATCGGACTCAGTCGTGTATATATGTATATATTGTATGGGGACTCCTTACTGTAGATTTGTGTCCCTGAAGAGGGAGGGGGGATTCCTCCAGCAGCCCCCTGCCGATAAGACTGATTCATTCTGTTGGGACATTATCAACATGTGTTTATGTTAATTGAGAGAGCTGATCACATTAGCCACCAGCACTGGCTAGGAGACGAATGGTCTAGGCTGAGGAGGGGGGAGATTGTTGTTTGTATTGTTAATTGTAATTAGCTCCAGCTATTGTGTTTATATTAATGTGTGAAGCTCGGTGCCTACAAGACTGTCATCTGGTCTGGGTACATTTTGTAGTAAATTAGCTCATGCTAATTAGGTTAGCTTTGAGTCATCCCTGCTGTATAAAGGTCTGTGAGATCTCAAATAAAAAGGTAGTTCTGATGTACTCCAAGACTGGTGTTGTCTAGTTCTTGGGGGTTCCTATAGCCAGATCCATTGGGCTCGTGTTCCAGAACTTAGGAAGCGGTATACTGATGGAAGCACTCAAGCGGAGTGTGGGACGTTCCGTGACACCTAGGTAGGCCATTTGATTTATATATTGCTGGAAAGTTGGACAGCTATTACTGGAAAGATATGTCTGTGTATGTTAAGAGATAATTCATGGGGGGCGTAGCTGGCACGCTCGAGAAATGGCAGCCTAAGCCTGGAGCTCTCCTCAGCCGGCCGGACAACCACCGCAAACGAGCAGGTTCTCTGCCCCATCAAGACTCCACATCACCTCTGGAAGACCAGCGGACCCTGCAGGCATGATGTCCCGCAAAAGAAAGGAGGAAAGGAACCACCAAAAACTAACGGCCTTATCCTTCCGGCCCGAACGGAGGTGAGACAGGCAAGATGGCACCGTCAGAGCCGCCGTGCGGCTGTCATCGGCCTACACAGACCTCCCGAGCTGCGATCCAGGAGCAATAGAAGGAGAATTGACATCTCCCCCCCTCACCAACTCTCCTCTGCTCTCCCCGATCTCCCAGAGCCCTGCTAAAGTGCGGATGCGCTTGGATTCTGCTTACCAGGCCGGGACCACAGTGAGTACAGACTTACACAATGCACACGCGATATCCTCCCTGCAATCCTCCATAGCAGCCTTTCCTACATCAGGGCAACCTGTACTTGACACCACAATGAAAGATATGCTCTCTCATGACTAATTTGTCTTCCCTGATCCACACGTTTACAACTGATATGATGCAGATGGGGGACAGAGTGCAGTACATGGAAGACAAAATGGAGGAATGCACAGATACAGTGAATTACCTGGTAGATACTTGTATGGCCCAAAAAGATGAAACTGAATGGATTAAATCAAAGTTAGCGGACCTCGAGGACCGCTCTATCCACAACATCAAAATTTGCAGTATACCGGAGACGGTCCCTCCCGCAGAACTACACAAACATGATAGCACCCTGTTTTCTACCCTACTGCCTGAGCCAACTCCTATTGAGCTCACTATAGATCGAATACACAGGATCCCTAAACCACGCCATTTAGAGGAGGCGGTCCCTAGGGACGTGCTCCTGTGGATACACTTCTACCAAGCCAAGGAGCAAATCCTTTCCAGAGCACGGGCACTCACTACTTTTTCCTGCACCATATGCAGATATTCAACTGTTTGCTGACCTCTCACAGTATACTTTACAGATGAGGAGACCACTGAAATCAGTAACAAAAGCTCTCACTAACCACAAGATGACCTATAAATGGCGCTACCCAGCTACCATCTTGGTCACGCACAACGGAATCCCTCACACCATCTCCACAATTGAGGGGGGATGAAGCTCCTACATTCATGGGGCATTACCCCGGAACTACCGCGTAATGAATCTGCCAACCCAGGAAGATCCAACCTTACTCCTCAAGGAATCCACCGAGGGCACAATAAATCAAAAATGAAATGAATGTACTTGCCCGTACACACGCTGAGCTACTACACAAAGTCTGGTCCAGCCTACCGCTCACTTCAATACAGAGTCCGAACTTTCCCCCAAGTTTAGTCAGCACCCAGCTAAAGTTGCGTATTGCTGACTTGTTTGTCTATTTGTTATATTTCACTTTTTTTTTTCTTGTTTGCTTTATTGTTGCAAATTCAGCGTTAGAACTTCACGTGCATTTCATTGTACTTCCGAGACCTTGACATCCTCACACCTGCTCTGCCTCACTCGGAGTCCTCAAGAGGAAAATCCCAACTGCGGACACTAGGTTCTCCCTGAGGAACTTCTGCAGAACCCATTCCAACCGTAAGTTACAGCATCACATCCAACACACCAGCGGTCACTACAATGTCTTTTACTATTCTATCCTTAAATGCGAAAGGCTTGAACCACCAAGTCAAACGTTCGCCCTTGTGGAACACAGCCTTATCGCTCAAAAGATGTGCTTTGCGTGCAGGAGACACACTTCGCCCAGGACTTGTCCCCTTTATGTCAACATAAACTGTTTCCCCATATATTCAAATCTTGCTATACGCGGAAACAAAGAGGAGTGTTAATTGCAATACAAAACACGGTCTCATTCCAGCTTCAGAAATGCATCACTGATCCCGAAGGCCGCTATATTATCTTGCCATGTATGATCAACAACACCCAATATACTTATATCCTTGTATGCACTGAACCAACACCAAATGTCTTTCTTCAAAAGCATATTGAAAAAAGCAAAAAGCCTCCAGCAGGGACACCTGTTGCTATGTGGAGACTTTACCTTGTTCCAGATTACAACATGGACTCAACAGAGGGTACTAAGAGACACATATCACCATTGAACACATTCATTTTTTCCAAAAACCTATTTGACGTCTGGAGATGTTGTCACGCGAGTGAGCATGACTATACATATTTATCACCGCGCTACTACTCACGCATAAATTTATTTCTCTCTGATAAATGCTTTCTTCAAAATGTATCGGCCTCGGTGATCCACACTACCACCTGGTAGGACCATGCCCCTATCAGTATCACTATTGACGCCAAATCATCACAACCCAATTCATACTTATGGAGAACTAACAATTTTCTTCTCCACAACTCCTCACTCGCAAAATCTCTCCAACAGCACTTAGAAGAATTCTTCTCTATTAACTCTCACTCAGTGTCTGACCCGGTGGTGGTGTGGCACGCTCACAAGGCCATTATCAGGGGTGTCTTTTTTCAACTAGGGGCTAGGGCAAAGAAACAGAGATCACAAAAATTAGATCAACTAACGGCCGACATCGAACTCACTGAATCTCAGAACAAATCCCATCCCTCCCCCCTACTCCAAACAAAAATCTTTCTAAATCTAAATTACGCCACGAGTTGCGCTCACTGCTACTAGAATCCTTTGAAAAAGCTTACACCAAAGTTAGGGCAAACACCTACGCTACGGGAAACAAAGCGGATACATTGATGGCATTTAGAATTAAGGGACACAGGACCAAATCAAAAATTCCATACCTATATCACCCCCATACAAAAGAAAAACTACTTAAACCCAACGAGAACGCAAACGCATTTAGTAAATACTACAACGATCTATATAACATCAAGGAAGATAAGAACACTATTCAACCTTTCCCAGACAAAATATTACAGTTCCTAGCGAGAGTTAACCTCCATTTCATCTCGCCAACAAAACTATCTTCCCTCAACACTCCCTTCACTGTCCCTGAAATAGTACAAACAATTAACAATCTTCCAAATTCCAAGTCTCCTGGACTGGATGGGTTTAATGGGGAATACTACAAAAAATTCCAACAACTTTTAGCTCCCACACTATGTAAAGTTTACAACTCTGCTGCAACCTCCTCTTCTTTCCCATCGGAAATGCTAAACGCGATAGTAGTAACCCACCCAAAACCTGTAAAAGATCCGGCCTCACCCCAGAACTTTCACCCCATATCGCTACTCAAGGTAGATTAGAAGATTTATGCGAAACCGATAGCTAACAGACTAATCGACATTCTCCCGAAACTCATCCATAAAGACCAATCAGGCTTCACAAAAGGCCGCCAGTCCTCAGACACTACAAGAAGGACGATAGACATCATCCACCAGGTAGAAAACTCTGGTACCCCCTCTGTACTCGTGTCCCTGGACGCTAAAAAAAAAGCATTCGATAGGGTACATTGGGGGGTACCTTTCCTCAGTTTTAACCAAATTTGGGTTCACAGGACAAATACAGGCCATAATGGCCTTGTACTTCGCTCCTTCTGCCCAAGTGTACTCAGCAGAATCCTTATCATCCCCGTTTTGTATCTCGAATGGTACTAGACAGGGATGCCCCCTGTCCCCTCTAATATTTAATCTCATAATGGAACCCCTTGAACAACTCATACGCACTAACAAACAAATAGTAGGCATCCCCATAGGAGACAAGAACACAAAATCGGTTTATTCGCAGATGATGTGATACTCATGATAACCAACCCTGCTACCTCCCTTCAGAAGACGCTAGCCTGGTTTAGTAACATATCTTATTACAAAGTCAACGAATCTAAATCTTAAATCTTGAACCTAGGTGTGGATGCCACATCTAGCATGCTATTACAACAACAATTCCCATACACTTGGGCAGACAAAAGCATAACTTACCTTGGAGTTCAGCTAACTAAAACCACTAAAACACTATTCCGTCACAACTATATCGCTTTTCGTAGCAAACTTCAAGAAGATCTGCACAGGCTGGCGTCTCTTGTCGTGGATGGTACGCCTAGCGGCTTTTAAAATGCTTCACCTCCCCCAAATCCTCTACCTCTTTAGGACACTCCCAATTAACATTCCTACTAATTACTTCAAATTGTTACAAATCATACTTTCTTCCATCACATGGCAAGGTAAAAAAGCCAGATGCGCACACACCCAACTGATTAAACTCCGCACAGCCGGCGGTTCTGGCTATGTGGACTTCAAGGATTACTACATGGCCTCAGTGCTCACACAGTCAAGGGAATGGTTTTTACCCTCCCCGTACACTCTATGGGGACAAATGGAAGCTTCTTTCATTCCGGAAAGGGAACTATCCACATGGTTACTCTCTAACCCGCTCTCTTCTAGAATACCCTCCTATATTCCCCTTACAATGTTGGCTACGGTCCAAGTTTGGAATAAATTCGTACGACTTAGCCACAATTACCCTACCAAGGCTGCTTTGAAAATCCTGTTGCTAGTCTTACAAAGCAAAATGGACCTAATATCCTTCAGGAAGTGGCAAGAGAAAGGTATTATGCAAGTTAACGACCTCTTCACTAATGACAAGATCAAAACATTTCCTGACCTACAAAAAGAATATAGGTTACCAAACTCAGACCTTTATCTTTACCTACAAACAAAACGTTACCTGCACACAGCACCATCGTGGGCATGTAACATCCCCCAACCTGCATGGATATTTCTTAGGAACCATTTTTCTAGTCAAAAAGGTATATTTGACTCTTTTATAATATTCTTCAGCAAAAAAGCATATGTTTCTAAGACAAGTCTTCTGCTCAAATGGGAATCAGAACTAGGCTCTACATACACAACAGACCAATGAGCTAAAGCCTGCAACTCCACTTATAAAGTTACTTGTTGCTCCACTCTCTGGGAACTGTCCATTAAAATCTGGTACTTGACCCCCGATAGAGCATCTAAATTTTATAAAATCTAGACGATAAACGCTGGAGACAATGCGGAAAAAAGGGGGAAATGCTCCATACATACTGGAGCTGCCCCAAACTGACACTCTTTTGGGAAATTTGGGAACTTTCCAGTTATTATCTGACATCTCCCAAATGGCAATAACTCCACGACCCAGTCTAGCACTCCTCTCTCTTGAATTAGACCACTACCCAAAACAACTGAGACATACCATATCCCATATCCTACTCTCAGCTAGACTGAGCATCACCAGAAAGTGGAAAAACCCTGCACCACCCACTCTAGGGTAAGTGGTGCAAACAACCCACCTACATTTTATATACAAGCAGACACAGACACTCAGAAATAGACGCAGGGAACACATCTCCCAAATGTGGCACCCATGGTTGGCATGGTTCAATGATAACTCTTTGATATCTCTACCACTACCCTAAGCTACAACACTTAGGTAAAGATGTCAAGGTGCATACTTACCTCTCCAAGTATCTCTTTGACACTTGCTTGTTTTATTGTTCTCGTACTATGTTTTCTAATACAATACATCAACCAATATGATTGAATGGAACTTATCTAAGGAGGGGAGGGCTGGCTTGGGTCCTGGATACAGTCTTGAACCCGTGGGGGGTGCCTAGGATAGGAGCCAGCCCGTCCTTCCACTACTTTACTAAAATAAGGTAGCACATATACTGTTAAGGATACCCATTGTTGACTCTGTACTGTTACCTTACTCGAAATCGCACATGGCGTTGTTCTACCGCCCTACGACAAACCAATGTTTTCTTATTCGTTCTGTTTTTGCATTACCCTTGCATGCATATGTTAATTGTAAAAACCCAATAAAAATTATTGATGAAAAAAAAGAGATAATTCATCTTATTTACTTTGTATAGGCTGTTTTCATCAAGATCAAAATATGGCCACAACAGATGTATTGCAATACATTGCAATGTAAAAAGATGTACATTCTCTAGGCTATATGGGCATGGACTGGGGGTACGCCTGGCCTGAGTAACTTCCAATACAAAGTGAATCTGAATTATCTCTTATATAACAAATATATCTTTCCACTGGAAACATATATATGTGTTATATAAGAGATAATTCAGCATCACTTTGTATTGGAAATTACTCAGGCCAGGCACACTATGCCCATATAAATATAGCCTAGAGAATGTACATTTTTTTTATATTTCCCTTCAAAATATTTTATTTTATTTCAATTGTACAATATAACATCCGTTGGAGAGGAGATACAAAAACCGCATATCAGATTAATTTTAACAGTAGGACAGGTATCCGAGCTGCTAATTCAGCTCCTTCATCTCCATAGACATGATCCAGCCTGAGGACTTAAGAAATGAGGGACCAGGACAGGTTCCGCCGGCACCCCTAATGGGATCATGCTGTGCCTAGCCGAACCTCTCCGAGCCCCCGCCTCTACACAACATTGTTAGTCTGGCCTGGAGTCTAATAAAAAGTTTAGGACTTCTGGAGCCTGATTCGGTTGCTCCAACGGGTTAGCCCTCCAGATGATAAGCCATATCGTGCTAAAGCCGGAGAGCCCCTCCGTTTACCTTGGAGGGCTATGAGGGGGGAGGAAGAGGAGGGGGGGAGAGGAAGAATAGAGGGGTGGAGAGGGGGGTAGAGCATAAAGATCCTATCAACAGGAGAGGATTATGTGGCCCCGGATGGGCCGCTGAAATTTATGGTTGGACTCCTGGTATAAGGGAGATGCCCATATGACGGGCCCAGGGTTCCCAGGTAGCTTCAAACTGCGTTGTGGTGTTGAGGAAAATGCTAGTTAGTTTCTCTTGGAACATGATCCAAGATATTTTACATATAGCAGCCTTGAAGGAAACCTTGGGTTGTTTCCAGGCTTTGGCAATAGTCAGCTTGGCTCCTAAAAAAATGAAGTGGACTAGTTTGCGATTGTGTTTAGAAGTCTTGGGAAGATTTGCATTGAGCAGGGCTATGGCTGGGGTTCTAGGGAGCTGGAGATCCGATACTTTTTGGGTCAGGGAGAAAATCTTGCTCCAGAACGTCCTTATTCTGGGAGATAGAGATTATATATATATATATATATATATATATATATATATATATATATATATATATATATGTGGGCCATGGAACCTGTAAGTTGGCAGCCTCGGAAGCACCGGCGATCCGTTGTTGGGTACATTTTGCCCAGTCTGTCAGGGGTATGGTACCATCTGGTAATAACCTTGAGGCTGGATTCAATTAGTGAGACATTCCTAATGCCCTTATATGATCTAGAGTAGGAAGCCTACCATCTCTCTATGTCCCAATTGAGTGAGAAATCATTCTTCCAGGCGGTCATGTATGGGGTCTTTTTTGACTGATGGGCCAGTGACTGGTATATAATGGAGATTCCACCCCTCTGTTCTGTGGACTGCCCACACCATATTTCATATGGTGTGAATCTGGATGGAGATGGTTTCCCCGGCCAGATTTCATGAAGAAAGTGGCGTATCTGGTGAAATCTAAAGCATTCTGAGTTTTGGATCTCTAATTGGTCCACACATAAATCTAGGGAAATAGGTCCAGTGGGGGTGAAGAAGTGTCCGATTCAATACAACCCCTTGTCCAACCACCATTTAAAGGCCTTGATGTCTAGGCCCGGGATAAAGTCTGGGTTATTGAAAATGTGAGCTAGGGGTCGGCCACTCGAGATCAGCGCAGGGTTAGATTTCAGTTTGTCCCAGATGTTTAATGATTGAGAGAGAGTTGGGGAGAGGATTGGGGGTCGGTCTCTTGGGGGGACCCAAAGCAAGAAATCTAGGGTGAAGGTTGGAGTAGCCTGCCTTTCTATTTGTATCCAGTCAGGCTTCTCCAGCCTGGAATAAACTGTGGAAAGCTGTGCTATTCTAGCTGCTTGATAGACCTGTGGTCTGGTTAGGAAAAGGGTTTTTAGCGGGATTCTATGTCCTTTCCCTCCCCAAATGAATTTGTTGACTTTTCTTTGGAAGGTTTTCAGGTGATCCTTTTTAATGCGTATTTGAAGGGCCCTAAAAAGGTAGAGCAGTAGTGTCATTTTTATAGAGTGGATTCTCCCTAGCCAGGAAATTTCCCCTTTGGTCCAGTTTCCCAGATCGGCTTCGAGCTTGCGGTATGTGGGCGGGAAGTTAGCTGAGTAAAGGTGTTCAGTTTTCGCTGTGAGTCTGATCCCCAAATAATCTATGGAGGAGTCACTCCACCTAAATTCAAAGGCGCTCTGAAGCGATGCTGCTGTTTCTGACTTTAGGGAGATGTGGAGAGCATAGGACTTGGTGTAGTTCACCTGCAACCCTGATATTGCTGTGAACTCCTTCAGGAGTTTGCAAAGGTTGGGGAGGGAGGTCATTGGGGAAGTGAGAAAGAGGAGCATATCGTCTGCGAAAAGACCGCATTTGTAGACTTGTGTCCCGCAGGTCACGCCGTGGATGTTGGGATTAGAGCGTATTGCAATCGCCAATGTTTCAATTGCCATTGCAAAAATTGGGGGGGAGAGAGGGCACCCCTATCTAGTGCCTCTAGCAATACTAAGGGGATTGGCGTATTGGCCTTGTAGGCGGATCATGGCCTTCGGGGTGGAGTATAGGGATTTGAGGACCCCCATGAAGCGGATCCCGAAACCCCATTTCTCCAAAAGGGTGAAAATAGAAGACCATTCGATCGAGTCGAAGGCCTTATGCAAGTCTAGGGATAGGATCATTCCTTCTTGTTTGGGGCCACCAGCCCAATTAGATTGTAGGAGGGAGACAATGTCGACCGCTCTCCTGATTTGGTCTGGCCCTTGTCTGCCTGGAATAAAGCCTACCTGGTCCTTGTGGACGTAACAATTAATAAAAGGTGGCTAGTTGGTTGGCGAGGATTTTTGTCATAATTTTTAGGTCATTATTTATGAGGGAGATGGGTCTGTAATTTTCAACTTCCTCCTGATTTTTGTTGGGATGGGGGTTACTGAAATGTAGGCTGTATTCAGGTGGGGATCTAGGGGGATCCTAGCCTTTTGGAATTAAAGAATTTCGCCATGTTGGGGGGCTAAGATTTCCCCAAACGTCTTATAGTAGGGTACTGAGAGGTTGTCTGGCCCTGGAGCTGAACCAGTCTTCAGACCCTTGATAACCTCCCTGATCTCCTCCGCTGAGAAGGCTTCTTCCATTAAATCTTTGTGTTCCTGGGAAAGGGAGGGCATCTGGAGGTTCCGAAGGAACCTGGTGGTCAAGGGGCCCCTATCCGTCGGGGTAGAATTGTAGAGCTTGGTGTAGAAGTCATGGAAGGCATTCAGGATTTTATTTGGGTTGGCTGTTGGAGGGTGTCCTGCTATTCGTAGTTTAGGGATAGTGTGCGTATGGTATTTGGGGGCAAGTTTGGAGGCTAGCATCGTGCCTATTTTGTCTTTCTGCAAGTAATATTTTGCTCTGCTCTAGCGGATGTGTTTCTCCGCTTTAGCTGTTAGAGCTAGCTTGAGTTCCAGCCTGATGGTATCTAATTGGTCTGTTAAGGCCTTAGAGGGTAATTTTTTGTGTTTGTATTTCAAAGCGGCAAATGTGGTTTCCAAATTGTGGATGTCAATCAGACGCTCCTTCTTGACCTGAGTCGCTATCCGGATAAACTCGCCTCTAATGGTGACCTTGTGGGCTGCCCAGAGAATTTGGGGGGAGATGCTGTCTACATCGTTTAGAAGGAAATAATCTTTGAGGGTGTCTGCCATCACCTTAGTGTGTATAGGATGCATAATGCATAATCAGTGGGAGCACTGAGCTTGTCACTTGCCATGTCGCCTGCTACCAGATGCGGATTGTCACTTGCCACGTCACCTGCCACACCTTGCGGATTGTCACTTGCCATGTCACCTGCCCCCAGATGCGGATTGTCACTTGCCTGCTACAATTGTCACTTGCCACATCACCTGCCACACGTTGTGGATTGTCACTTGCCACGTCGCCTACCAGATGGGAATTGTCACTTGCCGCGTCACCAGCCACACGTTGCGGATTGTCACTTGTCACATCACCTGCCACACGTTGTGGATTGTCACTTGCCGTGCAACCTGCCACCAGATGCAGATTGTCACTTGCCACAAAATGCGGATTGTCACTTGCTATGTCACCTGAAACCAGATGTGGATTGTCACTTGCCTGCTACAATTGTCACTTGCCGTGTCACTTTCCTGCTGTGTCCCAGAGAGTCAGGCAGCAGATTACCAGTCAGGCAGAAGAGAGATGATGTAATCTCTCTGCTGCCCGCGGCTGCCTTCACAGTGAGGGCGGAACTGCAGGGATGCAGGGTGGAGGTGAGAGATGATGTCATCTCTCTGCTCCCCCGCCCGCCAGCTCCCTGATTGGCCAGCAGCCCGCCCGCTCTCTCAGACTCTCACCCGCACGGCCCGTCCACTCTCTCACCTGCGGAGCCAGCTGCCTGCGCTGTTACGCGCATTCTCGGAGGGGGAAATTGCCCTGTTGCCCCCGGATCCGCCCCTGGTGTGAAGTCTATTCTCTTGAGGTTTAGTTCCCTCCATATGTCAACTAGGCCATTGGAGTGGAGGATTTTAGCTATTCTGTTGCTCAGTTTCGTGGGGCGCATAAGCTGGTCCTTGGGAGGTCTCGTTTTATGGAGTCCCTGGTCAAAAGCAACGTTGGAGTCTCTTCCAAAGATGACCTTGCCCTCCAGGAGGGGGTTTAGCGTTGCAAAGAGGGTCTGAAAGAATTTGGCTTGTTATTAGGGGCGTAGTAGGAAACTGTGGAATATAGCATTCCCTCAAATGTGCCCTTTACAAGAATAAACCTGCCCTCTGGATCCCTGAAAACGGAGACGTGGGAGAATTTGCTATTTTTTGAAAAGAGTATTGCTAGCCCTTTTGTCTTGTTTGGTGTGTTTGCTAGATAAAACGATGGGTAGTGTGAATGGAGGAATTTGGGGTTGTATCGAATCGGAAAGTGCGTCTCTTGAAGCAGCACTACGTCTAGTTTAAGGGATCGGTAATGTTCGAATGCTACTCTCCTTTTCCTAGGGGAGTTCAGGCCCTGGATGCTGAGATCCGCTCCTTTTGTTGTCATGTCAGCCATTGGAACAGAGGGGTGGAAAGCTCTCGTACTGGCAGTCACTTACCGTTCGTCGTCTTCTACCTTTCAGGGACTGATTGATAGTATTGTGAAGGCCGTTGTCGGTTTGGAGTCTGAAAGGAATCATCTCCTGTTGATAGGCTTGAAGAGAGAAGAAAGTTAGAGGGGGAAACAGAGAGGGGGGGGAACAAAACAAAAACACGGGTCTTCTTGAAAGACCAGCGGCGACTGGCAAGGGGGATTGCCGCCAGACAACCCTTAAACATCGGTTGCCCCTAGGAGCTGACCGACAACCCATGCCATAGAAACACATTCTGCTTCCAAGGAATGGGTGGAGGATCAAGGGGGCCACCCAGGACCCTTGCAACAATTTGTAAATAAAACAAACTGTATACAGCTAATATAGATTAGTTTTCGGTGCTATCTACTAACTGGACAAAAAATATGTTACTTTTGAAAAACTAGCATGCCTAATACGCCCCAGGAACCCCTTTGATCTTTCCGCCCCCTCCACCGGGGGGGGAGGAAGGAGACCTTTAGTCAGGGAGGTAAATGAGTTCCAGGTCCCAGTTCGGGAGAGGGATAGGTAGGGCTCTCTGACTGAAACTCGCTGAGAGTCCCCCTATAGTTCTGAGCCTATTTTCACTGAATCTCATGGACTAGTTCTAGCAGGGGAAAAATCCCCCCACCTTGGGGCTCCTGTTCAGTCCGAGTTCAATTCCCTGTTGGGAAGAGAGGAGAAACAGACCGTTTTTCCTATAATGGCCATAGGATGGGTAGGTAGGATGCTGTGGAAGTCTCTCCGCTACGGCCAGGGTAGACTTGTGGGAGTGGGACCTTGAGGAACTGGGTAGATCAAGAAACTGGGGACTGAACAGAACTAAAACTCAGGTTTGAAGCGTCCAGCTCCATCAACGGAAGGGACTCCCGTCCCACTGGAAAGTGCCCGTGAGAGGGCAAAGAGGTGAGGAATTCGGGACGACAACTTATGGAGGTCTTCCATCCTTGCTTTTCTTGGATCGACCTTTGTTCCAAAGAGGAGAGACTGGGCTAGTTGGGAAGGGTCGTTTGGAGGATCCTGTAGAGGCCATGGAGAAGTCCATAGGCGCTTCTTGCGAGATCAATTTAAGGTGCAAGAAAAATTTCTCTCCGTCCAGTAAATTGGAGAAGGATTGTGCTTTTCTGTGACTCGTGAACTTCACCGCAAATGGGAAGGCCCAGCGATACTTAACGTCCTGTTGAGCGAGGACCGTAAGCAGTGGTTTGAGGGATCACCTTTTTTAAATGGTGGAGGGAGACAGATCAGTGAAAATCTGCATCTGGTGCCCCTGGTACTGTAGTTTAGGCTTCGTGCGAGATTGTCGCATGACCTCCTCCTTAACAGCATAAAAGTGAAGTTTAACGATGATATATCTTGGAGTGCCATCTCTTCTGGGGGGGTCCCAGGGCCCTATGCGCTCTGTCCAGTTCCAGGCGATGAGGCGGTGTGTTTGGAATGAGCTCTGAGATAATGTCCTGTACAATGAGGGGATATCGGTGATGGATTCTGGTAGGCCACGAATTCGAAAGTTGTATCTCCTGGACCTATTTTCGAGGTCATCGATTCTGGAGAGGGCCGTATCCAGTTGTTCCTGCAGGGTCTGAATATGCGCTTCATTCTGGTTGGTTCTGGTCACTGTGCTGTCCATTTTGTTCTCCATGGCCTCCATTCTGGATCCCTGGTTGGCAAAATCCGATTTGATGGTATTAGTGATTTGGGCTGCTGTGTTGGCCAGTCCTCTCTCCAAAAGGGCAGAGAATTTAGCGAAAAGGTCTTCTTGTAGTGTGGTGAAGTCCTGGACTGAATAGCCTGGGGATGGGGTTGCTGGTAGATGGGGTAGAGAAGGCCCAGCCAGGGACATAGCATATTCCTCCATGTTAAGGCCCAGTAAAGATTCAGTGGATGCCGGGGAGGGAGCCTGGGGTAAGTGGTGGCTGTGTGGGGCCACTTGGGGGTGGTTGGGGCTGCTTTGGGCCACTTGTGAGTAGGTTGAAGATGCTGGGGCAAGGACTTGCCTGTTTTCTGGTGTCTTGGCCGGGCCACGTGTGGCTGTAATGGGGCGGCGGCCATCTTGGTAAACCCGTCCTCCACTGCGGTGTTGAATTGCGGCCCAAGGTCCTGTTGTGCGGGAGGACCGGACATCTCTGGGTGATCCCCGAGGGTGCCCGAGCCCAGGCGGGTAGGTGGTGCGTGTTCCGGGGGCAATAGTGCTGTTTGTGTGGCTCGTCGGTCTGGGGTGGTGCGGAGCTCTCGGCTCAGGCAGCCATGACGGAGCTCTCGCGCATGCACACTGTGATCTTTTTATATTTCATGGGTGACCTTAAAATGATGCACCTCCTGAAAAAAGTTCTGCGGACGCCCATGGGTGACAGTAGCCTGCTCCCAGATGCAGTGTGTCACTTACCACTGCAGTCACCAGATGCAGCTTGCCAATGTAGTCTGCCACCAGATGCAGCTTGTCACTTGTCACTATAGCCTGTATCTGATGGCAGGCTACAATGACAAGTGGCAAGCGGCATCTTATGGCAGGCTACAGTGACAAGTGACACGTTGCATCTGGTGGCAGGCTACAGTGACAAGCTGCATCTGGTGGCAGGCTACAGTGACAAGTGACACACTGCATCTGGTGGTAGGCTATAGTGGCAAGCATCTGGTGGCAATTGACAAGCTGCATTTGGTTGCGAGTGACAAGCTGCATCTGGTGGCAGGCTACAGGGACAAGCTGCATCTGGTGGCTGCAGTGGCAGGTGACACGCTGAAACTGGTGGCAGGCTACAGTGACAAGCTGCATTTGGTGGCTGCAGTGGCAAGTGATAGGTTGCCTCTGGTGGCAGGCTAAAATGACAAGTGACTCACTGCATCTGGTGGCTGCAGTGGCAAGTGACATGCTGCATCTGGTGGCAGGCTACAGTGGCAATTGACAAGCTGCATCTGGTGGCAGGCTACAGTAGCAATTGAAAAGCTGCATCTGGTGGAAGGCTAAGGTGACAAGTGGCACGCTGTATCTGGTGACAGGCTACAGTGACAAGCTGTATTTGCTGGCAGGCTACAGTGGCAAGTGACATGCTGCATCTGGTAGCAGGCTAAAGTGGCAAGTGACAAGCTGCATCTAGTGGCAGGCTACAGTGCCAAGTGACAGGCTGCAACTGGTGGCAAGCTACAGTGGCAATTGACAAACTGTATCTGGTGGCAGGCTACAGTGACAAGTGGCACGCTGCATCTGATGGCAGGCTACAGTGACAAGCTGTATATGCTGGCAGGCTACAGTGGCAAGTGACATACTGCATTTGGTGGCTGCAGTGGCAAGTTACACTTTGCATCTGGTGGCAGGCTACAGTAGCAAGTGACACGCTGCAACTGGTGGCAGGCTACAGTGGCAAGTGCAGTGACAAGCTGTATCTGCTGGCAGGCTACAGTGGCAAGTGACACACTGCATCTGGTGGCTGCAGTGACAAGTGAACAGCTGCATTTGGTGGCTGCAGTGGCAAGAGACAGGCTGCCTCTGGTGGAAGGCTAAAATGACAAGTGACACACTGCATCTGGTGACAGGCTACAGTAGAAAGTGACAAGCTGCATCTGGTACCAGGCCATAGTGACAAGTGACACACTGCAGTAGCAAGTGACAGGTGCATCTGGTAGCAGGCTATAGTGACACTGCATCTGGTGGCTGCAGTGGCAAGTGACATGCTGCATTTGGCGGTAGGCTACAGTGGCAAGTGACAAGCTGCATCTGGTGGCAGGCTACAGTGGCAAATGACAAGCTGTATCTGGTGGCATCTACAGTGACAAGCTGCATCTGGTGGCTGCAGTTGTAAGTGACACGCTGCATCTGGGGGCAGGCTACTATGGCAAATGACAAGTTGTATCTGGTGGCAGGCTACAAGGACAAGTGGCAAGCTGCATTTGGTGGCAGGCTACAGTGGCAAATGACAAGCTGTATCTGATGGCAGGCTACAGTGGCAAATGACAAGCTGTATCTGATGGCAGGCTACGAAGACAAGTGGAAAGCTGAATCTGGTGGCAGGGTACAGTGACAAGCTGCATCTGGTTGCAGGCTACAGTGATAAACTGTATTTGCTGGCAGGTTACAGTGGCAAGTGACACACTGCATCTGGTGGCAGGCTACAGTGGCAAGTGACAAGCTGCATTTGGTGGCAAGTGATAAGCTGCATCTGGTGGCAGGCTACAGTGACAAGCTGCATTTGGTGGCTGCAGTGGCAAGTGACACGCTGCATCTGGTGGCAGTCTATAGTGACAAGTGGCAAGCTGCATCTGGTGGCAGGCTACAGTGACAAGCTGTATTTGATGGCAGGCTACAGTGGCAAGTGACAAGCATCTGGTGGCAAGTGACAAGCTGCATTTGGTGGTAAGTGATAAGCTGCATCTGGTGGCAAGCTACAGTGACAAGTGACAAGCTGCATTTGGTGGCTGCAGTGGCAAGTGACACACTGCATCTGGTGGCAGGCTATAGTGACACGCTGCATCTAGTGGCAGGCTACAGTGACAAGTGACAAGCTGCATCTGGTGGCTGCAGTGGCAAATGGCACACTGCATCTGGTGCTGCAGTGGCAAGTGACACACTGCATCTGGTTGCTGCAGTGGCAAGTGACAAGCTGCATCTGATGGCAGGCCATTAATGTCTAAACCGCTGGCAACAAAAGTGAGTACACCCTTAAATGAAAATGTCCAAATTGGGCCCAAAGTGTCAATATTTTGTGTGGCCACCATTATTTTCCAGCACTGCCTTAACCCTCTTGGGCATGGAGTTCACCAGAGCTTCACAGGTTGCCACTGGAGTCCTCTTCCACTCCTCCATGATGACACCATGGAGCTGGTGGATGTTAGAGACCTTGCTCTCCTCCACCTTCCGTTTGAGGATGCCCCACAGATGGGTTTAGATCTGGAGACATGTTTGGCCAGACCATCATCTTTACGTTCAGGTTCTTTAGCAAGACA
This sequence comes from Lithobates septentrionalis, assembly GCA_037952835.1. Taxonomy (NCBI): domain Eukaryota; kingdom Metazoa; phylum Chordata; class Amphibia; order Anura; family Ranidae; genus Lithobates; species Lithobates septentrionalis. Next base: position 12,690,849 of record JBBDGP010000147.1, on the reverse strand, counting down.
GTGGTCATCTTGGAGGTGTGTTTGGGGTCGTTATCATGTTGGAATACTGCCCTGCGGCCCAGTCCCCGAAGGGAGGGGATCATGCTCTGCTTCAAGGGGAACTGCAGTCTGCTCACATAATTTGTTATTAAAACATCTTTGCCATTCTGAAGCTTACCTCCAACCACTTTGCATATTATTTTATATATACTGCGATTCTGTACTTGCCAAATATGCTGCAGAAATCCCCCTCAACTGAGTCTGGCTGCATCCATTTTAAATGTGGGCAGCTGAAGCTGCTGTCTGTTCACTTCCTGGATTTACACAGACACACAGAGGCACACCCCCGGCTCTGCAACTCTCATCAGCCCTTTTATGACTCACCCCTCCTCCCTTCCTGGAAAACTCTCACGAGAGTGAGAGAGAGAGCTGTGCATGATGTCATAAGCCTAGGCTTTTTACCACACAAGAAACAGGAAGTGGGCTGTATAAGGTATTTACTGGCAGAAAAAAAATGTTTTACTATCCAAAGTTAAAACAACAAGGGCAGAAGATTTAATAGATGGAAAGTTGAAAAAATGACTGAAGTTCCGCTTTCAGTATGTCACAGTACATGTTGGCATTCATAGTTCCCTCAATTAACTGTAGACTAGACCCCAGACCATGACACTCCCACCACAATGCTTGATTGTAGGCAAGACACACTTGTCTTTGTACTCCTCACCTGGTTGCTGCCACACAGGCTTGACACCATCTGAACCAAATAAGTTTATCTTGGTCTCATCAGACCACAGGACATGGTTCCAGTAATCCATGTCCTTAGTCTGCTTGTCTTTGGCAAACTGTTTGCGGGCTTTCTTGTGCATTATCTTTAGAAGAGGCTTCCTCCTGGGACGATAGCCATGCAGACCAATTTGATGCAGTGTGCGGCGTATGGTCTGAGCACTGACAGGCTGATCCCCCACCCCTTCAACCTATGCAGCAATGCTGGCAGCACTCATATGTCTATTTCCCAAAGACAACCTCTGGATATGACGCTGAGCACGTGCACTCAACTGCTGTGGTCGACCATGGCGAGGCCTGTTCTGAGTGGAACCTCTCCTGTTAAACTGCTGTATGGTCTTGGCCACCGTGCTGCAGCTCAGTTTCAGGGTCTTGACAATCTTCTTACAGCCTAGGCCATCTTTATGTAGAGCAACCATTCTTTTTTTTAGATCCTCAGAGAGTTATTTGGCATGAGGTGCCATGTTGAACTTCCAGTGACTAGTATGAGAGAGTAAGACCAATAACACCAAATTTAACACACCTGCTCCCCATTCACACCTGAGACCTTGTAACACTAACGAGTCACATGACACCGGGGAGGGAAAATGGCTAATTGAGCCCAATTTTGACATTTTGGCATAGGGGTGTACTCACTTTTGTTGTCAGCGGTTTAGACATTAATAGCTGTGTGTTGAGTTATTTTGAGGGGACAACAAATTTACACTGTTATACAAGCTGCACACTCACTACTTTCCATTGTAGCAAAGTGTCATTTCTTCAGTGTTGTCACATGAAAAGATATAATAAAATATTTACAAAAATGTGAGGGGTGTACTCACTTTTGTGAGATACTGTATGTCCCTTGATGTTGATGCCCCTGTTATGGAGCCTTAGCTGACCAGTTAACCTTGTCAGTTATTGTGCTCTTGGGACCGTGGCTGGTTCAATCCTGGAACCATTCCTTTCCCCTTATGCTTCCCTCCTATCTTCTCCCATTACTCCTCTAACTTTTTTTTGTTTACAGAACATTGCTGTATAATTCACTAATTCACCAACTTTGCTTGATCCTAATTCTCCCTAGTTCACTCCCATGGTATACGTACCTCTATTCTAGCTACTAGGTTGCGAAATACCATCATTTGTTAGACCTTATTGTTAATAAAGCAATAGATCCAATGTGTTGAGTTGTTATTTGTTTCGACATGTTAACAGCACTTGATATTTTACCTCTCCCTGCGTGGAAGCATTCTTTATTTATGATAGCTGTTATTTTACGTGTGATGGCCTTTGAGTTAATTGATCCAATAAAATATTTGAATACGAAAGTAAAAAAGAAAATTCTACATTTTGGTTAGTCCCAGAACAGTATTAATAATTAATAATAATAAAAAGTTTTTATTATTATTATGATTATTTATTATTATTAATTTGTTATGTTCCATTCGTTTAGATGCGGCATTCGTTATTTTGGATAATTGGTAACTTCGGATAAATTTGTATTCATTACGTTCACTAACAGCCAAATTTGAAAGGAAATTCCAATATCTATAATTTAATAGTTAATAATAGTTATTAGTTAGTTCGTTATTTCAGATTTTCACATTTTTGGGCTTACGAGTTTTTGACCCTTTTTTTTTTTTTTTTTTAATAAAGTCCCCCTGCTGTAGATCCATCATCAATCATGACACCCACCAGACCTGAAAAAAGGAAAAAAAAAACCTCATCAAAGGGCTCCCGTCATCTGCCTGCTCCTCCCTCTGACATTTCTTAAATAGCTAAGGGGTGGAGTCACCCTATAACATCACCAGGTGACCCCTGCCCCCTTGTGATGTCATCTACCTAGCATGCCTCGGTCAATGACATCACAAGAAGGCAGGACAACCCAGTGACATCACTGGGTTGCCCTGCCCCTTAACTACTTAACCACTTGACGACCGCCTCACGCCGATGTACGTCGGCAAGGTGGCACGGACAGGCAAAATCACGTACATGTATGTGATTTGCCTTCCGCGGGTGGGGGGTCCGATCGGACCCCCCCCCCCCCCGGTGCCCGAGGCGGTCGTCTTTTGTCCAGCGGCGATCAGAGGTGAGGGGGAGACCATCCGTTCGTGGGCCCCCCCCCTCGCGATCGCCGCCGGCCAATCGAATCATTCCTTTGCTGCTGTATGCTAAACAGCAGCAAAGGAAATTATGTCATCTCTCCTCGGCTCGGTAATTTCCGTTCCGGCCCGAGGAGAGAAGACATCACTGTGAGTGCACAACACACTACACACTCAGTAGAACATGCCAGGCACACTAAACACCCCGATCCCCCCCCCCCCCCCCCCGATCGCCCCCCGATCACCCCCCCCCCCCCCGTCACAAACTGACACCAGCAGTTTTTTTTTTTTTCTGATTACTGCATAGTGTCAGTTTGTGACAGTTACAGTGTTGGGACAGTTACTGTTACCCCACTTTAGGTCTAGGGTACCCCCCTAACCCCCCCTAATAAAGTTTTAACCCCTTGATCACCCCCTGTCACCAGTGTCGCTAAGCGATCATTTTTCTGATCGCTGTATTAGTGTCGCTGGTGACGCTAGTTAGGGAGGTAAATATTTAGGTTCGCCGTCAGCGTTTTATAGTGTCAGGGACCCCCATATACTACCTAATAAAGGTTTTAACCCCTTGATGGCCCCCTAGTTAACCCTTTCACCACTGATCACCGTATAAGTGTTACGGGTGACGCTGGTTAGTTTGTTTATTTTTTATAGTGTCAGGGCACCCGCCGTTGATTACCGAATAAAGGTTTAGCCCCCTGATCGCCCGGCGGTGATATGCGTCGCCCCAGGCAGCGTCAGATTAGCGCCAGTACCGCTAACACCCACGCACGCAGCATACACCTCCCTTAGTGGTATAGTATCTGTACGGCTCAATATCTGATCCGATCAGATCTATACTAGCGTCCCCAGCAGTTTAGGGTTCCCAAAAATGCAGTGTTAGCGGAATCAGCCCAGATACCTGCTAGCACCTGCGTTTTGCCCCTCCGCCCGGCCCAGCCCACCCAAGTGCAGTATCGATCGATCACTGACACTTACAAAACACTAAATGCATAACTGCAGCGTTCGCAGAGTCAGGCCTGATCCCTGCGATCGCTAACAGTTTTTTTGGTAGTATTTTGGTGAACTGGCAAGCACCAGCCCCAGGCAGCGTCAGGTTAGCGCCAGTACCGCTAACACCCACGCACGCACCGTACACCACCCTTAGTGGTATAGTATCTGAACGGATCAATATCTGATCCGATCAGATCTATACTAGCGTCCCCAGCAGTTTAGGGTTCCCAAAAATGCAGTGTTAGCGGGATCAGCCCAGATACCTGCTAGCACCTGCATTTTGCCCCTCCGCCCGGCCCAGCCCAGCACACCCAAGTGCAGTATCGATCGATCACTGTCACTTACAAAAGACTAAAACGCATAACTGCAGCGTTCGCAGAGTCAGGCCTGATCCCTGCGATCGCCAACAGATTTTTTGGTAGCGTTTTGGTGAACTGGCAAGCGCCAGCGGCCTAGTACACCCCGGTCGTAGTCAAACCAGCACTGCAGTAACACTTGGTGACGTGGCGAGTCCCATAAGTGCAGTTCAAGCTGGTGAGGTGGCAAGTAGTGTCCCGCTGCCACCAAAAAGACAAACACAGGCTCGTCGTGCCCATAATGCCCTTCCTGCTGCATTCGCCAATCCTAATTGGGAACCCACCGCTTCTGCAGCGCCCGTACTTCCCCCATTCACATCCCCAACCAAATGCAGTCGGCTGCATGAGAGGCATTTTCTTTATGTCCTCCCGAGTACCCCTACCCAGCGAACCCCCCCAAAAAAGATGTTGTGTCTGCAGCAAGCGCGGATATAGGCGTGACACCCACTATTATTGTCCCTCCTGTCCTGACAATCCTGGTCTTTGCATTGGTGAATGTTTTGAACGCTACTATGCACTAGTTGAGTATTAGCGTAGGGTACAGCATTGCACAGACTAGGCGCACTTTCACAGGGTCTCCCAAGATGCCATCGCATTTTGAGAGACCCAAACCTGGAACCAGTTACAGTTATAAAAGTTAGTTACAAAAAAAGTGTAAAAAAAAAATATATAAAATTAAAAAAAATAGTTGTCGTTTTATTGTTCTCTCTCTCTCTATTCTCTCTATTGTTCTGCTCTTTTTTACTGTATTCTATTCTGCAATGTTTTATTGTTATTATGTTTTATCATGTTTGCTTTTCAGGTATGCAATTTTTTGTACTTTACCGTTTACTGTGCTTTATTGTTAACCATTTTTTTGTCTTCAGGTACGCCATTCACAACTTTGAGTGGTTATACCAGAATGATGCCTGCAGGTTTAGGTATCATCTTGGTATCATTCTTTTCAGCCAGCGGTCGGCTTTCATGTAAAAGCAATCCTAGCGGCTAATTAGCCTCTAGACTGCTTTTACAAGCCGTGGGAGGGAATGTCCCCCCCCCACCGTCTTCCGTGTTTTTCTCTGGCTCTCCTGTCTCAACAGGGAACCTGAAAATGCAGCCGGTGATTCAGCCAGCTGACCATAGAGCTGATCAGAGACCAGAGTGGCTCCAAACATCTCTATGGCCTAAGAAACCGGAAGCTACGAGCATTTTATGACTTAGATTTCGCCGGATGTAAATAGCGCCATTGGGAAATTGGGGAAGCATTTTATCACACCGATCTTGGTGTGGTCAGATGCTTTGAGGGCAGAGGAGAGATCTAGGGTCTAATAGACCCCAATTTTTTCAAAAAAGAGTACCTGTCACTACCTATTGCTATCATAGGGGATATTTACATTCCCCGAGATAACAATAAAAATGATTAAAAAAAAAAAAATGAAAGGAACAGTTTAAAAATAAGATAAAAAAGCAAAAAAATAATAAAGAAAAAAAAAAAAAAAAAAAAAAAAAAAAAAGCACCCCTGTCGCCCCCTGCTCTCGCGCTAAGGCGAACGCAAGCGGCGGTCTGTCGTCAAACGTAAACAGCAATTGCACCATGCATGTGAGGTATCACCGCGAAGGTTAGATCGAGGGCAGTAATTTTTGCAGTAGACCTCCTCTGTAAATCTAACGTGGTAACCTGTAAAGGCTTTTAAAGGCTTTTAAAAATGTATTTATTTTGTTGCCACTGCACGTTTGTGCGCAATTGTAAAGCATGTCATGTTTGGTATCCATGTACTCGGCCTAAGATCATCTTTTTTATTTAATCAAACATTTGGGCAATATAGTGTGTTTTAGTGCATTAAAATTTAAAAAAAGTGTGTTTTTTCCCCAAAAAATGCGTTTGAAAAATCGCTGCGCAAATACTGTGTGAAAAAAAAAAATGAAACACCCACCATTTTAATCTGTAGGGCATTTGCTTAAAAAAAATATATAATGTTTGGGGGTTCAAAGTAATTTTCATGCAAAAAAAAAAAAACTTTTTCATGTAAACAATAAGTGTCAGAAAGGGCTTTGTCTTCAAGTGGTTAGAAGAGTGGGTGATGTGTGACATAAGCTTCTAAATGTTGTGCATAAAATGCCAGGACAGTTCAAAACCCCCCCAAATGACCCCATTTTGGAAAGTAGACACCCCAAGCTATTTGCTGAGAGGCATGTCGAGTCCATGGAATATTTTATATTGCGACACAAGTTGCGGGAAAGAGACAAATTTTTTTTTTTTTGCACAAAATTGTCACTAAATGATATATTGCTCAAACATGCCATGGGAATATGTGAAATTACACCCCAAAATACATTCTGCTGCTTCTCCTGAGTACGGGGATACCACATGTGTGAGACTTTTTGGGAGCCTAGCCGCGTACGGAACCCCGAAAACCAAGCACCGCCTTCAGGCTTTCTAAGGGCGTGAATTTTTGATTTCTCTCTTGACTGCCTATCACAGTTCGGCACAAAACCCCCCCAAATGACCCCATTTTGGAAAGTAGACACCCAAAGCTATTTGCTGAGAGGTATAGTGAGTATTTTGCAGACCTCACTTTTTGTCACAAAGTTTTGAAAATTGAAAAAAGAAAAAAAAAAAAAAAAAAAGTTTTCTTGTCTTTCTTCATTTTCAAAAACAAATGAGAGCTGCAAAATACTCACCATGCCTCTCAGCAAATAGCTTGGGGTGTCTACTTTCCAAAATGGGGTCATTTGGGGTGGTTTTGTGCCACCTGGGCATTCCATGGCCTCCGAAACTGTGATAGGCAGTGAAGAGTGAAATCAAAAATTTTCACCCTTAGAAATCCTGAAGGCGGTGATTGGTTTTCGGGGTCCCGTGCACGGCTAGGCTCCCAAAAAGTCCCACATATGTGGTATCCCCGTACTTAGGAGAAGTAGCTAAATGTATTTTGGGGTGCAATTCCACATATGCCCATGGCCTGTGTGAGCAATATATCATTTAGTGACAACTTTGTGCAAAAAAAAAAAAAAGTGTCACTTTCCCGCAACTTGTGTCAAAATATAAAATATTCCATGGACTCAATATGCCTCTCTGGAAATATCTTGGGGTGTCTACTTTCCAAAATGGGGTCATTTGGGGGGGTTTTGTGCCACCTGGGCATTCCATGGCCTCCGAAACTGTGATAGGCAGTAAAGAGTGAAATCATAAATTTACACCCTTAGAAATCCTGAAGGTGGTGATTGGTTTTCGGGGCCCCGTACGCGGCTAGGCTCCCAAAAAGTCCCACACATGTGGTATCCCCATACTCAGGAGAAGCAGCAGAATGTATTTTGGGGTGCAATTCCACATAGGCCCATGGCCTGTGTGAGCAATATATCATTTAGTGACAACTTTTTGTAAATATTTTTTTTTTTTTGTCATTATTCAATCACTTGGGACAAAAAAAATAAATATTCAATGGGTTCAACATGCCTCTCAGCAATTTCCTTGGGGTGTCTACTTTCCAAAATGGGGTCATTTGGGGGGGTTTTGTACTGCCCTGCCATTTTAGCAACTCAAGAAATGACATAGGCAGTCATAAACTAAAAGCTGTGTAAATTACAGAAAATGTACCCTAGTTTGTAGACGCTATAACTTTTGCGCAAACCAATAAATATACGCTTATTGACATTTTTTTTACCAAAGACATGTGGCCGAATACATTTTGGCCTAAATGTATGACTAAAATTGAGTTTATTGGATTTTTTTTATAACAAAAAGTAGAAAATATCATTTTTTTTCAAAATTTTCGGTCTTTTTCCATTTATAGCGCAAAAAATAAAAACCGCAGAGGTGATCAAATACCATCAAAAGAAAGCTCTATTTGTGGGAAGAAAAGGACGCAAATTTCGTTTGGGTACAGCATTGCATGACCGCGCAATTAGCAGTTAAAGCGACGCAGTGCCAAATTGGAAAAAGACCTCTGGTCCTTAGGCAGCATAATGGTCCGGGGCTCAAGTGGTTAAGAACTGGTAGACATCCGGAGCATTTGACCAGACTGGAGGGTTTTTTTTTTCTTTTTTCGGGCGCGGTTGGCTTCATGATTTCTTGATGGATCTACACCGGGGGACATTTATTTTGATTTTTTATAAAGGACTTGTCAAAAACTCGTATTGTGTCTTTACTCATTTTTTACACTTTTTTAGTGAAAATGTACGGGTACAATATTCACATGGGGGGGGGGGGCAGGATCTGGGGGCCTTCTTGTTAAAGGGGCTTCCAGATTCCAATAAGCCCCCCCAGCCGTCCAGGGTTGTGGGGAAGAGGCCCTTGTCCCCATCATAGGGGTGCGCATCTTCACTGGTCTCACGATTCGATTACGATTATCTTCTGTTCAACAATTTGATTTGATTCCACGATGCATCACGATTACTGATGAGCTCCCACTTCCGCTTGGGCCGCCTAGGCGGCCCTTCCACCCTGCAATCTTCTGGTACACATCAGTTACCAAAAGATTGCCCGGCTATGCAGGATAGCGCAGTGAGACATGCGCTTGCAGCTTCACAGCCGGATGCCCACAGTAGTATTGCCAGCGCCATGGACAGGCGGGGGAGAGAATGAAGGGTTTGGGTGGCCACGTCGCTGGATTGTAGGACAGGTGAGTTTCTTTTTATTAAAAGTCAGAAGATACACTTTTTTTGTAGCTGCTGACTTTGAATTAAAAATAACCTCACTCCCATAAAAAGTGCACTAATCTGGTACACTACAGGGTACAGGCATTCACACACACTGCTGCTGGGAGGTCAGGAGGGAATTACAATCCACAGCTGACAAACAGCCCTGTGAAGTTCCCTGTACTTTCTCTGTGCTGACCAGTGGCAGCTGGTGCTCAACATTTTTGGGGGGGCGCAAACAAACTGAAAAATACTGAACCTCCCCCATCAAATGCAGCCTCACTGTGCCCATCAAACGCAGCCTCACTGTGCCCGTCAAACGCAGCCACCTGTGCCCGTCAAACGCAGCCACCTGTGCCCGTCAAACGCAGCCACCTGTGCCCGTCAAACGCAGCCACCTGTGCCCGTCAAACGCAGCCACTTGTGCCCGTCAAACGCAGCCATCTGTGCCTGTCAAACGTAGCCACCTGTGCCCATCCAACGTAGCCACCTGTGCCCATCCAACGCAGCCACTTGTGCCCAAACAAAAAGCAGTAAAGCAGTAGAAATTCCAAAATGTGCAAAGAGAACCACTCTTGTTTAAAACCTTTGAAATATGACAATATAAAAGGTGTGTATTACACAGATTGAACCCGACCCCCTAAAGCCAACAACAGGCAGATAGGGATGGGAACAAGTGATAAGTCCCTGAAGTGAGAGAAGTTCTTATATTCAGGTAGAGACTTCTTAAAGCATAGATCCAGATCACATAGAAATGGTTGTTACTGATGGACTCCTCCACTGATCAGCCTGATGCAAAGAGTAATAAAAATGCCCTTACCAGACGCAGTGGACTCACAAGCCATACAGCGGTGAGTCGTACGAGCTTGAACCGTGTAGCACGGTAAGGTTATAGCTGTTCCTGGTCTGCAACCGGATGGACTTCAGAAGGACTCCAATCTCAAGCAGTCTCTCGGTTCGTCCTCCAGCGCTCTCTTGGGTCTCAGGTAGTTGGAGATAAGGAGAAAGTGGACGAAAGGAAGCTCCACATAGTGTAAATCCAATCAGGAGATTTATTATATAAAAAATCTTTTCCAACGAAAAAATTCCAAATAAAAACCAATATTTCATAAAAACGTAATTAGCGCAGTAGACAGATGGTAAAGGTAGCGTCTGTCTACTGCGCTAATTACGTTTTTATGAAATATTGGTTTTTATTTGGAATTTTTTCGTTGGAAAAGATTTTTTATATAATAAATCTCCTGATTGGATTTACACTATGTGGAGCTTCCTTTCGTCCACTTTCTCCTTATCTCCAACTACCTGAGACCCAAGAGAGCGCTGGAGGACGAACCGAGAGACTGCTTGAGATTGGAGTCCTTCTGAAGTCCATCCGGTTGCAGACCAGGAACAGCTATAACCTTACCGTGCTACACGGTTCAAGCTCGTACGACTCACCGCTGTATGGCTTGTGAGTCCACCGCGTCTGGTAAGGGCATTTTTATTACTCTTTGCATCAGGCTGATCAGTGGAGGAGTCCATCAGTAACAACCATTTCTATGTGATCTGGATCTATGCTTTAAGAAGTCTCTACCTGAATATAAGAACTTCTCTCACTTCAGGGACTTATCACTTGTTCCCATCCCTATCTGCCTGTTGTTGGCTTTAGGGGGTCGGGTTCAATCTGTGTAATACACACCTTTTATATTGTCATATTTCAAAGGTTTTAAACAAGAGTGGTTCTCTTTGCACATTTTGGAATTTCTACTGCTTTACTGCTTTTTGTTTATTTGTTTCAATATTATTTAATTTTTGGGATATACACTACTGGTCAATCAGTACACTTTAATGTTAATGTTTTTTATTGACACATCACAGCGCTACACTTTTTTTCTTATATCTATTGTCACAATTAGTCTAATTGGTGGTGTTGGCAGCTTATCGTTTTTACTACATTTTGTATTCCATACATACTTGGTTTGTTTTGGTTGGCGCAGCAGTTCCTTCCTCTATTGTATACTTGTGCCCAAACGCAGCCACTTGTGCCCATTAAATGCAGCCACCTGTGCCCATTATAAACAGCCATCACTTCACTAACCCCCCCCCCCCCACACACACACACACACACACACACACACACACAGGCCACCACTGGTGCTGACAGTTCCTTGGCATTCCTGTTTGCACCTTCCAGCCAGGGCCGGTACAAGGGGTGGGCGGAAGGGGCGGATGCCCTGGGCGGACCAATTTATTGCAGGAAGGGGGGCGCAGCAGTGGCGTACTAACTAGGGGGGGGGGTGTCAGGCGGCTCCCTCATCCTCCCCTGTATGAAACAGTGAGAGCGGGACAGGCTTGGTTGTGCAGCGGCGATGTGACATGCTAACAGCGCTGGGAGAGCTCAGGCGGACTGACCCATTGTCACAATGCTGTGTGTCTCACTCTCTGTTAAATTCTAATAGCCCAGTGAGTACAACTCCCCGCCCCCCCTCCACAGAGATGGAAGAGGCTGCATCGGCTCTGCCCCCTCCCTCCCCTCTGTTTCTGTGTCCCGTCCATGCTCCGTGCAGCCTGTGTGCTGCCTCTGAAAGGAATGTGGGGGCGGGAACATTTAAACAAGTAGCCGCCGACGGAACTAGTGTGAGCAACCTGGGAAGTGAGTTATCAGCACTGTCACTGTCACTGTGTCCAGAATCTGCTCTCTCTCTCTCCCAATCTTTCACTCCCCCTCTTTCCTCTGTTGTCCTCTAGCAGAGTCTTTCATTAACTCTATGCTAATAGTTGGCCCCATCATGTTCCTTTAGCCAGGGTTTTCACTAGTGTGATCAGAGACATTACATGTGATTCGCACCGCATTGCTATACAAATCACATGCGATGTCTGTGCAATGTGAATTCAGCCATATAAACTGTATGGCTGAAATCGCATTTGCACCAAAACTGTGCAGGACCCTTTTTTTGGTCTGCACTGGAATCGGATTGGATGGGTGTTTACACCTATGCAATCCGATTCCTGCACCATTTTACAGTTCTCGCTGCAATCTGCAAACTGATCTGGGGGTGTCATTCATTTTACATTGACACCCGTAGCAGTTTGCAAAGGGCAACGTGGACGGCCGACAAGCAACATGCAATGCAGGAATCCGCACTGGAATCGCTCCGATTCCTGCATCACATATATGTGAACCAGGACTAAGGATGATCTCCGGCGTGTTCGCATGCTGCACATGCCGAGCCCATCAGGAAGTCGGCAATGCGCCGCGCTAATCACAGGCAGTGAGATATTTCCTGATCTCTGCAGCCGCATATCGGGAAATGTCTCACTGCTTGTGATTAGCGCTGTGCAGTGCCGACTTCCTGGCGGGCTCTGTGCGTGCACCATGCGAACACGCCAGAGATCATCCTTAACCAGGACTCAAGTGGGTTCACACTGATGCCCTGTGGTTCAGTTGCAGTGCTGGTGTATACACAGTTTTCCTGCATTTACCTCAATTTTCACTACAGTCCCACAGACTTCTATTAGGTTACACATTTTTGCAACATTTTCTGAAAGCGCACCAAATGTCCTCTATACTGAATCTTTGGTGTGCTTTCAGAAAACACAGTAAAATTACACAAGCTAATAGAATTCTGTGCAGCTAAAAATGGGGATAAAGTGCAAAAAAAATGTGTATACGCCAGCACTGCGACAAACTCCAGGACACCAGTGTGAACCCAAAGGCTTCAGGGTGCTGTGTAATGTAAAGGAGTCCAGAGGTGCAGGGGGTTTTGTAATGTAAAGGGGTCTAGGAGGTGCAGGGTGCTGTGTAATGTAAATGGGTCCAGAGGTGCAGGGTGCTGTGTAATGTAAATGGGTCCAGAGGTGCAGGGTGCTGTGTAATGTAAATGGGTCCAGAGGTGCAGGGTGCTGTGTAATGTAAAGGGGTCCAGAGGTGCAGGGTGCTGTGTAATGCAAAGGGGTCCAGAGGCACAGGGTGCTGTGTAATGTAAAGGGATCCAGAGGTGCGGTGAACTTACAATTTAACCATTTGCCGACCCACCGCAGTACATATACTGCGACGGGGCTGCAGCTACAGTATTGTATTGTTGTACTGTAGTGTTGTATTGTTTTAAGTGTTTTCTGGTTTTGAAAGGACACTGACTCTTTCTTTATACCTGGGGGGTTGGGGGGGGGGCGCAGTTTGCCATCTTCGCCCTGGGCACCAGATGGCCTTGTCCCAGCACTGCTTCCAGCACACTAGGAGTTAACAGTGGAATGTGCAAAGGGAAGCCCAGGGACCTGTCAGCATGGAGCCTGAGGTGTAAGTAGAGTACAAACACATTTGTACTCTACTTACTGTTGTTAAAATTACTTTCTTTTAATAAATGCTGTGTTACAATGAATGATATGCGCCGCTGTATGTTATTTTTAAAAAAATATGTCACTTCATACCGAATTTCACAGTAGTACAATACATCCCGCTCATGTGACTCCCGGCCCGTCCCGCCTCTCTCCGCTCTCCTCTCGCATCTCCTGAGTCATGACGTCAGTGGGGAATTCTCAGTCCCGCCTGCCTCTCTTCTGATATGATAGCTATAGTCAGCGGGTGGGGCTGAGAATTCCCAGCTGACGTCAGGACTCAGGAGACGTGAGAGGAAAGCGGAGAGAGGCAGGACGGGCCGGGAGTCACTTGAGCGGGATGTATTGTACTACTGTGAAATTCGGTATGAAGTGACATATTTTTTTAAAAAGCACATACAGCGGGGCACATCATTCATTGTGACACGGCATTTATTAAAAGAAAGTAATTTTAAAAATATGCTCCGATCGCTTTCCCGGGAGGGGCGGGGCAAGTCAGGATGACGTCACTCGCAATCGATTTTCCGGTCCTTATGCATCTATGCCGCATCGGGGACACCTGAATCGTGATGCATCGATGCAACGATTAATTTCAGCACCCTTACCCCATCAACATGGGTACAAGGTGCTTTGGGGAGGGGGGGGCAGAGCCCTCATGTTGAGGGCATGTGGCCTGGTATGGTTCAGTTTAGGGAGGGCGAGCGAGCGCCTGCCGGGCTGCATGCTTGTATAAGGTTCTGGTATTCATTTTGGGGGGGACCCCACGCTGTTCTTTTTAAAAATGTTGGCGTGGGGTCCCCTTTAAAATCCATACCAGACCCAAAAGGCCTGGTAGTGATTGGGGGGGGGGGGCACGCTGTTTTTTCTGAATTATTTATTTCTGACATTCTTTTGTTCACATTTCAGCTGCCAGTGGGAAAGCCCGCTGACAACTGATGAGTCATCGGTTGTTAAGGATGCAGTGGCCAGCTTCCTGGCCCACTCCTTAACAACCAGTTATTCTTCATAAAGAATTTGAATCGGTTGATCATTTTTTGACTGATCCAAATTTGAATCCTTTCGAAAATTTGGAATTCGTTAGAAAACGAATATACAAAATGAAGTTAAATGAATTTCAACCAAATTTGTTACTATTATGTTCGGAGATTCAGAGATACAGCCGAATCTCCAAATAACCAAAAATTTGTCCGAATTTATATTCAGACCAAAACAAATTGCATATGTCTAATCAGAGTTGGCTGTATATTGCTCCAGATTTCTCTTAGACAAGCTTAGGTACTCTGGAGCTGTCAGCACTACACTGTCCCTTTAAAAGATTAAAAAATATTGCCATATTGAAAAGAGCACCTAATATACTAGCGACTCTACATAAATATATATATATATATATATATATATATATATATATATATATATATATATATATATATATATATATATATATATATATATATAGTAGATTCTTGTTTAGATAAATAACTATTAATTTACTGCATTGATCTGTCTTAATTTAATTCTTAACTAAACAATTATATGATGTCATATGCGACTAGAGATATACTTTCCTGTAATAAGATTATCTTAATGTTATCATGTAACATTTTTCTCTTTACTCATTACATTTAATGTTTTCTGATAATCCTTAATAAAATACAATACTTGAACAAGAAAAATGTTGCCACCTACAGACCTGAAAACCATTAGGGTCCCATAGGATGAGGCTGAATTTTCCTCTGCTGACAGAATTTGATGGAAAGCACTTACTGCCAAAAAGCCAAATTGTGTGGGAGGAGCCAAGTCTAAAGTTTGCCATTCACTGATAGAAATTTGGTTGGTTCAGCAGGAGCATGACAATTTTTCAGTAGTGTGTGGCTGACTAGAGGAGGCTAGTGGAATAGCCTAGTTATTTATGTTCAAACTGTGCACCGAATTGTGCCCCATCTATGGCTGTTACAGTTCAGCAGAAGTGGATTTAACGATCTGGGGACGGTTTGAAAACTTTTGTTGATTAGTGGGCTGCAGCCAATCAGCTGCAATCATGTCTTATGCCCTGTACACAGGATCGGACATTGATCAGACATTCCGACAACAAAATCCATCTGATTTTTTCCGACGGATGTTGGCTCAAACTAGTCTTGCATACACACGGTCGCACAAAGTTGTCGGAAAATCCGATCGTTCTGAACGCGGTGACGTAAAACACATACGTCGGGACTATAAGCAGGGCAGTAGCCAATAGCTTTCCTTCTCTTAATTTATTCTGAGCATGCGTGGCACATTTTGCGTCGGATTTGTGTACACACGATCGGAATTTAAATGATCGGATTTTGTTGTCCGAAAATTTTATATCCTGCTCTTAAACTTTGTGTGTCGGAAATTCCGATGGAAAAAGTCAGATGGAGCCCACACACGATCGGAATTTCCGACAACACAATCCGATCGCACTTTTTCCGTCGGAAAATCCGATCGTGTGTACAGGGCATTAGGGTCCCGCTGCATGTGTGGATGGAGGAATGCTTCCCACTGTGCCATTGTGCCATTGCAGGTGTGGATAGAGGAACCTGCTCATTTTTTTTTTTTGATTAGCCTCCAGCTGATCGAAAAATAATAAGGCATCTAAAGCCAGCCTAAGTACCATCTATGACATATGTATATGGTAGGTACACTGAACATAGAAGAAATGCAAAACTCCCACTCTCACAAGGAACCTATTTTCATGACACATATTCAATGAAACAAAATGTAAATGCTGACTACTAACTTCACACAAGTTAACTTCCCATAAGCTTATTCACACTGATTCACAATAGTGGTGACTCTGCAGTTTTTCACATTGATGTGCTGACACCTTACATGCTGTTCTGGCTGAGTACCTTTTAATAACAAAAAGTATCGTATAGCAGTGACACCAAAATGATTTAGACATCCTTATAAGGCATTGTTGATTGCTGGGCCGGATTGAAAGTTCATGTCCCCGTAAGCCACTTTTATATGTACACGAAACTGAAAGCTTCTTATTGCATCCTTGTAACAGAAAATAAAATCAATAAAATAACAATATGCTGCCTAATCCTAGGTGAATGCAGTAGGGCTGGTGAAAATATTGGAAGTCTCTACCAACTATTAACAACTAAACCAGCTTTTTTATAGTACCCAAATGGCCTTACAAATAATTTGGTAAAATGTTCATATGCTTACGGATCATTGCCCCATGTTTGTAGGGGCTGCAGAGCTTAGAGCAGAGTTCATGAACCAGAGATATTAGACCATTTATCAGGAAGAAATGCCTTTAAATCTGTGAAAAAATAAGGAGATGGAAATGACAACTCACAAAAATCCCAAGAATATTATTAGATTTTTTTCAAATGTAGTACCTTATTCAGTAAATCAGTGCAAAGAGAAGTAATAATATAAAAATGTGCAGTATCCCATAGCAACTAATCAGGTTTCAGTCTTTTTTCTCTGAAGCTCAGTGTATTAATGCATGTATTTTCTTTTTTAGTTGGTTACTATGGCTTACTGCTCTTTATGCAAGTGTTTGTGGAGGACTTAGATGGGTTTGACTTCATCCTGGTGTTCAAAATTTTCTTTTTATAATAAGAGTGTAGCACCCTCTAATGTGTGTGCTACTAGTGTTAGTTTAGGTAAATTTATTTTGATATGACTCATGGTAACTGTGTGAGTCTGTAATTAGGTTGGGTTACTGCAGGTCAGGCTGAATGTCTCTACAGTGCAGGTCTCTGGTACCCCCCGAATCTAGAAGTTTGGAGAAACTTCTGGAAGTTAGTGGGTGGTTCAGGAGGTTCTGATCTGCAAATCGTGCCGCTGTGGAATATGCTCAAAAACGTGAGTTTGGTGGAGTTTTTTTCTGCCTGTAGGAGCATATGCCTAAAAAAGCCCTAGTGTGCATTGACACATTGGCTAACATGGAGGACAGTTTTTGAACAAAAATAAGAGCTCAAAAGAGCCTAAAAGCCTGTAGGAGCTGCTTCTTTGCGCTCCTTTGAGCTGCAGAGTGCATGAGCCCTTAAACTGTTTAAATCAGCCAGATACATTCCAGATGTAGCAAAAGAAAAGGTGCTTGGTGTCTTAGGCTCGATTCATATATATGCATGTTGCTTTTGAGTGTTTCTGCAGTGCTTTTAGAGGCGCCATGTTTTTGGACACGCGTTTTTACCGCGATTTGCGTTTTTTTTTACACTGTATATAGCTGGTTGCTAAGGAGGGGGCGGGAAGCCAGCCGCCTCGTCCTTAACAACCGATGAGTTATCAGCTGTCAGCGGGCTTCCCCATTGACAGCTGAATGTAAAAAAAGAGTTGCAGGCTAAAAAAAAATCCTGAAAAAAAAAAACCAGAGTGGGGTCCCCCCAAAATCCATTCCAGACCCTTATCCGAGCATGCAGCCTGGCAGGTCAGGAAAGGAAGGGGACGAGCGAGCACCCCCCTCCCTAACCATACCAGACCGCATGCCCTCAACATGGGGGGCTCTGCATCTCCCACCCAAAGCACCTTGCCCCCATGTTGATGGGAACAAGGGGGCCTCTTCCCGACAATGGGGCCACCTCGCCCGCAGACCCCAACAACCCCCTGCCCCAAAGTACCCACCCCCCTATGTTGAGGGCATGCAGTCTGGTATGGTTCAGGAAGGGGGGGGCGCTCACTTGTCTGGTATGGAATTTGGTGGGGGGACCTGAAGCCATTTTTTTTGTAAATTTTGGCGTGGGGGTCCCTCGGAATCCATACTAGACCCAAGGGCCTGGTATGGACCTGGGGGGGACTCCACGCTTTTTTTTTTTCACGCTTTTTTTTTTTAGATTCAGCTGTCAGCGGGGAAGCCCGCTGACAGCTTATGACTCATCGGTTGTGAAGGAAGCGGCGGCCAGCTTCCCGCCCCCCTCAGTAGCAACTAGCTATATACAGTGTACAAAAAACACTGAAAAAAGCAAATTTGTGGCAAAATCGTGGTAAAATCGCCGTACTTGCGTTTTGGATACGGGTCCATTGAGGTCTATTGCACGCAATATGGTGCATTTTGTGAGAAAAAAGTCCCTGATCCTTTCCAAAAATGCAGAGGCACAAAAATGCATTGATGTGAACGTGTTCCATAGGAACCCATTTTAAAAAATCTCCCTGCATTTCTGCAAAATGCATCAAAAAATACATTAGTGTGAATGGAGCCTTACAGGTTGTTTTATTTCCAGTGAAGCCACACCCTGAGTAGAAAAGTCTCAACATACTAGTATTGAAAGCATAATATATACAGCATTTTATACAAAATAATCAAAAATTTTTATTTTTTTGGCTATTTTTAAAGCATAAGGGAGTCCTGATAGAAATTTAGGGGCAATCACTGAACACACTGGGCAATCACTGAACACACTGACACACTGACACATGCCAGGAAGTACTTAGTAAATATTATAATTAAAATTATATTAAAGTCAAAGTTTTATGTTTTTATTAAGATGAAAAACATGATAGACCTACCTACTCTGTGCAACAATACCTCTTTTTGTTTGGTTCCCAACCAGCGCTCTTTGCTCCTCCACTCTTCCAAGTGCCACATAGCAAGCCTTGTGCTATGGGGTAACTGTGCAGGCGTGCTGCCGAGCTGGCCTGTGTGCATCCATAGACACACACACAGTGTGGCTTGGCTCCGCCCCCTGCTCCCTCCTCACGGGATTTGGCTGACAGCAGCAGGAGTCAATGGCTGCCACTGCTCTCAGTGCAGCCTGTGAATCCAGGAAGAGAGGAGAGTGGGGCTGCTGGCAGGGACAGAGCTGGATCATGAGAAATGTCAGGAAAATGTTGGAGTGGGGGGGGGGGGGGGGGTACATGCAGTACATATAAGGATGGTGCCTAAAATGTATCTTCATGTTCTAGGCAATTTACTCACTTTCACTGGGTGATCTACATGAAGTTTGCTATTGGTGACGGGGCCATCCCAATAAAGATGGCCTGTGGACAGGCCAACCCCTCATCGTATGACGATTGGTGGTAGTTTTCTCTGTCAGCTCTGTGCCATATAAATGTTAACTGTTTGCTTTGTTGTCACATTAACCTGTTTTCTCTGTGTGTATTTTGAAAGCATGTAACAGGTTTGAGACTTTGCCTCATAAGGGAGAGCGTGCCTGTCAGCAGCTGCGGGGGAATTGCCCCCTCCCTGTCCTCCTCTCACTGTGCAGTGAATTCGAGATTTTCAGAGACTTGGCAGCCCAATCTACTTCCTCCCCTGCTTCCTCATTGGCAGGGAGAAGGGACCAATGGGGCTTCATGACAAAGGAGCAAAGCATCTTGGGACATGTAGTCCCCAGCACAAGCAGCCCCACTGTAATCCCTGGGGGCAGAACTACACAGCCCAGCATGCTCTGGGGCAGAGAAAAGGACATCAAGAGGCTGCCTGCGAGTTAGGAGACTCCACAAGGCAAGGGAAAAGACCGGACACAGGGGAGAGGTGCTTCCTTCCCGGGTCGGTGTGCTGTTCCTCCCACGTATCCACGGCTGGTCAGGAACATCTTGCCTGAGAGGAGGATCCCAGGTGCATTCTCCAGGTGCACCTGTACAGACGGCGTGAAGCTTTCCGGTTGTGAGGTAGCCAGTGGGGCAACCCAAGGAGCCCACCTGTTCCAGGACACTTCGCTTGGGCCTTGGCCACAGGATTGATGAGCGGGCACTTGCCCATTTTACAGAGATACAGAGACACTGCATGCAGACAATGTTGCCTATTTTTGCCTAAACTAGCCAGAACCTGGGTCCTACTTACACCCTGTTAGGCAGTCACAGTGTCCGCCTTATTACCCGGAGACTGCCAGCATACTGCATATTGCACTCTACCAAACAGGACATCTAAGTTCACCAACTAATGTGGCTAGCTGAAGATTCAAGGCCTTCTTTTTCCAAGGGACTGAAGTTACTGGTGCCATATGGGCACACACATATACTCAGGACTCAGTATTAGTAGTGTATGAGTGGGGTAATCTGAACTTGGGAGTTACACTATTGAACACTGCACTAGGTACAGTGTTTGCGGTTCTTTGGGCCTGTGGTGTCAGGGGACAGAAGGGAGAGGTCCATCATTCCTCTGTCCTCCTCCTGCCTGGACTCATAGAGCCCAATTTAACTAGAGTGGTGGTCAGTTACCGTGTTTTGCCATTTTGTTGGTCTGTCATTTGTTAACGCGTATCTCTGCTTTTGGGGATTATTTCGCCTTGAGGAGTCCCCTGAGAGCAGCCAGATAGTACTGTTGAGTTCTATTGCTCTTGACTCTCAGTCATTATTGCACAGTTTACCTATTTGAGATACATTTGTCTACTGTTCAGCTATATTGCTATAGTTTGTTACCATTTCAAAGAAATTTTACAGTAAAGACTATTTCTGTGTCTTACTATAACGTGTGTCTTTCATTGGTGGTGTTTGCATTAAAATTATTGCCAGCTGTGCCAGAGGGGCTGAGACTGTTCTTGAGGTTGAGAGGCAGGGTACAGAACCAAATATACTGAAGCGGCTCCTGCGGGGGTAGCTTTACATAAACATAGAAACAAAACAGGGGAACGGGTATATCGGGGAATAAATCCACTATATTAAAGTGATCACTCATAGATCACTCACCACGTCAGGCATTGTTACCTTACCAAAAACATAATGCAGAAAACAAATCCAGGTGTAGAGCACCAGAAAAAGGGGGTTACTGTAGTAACAATGGGATCATAATAGAGTGTATCTAAAAATTCAAATTTCTTGAATTATTTTGGCAATTTCTCCACAAAACATCTGTATTGTTGGGCAATGCCATCAAATATGCCCAAAGGTTCCAGGTTCATCACAACCCCACCAATACAGAGAAGACGTCTCCCCCTGGAACCTGTAGGCAGTAACCGGAGTTGTGTACCATCTCGCAAACTCCTTAAAGCACTGCTTTCCCTCTTTCAAATTTAGATCTCTGATGTTCGTTCTCCAGCAAACTCAAATCTTGACTGAGGGTATTGGAGGAAGTACATAGACATTTTAAATGGGGGTATAATTTCCCATTGATTTAATTTATTGGCACTAGTTATTTTCGACCAGGTAATGATAATTATTTGTTTCCTACTCCACGGGTAGGAAAGGATTTACTACAACTGAGGGAAGATATGAAGGGGAATATTTTATGTTCACTACACAATTTATGTGTGTGGGAGAAATGGGGCACAATACCCTTAGATAAATAGGGATATGCACAAATTCAGCACTTTTTAATGTCCTTACGACAGCCGATATGCCGAGTAATATAGCCTAACGCCAATGGAAAAGTTATGCAGGTTTCCAGATGGTAAGGGGCACTATATCTCATGAATATATAGTATATTAGTAGGAGAAGCAGAACCTAAAATACCACATTACGTTGAAATACTATTTAGTTTGTTTTTAATATTCAACGCAAACTCAACCATCCATCCATGTCTCCATGGATTATTTTACTGTGAAATCACTTTGAAAAACACCCCCTAGCATATCTGGCTGTGGCAAACTTGAGTAAGGACAGATGATTCATGTAGCATTTACTTCCTGGAATCCATCTGCTCAGGAATGCAGACAAGAGGGTGTGTTTAGCTGAGAAAACCCCTCCTCTCCTCTTGAAGACTCCTGGAATGTATGGCATCATTTGCCCTGGCCTGAAAACCAGGAAGTAACTGAAGAAATGTAAAAAAAAGTTGAAAACCGGTAAATATAATATACTTTACGATATAAACTCTTATTTACTAAAGCTAGCAGCATAAGATTTAAAAATAGTCAATGTTGATTGAGGGAGTAAAGTTCCACTTTAAGATTTCTGACCTGCCTGCACTGTGCACTGTACACTGAACTGCGCACACGGGGGAATGAAGTCACCTTGGCCCAGCCAACCAAAACAGCTGCAAAAATGGAAAATTGAATTCAAATACTTACCGTAATTTTCCTTTCCTGACGAGCTCCATGACAGCACAGCTGTGTATAGGCTCTGCCCCCCCATGCCTCCATGATTAAACTCAAATAAATTTGAGCCCACCTACAGCCTCGGTGTTCTGTAACTAGTCCTACCAAGCTGGGTGGGATCTGTGCTGCCATGGATCTCATCAGGAAAGGAAAATTACTGTAAGTATTTTAATTCAATTTTCCGTTTTCCCGATGGCTCCATGTCAGCACAGCTGGGAACTAACTAGCCAAAACAGGGAGGGATACTGCTACACACTCCTCAATTCTGACAAAAAAAAAAAAAAAACAGAAGCCAGGATACCTTTGCCAAACTCAACTGTCATTGAGCCATGAATATGAATATTTTGGTGCCCACGTAGCTGCCTTGCAGATAGTTTCAGACACTCGGCCTGCTGTCAAGGTCGAAACCCTTCTAGTGAAGAGTGCCGTGATTCTCCCGGCACAGCCAACCCTTTCAACTTGTAGGCCAAAGAGGTGAGCTTTACCAACCAAGAGGCAATAATCTTGCTGGAAGCCGTAAAATCATTATGTGTTCCACCTGGAATGACAAACAGATGCTCTGACTTCCTGATGGCAGAAGTCGCCTTGATTAAACATTTTAAGGCTTGGCCCACATCCGATGGGCTAATTTCTTGAGTACTCCCCAAAAGGAACATAGGAGGACAACCTCTTGTGTGATATGGACGCTGAAGGTCAGGTCAGGCACAAATTAGAGCATTGGCATGAGTACCACCCTGTCTGGGAAGTATGCGAGTATGGGTTCTTTAAACCCCAAGGCTATCAATGCTGACTCTTCTGGCTGATGTAATTGCCACCAGTAAAGCAGTTTTCAGTGAGAGGTACCACAGGGTGATTGAAGGCATATGATGCAACAATGTCCAATAGCAATGGGAGATCTCATTTAAAAAAAAAAATTAGGACACCAAGTTTTGGAGCGGGAGGAGGAGCTGACGCCCAAGATGGCTGCTCAGTGAAACAGAGTGGCTGGCACGCTGACATGCTGTTAAGCTGAATATAGCAGACGCTGAACACAGGTATCTTTGGGAGATTGTCTCAAGACACAGCCAAAAGCTTACCATATCTCTGTACTACAACTCATCCGCCTGGATAACGGAGGGGTGACCCTAAAAACGAAGCGCAATCCTACCTGTGGAGTGCCGGCGAAGAAGCGAAGGCGGACCTGAGCGAGAGCGTGTGGCCGGACGGGTGCCTGGCGGGTCTGCACACACAGTCGGCAGATTCGACAGAGACGGCTCACTGGCAGAGACGCGCGCGCATGGTCAAAAGGCTCAATCCGGCAGGGATCAGGAGAAAGCAAGAGGACCGAGGGGTGTCCCCTCAACACGGCTTAACGGTAAAACCCCCACCAGGTCAGAAAGCTGTTATCAGGAACCGGTAAGACAAAAAATACCTGTCTACAAACAAATTATATGTATGGACTTGCAAGAAATATGCAATAGGGGTATATAAAAAGAAGAAAATTAAGTCTCCTATATATATCTGGGAATAACGCAGACACTCATGTTATCTCATTGCATCTGACATACTAGAAGATACATAGACTTTTGAATCTGACAGGCTAGATTAGAGCATAGTGCTCAAAGGAACAGAAATACAAACACATAAATATAAAAGACACTAAAAGGTAGAGATATTGAGCGGACCATCTATTTTTTTTGTTTGTTTTTTTTGCTTTCCCAAGAAAACATCACTGTATTGGGGATAGCCTTGGTAAAGAGAGACCATAAGGTGCGAAATATTGTTATAACGCATAACAGAGTATATATGGGTTGGTAACTTTTGGGCCATATAAAATATCCCGTAAAGAAAGAGGAAAAGAAAGGACAAGATAAAGCACAAAAGGGTATAATAATAAGAACAGTATCTCCTTTAGTATGGCGCCCAAAAAAGGTAATAAAACGCCACAACCCCAGAAAAACAAAAAGGATAAAGAGGAAAATAAAAGTAAAAACCCCACTGGGACACAAACCACACAGACATCAGATATTAAGGAGATATTTCAACAACTTCAGTTGCAAGCTCCTCGAGCGCCACAAGGGATTAATACACCACAAGATATCTCAAATATAGAGGAAACATCAGTTACATCTAGTTCATCAGGGGAACTGCAACTGCAACACCCTAGAAACAGCTCATTATTAGATACAACAGGCTCAGCCAGTGATCCAAAGGACAAGGAAAAAGAAAAATGGGATATGAGAAAATATATCCAATCCCTCCCAACCAGGGAGGATATGGGCCAATACGTGCACAGATTGGAAAATTCATACAAAACGGAAATACAAGAGCTCAAAGAATCCATTAAAACCACACAGGAAAAAACCTCTAGACTAGACACAAAAATCTTAAAAGTAGAACAAGAATCAAAGAAGCTAAAGGAAAATGTGCATAAACAAGGAATACAGATAAATCAACTAATAGGCAATCTCGACGAGCAAGAGAACAGAAGCAGGAGATCCAATATTAGAATCAGAGGATTAAAGGAAGAGGTGGGCGGTAAAGAGTTAATATCTACACTACAAAAGATCTTTCAAGATCTGATTCAGGAGATAGAAATTAAAGATTTATTAATAGACCGGGCCCATAGAACAGCAGCAAATAGAAGAGTGGATCCCAATAGGCCGAGAGACATTATCTGTAAGATGCATTATGCCCATATAAAGGACAAGATCATGCAAGCTGCCCGACAAAATAACGGTATTCAGTATGAAGGGGCCCCATTGCAATTTTTCCAAGACTTATCCAAATTTACACTGGACCGCAGAAGAGCATTAAAACCCCTAGTGGAACAACTGAGGAAAAATAATCTACAGTATAGATGGAAGTTTCCATTTCAACTACAGACACAAAAAGAGGGACTCAATATAGTTTTCAGGGACCTGGAAGATTTACCACAGTTTGTATCAACTCTTAATCTACCGGAAATAGAACTACCGAATTGGCCCGTTTCATCTATGCAGTTGTTCAGATAACTCTAATAGAATATACATAATAAATGGGAGTTGAGAATGGGGGGCTCTGGGTATGACGGGGAGGAGGGAGGGGATGGTGGCCCCCCTTTTTTTTTTTCTCTCCCTTTTTTTTTTGTGTGACAATATGTGCACACTTAATAGATGATGAGATATAGAGGGGAGGAGGGATGTAATGGGGAACTGATGATAGTGGTATATGTAAACACACTGAAAAACAGATGGTAAACAGACACACTTTAAAACACATAATTATAACATAGAGATAGATAGGGGCGGAGTTTCTCCCCCCCCCCTTTTTTTTTTTTTTTTTCTTTTCCCTCACTATAAATAGATTTGCAAACACAAATATACTAGATGTAAATAGGACATTTGGTTCAAGATAATACACTTTCTTTTTTTTTTTCACTAGAGCAGGTTTTGAGCACAAAATTTACAACCACTGCGCACACTCTCAATACACCAATTATTGTATATGGGATACTCTTCCTCTCCCAGATCCCCCTTGGATCTGGGGTTTGGTGGGGGGAGGGGGTCTGGGTCCAAAAAGGGAAAGAATTTTTTTTTTTCCCCCACTATTAAAGGTACTTCACTATATATTGGACACGAAATGGAACCTTCGTTGGATGTTTTAATAATATTTCTTGTATTGTGGACACTAAATGGAATTTTTTTTTTCTGTAGTATTTCTTGCATTATGGCAGATTATGAGTATATAGAAATGTATTGATGGGTAATGCACTTCCAGTTTTGTGCACAGTGATGGGGATGCGGGGGGGTTGGGGGGGAGGGTGGGATATAGATGTAAATTATGGTTATAGTTTGTATATTTATCAGCACTGTATTTAGGATTTCATGCACTTATTTTGAGATAGGGATAGGCAAGGGTGCTTTTTTCCTCCCTTTTTATTTTCCTTATTTTTTTTTTTTTGGATATAGAGTCTTTTATAGACCATGAAGCCAATATCATTACCATGGTAGGGTATACCACATATTTTACGGATAACAAAGGATGAGAGGAGGATGGGATGGGGGGACAAAAAATTCTTTTTTTTTTTTTTTAATCTTTTTTTTTTTTTTTTTTTTTAAGTGGAACGATCCCCCCCAGACTCCAACACTCAGAGGGAAGATGCATAATATAAAGCATATATAAGATTGTAATATAAAAGGTCAGCGTGTCGCCACCGACTGAGTGGCAGTAACTGGACGTTAGGCTCCAATCTCCCTAAGTTGAGGGAGCTTACATAAAGTAAGATAGACTGTTTTTTTAGTCATTAGAGTACGAATCGGGGTGTGTGTGTGTGTGTGAGTGTATTACATAGATTTCTTTTTTTTTAATTTTTTTTTTCTCTTTCTCGTTTCTTCCCCTTTTCTTTTCTCCTCCCTCTTTTTTCCTTTTTTTTTTTTTTTTTTTTTTATTATTTTTTTTTTTTTTTTCTTCTCTCTCTTTGTTCGGTCATCTTGGAAATATAATGAATATATGCTCATATAATATTAGGGGCCTTAACTCGGCATCGAAAAGATCCCAGGTTCTATATTCTCTCCACAAACAAAAGGTTGGAATAGCCCTCTTTCAAGAGACGCATTTCCGGACAGATCACATACCTAACCTGCGTAAAAAATATTATACTACATGGTTCCATGATTCCTATGGATATTCAAAAGGCGAGAGGAGTATCTATTGCAATCCATAGAACAATCCCTTATCAAATACTGGAAGAATGGCGAAACAGGGATGGCAGAGCAATTCTACTGAAGCTCAACATATATGGTAAAAAGTATACGCTTATAAATCTATATTTACCCAATCAAAATCAGATTAAAATAGGACTACAACTGATTAGCCAACTGATGGAAAAAGCGGAAGGTATAATCATAATCGGGGGGGACTTCAATTTTGTTTTGGATAAAAATATAGATACTACAGCGCCAAAGACAATACAGGTTAGTAAGGATAAGAAGAAATTTAAAGAAATGATGCAGAAATGCCAACTGGTGGATATATGGCGTCTTTTACATCCATCAGAGAAAAATTTTACCTTCTATTCTGATGCCGCGTACACACGGTCGGACTTTCCGGCATACTTGGTCCGGCGGACCAGAGTGTGCCGGACAATCCGCCCGTGTGTGGGCGGCGGCGGACTTTTCCGGCGGACTTTTTCCCAAAAGCCCGCCGGACCTAGATTTGAAAAAAGTTTTAAATCTTTCCGTCGGACTCAGTTTCGGGCGGAAAGTCCGCTCGTGTGTGTGCTGGTTCGACGGAAAGCCCGCTCGTGTGTAGGCTGGTCCGACGGACCAGATACGACACGAGGGCAGGGTATTGCATCTCGCGCTCGCTGCAATAGGAAAAACAAATCTTCCTATTGCGGCGAGTGCGGTGCATACCAGGCCCTTAGGTCTGGTATGGATTATAAAGGGAACCCCGCTACGCCGAAAAAACGGCGTGGGGTCCCCCCTAAAATCCATACCAGACCCCGATCCGAGCACGCAGCCTGGCCGGTCAGGAAAGGGGGTGGGGACGAGCGAGCGCCCCCCCTCCTGAACCATACCAGACCGCATGCCCTCAACATGGGGGGTGGGTGCTTCGGGGGAGGGGGGCGCCCTGCGGGCCCCCCCCACCCCAAAGCACCTTGCCCCCATGTTGAGGAGGACAAGGGCCTCTTCCCGACAACCCTGGCCGTTGGTTGTCGGGGTCTGCGGGCGGGGGGCTTATCGGAATCTGGGAGCCCCTTTTAATAAGGGGCCCCCAGATCCCGGCCCCCCACCCTTTGTGAATGAGTATGGGGTACATGGTACCCCTACCCATTCACCTAGGGAAAAAGTGTAAGTAATAAAACACACTACACAGGTTTTTAAAATATTTTATTAAACAGCTCCGGGGGGGGGGATCTTCCTCCGGCTTCGGGGGTCTTCTTCCTGCTTCGGGGGTCCCTCCGCTTCATCTTCTCCCGGCGTCCGGTTGGTTCTTCTCCGCTCTCTTCTCCCGGTGTTCCAGTTCTTCGGCCGGCTCCTCTGCTGTCTTCAGGTAGCTCTCTTGCCAGCAGAGGTCCGGACTTCTGGGCTTCTGGGCTTCTTGGCTTCTTGTCTTCTTGTCTTCTCTTCCCCAGATGTTGACACGACGCTCTCTCCTGCTGGACTGCTCTCCGAGGGCTGCGTTGTGACTTATATAGGCGGAGACCCCGCCCCCTTTTGATGTCACAGTCCCTGGGCATGCGACGTTTTAGGGGGCGTGGTCATCACCCAGTGACCACGCCCCCTAAAACGTCACAGTCCCAGCATGCCCAGGGACTGACATCAAAAGGGGGCGGGGTCTCCGCCTATATAAGTCACAACGCAGCCCTCGGAGAGCAGTCCAGCAGGAGAGAGCGTCGTGTCAACATCTGGGGAAGAGAAGACAAGAAGCCCAGAAGCCCAGAAGTCCGGACCTCTGCTGGCAAGAGAGCTACCTGAAGACAGCAGAGGAGCAATAACGGACTTTGTAAATGATCATACGGGAGACAATACATCCCCGCCAATACAGTGGGAGGCACTGAAGTGTGTGATTCGAGGCCTATTTATAAAACACGGGGCTAGGCTGAAAAAAAATGAAAAATAATAGAATAACTCAATTATTCAAAGAAATATCCCTAGGGGAAGACCAACATAAGCAAAATCTTACACGAGAAACACTAATAGAGGTAACAAAATTAAAAGCAGAATTACAAACACTATTAAATGAAAAAACATTTAATATTAGGGATAACAATCGTTCCCTATATTACCAACAAGGGAACAAGCCAGGCAAATTGTTAGCCAGAACCCTTAAAAATAGAGGTAAAACAACACTTATCATAAAGATAAAAACAGAGTCGGGTGAGACGAAATATGACCCAAAAGGGATTTTAAAATGAGTTCCAGAGATTCTACACGAAATTATATAATATACCTAATCATTGGGCGGATAGAAACCCCGATAAATTTCAACAAGAGATACGGCAATATATAAAGGAAACTGCAATACCGGCTATAAACTCTTTTGAGGCAACGCAGTTAGAGCAAGACTTCTCTATAATAGAAATACAAAGAGTGATTGATTCGCTAATACTCGGGAAAAGTCCAGGCCCAGACGGGTATACCCCACGTTTTTACAAAACATTTAAAACAGAGCTTATGCCTATAATGAAACGAACTTTTAATGCAGTATCTACAACAACACCTTTCGGATCACAAAGTATGCAGGCTTACATCACGTTAGTACCTAAACCAGACAAGGACCATACCTTGTGTGGAAACTACAGGCCAATATCGTTAACAAATATCGATGTCAGAATATACTCAAAAGTTATTGCCAATAGGCTCACCCCTATAATACCTGACCATATACACCTGAACCAGGTGGGCTTTGTAAAGGGTAGAGAGGCTAGGGATAATACCCTGAAAACTCCTACATTAATGGAATATGCACAGGGGGGCTCCATCCCATCCTGTCTACTCTCAATAGATGCTGAAAAAGCATTTGACAGGGTGGGATGGAGCTTCCTTAAAGAGACACTTATACAATGGGGAATAGGACCTATATTGTTAAATAAATAAATGGCACTATACCAACACCCTACGGCAAAGATTCGGGTGTTGGATAGTGGAATGTCGGAAGAAATACATATAGCAAATGGTACTAGACAAGGTTGCCCACTATCCCCAATACTGTACATACTGGTCATGGAGCATTTATTAAATGCGATTCGGGCGAGTAAAGATATACAAGGGGTAAAAGTAGGAGATATGGAATACAAGATGTCTGTATACGCAGATGATATTTTGCTTTATGTTACAAACCCACTAATAACATTACCAAACCTGATAGCGGCATTTGACCGATTTGGGATCTTAAGTAACTTCAAAGTAAACTTTAATAAATCCGAGGCATTAAACATCAATATGTCAAGAACTATGATAGAATTGCTCA
Organism: Lithobates septentrionalis; assembly: GCA_037952835.1. NCBI lineage: Eukaryota > Metazoa > Chordata > Amphibia > Anura > Ranidae > Lithobates > Lithobates septentrionalis. The sequence continues at coordinate 12,660,845 of JBBDGP010000147.1, read as the reverse complement.
AAAAGGATTTTTCCTTTAGATGGCAAGAAAACTCTATCCAATACCTTGGTACATATATCCCCACAGATTTGAAAAAACTGGAGGTATATAATTATGTACCGATGGTACAAAAAATAACGAAAACACTCCAGCAATATGAAAAGGGCACTTTCTCCTGGATAGGCAGGATAAATATCGTAAAAATGGATATATTGCCCAAAGTATTATACATCCTACAAGCGATCCCTATATATCCTGCTACGGGCATTATGAAAAAACTGACCAGAGCGATTGGACAATTTGCTTGGGCGGGCAAGACACCTAGATTAAATAGAAAGCTACTAAATAAGTCTAAAAAAAATGGTGGCCTTGCCCTCCCGGACATAGCAAGTTATTTAAGGGTAATAATGATCACCAGAATCGTAGATTGGTTCCAAAATAGGAATAATAAACAGTGGGTAAAATTGGAAGAGGAGATCACAGGATTAAAATTGAAATCCCTACCATGGATTCAAAGAGAACAAAGATCGGTAGAGGGCGCTATACCCTCTTTAGTAGTTTCAACAATGAAAACTTGGGATAATATGATTAAAAAGGGAGTAGGTTTCTACGTTTAAAGGGCCTATGACCCCATTGTTTGATAACCCCGAATTTCCATTGGCACTAAAAGCAAAAACCTTTCTCAAATGGAAAAGACATGAAGATACAAGGATAATAGAAACCATGGTGGGGAACAATGTGCTCCCGTTGGGGATGATGGGAGAGGACCACAAAAATGAATGGATGCAACATGGTCTACTCCAAAGATATGTATCATCCCTGGTAAAAGAAACAGCAATGGATAGGCCCTTAACAGCCCTGGAAAAATTTTTTACTCAAGAAGAGAGACCCGTACATGTACTATCTAAGGTATATAAAATCTTGAATGACGAAAGCCAAGACCAGGTGATATCATATATTAAGAAATGGGAGGAGGAACTGGGGATAGAGATCCATAGGAAAAAATGGGAAAAAGCCATTGCAGTAACCCATAAATTATCCGTATCCAGTAAGCATCAGGAAAGAAATTATAAAATTTTAGCTAGATGGTATAAGTGCCCGAAAGATTTACATAGGATGAACCCAACAAATGAAGAAGAATGCTGGAGATGTCAAGCTTCATCAGGGACTATGTCCCATATATGGTATTACTGTCCCAAAATCCTGCCATTCTGGCAAAAGATTTTTGAAATCTATAGGGCTATGACAGGAAATGAAATATATCCAGATATACTAATAACAGTATTATCTATGATACCTGGTTCAATAAAAAATATAAAAAGAGACTCATTAAAATATTTCTTAACTGCTGCACGTACTTGCATAGCGAGAAAATGGAAAAGTAGTATTACGCCCTCCATGATGGAATGGGAATGTGAGATGGCGGAAATGCGGGCTCTAGAGGAGAGAAAAGTGCTAGAGGAGGGCTCAAATAAACAGATAAAACAGATACAAGCCATATGGGCTAGATGGGTAGACTATAGTGCCTCCTCACAACTGTTATGTGATGGATAGAAATATGTAGACCCCCGGGGACAGGAGACATTGTATTTCCGGATGATTCTTCCCCCTTTTTTTTTTTTCTCTTCCTCTTTCTTCTTTTTCCCCTCCCCTTCATATGAATGGATGGTTAGGATGAACGAGTGGATGGTGGGATGGTATAGGAGTTTTTATGTGTTTAATCCAAAATAGTTAGTTAGTATGAGAGTGGATGTAGATTTGAAGCGTACTGAAGATAAATACTTTTGATATGATTGTGTTTGTATGTTATGTTAAAGTGTAAAATGTTTTGGACAAATAAAGATATAAAAAAAAAAAAAAAATTTGAGGTTTCAACCAAATTGAATCTTGAAAAACAGTATAATTAAGTGTTGGATGCCCACTGTATGCCGGTGAAAGCAGAGCTAGCTGAAATGTGTGCCTATAGCATACTTACGCATAGACCTAAATCAAGCCACGCCTGCAGACATTTCAGAACAGACTCCTGAAGAGTCCAGCGTAAAATCTTGATCAGCAATAATACTGGGAATTTATGTAATATTCTACTATAGGCATGGTTAGCGCTGTCCTTTCTTGTTTTCATAAGAGTATTCACAATCTTCACAGATCATTTAAAATCCATTAGCCACTGCCTCTCCAGACCCAGGCCATCACCCTGAGCCTGTCGGATGCTGGATGAATGGGACTTGAGTAGCGGGAGTCAATCCTTGACACTCATAAGGATGAGCAGAGGGTACCAAGGCCCCTTCGACCAATCTGGGATCATCACCAAAACTGTCACCTTCCCCCGCCACAGCCTTAGCTGGAAGCTGAGAATCAGAGGGAGCATCAGAAAGGCATAAGCTGTCTTGGAGATCCACTCTGTGGTCAGCACCTCCACCCCGATTGCTTGCAGATTCTGAGACCTGAAAAAGAACTTCAGCATTTTGGTGTTGACTGGGAATGTGAGCGGGTCTACCTCTGAAAGAAAAATACCAAGCTCTGTTAGTTCTCAAAAGACTCGCAGTAGTCTGGACCATTCATTGTCGTCCAGACTTGTCCTGGAAAATAGTTTGCCTTAAGATTCTTCTGACCAGGCACTTAGGCCGCAGATAGCTGCAGAAGATTGACTTGGACAGATTCTAGAATTAGTGAAACCTCCTTCAGAAGGGGAGACTGAGACTTGTTTCCAGATGTAGGCCACAGTCGTTGCACTGTCAAACTTCACCAGGACAGGCTTTCCCCAGATGAGGTGACTGAAGGCTAAGAGCCTGAAATGCTGCTCTCAACTCCAGGACGCTGGACCCCATCTTGGACCCTTGAAAAAGATCATTGGTCCTGAGCCCATTACTCTTGAAGTAGGGCTCCCCTACTACTTTGCTGGTGTCTGACTGAACCACCAGCCACTAGGTCATCAGAAAGGAATGACATTGCAGACAATTTAGTTTCTTTAACCACAAGTTTAGGCCACTGGTCCAGAAACCCAACCTTAACGGGAGCGAGAGTTAAACTGAGCCTACCAGAGCTGCTGGAGCGAGGTGATTTCTATGGCTCAATCTGAGAAGTGAAGGATGAAAGATCTCCAAATATGGCCTAAAATGTTTGGCTTAACCACTTGAGCCCCGGAAGGATTTACTCCCTTCCTGACCAGAGCACTTTTTGCGATTCGGCACTGCGTCGCTTTAACTGACAATTGCGCGGTCGTGCGACGTGGCTCCGAAACAAAATTGACGTCCTTTTTTTCCCACAAATAGAGCTTTCTTTTGGTGGTATTTGATCATCTTTGCGATTTTTATTTTTTGCGCCATAAACAAAATAAGAGCAACAATTTTGAAAAAAACGCATTATTTTTTACATTTTGCTATAATAATTATCCCCAAAAATATATAAAAAAACATTTTTTTCCTCAGTTTAGGCCGATCCGTATTCTTCTACATATTTTTGGTGTAAAAAAAATAATAAATCGCAATAAGCGTTTAATGATTTGTTTGCGCAAAAGTTATAGCGTTTAAAAAATAGGGGATAGTTTTATGGTATTTTTATTAATAATTTTTTTCTACTAGTAATGGCGGCGAACAGCGATTTTTATTGTGACTGCGACGTTATGGCGGACATGTCGGACATTTTTGACACATTTTTGGGACCATTGTCATTTATACAGCAATCAGTGCTATAAAAATGCATCGATTCCTGTATAAATGACACTGGCAGTGAAGGGGTTAACCACTAGGGTGCAGGGAGGGGTTAAGTATGTCCTGGGGAAGTGATTTCTTACTGTCAGGGGGATGTGCTGGTGTGTGACGTCACTGATCTCTGCTCCGATGACAGGGAGTAGAGATCGAGTGACACTTGTCACTAGGCAGAATGGGGAGATGCTGTTTACAACGGCATCTCCCCGTTCGTCCTCTCCGTGAGGTGATCGCGGGTATGCCCGCGGCGATCGAGTCCGCGGGACCCACGACCCAACTCACGCGCGCACACGGCGGCAAATTCAAAGTAACGTACGGGTACGTTACTTTGCGCAGCCGTGCCATTCTGCCGATGTATATCTACAGGAGCCGGTCGGGAACCGGTTAAGGGACCACGTATCAATCACCAAAGCTGTACCTATGTCCACAGAGGAGCCACAAAGTGCCCCTAAGGTATGTATGGGTGACACAGTCCCAAAATACCAGAAAGCATCCTGACATGGAACTCTTTACTGACTTCTTGGTTTATGCATTGGCTTCCCAGTTCTTCCATGACATCCAGCCAGAAATGCAGAAGCTAACCTCTCTCAGGTGAGAGTGAGCGTGGAAACTGACTCTTGAGTTTTTCGGTCTCCTTTAACTCAGCAGACATTCATCTTGAGGCAGGAAGCCAAACTGACCACTATTAAATTTAGGCTTAACCTTCTACGATCAAGAAAAATGCAGTGATAGCGTTTGTCCTTGAAGGCCACAACATCTTCTGATGGTAAGGTCATGTATATGGCCAATCCCACAAGGGACACACACTGACCAGAGGGGTGATCCCAACCCCTGGACATCTTTCAGTTCAAAAGGGCATAACTTTGACATCCTGCTGTGACAACATATTCCAAGCATTTGATCCATCCAACATAAGGGAATTGTCAAGCTGTCCTTTGGAGGTACTTAAAATACTTCCAAAGCTTCACTTCTATTTAAAGGCATTTCACCAACCTTACCAATCTGGACAAAGGTCGTCCTCATCTTCCTGTTCAGAAGAGACTGAAAAGGATTGATTGGCTTGAGAAGGCCCTGAATAGAAGACTGGGCATTGCCAGAATAGATAGCCCTTGCAGAAGATGAATCCAGCAATTCCTTTAGAGTGTCTTTACCATATGCTTAAAGTGGTTGTAAACGGTCTTGTGACTTCTACCTATAGTTAAGGCTTACCTATAGGTAGTGGAAATATCTCCTAAACGTTTGCCGTTTAGGAGTTATTTCACTTGTAGCCATGACTGATGGGTCCCACGCAAGTAACAGAGCCGGAGTAACAGAGTAATAGAGCCGCGGCCCCGGAAGGAAGAGGGACGAAGATGGACGCGGCCTGCACAGGGGACAGCGCAGGCTTCATTTGCAGGTGTCACATAATGGGCTAGTATGCATTGCATACTAGCCCATTATGCTTTTAATTTGCAGGGTTTGCAGGGAGCAAAAGAGGTAGTAAAACACATCAGGGTTACTTCCTCTCTAATTGTGACAACTTGGTCACCGTCATCTTAATCACAGCCTGCCTGAACAAAGTAGGAATCACATGTTCATTCACCTCTTCTTGGGAAGAAGCTGACTTGGGTTAGTTTGCCTGAGGAGGTTCTGAGACTACTCACTGGCACCATATATGACCCCTTCACAGAGTGAGGGGAAGCAACTCCTTTAGAATGTGTTCAATGAATGTGACAACCTGGCAGGTGTGGACATCTTTATCCCTGGCTGTTTGAACCAGCAGGGCTTATAATGTCATGCTCATCTGATTCTTCTTTTTGGAAGAGCCCGAAGAAGATGGTTTGCCTGGAAGGCTAGGAGACTGCTCACTGATAGGAAGGATAGCCCTTTCACAGGGCGAGTGGAAACACTTCTTTAGAGCATATTAGCCTCATGTAACAATCTGTAATGCCGCATACACACGGCCGGACTTCCCGACAGAAAAAGTCAGATGGGAACTTTCGGTCGGACATTCCGACCGTGTGTATGCCCCATGGGACTTTTTCTGTCGGCATTTCCAACGGACTCAGATATAGAACATGTTCTAAATCTTTCTGTCGGAAATGCCGACGGAGTTTAGCCCGATGGCAAGTCCGGATGTGTGTACGCGGCATTAAATGTCTTATCCATGGTTGCTTGAACAAAGCAGAATTTATGCAGTCATGTCCATCCAGAAATTTGGAAAATGGGCTGTTTCACCTGGTATGGCTAGGCAGCTTCTCCTTGCCAGAGCAGATAACCTTTTCAAAGTGTATTGACAATGTGTTTATTGAATGTGACATCCTATTAGGTGTCATCTTTATCCCTGGCTGCTTGAGCCAGTGAGATACATACTGTCATGCCCATCCGTGTATTCCTCTTATAGAGTCTGAAGAGGGATGTTTTGCTTTGGAAAGCTATGAGACTGCTCATCGCCAGAGAATTTAACCCCTTCACAGGGTAAGTGCAAATACTCCTTTGAGTGTATTGGCCACTTGTTTAATGAATAAGACAACCTGTTCGGTATTATCATGCTCATCTCTGGTTGCTTAATCAAAGGAAGATTCACACAGTCATGTTCCTCCACATCTTCCCATTTGGAGAGTCTGAAGAGACTGATTTGCCTGGGAAGGCTATTAGACTGGTCATTGCCAGAACATAGAACCATATAAAAGCAAGATTCATACCGCCATGTTCATCCATGTCTTCTTTATTGAAGAGCCTGAAGGGGGCTGTTTTGCTCTGAGACTGGTCATTACCAATAGATAAACTTCTCACAGGGTTTTACATGCCATTTAACAAATCAGTCCATAAAAATAATTAAATTCAGTAAAATAGTTTGCTCAGTAACAAACCCTACAGGGTTAACCACTGCTAGAGGGAGGTAGAAGTTTCCATCTACAGCCCTGGTTCACCAGGTGGTTAATGAACTAAACCTTGCCCTGCCAGGAATAGGACATAATGAAAGAGTTTTGTTCAGAACAGCAAGAAAACGGTAGGAATTTGCAACAGAATACCAATAATATTTTGCAATGTACACAAACTAAGGGAATTGATTGTAGATATCATATACATGCTCCCCCCCCCCTTTTTTGGTGAAAAACTGGAGAGCACAAAGGAATATAAAAGGATATCCTATATTTCAACAGGCTATAGCTGGCTCCAGTAGTCATCCACAGGTGACTCCTCTACCTTCTCTGGAAATGCTGTTTTTTTGAAGGGGTTGGCACAATAGTAAAGCAAACATGAGAAGCCACCAACAGGTTATTGCAATGTGTGAACAGACAAAGTATTACTTTGTGCACCTGTTATGCAGACTACTCCCTGTGGAGGAGCTCAGGCTATGCATAGAGGCTGCAGGGAGAAAGGCACAAAACCAGCACATATCCAGCAATGCAGCATTCATTCAGATACAAAGCATTTTTACAATTTAGCTCACCCAACCTCCGCCATTTGACTGTAAACACCGGCACAGCGCGGGAGCGTGTGCATAGGGGAGACTCTGCCAACACCACTGCCCACTTTACATGGACCCAGCGGACCCCAGACAATTCTGTTAGCCATGATAAAAGCCGACCCGAGGACCAGCAGCGGGGCTCCCTGGATTATGGCTAATTTAGCCGAGACACCAGGGACTGCATCCAGCTTAATCCACACACACATGGATGGACGAACGGCCAGCCCTTTAGACCAGCCAGGTAGAGGAGCAGGCCTAGGTCCTGTGCATAGGATAAAAAAAGAAGAACGCCAAAGCTGTAGGTGGGCTCAAATTTATATGATCTAGGGGAGACTCAGGTAAGTATTAGGGTGGCTGAGGGGGGCTGCTGCGCACAGAAGGTTTTTTTTTCCTAATGTATAAAGATAAAAAAACCTTTTGCCTTTGCAACCACTTTAAGGCTAGCCATATGCAGCTCAGTGGTCTGTGTGGGTGTTTCTGATTCCTCTGTGGGTGTGTTTTGGTTGCTGAACCATGAGCTGCTCTGCATATTTTTGTCACATGCAAAATGAGTGTTGCTTCTATGGACTGATGCTGGTGCTGTGCAAAGAGATCAGCCAGGGATCTGGATTAGTGAAGTGGGCGATGAGCAAACTGAAAAGAGGTGAGATGTCAGGGTAGAGCTGGACATGACCGTTGGGATGCCAAGTGAGGTGCATATAACTGTCTGCATTCTGGGTGGATGGGACTCTTGTGCAACTGCATAAACCACAGTGCAATTAAAGGCCTCATGCACATGTGAAGTTTTTTCAGCTGCGCCTAGGGGTGTTTGCCGTGTTAATTTTGATGTCAAATTTAGTTTTATTATATCTTTTTGACTAAAATGCCATTTTAGTTTTAGTCGTATTTTAGTATTTTGACTAAAACTAAAATGCCATTTTAGTTTTAGTCGTATTTTAGTCATCTGAATTGTTTTAGTCGTATTTAGTCGACTAAAATCACCAGTACATTTTAGTCGACTAAAATCTAATGGGTTTAGTTACATTTTAATGCATTATTTAAGCATTTCTTTAGAATTGCCAAACTCATTATATACTGCTGGAGTAAAAATCGAATATATTATTATTTATGGTATTAAGGTTTGAACATGCACTGCAGACACAGATTTAGCCGTTGGCGATATATGACATCTTTATAAATAAAACGTTTCATAAACAAACAAAAATATTGCTTTTTGGCAAACAGAAGTACAACTTGAAAATATAAAAAAAAAAAACCCCAAAAAACTGTAAACTCTATTGGCTGTAATGCCAATGCAAATATTACCTGAATATATTACCAACATTAAATATCAAGAAAAAAAAAATAAGAATAGCCTTTTTCTTATTTTTTTTTTTCTTATAGCAGGTTAGTAGATGCCCCTTACGTATTCTTATGTTGTATTGCAGTGTTAATTTTGATGTCAAATTTTAATTCAGTATTAGTCATAGTCTTTTGACTAAAATGCCATTTTAGTTTTAGTCGTATTTTAGTCTTTTGAGTAAAATGCCGTTTTAGTCATATTAAAGTCATCTCAATTGTTTTAGTTTTAGTCGTATTTTAGCCTACTGAAATAGTATTAACCACTTACGGCCTGTAAGATTTTTCCCCTTAATGACCAGGCCATTTTTTGTGATACGGCACTGCGTCGCTTTAACTGACAATTGCGCGATGCTGTACTCAAACAAAATTGACGTCCTTTTTTCACACAAATAGAGCTTTCTTTTGGTGTTATTTGATCACCTCTGCATTTTTTTATTTTTTGCTCTATAAACAGAAAAAGAACGATAATTTTGAAAAAAAAACACAATATTTTTTACTTTTTGCTATAATAAATACCCCCAAAAAATGTAAAAAAACAAATTTCCTCATCAGTTTAGGCCGATATATATTTTCTTCTACATATTTTTGGTAAAAAAAAAAAATCACAATAAGCGTATATTGATTGGTTTGTGCAAAAGTTATAGAATCTACCAAATAATGGAAAGAGCTATGGCATTTTTATTATTATTATTTTTTTTACTAGTAATGGCAGCAATCAGTGATTTTTAGCGGGACTGCGACATTGCAGCGGACAGATCGGACACTTTTGACACTTTTTTGGGACCATTGATATTTATACAGCGATCAGTGCTATACAAAATATCACTGGCAGGGAAGGGGTTAACACTAGGGGGCGATCAAGAGGTTAAATGTGTTCCCTCATGAGTGTTTCTAACTGTGGGGGGGATAGGACTGACTGGGGGAGGAGACCGATCGCTATTCCTTATTAGTAGGGTCAGACGATCTATCTCTCCTCTTCTGTCAGAACGGGGATGTATCACCCCCGTTCTGGCTTTTGGGCCCACGATCGCGGGTGGCTGGCGGTCATCGCGACCGCCGGGCACGCGCATCGGGTCCCCCGCTGTGCAGCCCGCGTGCCCGCTATCGCCCTTAATGGTGCCGACGTACACCTACGGCGATTTCCGGGATCATGCCGACCTGGCGCAGTATAATGACGGCAGCTGGTCGGCAAGTGGTGAATTTAGTCAAGGAAAATAATTTAGTCGACAAAATTAACACTGGGTGTTTTGGAATGCTTTTCCTGCTTCTAAACACCCCTGCATGTTAGCCTACGTGTCCATGCACACATAAGTGTTTAGAGGAATTTAGAGACGGGGCGTTTATAGAGGCAGAACAGAAAAAACACTGCTAGTGTGGCCAGGAGCAGCAGCCTTTTGGCCTGTTTGACCTGTATAAATGCATCTAATTGTGCGTTAATGCTATGAACTTTTAAAGCTTGAGCATTAATTCATCTCAATGCCCAGAATACATTATTATTCTGGCCAATCAAACGAATTACCGCCAAATGTTTGCTGCTCCTAAACGCATCACGTTTACAAGCATCAAGTGTTTTTTCTGCTAAAATGCAGCTGACAGACGGAAAGGCATCTAGGAGTGATGGAGAAACATCCAGTGTGCATGATGCTATAGGAGCTTTGTGTGCTTGGTGTTTACACTGAGCACTGAGGTGTCATATATTATAAGAAGAAACACCCATCACCGGTTATTTCACCATATGATTTTTGCATCAGTCACTTTATTTGCATGTGATATTTATGTACACTCATAAGCAATATTCATTTATTTATTCACATATCTATGTATATATTCAAATTGTATAATACGCTAATATTAACCTCCCAATATAACACGGTGTGATCTCTTAATGATTGATCAGTGAATCATGTGCAAAATAATCAAATGGAGCCTATTATAAATAACATAACATCCTTCACCATAACAAAATCCTATAACTAAATATCAATGTGATAATAAATTATTGAACACAATTAAAAAGAGAAAAATAAAGAGGAGATATATTAATGTGATGAACCACAGTGCACAGGTATCTCAATAGGACAGCATACTGCTGTGAAAAAATATAACGTCTTTGATGATTTGATTAATATAGACAGGTTTCAAACCTCTCAGTAAACCCCTAGTGATAGCTGGCTTGCTCATATATTCAGCTGCTCATTAGCATGGGCTGGCTTCTGGCATTCAAAGAACTTCCGCAGTATGAAACAACAAAGAAAGAAAGACCATTGCGCAGGCAGTGTGATATGTAATCCCTATATAATAAGGGTAAAAATTCACTCACACTTTTCAGCAGAATAAATCGCATATGGTAAGGTCAGTTGCATACAGCTAACAGCTGGGATCTCCTCACGCGCCAACAGTGTACACACAGCACTGCTCTTCGCTGGCTCCTCCCCAGATATCAGTTCACATACACAATAATTGCAGCTATATTATTTGGTCATCTTCTAGTATTTGTCACTTATTTATTTACTAGTTCATATCAGCGCTTTAGTACACTTTTTACTTTATAATATCTATGTATGTAATTATTTATGTTGATTGAGATATTATTGCTTAGTTTTTACGATATTCTTGACAACGCAGCATGATTTTTTATTCATACACTTAGAGCCATGGGTTTTGCTTGTTGATGTTTGGGGGCAGTCATATTCACTTTTATAGTTGTTTTGACAGCACAGGAGTACCTATTCACTTATTTCTTAACAACCAGTAATTGTCATGGTTGTTAACTGATAAGTCTTCAGCTGTCAGCGGGGTTCCTCACTAAGAGCTGAATGTAAAAAAACAAAAATGCCAGCAATGAAAAATTAAGAAAAAAAAAAACATTGTGGGCTCTTTTCTGGGCCTGGTATTGATTACCATTGGTTGAAAGCACTGATCAGTAGCCGATCGGCAGACCTTTTTCAGTCATGCCCCTGCAACAGAAATTGGCTTCTGTCGGACCTACTTCAGTACACACATCTGAATGTTGGCCAGTTTTTCTATTGAACCGGCCGATGCTGCCCCGACATTTGGCCCGTGTGTACTAGGCTTTAGGAACCTTACATTGTAGGCTCTGTGACAAACACAGGTATCAGATCCCTGCCCTTCTCACTAACCCGTGACAAACGACTGGCCAATCTCACACCAGTTCTCAAAAAGGATATTGGGGAACTGCAGGAAGTGCAGAGAAGGGCAACCAAACTGATAAGAGGCATGGAGGAGCTCAGCTATGAGGAAAGATTAGAGGAACTGAATTTATTCACTCTTGAGAAGAGGAGATTAAGTGGGGATATGATCACCATGTATAAATATATAAGGGGTTCATATAGTGAACTTGGTGTTGAGTTATTCACTTTACGGTCAACACTGAGGACAAGGGGGCACTCTTTACATCTAGAGGAAAAGAGATTTCATCTCCAAATACGGAAAGGTTTCTTCACAGTAAGGGCTGTGAAAATGTGGAATAGACTCCCTCCCCTGGTTCTGGCCAGCTCAGTAGATTGCTTTAAGAAAGGCCTGGATTCTTTCCTAAATGTACATAATATAACTGGGTACTAACATTTATAGGTAAAGTTGATCCAGGCAAAATCCGATTGCCTCTCTTGGATCAGGAAGGATTTTTTTCCCCCTGCTGTAGCAAATTGCATCCTGCTTTTCGTTTTTTTTTTTTTCGCCTTCCTCTGGATCAACTGTGGGTATATGGGATTGTATGATACTTATTTTATTTATTTATTTGTGTTATGGTTTTTTATGGTTGAACTAGATGGACTTGTGTCTTTGTTTCAACCTGACTAACTATGTAACTATATAACACCGCACTGTAACTTACGTAACAATGCTACTCTCAGCTGCACCCGGAACACAGATTTTCCAGTTCGGGGGACCACAATCTAGGTGCCAGCAGCCTAAGAGCGATTGTCACTCTGATACGTTAAACAATTAACCCTTTAGCTACCACCACCCCCTTGGACTGAGCAGAAGGAACTTGTACCTTTAGCAATATCAATTATGATCTTAGAATAATCGTCTGTAGCACACACTGTCACCACAGGTATGTTCATAGAATTTATCCTATACAGTAGCACTCTTCAAGAGACAGGTTCTTTTCTAGCTTGCATTAAGAGCTTAGGGACAGGGTTAACACTTTTCAAAATAAGGTTTTAATAATAAAAGGTCAAAATTGGTGCAAATAAAATATTTACAGAAAAAAGGTGCTTCATAGAAATAAAGACATAATACAGCAACAGAGAAATAAGGCAGAATTGAGAATGAAGGATACTTGCAATCAATGTCCTTGGTTTAACCAGAGTTCAATTGATGAGCCAGGCAGTATCAGTTCTCAAACTTGGCAGATGTTCCTGATTTGATGGTAAAGGAGAATTGAGAACTGTCTTGGCATCTCCCTTTTTCTCTGGGATCAAAGGGGTGTTGACAAATGCCCCTGACCAATAAAATGACTAAGGAGTGTCCATGGGCTGTCCAGGGTTGATGACAGTATAATGACCCTCCCTTACACACAGTTTTATACCACTATTCATATTGCCCAATATGTACTGGTTGCATTCTTGAAACTGATAGATTATTGTTTAGCATTAAATTTCACATCCAGGGATACCAAACACAGGGTAGCTCATATAAACGTGTCACCCAGGGGATACCTGACAGCTATCTTCCCTTCTGTATGTTTTAGCCCAGTGATGTATGATCTTGATTTTCTCTGTATGACATGCACCATTCAAATATATACTTATTATTATTGTGGCATGTTCCTGTCTGAATTTATGAATCATGTGTGCATTTGTCAGGTTTTGAATTGGGCAGAGGTTCTGAAAGGTCACTTCCAGCTCTTATTGCCTTTTACGATCCCAATTAGTTCTGGGTATCCTTTTATGGCATGCTATGTATTCTTAATGGATTTGGTCATAGTTTTACAATAAGCCTGGATAGGAGAACAAACATCTTGCCAGGACTCAATTAGCTGTTTTACAGCTCTGTACAGGCCTAAGCCTGGTTTCTGATGTCTCTGAGTTGAGATAACGGCTCTTTTGAAGTGTGGTAAAGTTAAAGGGGCTGTAAACCTTCATGTTTTTTCACCCTAGTGCATCCAATGCATTAAGGTGGAAAAACTTCTGACACTGACTAGCCCCCCCCCCCCCCCCCCCCCCGTTTTTACTCACCTGAGCCCGTCCATTCCCTCGGTGGTGACGCACTGTACCTCTCTGCATGGGGCTCTCGGCTCTTGATTGGATAGATTGATAGCAGCGAAGCCATTGGCTCCCACTGCTGTCAATCAAATCCAATGATGTAGGCGCTGGGGGATGGGGCCAAGTCCGGCATTCTGTGTCTATGCACACAAATGCTGGACTCTGGAGTGCGCCCGCAAGGTAACCCCCAGAGAGTGCTTCTCCCAGGGGCTTTACCGATGCGAGGAGGACCCGCGAGCACCGCCAGGGGACCCCAAAAGATGAGGTTCGGGGCCACACTGCAAAACGAACTGCACAGTGGGGGTAAGTATGATATGTTTATTTAAAAAAAAAAACAAAAAAACAAGGGTTTACAATCACTTTAAGCCTTTGAATTCAATGAATTAAAGGAGGAGGGAGGGGTAAGATCCCTGCTGCAATGTGTAACTGTTCTGCAGGACTGTCATGGCTGACATATGATTCTTGAACATGGCCACTAGCTACAGCTTTTCGTGTGTCCAGTATGTAATATCATTACAAGCTCCTGATGTGAATGCTCAATATATATGTAAAGCGCTGTGTAGTAGCAAGTAAATAGAACGTTCTGGTGCAAGCTGTCCTATCTTTGGTTACTAAGCCCAGTAACCCATCTTCAGGCCCTGCCAGCCCTCCTGGCCGCAGTTGCCCTTCTCCACTGCCTTGACAACACAGTCCACTTCACTGGCTTTGCACCCATCCCAGACTGCATGCTCCCGGTCCTCTCAGGCGTGCCTCCCCAGTCCTCCTGACTGTGCTTGTCACTCACCAACCCTCCTGGCTGCGACCAGTTGTTCCTTTCCTTGAAGACTTGCCCAACCATGCTAGCCCCTGCTGTCATCTTTGCTCCTCCTGTGCCTCCTGTCCAGAACCTTCACACTTTTTTGAAGGGCTCTGTCCACACCCAAGCCCCGGGCCCAAGGTCACACCCCCCCATACTTGGGAGCTCACCCAAAGGCCCCGACAGCCTAGCACTCCATCTTCAAGCTGTGAACAACTCCAACAACTCCTCCCCAGCTGGGCTGACCCTGGGTATTTAAGGAGGCCTGACCCCTGCCAATCCAAGCTGGGGATTGGTCAGGCTCCTTAGAGTATCCCAGGCAACTCCACCTCTCCTCTCTTTCTCGCAGTGGTGGCTGGTGCTCAAAATTTTTGGGTGGGCGCAGACAAACTGAAAAATACTGGACCCCCCTATCAATTTCAGCCTCACTGTGCCCATCAAACGCAGCCACTTGTGCCCGTCAAACGCAGCCACTTGTGCCCGTCAAACGCAGCCACTTGTGCCCGTCAAACGCAGCCACTTGTGCCCGTCAAACGCAGCCACTTGTGCCCGTCAAATGCAGCCACTTGTGCCCAGTATATGCAGCCACTTGTGCCCATCAAATGCAGCCAGGTGCGTCCCCCGGCTCGGCTGTCACTTCACTTACTCCCCCCCCGCGGCCGGTCCAGCAGCACTTACCGCTCATGTGGCGGGGCTCTGCTCCTCTCCTGGAGTGACGGGGCTCTCCTCCTCAGCGGCTCTCCTCCTCAGTGGGAAGTGGGGGCTCTCCTCCTCGGCAGCTCTCCTCCTCGGCAGGAAGCGGCGGCTCTCCCCCTCTGCGGCTGCAGCTCCTGTGTCCGCTCGGCTCCTCAGGCTTCCTCTGCCATGTCTCTTCTTCTGCCAAAGCGTTAGGCACCCAATAGGATGGCCTAATTCTTTGGCCAATCGGGAGACCGGTCTCACTGACCTGTCTGCTGATTGGCAGGTAGGAACGTTAGTGTGAAAATAGCTAAAATTCATTTGCTATGCCACACAACAGGGTGGGATCGGGACGCAGTGCTCTGCGCCCCGAGCCCACCCTATTTTGAAGCCTATTAGAGCCTGTGGCTCTAATCACGTGCTTCAAAATACACACCCCGCCTATCCCCATCATAGTATTTCATGCGTCCAACGTCCTGAAAGGGGCTGGCCACATGAATAGGGAGGGCGGCGGAGGTGTCAGGGGTGGCGGCCCCCGTGCGCCCACAATGCACGGGCCGCCACTGCTTTCTAGTACCCTCCAGAAGGCTCTAGAAATAAGAGGGAGGTCTTAGTGATGCTGCCTGTGAGTTAACAGCTGCTGCTCTGAGCCCCTCCCAGCTCAAATCAAAACAAACAGGCCTGGCTGCCAGCCAGGCCCGTCTAAATTTACCTTACCTATCACACAAAAAATCCTATATCAGCACCTACCTAAGTAGAGGGTGCTACATAATAAAGAACATTTTGGCAATGTATAATGTGTTTTAATTAGTATTTGCTCTTTATTAGGGAATAAATAACCAGGGGTACTATGTACAATTTAAGCTTTCATGTGGGGAAAGGGGATCAGTACCTGGGGGCCCCCTATTCTTAAAGGGAGCTTTCTGATTCTGATAAGTCCCCCATTCAGACACTCAGAGTTACTGGTCAAGGGTTGGGTTAAAGAGGCCTTATCCTCATCAGCATGGGGACCAGGTGCTTTGACAGAGGGTCCCCTTAAAAAAAACATACCAGACCCCAAAGACCTGATTTGAAATATCGAAGAGACCCAATACAATTATTATTTTTTGTGGGGCATCCTTTAAAATTCATACCACACACTCACAAAGGATAAGGGTCTGCAATAGATTTTTAGGGGGAAACCCATACCATTTTTTTTTCATGGGTTCCCCTTTACAATCTAATCTAGACCCTCATCCGGGATAAGAGTCTCATATATATGAAGGGAATCCCTGGCTGCTTTGTTTACAAACATGAAATGTCATGCCAGCAATTTAAATGGCATTTTTTTTATTTCTAAATTGTGCTTTTGCTTACTTTTATTGTGTACTTCCTACAGATGTGACACTTACCAGGCAGGTTTAGGGCATCTCCCCCCTCCCCTCCATGTTATTTAAAGAAATTGTGTATTTTTAATGATGCCCAATTATTAAGAGCTGCTCCCTGTTAAACAGTATTTGTTTTGAATTGGTACATGTCCCCCTTTGCAGTGCTCAGTACCCCATAATCTTTGTTTGAGAATGCCTTGCCTATTAGCCTTGAAATTCAAGAGAACTGATTTACAGGATTTGCCTCCCATTGACTTCAATAGAGTTTGCATTAACGTTCGCAATTTGTGGGTGTTTGGATGTGTTTGCCAAAACTGCTCTCAAATCAAATCCAAGTAGATTTACTCATCAATATCTGATAGTTGCAGACTAAAACATTGCATCATTTTTTGTTTCAATTTTAGCTACAATTTATTGCCAATCTGAGACAAAGTCGCTGCTCTCTCCAGTACATGTAGCAGGACCTGAGTTTTTTCTTCTGAAAATATGATAAGTAGTCAGGAAATCAGATGCATAGTTTTGCCACTTGGGCTCCATTCACACTAGCGCGTTTTTTGATGCATTTTGCATTTTGCAGAAATGCATGGGAATTTTTTAACATGGGTTCCTATGGAACATGTTCACATCAATGCCTTTTTGTATCTCTGCATTTTTGGAAAGGGTCAGGGACTTTTTTTCATGCAAAATGCAGCGTTTTGCATGTAATAGAATTCAATGGACAAGCATCAAAAACGCAAGTGCAGCGTTTTTGCAGCATTTTTGATGCGTTTTTGCAGGTTTTTTTTTTTTTTCCAATTTTTTTGACTGTATACAGTCAAAAAAAACTGTAAAAAAAAAACGCAAAACGCCGCAAAAACGCTGCTCAAAAACGTGGCAAGCATGAAAAAAAAAACTCCAAAAACGCTCAAAAGCAACATGCATAGGTGTGAATCGAGCCTAAGGCCTGATTCACACCTATGCATTTTTTGGGCTTTTTGCATTTTGCAGATTTGCACTACAGTCCATTTAACATGATTTCCCATGGAACACGTTCTGTAGAGCAAATCTGCAAAATGCAAAAAGCACTAAAAATGCATAGGTGTGAATCAGGCCTTAAGCCTCATACACACGATCGGATTTTCGTCCGGGAATTGTGTGATGACAGACTTTTTGCCTAAAATCAGGCAATTGTTGGGCAACTTTATGCCAAACAAATGTTGGATGGCAGGCTAGTAAATTTTCAGCAGACCGCGGTCTGTTGTCAGATTTTCCTATCGTCTGTACACAAGTCTGTCCGTCACAAAAGTTGAAAGTACAAACACGCATGCTCAGAATCAATGCTCACCAAACACGACATTAGCAGAAGGTGCCCAAAGGGTGACGCTCAAGAGCTGAAATTCGTTGTAGTACATAACTATGTTCGTGTTGGTTGGCCGACAATTGTGTACCGTTTGTATGCAAGACAAGTTCCTGGCACATGCCCTTCGGACAAATTTCTGGCGCTTTGTCTGCCAACAATTTGATGGTGTGTACGAGGCTTTAAGGACTCGTGCACATAGAACAAAAAAAAAACACAATTTTTACATGCCTTTAGAGGTCTTTTTTCAACCTGTAAAAGCACTTTTGTGCAAGCCTATGTGCCCATGTACAAGCGTTTACAGGCGTATTATAAGAGGAGTGTTTACAGGCAGAAAAAAAAACACCAAAGGTGCGTTCTTGAGAGGAGCTTAGGAGCAAAAAAACCCTGCTATAAGCACCTAGTCACGTTTAATCGGCCAGAATTCATTAATATTCTGGCCAGTAGAATGCATTTACACTCAAACACTATATGCATCTAAATGTGTATATACAATACACGGCTTTTAAGGCTGGATTCACACCTATGCAGTTTTAGTGCTTTTTGCAGATTTGCACTACAGAACGTGTTCCATAGGAAACCATGTTAAATGGACTGTAGTGCAAATCTGCAAAATGCAAAAAGTACTAAAACTGCATAGGTGTGAATCCAGCCTAACACGTCTTTTAAGCCACATTTTGCTGCCAGCAGTTCTAGCATTCAGAGGGGCTTTTCCAGACATCCTGTGTGCTTGAGGCCTTTAAGCTTAAAGAAGGTCTTTGGATATTTTTCCTCTCTATATGGCTAGGCAGCAAAAAAGTACACATACACAGGAAATGTAGTAGAATGTGTTTGGGGATGTACCGTAATTCTAATTATGCATATGCTGTGAGTTAGTAATGTCTTTTTAATTGATAACTTTGTGTAAAAAAACAAAAAAACATTTTAACTTTCTTTGCTGCTGAACCGGATGAGTTTCAATCCATGTATGGCCAGCCTTACCCTCTCTATTTGTTCTGTTTAATGCTATAATCGAAAATGAAAGTAAAAGAAAAATTTGGGTTGATACCGGAACACTAATAGAGGGGAAATACTCCAATGGGGACACTAGTTCTGGTGACCCTGGTGACACCCTGGGATTCCATCACTTTGGAAGGATTTTCACTCTCTATTTTGACTTTGGGACACAAAGTGAAGAGACACAGATGGCAAAAAAACCTGACAGGGGTTATAACCCTCCCTTTCTCCTTGCAATTATTTCATCTTTATAATCCTCCACAGGTGATTAAAAAAATCATTCTGTGCTGTGTCTAGGTGAAATCTCCACCAGCCCCCACGGCCACTCTCTCACCTTATTATGACCCTTTGATGAAGAAAGGCCTTTAAAGCCAGGACAGGGTTAACGCCCAAACAGTAGATACAATGTTAGTAAACCCCAAGGACCATTCCAAATGTCAAGGCTCAAAAGATATAAAAGGAAGAAACATTGGGCTCTCTATAACAAAAAAACATTTATTGCCACAATTAAATGACACTCTCAAATGTAAACAGATCGCTTCAGCTCTAATGCCGTGTACACACGAGTGGACTTTTCGACCGGACTGGTCCGACGGGACAAATCCGTCAGACAATCCGACCGTGTGTGGGCTTCATCGGACCTGCAGCGGACTTTATTGGTCGAAAATCAGACGGACTTTAGATTTGGAACATGTTTCAAATCTTTCCGACGGACTCGAGTCTGGTCAAAAAATCCGCTCGTCTGTATGCTAGTCCGACGGATGAAAACCATCGCTAGGGGAGCTATTGGCTACTGGCTATCAACTTCCTTATTTTAGTTCGGTCGTACGTCATCACGTACGAATCAGTCAGACTTTGGTGTGATCGTGTGTAGCCAAGTCCGTTCGTTTGAAAGTCCGTCGGAAGTCCATCAAAAGTCCGTCGAAAGTCCGTCAGAAAGACTGACGGACCTTTGATGCTGAAAAGTCCGCCCATGTGTACACTGCATTAGGCTGCTTTCACACAGAAGAGTTTCTGAAGCACATTTAGACCCCTTTCACACTGGGGCAGTTTTCAAGTGTTTTAGCGCTAGAAATAACGCCTGTAAAGCACCTGAAGACTGCCTCCCATTCTCTGCAATGGGTGTTTCACACCCGGGCGTTGCACTTGCGGGACATTAGAAAAAGTCCTGCAAGAAGCCCCTTTTTTGGGGCGTTTTGGGAGCAATGTATACAGCGCTCCCAAAACGCCCCTGCCCATTGCAATGAATGGGCAGCACTTCCGATACGCCTGAAAAACAATTGGGAAGCGCCACAACACAGGAGTTTGTAACCCCTTCTTTGGGGTTAAAAGTGCCTAAACAGGGGTAAAGCGCCACTAAAATAAACGGCGCTTCACCATTAACGGCTGGCGCGTTCAGTGTGAAAGCAGCCTTACATAAAAAATAAAGCTCCAGAGAAGCTAAAAAAAAAAAAAAAAGCTTCCTTTAACTACTTCAATACAGGGCATTTATACATCCTTCCTGCCCAGACCAATTTTTAGCTTTCAGCGCTCTCTCTTTGAATGCCAATTATTCATGCAACACTGTACCCAAACAAAATTTTTATCATTTTTTTACATACAAATAGAGCTTTCTTTTGGGGGTATTTAATCACCATTGAGTTTTTTTATTTTTTGCGACATAAGTGAAAAAAGAGCGAAAATTTTGAAAAAAAACACTTTTTTTTGTTTTTATGATAAAATTTTGCAAATAAGTAATTTTTGTTAACAAATTTGGGCCAAAATTTATACTGCACCATCTCTTTGGTAAAAATAACCCAAATTAGTGGATATTATTTGGTCTCTGTGAAAGTTATAGGGATTGATTTACTAAAGGAAAATAGACTGTGCACTTTGCAAAGTGCAGATGCACTCTGCGAGAGCAGTTGCTCCAGGGCTTAGTAAATGAGGAAAATCTCTGCTGAATTCTATCATCCAATCATATGCAAGCAAAAGGGCTGTTTTTTACATTTTCCTTGCATGTAATTGGGTATTCTTTGCAAAGAGAAGCTTTACCTCATTTACTAAGATCTGGAGCAACTGCATTTGGCAAAGTGCACAGTCTATTTGCCTTCAGTAAATCAACCCCATAGAGTCTACAAGCTATGGTGCAAATCATTGAAAATTGATCACACCTGATGTACTGACGGTCTATCCCATTTCTTGAGGCTCTGAAATGTCAGGAAAGTACAAATACTCCCCAAATGACCCATTTTTGAAAAGTAGACAGTCAAAGGTATTTAGTAAGAGGCATGGTGAGTTTTTTGAAGTTGTAATTTTTTCCCACAATTCTTGGGAAAATTAAGATTTTTTTTTTTTCACAAATTTGTCATAATAACAAGTTTTTTTTTCTCACACACAGCATATACATACTTCCAATTACACCCCAAAATACATTCTGCTACTCTTCCCGAGTATGGCGATACCACATGTGTGTGACTTTTACACAGCCTGGCCACACAGAGAGGTCCAACATGCAGGGAGCACCATCAGGGGTTCTAGGAGCATAAATTACACCTCTAATATCTTAACAACCTGTTACATTTGTGAAGGCCCTGGAGCACCAGGACAGTGGAATTACCCACAAAATTACCCCATTTTGGAAAGCAAACACCCCAACGTCTATTCTATGAGGCATAATGACTCTTTTTAACAGTTAATTTTTTTCCACAAGTTTCGGAAAACGTGGAAAGGAAATTAAAATGTATTTTTTTTTTTTTTACACAAAGTGGTCAATTTATAAGATATTTCTAACACATAGCATGTATATAGCAAAAATTACACCCCAAAACACATTCTGCTACTCCTCCTGAGTATGGCGATACCACATGTGTGAGACTTTTACACAGCCAGTCCACATACAGAGACCCAACATTGAAGTAGTACCTTCAGGCGTTCTAGGAGAATAAATTACAAATCTCATTTCATTCCTACCTATCACACTTTTGAAGCACCAGGACAGTGGAATTACCCACAAAATGACCCCATTTTGGAAAGCAAACACCCCAACGTCTATTGAGGCATGGGCTGCAGATAGGTACTCGGGTACTCTGATGGCCTGGTGACAGGTACTCGGGTACTCTGATGGCCTGGTGACAGGTACTCGGGTACTCTGATTGCCTGGTGACAGGTACTCGGGTACTCTGATGGCCTGGTGACAGGTACTCGGGTACTCTGATTGCCTGGTGACAGGTACTCGGGTACTCTGATGGCCTGGTGACAGGTACTCGGGTACTCTGATGGCCTGGTGACAGGTACTCGGGTACTCTGATTGCCTGGTGACAGGTACTCGGGTACTCTGATGGCCTGGTGACAGGTACTCGGGTACTCTGATTGCCTGGTGACAGGTACTCGGGTACTCTGATGGCCTGGTGACAGGTACTCGGGTACTCTGATGGCCAGGTGACAGGTACTCGGGTACTCTGATGGCCTGGCGACAGGTATTCGGGTACTCTGATGGCCTGGTGACAAATACTTGGGTACTCTGATGGCCTGGTGACAGGTACTCGGGTACTCTGATGGGCTACAGATAGGTACTCGGGTACTCTGATGGCCTGGTGACAGGTACTCGGGTACTCTGATGGCCTGGTGACAGGTACTCGGGTACTCTGATTGCCTGGTGACAGGTACTCGGGTACTCTGATGGCCTGGTGACAGGTACTCGGGTACTCTGATGGCCAGGTGACAGGTACTCGGGTACTCTGATGGCCTGGCGACAGGTATTCGGGTACTCTGATGGCCTGGTGACAAATACTCGGGTACTCTGATTGCCTGGTGACAGGTACTCGGGTACTCTGATTGCCTGGTGACAGGTACTCGGGTACTCTGATGGCCAGGTGACAGGTACTCGGGTACTCTGATGGCCAGGTGACAGGTACTCGGGTACTCTGATGGCCTGGCGACAGGTATTCGGGTACTCTGATGGCCTGGTGACAAATACTTGGGTACTCTGATGGCCTGGTGACAGGTACTCGGGTACTCTGATGGGCTACAGATAGGTACTCTGACTGGTGACAGGTACTCGGATGGGCCGTGACAGGTACTCGGATGGGCCGTGACAGGTACTCGGATGGGCTGTGACAGGTACTCGGATGGGCTGTGACAGGTACTCGGATGGGCTGTGACAGGTACTCGGATGGGCTGTGACAGGTACTCGGATGGGCTGTGACAGGTACTCGGATGGGCTTTGACAGGTGCTCAAGTACTTGTGTACTCAGATGAACTGTGACAGGTACTCGGGTACTCAGATGGACTGTGACAGGTACTCGCATGGACTGTGACAGGTACTCGGGTACTCAGATTAACCGTGACAGGTACTCGGGTACTCAGATGAACCGTGACAGGTACTCGGGTACTCAGATGAACCGTGACAGGTACTCGGGTACTCAGATGAACCGTGACAGGTACTCGGGTACTCAGATGAACCGTGACAGGTACTCGGGTACTCAGATGAACCGTGACAGGTACTCGGGTACTCAGATGAACCGTGACAGGTACTCGGGTACTCAGATGAACCGTGACAGGTACTCGGGTACTCAGATGAACCGTAACAGGTACTCGGGTACTCAGATGAACCGTGACAGGTACTCTGGTACTCAGATGAACCGTAACAGGTACTCAGGTACTCAGATGGACTGTGACAGGTACTCGGTACTCAGATGGGCTGTGACAACTACTCAGGTACTCGGGTACTCAGGCTGTGACAGGTACTCGGGTACTCAGATGGGCTGTGACAGGTACTCAGGTACTCAGATGGACTTTGACAGGTACTTTGATAGCTTGGGGCAGGTATTTGATGGCTGGTGACAGGTCCTCTTTATTCGGGGGGGTAATCAGTGGGCTGTGACAGGTACTCGGGTACTCAGATGGGCTGTGACAGGTACTCGGGTACTCAGATGGGCAGTGACAGGTACACGGGTACTCAGATGGACTGTGACAGCTACTTAGATGGACTGTGACAGGTGCTCGGGTACTCAGATGGACTGTGACAGGTGCTCGGGTACTCAGATGAACCGTGACAGGTACTCAGGTACTCAGATGGACTGTGACAGGTACTCAGGTACTCGGGTACTCAGATGGGCTGTGACAGGTACTCAGGTACTCAGATGGACTTTGACAGGTACTTTGATAGCTTGGGACAGGTATTTGATGGCTGGTGACAGGTACTTTGATGCGTGGTGACAGGTACTTTGATGCGTGGTGACAGGTACTTTGATGTGTGGTTGCAGGTACTTTGATGGCTGGTGACAGGTCCTCTTTATTAGGGGGGGTAATCAGTGTGTGTTGGTGTGTACTGTAACGAGATGTTACCGCAATCTCCTTCTCACACGATCGTTATCGCGGGTTTGTTGACATTCTGTGACCGGCTGTGATTGGACACAGCCGGTCACGTGGTAAAGAGCCAATTTCATTGGCTCTTTACTGCAATCGGGGCTGGGTTGTGTCAGGGTGACAAGCCTTGTCCCCGATTGCCGCTCTTTGCGCGCCCTAGGGGCGTGCACGTACGCCGTTCATGTAGACAGTACATGTGACCGGCTGTGATTGTACATAGCCGGTCACGTGGTAAAGAGGCATTTTTGTTGGCTCTTTACACAGATCTGGGATGGGTTGATACACCTCATCCCTGAACGCCGCGCTGCGGACCCCCGGGGGCCTGCAGGAGTGGTGAGAAAACGAGGACGTCATATGACACCTGCCCAGGATGGGAGATCCCATCTGCGGACATCATATGACTATAGCCCGGTATTGAAGTGGTTAAATTCTTTGTATGTGTTCACGCATTGTGCTTCTGTTGTGGTGTAAAAAATCCTGCTTGCCGCATTTTTGGTGCATGTTTGGTGTGGTAAAAAAAAAGCACCTTCCCATTGAAACGTATTGACGCTGTGTTGTGTTTTTCAGTCACATGTCCTGTGAAAACCACACCACAAACACGGTAAAATTGGGGCAAAATCACAGCAAAAATGCATATGCGTTTTTACCGTGTTTTTGCTGTGGATCAGTGTGAAAGCAGCTCAAGTATCAGGAACCATGAATCAGACTGAGACAGAAAATGCTGTAAAAATCCCACCTCTTAATGTAATGGTAAAAATGGTACAGATTAGTAAATGTAGTCAAAACATAAGCAAGATATCGGAAAGCCAAAGCGGATAGTCAGACAAGCCAGTAATCAGTAAACCAGAGATAAGTGTAGTCTGAGGCAGAAGAACAGGATCAGGAACCAGAAGGGATGTCAGCCAGGCAAAGTCTTTCACAGGAACACAGCGTAGACTATCCAGTAGGGATGAGCCGAACACCCCCTGGTTCGGTTCGCACCAGAACCTGCGAACTGGCCGAAAATTTGCGTGAACTTTAGAACCCCATTAAAGTCTATGGGACTCGAACGTTCAAAATCAAAAGTGCTAATTTTAAAAGCTAATATGCATGGTATTGTCCTAAAAAGGGTTTGGGGACCCAGGTCCTGCCCCAGGGGACATGTATCAATGCAAAAAAAAGTTTTAAAAACGGCCATTTTTTTGGGAGCAGTGATTTTAATGATGCTTAAAGTGAAAAAAAAAGGTGAAATATTCCTTTAAATATCGTACCTGGGGGGTGTCTATAGTATGCCTGTAAAGTGGCGCGTGTTTCCCGTGCTTAGAACAGTCCCTGCACAAAATGACATTTGTAAAGGAATAAAAGTCATTTAAAACTGCTTGTGGCTGATGTAATGTCAGTTCCCGGCAATATGGATGAAAATCAGTGAGACAAACAGCATGGGTACCCCCCCACCCCCCAGACCATTACCAGGCCCTTTGGGTCTTGTATGGACATTAAGGGGAACCCCGCACCCAAATTAAAAAAAGGAAATGCGTGAGGCCCCCAGGCCCTATATACTCTGAACAGCAGTATACAGGCGGTGCAAACCAGACAGGGACTGTAGGTTTGTTGTTAAGTAGAATCTGATTCAAAAGTAAAAATTATGTACAGCGCTGCGTTTAAACCAAAGAAAGGTAAAATAGCAGCCAACACACCTATAGACTTAGGTGAAAAATAACATCAAAAAATAAAAGTGTAGCGCTATATTACACATCTACGAACGTGTATATCACATTACATAAGTGCATATATAAAGTGATGTATATGACCAAAAATGTGGATAATATCAGATAATTATACAATTAAACAGTGTTGACCACAAGGAAGATTATATAAAACCGTGAAAATATTTTGTTAGCAAATATACCAGTGACTAGTAATAAAGTGCCTGTGCTGGTTCTATGAACTAAACACAAATAAAAAACATAGAACATAACAGTCCATTTTGTGTACATAAAAATTATGTGAAAAAAATATTTTTCTTTTGGTGGAGAGAACATCACAAAAAGTCTATGGGGGTAATAAGTGGCCAGAGATGGAAAAAAACTCCCAAATTCACAGATGGATGATCTCACCAGATCTAGCGAATAGGTAGAAAACGAGAAGACCGCAAGTGTGCAGAGATTTTACGTCAGTGCCGGGGCCATCACCAGGAGTAGAGGAAGCTTACCGGAGAAATATGACCTGAAATGGCGTACGCCAAACAAGTCGGAAAGGCTTAATAACCCACGGTTATGAGGGGTGCGTCTGGTCAGATATCATCAGCATGTAGTGGAGATAAAGGTAACAGCACGGCTTCCTCACCCATGGACAATCCAGTATAAGCCAAACTTATTTTTCATATGTGAGGAGCAAAGAAAACTCACATAGCATGATAACGTTTTAAAACACTAATTTAAAATATTAAAATATTAAAAAACAAACTCACATTTTGAAGATCAAGAATAAGCTCGAATATCCCCTCATGATCGCCGCTATATGATATTCGAGCTTATTCTTGATCTTCAAAATGTGAGTTTTTTTTTTTAATATTTTAATAAATTAGTGTTTTAAAACGTTATCACGCTATGTGAGTTTTCTTTGCTCCTCACATATGAAAAATACGTTTGTCTTATACTGGATTGTCCATGGGTGAGGAAGCCGTGCTGTTACCTTTGTCTCCACTACATGCTGATGACATCTGACCAGACGCACCCCTCATAACCGTGGGTTATTAAGCCTT
This sequence comes from Lithobates septentrionalis, assembly GCA_037952835.1. Classification (NCBI taxonomy): domain Eukaryota; kingdom Metazoa; phylum Chordata; class Amphibia; order Anura; family Ranidae; genus Lithobates; species Lithobates septentrionalis. Next base: position 12,633,871 of record JBBDGP010000147.1, on the reverse strand, counting down.
TCCAACTTGTTTGGCGTACGCCATTTCAGGTCATATTGCTCCGGTAAGCCTCCTCTACTCCTGGTGATGGCCCCCGGCACTGACGTAAAATCTCTGCACACTTGTGGTCTTCTCATTTTCTACCTATTCGCTAGATCTGGTGAAATCATCCATCTGTGAATTTGGGAGTTTTTTTCCATCTCTGGCCACTTATTACCCCCATAGACTTTTTGTGACGTTCTCTCCACCAAAAGAAAAATATTTTTTTCACATAATTTTTATGTACACAAAATGGACTGTTATGTTCTATGTTTTTTAATTGTGTTTAGTTCATAGAACCAGCACGGGCACTTTATTACTACTCACTGGTATATTTGCTAACAAAGTATTTTCACCGTTTTATATAATCTTCCATGTGGTCAACACTGTTTAATTGTATAATTATCTGATATTATCCACATTTTTGGTCATATACATCACTTTATATATGCACTTATGTAATGTGATATACACGTTCGTGGATGTGTAATATAGCGCTACACTTTTATTTTTTGAAGTAGAATCTGATTGTAATTTTGAACTGGTACATTTTTAAAGTGTAGCTCCAACCAAAAAAAATCTATTTTTAAGCTTTTTGGAAAACATAGGGAAGGGTTTTCACCCCTGTAACATTTGTTTTGCTGTCTGTGCCCCTCTTCAGAAGATTTCACCTCACTTTCTGTCCCAATGACAAATGTTTTTTGACAATTTGGGGTTTTTATTGAAACAAGGATTGGTGATAAAGCATCAGTGAAGAGGAGACAAGTTTTCCCATATTAACTCTTACAGGAGAGAATGGCATCTTTTTGCCTGCGTGCTTGCATAGCCCCTTGAACGCTTACGGAGCACCACTGGTTCCGAGGACAAATCAGCACAGGAAGAGGCCATGGAGGAAGAAGAAGAGGAGGGGGTGGAGGAGAGAGGTGTGACAGAATCACCACCAGTAGAATTTTGGAGGCGTGGTGGCGAAACAACCTCCAACACTACTGCACCCTGTCCTGCATCCTTCCCAGCTGCCAGAAGAGTCACCCAGTGCGCAGTGAAAGATAGGTAATGTCCCTGTCCATGCCTGCTGGACCATGAGTCAGCGGTAATATGCACCTTACCACTGACCGCCCTGTCCAGCGAGGCGAAGACATTGCCTTCCACATGCCGGTAGAGAGCCGGTTTGGGAACCTGCCACTTAGGAACTGCACATTCCACAAACTCACGGAAGGGGGCAGAGTTTACCAACTGAAAAGGCAGCAGTTGAAGCGCTAGCAATTTAGCCAAGCTAGCATGCAACCGCTGGGCATGTGGATGGCTGGGAGGGAACTTCTTTCAGTGGTGCAGCAGCTGGGGCAGGGAAATTTGCCTGGTACAATCTGACGTCGGTGTACCGATAGCAGATTGCCCACAAGTACTTGGCTGTGACACAACTAATCCTACACCTTCATTCCTCTCAGTGCAGGTTTCAGAGAGGACTGAAGGTATAGTGGGGTTGGGGATTCCAGCTGATGAGGAGCAAGGAGAGGTCCGCTTTGTTCTTTGGTGTGGGTCTTTTAGGTACGCTTGCCAACGAACTGCATGGCAGGTCGACATATGTCTGGTCAAGCATGTGGTGCCCAAGCGGGTGATGTTTTGGCCACGCGAGATACGCTTGAGACATATGTTGCAAATAGCAGCGGTGGGATCTGATGCACTCGTCTAAAAAAGGCTCATACCAAAGAACTTTTGGAATAACGCGCAGAGACAGCAGTGCCCTGCACATGCGGAGCTCTGCAGTGACGCAGTCGGTGTGCTGCCCTTAAGCTGGCTCCTGGAGGGCATCCTGCCTCGTTGGAGATGTGCCTCTGCCTTCTCCTCTCTCCTATCAGGCACCCACGTGGAGTCAGTGACCTCATTATCCCCTCCTTCCTCATCACTGGAGCAAAGCTGGCAGTATGCTGCAGCTGGGGGAACATGACTGCCAGATTGCTGTCCTTCTTGGGCACCCCCTCTCTCTGGGCTCACGTTACTGCCTTCCTCTAGCTGGGTACCATCATCGGAGCCTTCAAAACGCTGGGCATCCTCCTGGAGCATGTACCCAACACTGTGGTCAAACAGTTCGGGGGACTCCTCAGGAGGACATGGTGGGGCTAGGGAAGGAGTGACTGATGCCATTGAGCCGAGGGAAGAGGCCGCGTTAGCAGCTGCTTTGCCAGACAAAGTACCCTGAGCCTGGGTGAGAGAGGATGAGGAGGATGAGGACGGCTTGGTCATCCACTCTACCAATTCTTCCGCATGTTGCGGCTTAACACGGTCCGCTGCCGAAAAAAAAGGACAAGCTTGTCCCACGGCCACGTGCTGATGAGGATGCACCGTCTCCACGACCAGCACTGTTGCCTCTAGACACAGAGCCTGCTTGCCCTGTTTTATTTGCTTGTGACTGTCTGCCTCTCCTTGTTGGCCTTCCAGACATACTAATGGCCTGCAGTGAGATGTAGCTGCACAAAGCTGGGATGTGTGTATATATATATATATATATATATATATATACTGATACTGCAGCTAGCAGAATCAACTGCCTGCCTGTGGTACTAATAGGATCAGAAGAACACCACCAATTTTCTTCAGACAGCTTTAGGTGCACACTGTGCAGAGGACACAGTACACTAACTGAAAATACTGTAGCTGCCTGCCTGTGGTATTAATAGGAGCAGAACAACAGCAATTGTCTTCAGGTAGCTTTAGGTGCACACTGTGCAGAGGACGCAGTACACTAACTGTAAACACTGCAGCTGCCTGCCTGTGGTACTAATGGTATCAGAAGAACATCACCAATTTTCTTCAGGTAGCTTTAGATGCACACTGTGCAGAGGACACAGTACACTAACTGTAAATACTGTAGCTGCCTGCCTGTGGTATTAATAGGAGCAGAACAACAGCAATTGTCTTCAGGTACCTTTAGGTGCACACTGTGAAGAGGATGCAGTACACTAACTGTAAATACTGCAGCTGCCTGCCTGTGGTACTAATAGGATCAGAAGAACACCACCAATTTTTTTCAGGTAGCTTTGGGTGCCCACTGTGCAGAGCACGCAATACACTAACTTGTAAATACTGCAGCTGCCTGCTGTACTAATAAGATCAGAAGAACATCATCAATTTTCTTCAGGTAGCTTTAGGTGCAGAGGACACGCTACATTAACTGAATATATTGTAACTAATAGGATCAGAAGAACACCAGCAATTTTCTTCAGGTAGCTGTAAATACTGTAAAAACACCTGCCTGCCTGTCAGTAGGAAGAGAATAACAGAAACGTATCTAGCCACTTTAAGACCAGCCTCGTTTTGGATTTTAGGTGTTTACAAGTTTAAAACAGTTTTTTTTGCTAGAAAATTACTTAGAACCCCCAAACAATATATATTGTTTTTTTTCTAACACCCTAGAGAATACAATAGCGGTCATTGCAAAACTTTTTTTTGCACCGTATTTGCGCAGCGGTCTTCTAAGCGCACTTTTTTTGGAAAAAATTCACTTTTTTGAAAAAAAAAATAAGACAACAGTAAAGTTAGCCCAAATTTTTTTTATATTGTGAAATATAATGTTACGCCAAGTAAATTGATACCCATCATGTCACGCTTCAAAATTGCGCCCGCTCGTGGAATAGCGTCAAACTTTTACCCTTAAAAATCTCCATAGGCGACGTTTAAAAAATTCTACAGATTGCATAGGATTGCATATTTTGCGTTACAGAGGAGGTCTAGGGCTAGAATTATTGCTCTCACTCTACCGGTCGCGGCGATACCTCACATGTGTGGTTTGACCACCGCTTTCATATGCGGGCGCTACTCACGTATGCGTTCGCTTCTGCGCGTGAGCTCGTCGGGACAGGGCGCTTTAAAAAAAAATTATTTTTTTTTTATTATTTATTTTACTTTATTTTATTTATTTTTTCACTGTTTTTAAAAAAAAATAAATTTTGGATCACTTTTATTCCTATTACAAGGAATGTAAACATCCCTTGTAATAGAAAAAAGCATGACAGGTCCTCTTAAATATGAGATCTGGGGTCAAAAAGTCCTCAGATCTCATATTTAGACTAAAATGCAAAAAAAAATAAAAAATAAAAGTCGTTTAAAAAAATGACACAAATAATTGTGCCTTTAAGAGAAGTGGGCGGAGCCGTCTTAATGACGTCGCTCCGGCCATCACATGGTATGGAGACGGGTGGGGGCCATCTTGGCCTCACTCATCTCCATACCGAGGAAGTGACAGGACCCAATCGCCTCCGCCGCTACTGACGGCTCCGGTAAGCGGCGGAGGGTGCGGGAGAGCGGCGGGAGGGGGGGTGGCACCTCTCCCGCCGCCGATAACGGTGATCTCGCGGCGAACCCGCCGCAGAGACCACCATTATCGTGTACAGAACCGCTCGCTGTAAAGATGGATACCTCGGTTGTGGCAGCAGCTGCTGCCGTTACTGAGATATCCATCTTCAAAAAAATGACGTGTATATATACAGTGAGCGGGGCTGAAGTGGCTAGCTAAACTGAATACAATGTGTGTGTGTGTATGTGTGTATATATGTGTGTGTATATATATATATATATATATATATATATATATATATATATATATATATATATATATATATATATATATATATATATATATATACATACAACACCTAGGATGCATATCAATACACTGTAAGTGCAGCTAACTGACTCGCCTGCCTACTCTATCTAACTTAAATCAAATGACACTGTCTCTCTGTCTATCTCTCCGCCGCCACCGCCGCAACACACTACACAAGTATGAAGTGTGGGGCGTGTACAAAACCCCCTGAGCCATAATTGGCCAAAGCCATCCTGGCTTTGGCCAATTACTGCTCTCTGTACAGAGGGCGCTGTGATTGGCCAAGCATGCGGGTCATAGTGCATGCTTGGCCAATCATCAGCCAGCAATGCACTGCTATGCCGCAGTGAATTATGGGCCGTGACGCGCCACTCGAATTTGGTGCAAACGGCCCATGATGTTCAAAATTCGAAGAAAGGTCGAACATGTGATGTTCGAGTCGAACATGGGTTCGACTCAAACTCGAAGCTCATCCCTACTATCCAGGTATGTTGATCAGGTGAAGGCATGAAAGCAATGAACAAGACAGTTTAAATAACCGGACGGTTCTGGCTGTAGGCGGAACTGACGTGCAGGAAATGATCACAAGATGAGCCACTGTGGAACGATGAGTGCTGACAATTATTCGACAGCTGAGCAGCCTGAGCACAGAGAAGAGAGCTGCTGATAGCCCAGCCCTGACAGTACCCCCTCCTCAATGACCCCTCCCCCGCGGAGGGGCCACAAACTTGAGGGAAAAATGTCTATGGGGAGCACAGAGGAGGGCAAGAGCATGTATGTCAGAGGACGAGACCCAAGAAAATTCCTCCGGACCCTTCCCAATGAACCAGGTACTGTATGCGCACACAAAACCTACGGGAGTCAATGATAGATGCTGCGGGTGCCTGCACAGAGACTGGAGCAGCAGCAGGGATGGCGTATCAGGAGTATCTGTAACGCTATGGCAAATTGATCCATGCGGTGGCCCTGCTCATTCAATCTGAAATTTTTTTTTACCACTAGGTCGATTGCCTGAGTCTTCTGAATTAATGACCTTCGCCTACTATCAGGAACCATGAATCAGACCGAGACAGAAAATGCAGTAAAAATCACTTCTTTTAATGTAAGGGTAAAAATGGTACCGATCAGTTAACGTAGTCAAAACATAAGCCAGAGATTGAAAGCCAAAGCAGATAGTCAGACAAGCCATTAATCAGGAAACCAGAGATTAGCATAGTCGGAGGCAGAAGAACAGGAACCAGAAGGGACGTCAGCCAGGTAAAGTCTTCCACAGGAACACAGCAGAGAAAATACAGGTTTGTTGATCAGGCAAAGGCAGGAAAGGAATGAACCACGCAGTTTACATAGCCATAAGGGGCTGGCTGTAGGCGGGACTGACAAGCAGGAATTGATCACCAGGTGAGCCACTGTGCAACGATGAGTGCTGACAATTAGAGAGAGCCCAGCCCATCCTACTAAGGTAACAGTCAGTGGGAAACCAAACGCAGAGCAGCAATTCCACTGCATAGAAGCTGAGCCTACTCGGTCTCATCTGGCTCACAACCAGTATCTCCTCTATACAAGGAAATCCCTTTACTCCACCCCACACATTCCATCATCACTGATGTCATCAGGAGCCCCTGATGACATTGGTGATGACTGTGACCCACAAGCTAAAGTGATCTGTTTACACGTGAGTAGAATTTATTGTGACAATACACATTGAAAGGTCATAATAATAAGGTGAGAGAGTGCCCATAGGGGATGGTGGAGGTTTCACCTGGACACAGCATGGAGTGTTTTTTTATCAGCTGTGGAGGATTATCAGGATTAATACTCGGACATTTTTTGTACTGTTTATCTGATATAGTAGCAGTGTTTTGTGAACACTGGTTATATGGAATTATCACTATGTTGTTAATCACATTTAGCAACTGAACAGTACATTTGAGGATTTTATCATGTTTTATTTGTATAGGTAAAATTGCACTTATAATTGTATAATGTGTGCAAGTACATTGATGTTTGATTTTCACTAATTGTTTAATACACTGCAATTACATATAATGATTTAATGATTTGTTCTTTATATTATACTAGGGCAGCATATATTTTACACATTATTTAGGTGATTGTTCTATTTTGAGATTCTTCACTTTACAATTGCAGCTTATTGTACAGTGTGCGTGAAATTTCTTATTTATTAAAATTAGGTGCGTCATTTATGCTCCTTAAAGCCTGAAGCTGCTCTATTGATTTTGGGCCCCTCTTTACCTCTAGGCAGTGAAAAAGTCTCACACATGTGGTATCCTTATACTTGGGAGGAGCAACAGAATGTGTTTGTGTCTTTTTTTTTTAAGGAATTAAATGTTTAATCAAAAATATGCTTGGTCAGCCTTTCTTATACACTAAATGCTCCTATTTAAATAGTGGTAAATCCAACCCCCCAAATTCATGTAATTCAATAACAGCGCAAATATTTAAAAAATATTGTGAGTACATTTTGTGAAAAAAATTTGTGTACTCGTACAAATGACATATCCATAAACTTCATATCATATAAACAAACTATATATACACATGTGCAAAGTGTCTGTTCACAAACCACTTAACCACTAAGCCACCGCCCACCGTCATATGACGGCGGGACGAGGCTTCTCTTGTTCTGGGCGGACGTCATATGACGTGATCGCCCTCCCGAGCCACTAGGGGGCGCGGGCGCCGCCGGCGGCGTGCCCGCTGCGTCGTTCGGGACCCGGTGCGCGTGCCCGGGGGCCGCGATGTCCGCCAGGCACCCGCGATTGCCGGGTAACAGAGCAGGAACGTGGATCTGTGCATGTAAACACAGATCCACGTCCTGTCAGAGAGGAGAGGAGACCGATGGTGTGTCCCTTGTACATAGGGACACCGATCGGTCACCTCCCCCAGTCAGTCCCCTCCCCCCACAGTTAGAATCACATCCTTAGGTCATACATTAACCCCTCGAGCGCCCCCTAGTGGTAACCCCTTCCCTGCCAGTCACATTTACACAGTAATCAATGCAATTTTATAGCATTGATCGCTGTATAAATGTGAATGGTCCCAAAAATGTGTCAAAAGTGTCCGATATGTCTGCAATATCGCAGTCACAATAAAAAATTTCGCAGATCGCCGCCATTACTAGTAATAAATAAATAAATAAATAAATAAAAATGCTATAAATCTATCCCCTATTTTGTAGACGCTATAACTTTTGCGCAAACCAATCAATATATCGCAATTTTTTTACCAAAAATATGTAGAAGAATATATATCGGCCTAAACTGAGGAAAAAATTTGTTAAAAAAAAATAAAAAATTGGATATTTATTATAGCAAAAAGTAAAAAATATTGTGTTTTTTCAAAATTGTCCCTCTTCTTTTGTTTATAGCGCAAAAAAAAAAAACACCGCAGAGGTGATCAAATACCACCAAAAAAAAGCTCTATTTGTGGGGAAAAAATGATAAAAATTTCATTAGGGTGCAGTGTTGCATGACCGCACAATTGTCATTCAAAGTGCGACGGCGCTGAAAACTGAAAAATGGCTTGGGCAGGAAGGGGGTGAAAGTGCCCTGTATTGAGGTGGTTAAACAATTCTGCAACAATATAATAATTTTGAAAATAAAGTCTGTTAAATAGAGTATTTACAAAGTGCCTTTCTTTTACTTCTTCTGCTTCGCAAAGTAAAAGCACCACTGTGAGAAACTCAGCACTCCACTTCATGAAACCAGCACTGGTGTCTGTCAGAAATCACTTACCAGAGGTATTTGACCTTTAACTTAATAAGGTCTAGACACGCCAGTAATTATCAGTAATAACTGCCCTCTTATATACTGTATCTTCTTAAGGCTGGGTTCACACTGTTGTGCAGAGCTGTTTACAGCAGGGGTCTGGTGCGTCCCTGTTCACCGTTTCAGGTCAGAATTCGGTCAGAATTTTTGGCTAAATTCGGAAATTAAATGGACCAGACTCTTCTGCAAACTCTTCTGCAAAGAGCACAGGACTCTTCTGCAAACCGCTCTGCAGCTGTCCCGGAGATGTGTGAACCGGCTCCATTGAGAGCCAGTCACAGTCTCCCGACATGAGAATTGGATGCGGGCAAATCTGCATCCAATTCGCACCAGTGTGAACTCAGCCTAAATATCCACCATGACATCCATTAATCCTCAATATTGCTGGCAAAATAAGAATACTCAGAATAGTGTATTACCATTTTTAAAACGTTTTACTAAAATAAATAATAATATCCACTCACAATCAAAGTCACAATCAAAGGAGACACAGAAAATAATTAGTCAATGCTGCAGGGTCTCTCACCTGCTAGCTGCGAAACTGCCGATATCTTTGTCTTTCATCTCAGTGTACATGGGCATGTAGTTGGCGTGCACAGGCTACTTCAAATCAGTTTCATCCAAAGGGATTTTGTCACAAGGATCCCTGGTAATTGTGATTGCTGGCCTTCTCCTTCCACAACTTACTGGATTCCCTGCATGCTTTGCAGCTTCCCCTCTGCTGTTTACCTTCAATTTCTAAGGATTACATATCCCATGGTACTATACCTGCCAACAGTCCCGCTTTTCCCAGGACAATGCCAATTTTGGGACCCTCGTCCCGATCGGAGGTCGTCCCGATTAAAATTCCGGGATTTTCCTTTTGTCCTGGAAAATCAGGACTGTTTTTGACACTGGAGCTGCTTCTGGCTCCAAAAATATGGCCGCGAGATCTCTTTCCTGTTTCCCCTGTCTCTCGGCTCAGATCCAAACTCCGCCCCTCCAGCCCCTCTGCACTGCAGCTCCTCCCACTCTCCCTCGCAATGTTATTCAGCCGTCTACCGCCCCCGTGCATGCCCCCTGTTTTCATGGTATTGTACTGAGACAGTTTTCCCCCAGGAAAACCGGGGGCGCGCATGGGGGCGGTGGACGGCCGAATAACATTGTGAGGAAGAGTGGGAGGAGCTGCAGTGCAGAGGGCTGGAGGGGTGGAGATTAGGAGGAGCTGTACTGGAGGCTGGAGGGCCAGAGTTCCGATCTCAGCCGAGAGTGAGCAAGGGGAAAAATGTTTTCTGGGGGAAAACAATTTTGGCACACCGGTATGTGAGAGGCAGAGCCAAGGGACTGTACAGGGGACACCTGATGTAAGAAGGGACTCCACTGGGGACACCTGATGTAAGATGGGAACTCTGCTGGGGACGCCTGATGTAAGGAGGGACTCCACTGGGGACGCCTGATGTAAGGAGGGACTCCGCTGGGGATGCCTGATGTAAGGAGGGACTCTGCTGGGGACGCCTGATGTAAGGAGGGACTCTGCTGGGGACGCCTATTGTGAGGAGAGTCTGCTGGGGGCACCTGATGATCACAAGTTTATTATATTGTTTGAGAACTGAATGCATAGTTCTGCAATACAGAGAAAATGTGAGAAATGGATGAGATCAAAGAGGCCCTGAAAATAATTTTTTGCCTTACAGCAACTCTGCAGTAAATTGTCACATATCTCTTTATAAAGCCTGACTCAATGTCAGCCCCCTCCCAACCCCTATATCTGATCTCTGGAACAAAAGAAAAAATCCCAACATCAATGTAATTTTTGAATACGCGGTCACTTGACACTGTGGGGTTGATTTGCTAAAGGAAAATAGACTGTGCACTTTGCAAAGTGCAGTTGCACTCTGCAAGAGCAGTTGCTCCAGAGCTCAATCAATGAACAGAAGCTCTGCTGACTTCCATCACCCAACCATGTGCAAGTAGAAATGCTGTTTTTTTAATTTTCCTTGCATGTGATTGGGTTTTCTTTGCAAAGTGAAGCTTCACCTCATTTACTAAGCTCTGGTGCAACTGCACTTCACAAAGTGCACAGTCTATTTGCCTTTAGTAAATTAACCCCGGCATCTTCTCCTCTTCTGTTTACTTTCTGCTTGGGTCCCTCTTTGGCCTGCATGACATATTCACTTCCTATTGGATGTCCAGTGGTAGGAAACCAGGATCCATGCACTTGGGGGCTAAAAATATGCATGCCTCAAACATACTAGGGTATGTACAACAGGGGGAATCCATGGTGTAGAAGGATCTGGGGAGATCATAAGTAGGGTTGCACCAATACCGATACTGGTATTGGTGCCGATACTGGGTGTTTACACAAGTATTGGTACTTGTGAAAATGCACCGATACCGATATCTTCTGGCTCAGTTGGACGTTGGATGACAGCATGGTCCTCGTAGTTGTGGGGTCAACAGTGCTGAGTGTTGGGAGTGCTGTGTTTCTTCATCACTTGGTCTCATCCCTATGGTAATATTACACAGCACACTGATAGCTGATGGAGACCCCCGCTCCCTGCTCCTCCTCATCTTGATTTCCCTAAATGCCAGAAATAGGTATCGTAATTAGTATCGGCGAGTACTTTAAAAAAGTATCGGTACTTGTACTCATTGCTAAAAAAGTGGTATCGGTGCATTCCTAATCATAAGCTTAATTTCCAAAGTGAGCAAAATCCTTTCTTGTTTTAAAAGAGGTATAGACTCCAGAGAGAGAGATATCATTTTACCCCTGTACAGATCATTAGTAAGACCTCATCTGGAATATGCAGTTCAGTTTTGGCCACCAATTCACAAAAAGGATATTGGGGAACTGAAGAAAGTGCAGAAAAGGGCAACCAATCTGATAAGAGGCATGGAGGAGCTCAGCTATGAGGAAAGATTAGAGGAACTGAATTTATTCTCTCCTGAGAGGAGGAAATTAAGGGGGGATATGATCAGCGGCATAGCGTGGGGGGGGTGCTGGGGGGGCGTGGTCCCAGGCACAACATTTAGGGTGTGAAATCCTGCGCCAGGCAGTGTGTGTCACTCCGCGAATGGGATCATGTGCGGCGGCCGTGGCAGGGCTGGCCTGTCCGCGATTGCAATTGCGCCTGGAGTTCTGCCTCTGCCTCCACCTCACTGTGAACACCGCCGCTGTCTTCTCCTCCAGGCTCCCCCTCTTCTCCAGACCGATGCAAGACACAAGAAGCAGGTGAGAGTCGAATTGTGCTGCTGGCCCCGGGGGTGTGGACATGATCTGGGGAGAGGGAACAGCCACCAGCCAGCCAGAGAGAGAGAGTAGAGAAGCAGAGTTACACCGTGTAGTGGTCAGTATAGCAATACTGTAGGTAGGTCAGTGTAGTGTAATGGTCAATATAGTGTAGTGGACAGTGTAGTTTAGTGACCAGTATAGTGTAGAGGTCAGTGTAGTGTAGAGGTCAGTGTAGTGTAGAGGTCAGTGTAGTGTAGAGGTCAGTGTAGTGTAGTGGTCAGTGTAGTGGACAGTGTGGTGTAGTGGTCTGTGTACCGTAGTGGTCACATAGGTTAGTGTAGTGGACAGTGTAGGAATCAGGTAGGTCAGTGTAGTGGACAGGTAGGTCAGTGTAGTGGCCAGTATAGGAATCAGGTAGGTTATTGTGGTGGTCAGGTAGGTCAGTGTAGTGGTCAGTGTAGAAACCAGGCTGGTCAGTACTATTGTAGGAAGAGACTAACTTGCTGCCTGCTGCTCTACTATGCTTTGCATTAACTGTCACTATATATGTGCAAATGGCTGACTCAGTGAATGGCTGTGCCTCAGCTGCTTTTGCTAACTTTTCAATGCAACCTATGGTTTAAGAGACTGTTGAGCTGATGGATGAGACTTGTGCCTTCTACCCTGGTTTTGTTTGGTGTCACTCTTCCAGACACTGTCTACTTTAGTGGAGAATCCACACTCTACACTTGTCCTGTGACCCACCAGAGTTTTCAGCTCAGTGCTTCTATTTCGGCCTCCTACACTGATGTACACTAGCTGTTGTACAGGGTTATTGTCATCCATCCCCACGGTCATTAATCATCCCCCGCTGCCTACATCAGTGTGTGATTGGAAGTGTACATGTGAGCCAGTGTTGCTATGTTAAGTACTTGACAATGTTGTCATACCTGTTTTTATTGTTGTGCAGAGAAGGTATGGTGATTGTTTTTTCTCTTACATTGTTACTAAGACTTTTCTTAAGAGATACCGCAGTTTGTTCCTTCATTGAGCCTCTTTGATGGGCACCCCCTTGTGATCCCATCAACCCCCTCCCCTTTCCATATAGTGAACTTGGTGTAGAGTTATTCACATTAAGGTCATCACAGAGGACAAGGGGGCACTCTTTATGTCTGGAGGAAAAGAGATTTAATCTCCAAATACAGAAGGGCTTCTTTACAGTAAGAGCTGTGAAAATGTGGAATAGAGTCCCTCAAGAGCTGGTTCTGGCCAGCTCAATAGATGGTTTTAAAAAACGGGTGAATTTTTTCCAAAGGGCACATAACAAATGGATACTAATATTTATAGGTAAAATTAATCAGGGGAATATCCGATTGCCTCTTGGGGGATCAGGGAGGTTTTTTTTCCCCCACTGGAGCAAGTTGGATCATGCTTTATTTTTTTTTTTGCCTTCCTCTGAATAAACTGTGGGTATAGGATAGTGTAAATGGAGATTTTCTATTTGTGTGTGTTTTCTGTGTTGGTTGAGCTGGATGGACTTGTGTCTTTTTTCAATCAAATTAACTATGTAGCTATGTAGGCGGTGTGGGCTGCAGTATATCCATTAACCTGAAGGTGACACTGCGCTGTTTCTACAGGCTGGCAGGAGACCATTAAGAACTAAATGTCCCCTGCTATGGGCTCCAGGCAGCCATCTCGGCGAGGATGGCAATCCTATTGGATACCAAAATCCTGCAAGATTTGGGTGCCCATATTGACTCTTGAGATTAATTCCATAAATAACAGAGTCTGTGTCATTTAATGTGCCGCAGTGTAGGAGGAAGGTAAAGACAGTGTCCCCATAGGTTAGGGAGAGAGTAGAAGTAACATTAGGGAGAGGTACCTGTCACAGAAGGAAAAAGGTCTCCCACTGACAGCAGGATAGCTGCAAGTGTGACGGGAGTCACTTTGGGAGGGGGCTCGTGGAACCCAGCTTACCTTAGAGAGGATGGGAAACTCCTTTTTCAGCTCCCCAGGCCCCTCTTATGTTAAAGTCACCCTGTGTCTATTAGAGGCACAGAGTGACCAAGAAAATGATGGACAACTACTTCATAGACACTGAGAGTGTGGTTTGGATTACTTCAAATGGGACATAAATATTCATCAACAATATTCTTTAAGAAATCTATGAAGATAAATTCATTCCACTTTATCAGACTGTGAGACTCATAGCAGATGTTAAAATAATCGGCAAGCCACCCGGTGGTGGTGGTCTCCTGCTATAGTCTGTTTATTAAGTTGTTATGGGTTATTTTGTTAAGTATGCCTCTCCCATTGTTAATAATGTTAATTGTTCTGTCTGTCTTCTTATCTGTGTTTATACTTGTAATAATGTGTATTGTACTGTATTTTGTATCCAGGGTTGTAGGTGCCGGGCAGTCTAGTCACCTTCGCTGGTTTAAGTGACTAGTTAATTAGCTCAAGGTAATGAATGATATCACTGTCAGCTATTAGTTGCTAGAGGGGAAGTAGCATAATTTATGTTGGTTGTTCCTTAGTTATGTTCATTATATTCCTGTATACAATTTCCTTTGCATACGATAATGTGATCAGGCTCATCTGACCTGGTGTACTATAAATTTTGTGTGAGTTTTCAATAAAAAGTTCCAGTTCTCATACAAGCTATTTGTCGGCTAGTCTTGTATGGTCCGCTATAATATCTGGTTCCTATGTCCAGACTGGAGGAAGCTGTATACTGACGGAAGCACTCAAGCAGGGTGCTGGACAGTTCCGTCACATTTGGTGGCAAGCGGTGGGATGCTTCTTGCAATCTGGGAGATCCAAACCTCCACCGGAATCCAAGGTCCGGATAGCAGAAGAGGGGAGGTACAGATACCATCCGCCATGGATGAGGAATTCGGAAGGAGGTTGCGAGAGATGCGGATACAGCACAGAGGACCAGTGTCCGTGCAGGTCCTGCTGGGATGGTATGATTCTGTCCGCTGGGATCTCTGGAAGGAAACGCTAGCCTGTGAGCAGTGCCACCAGGTAAAAATTCTCCCCTCCATCCAGGAAAGGTATTTGTCGCAGTATGAAGTGTGAATGCTGTTATTGAGAAAACAAGCACACAAGGAGTGGACAGCTGTGTTAAGCAGACTGGTCCAGGCGGAGATGCGGTTGGACGGGAACTACAGAGCCCTCCACTGGTATGTAGCCCAAGTGTGCCAGTGGACAGCAGATGACAGCCCAATGGAAGGCTTTGGCTATGACAGCCTGTTATTCGAAGATTAACACTGGAAGATTTTAAGTTTCTAGCCATTCAGGAATTGGAGCTGGAGATCTACAGATGGCTGCTAGACTCGGCTCAGCAGCAAGCCTGGGCTCCCTTTACTTGGGACTATCCAGAAATACCAGCCAACAGTCCTGAAATCCCAGCTGAAGTGTCCGCAATGGGGCAGAGTAACAGTGTGCTTTGCCCATCTCCGCCCACAGTTATTGAAGCGGAGGTCTTATGCGTATGCAGCAAGTGCTAACTCACCTCGACGAACCTGTTTCTGCACATGATGAGCTTGGATGGAGGAATACCTCTGTCCAACAGCATAGGAGATGGAGCAGTCGGCCCCTCTCCCAAGCGGCAGTTCAAGGATCAGTAAGGAGAGGAACCCATCCTCACTTCCCAGCCAGAGATCCCAGAAAGCATGGATGGATTGAGTTTTCATTGGAGGTTGTAACATTTACTGAACTTTCAACTGAAGTGCTGACAACAGGGCAGAGTTCTGCTAGCCTCTGCCCAGGAACCCATCTTCTGGGTTCCATGGACAAGAGATGGTTAACCTCTATCCCCAGACACCAGTTTCAGGGACTAGGGTTTTAATAGTCTATTCTACAGAGAAGGAACACCATAGCGAACCTCCAGCAGAAGCACTGGCAGCAGGGCAGAGTACTTTAGACCTCTGCCTCACACCCGCGGCAGTTCCAGAGGCCCATGGTGAGAAGGTGGTGGTTCTTCTTCCCTAGTGGCAGATCCACAGTTTCAGAGAAGAGGTGGTTGCCCCCCCCCCCAACAGTCAGCCAGAGTGGAGGAAATTGTCTTCCCTCCCCAGCAAGGACCTGTGCACCTGAGAGACAGTGACAGTGGAATGTCATCCCAGCAGCCAGATGATCGGTATGGGAAAAGGAGCAGCCAGCTCATCTCCCCAACGGCAGCTACAGGGTTCAGGTGAGAAGGTGACGGTCACTCCCCAGCTGCATATCAGGATCCAGGGGGAGAAGGGAGAGGAGGTTGTCGTCCTCCCTCCCCAGTGGCAGTGTAGGTACTCAGGAGCAAAGGAAGTTGCCCTCGCTCCACAGTGGGAGTCTGGGAAATGGAGCAACCGGCTCATCTCCCCAGCGGCAGATCAACAGTCTGGGAGTCAGAGCAGTAAGGATGTGGAATTCTCTTCCACAAGCAATGTTATCAGCAGGAAGTCTCGATAGTTTCAAAGAACAATTAGATGGGCACCTTAATGACCACAACATACAGGGGTCTACGATGTACTACTGACATAAAGACATACACACACACACATCATAGGTTGAACTGGATGGACTGGTGTCTTTTTTCAACCTCACCAACTATGTAACTATGTTTGCAGATTATAAAGTGTGAGCGGAAGTTTGGCTTAAATTGTAAGTGTATCTAAATCTGCTAGTAGATATAACACTCCCCTCCCCTCAAACTGACAATGCTGCGGTCTATTGTTCCCCCTGTGCCCTTCATCCAGAGTGGGGGGGACACTAATACAGGAGATTAAAAGAGAAGTATGGACATTTTTTAAATCATACACACCTAGGTGGATGCAGCATCAGTCTGATGCTGTATCTGTCCCCTGCCAGCTCTAAGGCTGAGAACTGAGCAATCAAACAGCGCTGATCAGTGCTCCCTGAGCAGAGAGCTGGTGACTATCAGTCACCAGCTCTCTGCTCTGCCCATCTCTCCCATGCTTACTGGAGCGCTGGGCCGTGGAGGGGAGGGGCGAGAGTGGCCGGCACAGACTCTCAGCGGCTCACAGGGAGGCTGAGCCAGTTGCCGGTCCAGGCATATGGTCGCGATCTTTCCCAAGCCTGGTCCTGGTGACATCAGCCGACCGTGGCCTTCAGCCTGCTGACTGCTGAAAATGGGTCACAGGATTGCAAAACATTATGCACTCCTGTGATCCACAGAAGTACAGCCAAATGAGCTAAATAAATAAAAATATTGTAATGTGTATAAAACGGTGCTCTTGCTCAATTAACTATAACCAAGTAAATATTTAACAAAAGATTACTATGCATAGTGAATCTAAATAAATAACAAAATAATCCAAGTGAAAACAAAAGGACCAAGTGAAATACCCTGTTTCCCCGAAAATAAGACCTAGCGTGATTGTCGGTGATGGCTGCAATATAAGCCCTACCCCCCAAATAAGCCTACCCTGTTTCCCCGAAAATAAGCCCTACCCTGAAAAGAAGACCTACAAGGACTTTGACTAGGGTTTTTTTGGGGGGTAGAGCTTATATTGCAGCCATCATCGACAATCACGCTAGGTCTTATTTTCAGGGAAACAGGGTAAGTAAATATAAAATGAGTAAATCTAAAAAGTCCAAGTGCAAAGAACATAGGAATGACTGCTTAGTCCATATCGTAATTGAAGAGAGACAATGTATCCAGTGAAGCAAAGGAGCAAACAGCAACCACTGCCACCAATGAATAGATTGGCCCCTCATAGCAGGGAATGACCATAAGGTCAGACAAAGCTTTAGATCTCAATGGAAAGCTGCTAAGGTCCCTGTTGTACAGGCTCCAATACGTCTTCATAAACACTCCAATATTGTGCCTCTTGATCAAGTGTCACTCAGAGAGAACAAAAATACCCATAGTGCAATATTGCCAGTAAAATATAATAAATGTATTCAATACCTGCTTACATAAAAGTTTCGTCACATCCGCAGTACAGGTAGGGATAGGAACACAATCGCCTCCTCACCACACTTCCGTACTCTGTGGAAAGTGATGTCAAAAAGCTCCACCCGACGCGTTGTGTCACTGGTCACGTGACTTCCTCAGGAGTTCCTATTCCTGAGGAAGTCACGTAAAGCGCTGCTAGTTTTTGCAGCACTTTACCAGCACTGTGCGGATGGGTGCGGGGCACTTTTAACCCCAAAGAAGCGGTTAACAAGGGGTCCAAAGCACCCGCAAAGCGCCGCTGCCGAATCCTTTGCAGGCGCTTTGACAGCGCTGCCAATTGATTTCAGTGGCAGGGGCGGTTTAGGAGTGGTGTATACAGGACTTTTTTTTTTCGGTCCTGCAAGCGCACCACCCGAGAGTGAAAGCACTCAGGCTTTCACACTGGGGAGGCTTGAGAGACGCTTTTCAGGCATTTTATAGGCGCTGAACTCCTAAAACAAAGAAAACTAATAGTGAAAATGATGGTGTCGCCCTGTGATGAGTAACAAAATAAAATGAATCCTGAATGATGAAGTGACAAACTAGAAAATAAAATACAGTGAGTAAACAATAAATTATCACCCTGTGACAAGTGTGAACTTAATATATCACTCCTGAAAAAATATATAAATATATGTAAATATATAAAGTCTTTTATATATATAAATAAATATATAAACACGAGAGTGTGAGGCTAAAGCAGCTGGTGAGTGTGCTTTTTTTGAGAGGAGTGGAATCACTGGCACAGAGGTGTGGTGGATGATTACAAGAATCACTTATCTCATACCGGAGATCTTATCACTTATTGGACATTTCGTTCACACAGTTTATGGACTTTATATATTTACATATATTTATATATTTTTTCAGGAGTGATATATTAAGTTCACACTTGTCATAGGGTGATAATTTATTGTTTACTCACTGTATTTTTTTTCTAGTTTGTCATTTCATCATTCATGATTAATTTTATTTTGTTACTCATCACAGGGTGACACCATCATTTTCACTATTAGTTTTCTTTGTATCAGGAGTTACACACACATTTTTTTTAGCGCCACCATTCAATCCTTTATTTTTAAATAGAGGTTTGAATTCTGATCTCATATTTGTTTTTTTAAGTGGCAGCTTTAGGATTGTCCTTGCATATTTCCATGAATGCAGTGGTGGGATTACAGATATAGGCGGATTTACTTGTAGACCAACGGTTTGAACGTTTTACAGGCGCTATGTTTAGCACTAAAATGCCTGAAATGCGCCTTCAGTGTAAAAGGGGTCTTACTGATTTAGTGCACATTGGTTGTATTACACAAAGGTGGCATATTGTCCTAATACAGGAGGTTCAAATTCAAAAGTGTTAAAAAACCCAAAAGTATGGTGGGACTTTGAAGGCACAAATCAGAGTTATAATTACAATATATAAAGTTTATTACCAAAAAATTATTCTTTAAAAATAGAATAATAACCACTTTAACCCCTTCACGCCAAAATAATGCAAATATGCAGCCTTCGGCTTGAAGGGGCTGTACTGGGATGATGACTGCAGCTGCAGGCATCACCCTGGTACCGTTTTTTAGAGCCGACGGTCGGCATCCCTCTGTGCTTGTGTGCAGAAGCAAACGCATACGTAAGTTGCGCCGGCAAATGTAAATAGTGTTCAAACCACACATGTGAGGTATCGCCGCAATCGTTAGAGTGAGAGCAATAATTCTAGCACTAGACCTCCTCTGTAACTCTAAACTGATAACCTGTAAAAATTTTAAAGCGTAAATTTTTAAGTACTGTAGTTTGTCACCATTGCACGAGCGTGTGCAATTTTAAAACATGACATGTTAGGTATCTATTAAGGGGTGTAACATCATCTTTCATATTATACAAAAAATTGGAATAACTTTACTGTTGTGTTTTTTTTTTTTTTAATTTATGAAAGTGTATTTCTTGCAAAAAAATTGCATTTGAAAGAACACCGCGCAAATACAGTGTGGCATAAAATATTGCAATGATCACCATTTTAGTCTCTGCTAAAAAACATATGTATAATAATTGGGGGGGGGGGGGGTATAAGTAAAAATACTAGTTTGAACTTGTAAGCAGCAAGTGTCAGAAAAAGGGTTAGGCATGAAAGGGGTTAAATTAAGAAGTCTTATTTGTCAATACATGGACCATATTTTTCAAAAATTGTCCCGATTGGGATATACACCGCACATGGCGGAGACGTGGGACAGAACCAACCAAATATGGTGTGTTACTGGTCAGATCACCAGGTGAAGAATTGTCCCGATTGGGATATAGCCCGCACATGGCGGAGACGTGGGACAGAACCAACCAAATATGGTGTGTTACTGGTCAGATCACCAGGTGAAGAATTGTCCCGATTGGGATATACCCCGCACATGGCGGAGATGTGGGACAGGACCAACCAAATATGGTGTGTTACTGGTCAGATCACCAGGTGAAGAATTGTCCCGATTGGGATATACCCCGCACATGGCGGAGATGTGGGACAGGACCAACCAAATAAGGTTTGTTACTGGTCAGATCACCAGGTGAAGACAGGGGGAAACATATTAGCAAATTGGGTCCTGCTTTTCTGGGGGGGGGGTTCGCCTTCCTCTGGATCAACTGTGGGTATGGGTTTGGTTATATGGGATTGTATGATATTTTTTCATTATTATTATTATTATTTTTTTTTGGTCGAACTAGATGTGTCTTTTTTCAACCTGACCATGAAACACACTAAATAAGAAAATTCACATCTTATGATTGGTAAGCTGCACTAGATGACATTTTTGGTTTATTTCTCCTTTAAAGGTGAGTTGGTATGAGGGCGGCGCCGGAAGAGTTAAGCAGGGTGACAGGCGAGCCTCCAGTGTGTGTAAACAGAGGGTGTGCCCTCATCTCTGGAAGCTCCTCCCCCTCTCCGTTCCTTCCCGCCCCTGGGCGGGCACACAGCTCTACGTTCCTCTGGTGCCCGGGCACTCATACACACATACACGGGGGCTCAGCTGTCCTGAACGGACTGAGAATAGCAGCATGCAGCTGGTGCCCGCCTTCCATATCTATGCCTGCTGACACTAGACGGAGCGGAGCCATGAGGGGTAGCAGCCAGTGCCGGGGGAGGAGAGGTAAGGCGCATCCTATGGGGGTGGGGGTGGCCCTTACCAGTCTATGGTAAATGGAGGGATTGTACGAGCATGAGTACGTGCTGCTGAGCATGTAAACACACGTGAGTGTTCTGAGGGAGGGAGACTTCTCAGGCTTCTTATTGTAGTGTGTGGGGATGGGGACTTGTGTCATGTAGGCTGTGATGGGGGACTGTGGGGTGGAAGTGATTGCTGACCCTTCTCCATCCCTGTCCTTCTTCTCCATCCCTGTCCTTCTTCTCCATCCCTGTCCTTCTTCTCCATCCCTGTCCTTCTTCTCCATCCCTGTCCTTCTTCTCCATCCCTGTCCTTCTTCTCCATCCCTGTCCTTCTTCTCCATCCCTGTCCTTCTTCTCCATCCCTGTCCTTCTTCTCCATCCCTGTCCTTCTTCTCCATCCCTGTCCTTCTTCTCCATCCCTGTCCTTCTTCTCCATCCCTGTCCTTCTTCTCCATCCCTGTCCTTCTTCTCCATCCCTGTCCTTCTCACTATTGATGTACAGTGCAGAGCACACCGAAGGGCTCCCAGTATGTAAACACAAGGAGCCCAGCCCTTCCCTCTGCCTGTGTTTACTTCCATAGGGTAGGTACATCACCAACATGGTGCATGCCAATTCCCAGGAGGAGCCGCCAGTGATATGAACCACGCTCCTCAGAGTTTTCGTTTAGGTAATCAATAAGAAATTCCATGCGGATTGAATTTATTCTGTATTCTTCATCAGTGTTCGAATGACTTCTTAGTATATCATTGTTATGTAAACCATTGCACAAAATGCACGTATAGTGGAACAATACATGTGCAAGATCATACAGACCTGTGATGACAATTGGTTCAGATTGTCGCTTTTTGACGATCTTCTGTCTATGATGTAGTTTAGAGGGTATCGATCATGCAGGTAAAGCCGGCCATAGATGGATCGTTTTTTATCAACGGGCTGATCAAAAAAACAAAATTGCAGGTGGATGAAGGAATTCTGACAGAAGGGACCCCCCCCCCCCCCCTCGCTCTCAGAATACACGGATCAGTGCTTGTGCTGACCGAACACACATTTTGTCAACAGTCCTGTTGAAGAGGAGTCTATAACTAGGTTGAATCCTCTTGAATAGGAATGGCCATAGATGGATTGAAATTTGTCTAGTCCCTGCTGAACCAACCTAATCTCAATCCATCTACAGCCAGCTTTAGAGTGGTTGTAAACCCTGTACACCCACTTTTACTTGCAGGTAAGCCTATATTAAAGCGGAGGTTCACACATATATGAAACCTCCGCTTTTCGGAACCCCCCCCCCCCCCCCTCTGGGTTCACATTTGGCACCTTTCAGGGGGGAGGGGGGTATAGATACATGTATAATACAGGTATTAGCACCCACTTCCGGGCATAGACTTCCACGGGAGTCTACGCCTCTTCCCGTCCCCCTCCGCTGTCTGCTGGGAAACACACAGGTCCCAGAGACAGCAGGGACCATCCGGATTGCGCAGCGCGACTCGCGCATGCGCAGTAGGGAACCGGGAAGTGAAGCCGCAAGGCTTCACTTCCTGATTCTCTTACCGAAGATGGCGGTGGCAGCACCCGAAAGCCGAGCGACAGATCGGCTTCAGGTGCCGACATCACGGGCGCTCTGGACAGGTAAGTGTCCATATTTTAAAAGTCAGCAGCTGCAGTATTTGTAGCTGGTGACTTTAAAAAAAAAAAAAATTCGGCGGACCTCCGCTTTAAGGCTTACCTGTAGGTACTGGAAATATCTCCAAAACCTGTACAGTTTAGGAGATATTTACCATATACGCCTGCGCCGACGTCGTTGGCGCATGCGCACTAAAGAAAGAGCGTGACCGTGCCATTTTCTATATGGCCCGCGCCGTGCCCATTGGCTCCCACGCACGATTCCGGACAGTCAGAGAGCCGGAGTCTGCGGCCCCAGGAGCCACAATAACGTCACTCCTGCGCATGCACGCGGGAGCCGCCGCTCACGGCACAGGGCTCTGAAGAAACTGCACGGGCGGCCGTTCCTTCAGAGCGCATCCACCAGTGGTTTTACTGGCTGCATGTTCAATAAATATCCCCTAAACGGTGCATGTTTAGGAGATATTTACACTACCTATAAGTAAGCCTTATTATAGGCTTATCTATAGGTAAAAGTGGCAGTTTACTTCCTCTTTAGGCAGCCCATACAGTAGTGTGTGTTTTTTTTTTTTTTTTTTTTTTTTTTTTTTTTTGGTCAACCAGCGGGTTGAACGAAAAAAACAACTCCCTCATCCACACACTCAATTTGGATGGGGGAATCCTCCTGCTGAGCTTCTGTACTATATTCTGAAAGGGGGAGGAATTCCCCGCCGTCAGAATACACTGTGCTGCATTGCAGGCTATAGCCTGTGACACTGAGCAGGGAAAATTCCACAGGGTGGTTGTACAGAATTTGGTCGGTAGATCGACTTCTGTATAATCTCAATGCCCGTACATGGATCAAAATTCTGGCAGGTCCCTGCTGAACTGGCCAAATTTTGATCCATGTATGGCCAGCTTTAGAAAACGCACACCAGTTGCTGTTGTTTTCCTGTGATATACTGGACTTCAGCATTGTATCATTCTGCTGCTACCCCCCCCCCTTTTTTCCATCTGCACTGACATACTGTAACCATGATGAGCTGATTTGCTGCCACAAGGATTCTCAGATTGTGCCTACATGTTTGACCACCATCTAAAATCTTTGTGCAGCCTAAGACCCCTTTCACACTGAGCCGCCCCGGGCGTCAGCGGTAAAGCGGTGCTATTCGGCCGCTAGCGGGGCAGTTTTAACCCCCCGCTAGCGGCCGAAAGGGGGTTAAGGCGGTATAGCAGCGCTGCCCCATTGTTTTCAATGAGGAGGAGCGGTGTATTCACCGCTCTTCCTCCACTGCAAAGAAGCTGCTGGCAGGACTTTTTGTGACGCCCTGCCAGGGCAGCACCCCAGTGTGAAAGCACTCGTGCTTTCACACTGGGTTTGCAGCTGAGGCTTTTTTCAGGTGCTTTACAGTCGCTATTTTTAGTGCTACAGCGCCTGAAAAATTCTTCAGTGTGAAAGGGGTCTAAAGTTGGCCACTTGTGTTGCAAAAGTCTTTGTTTGGAATTTCAGTGTAGTGCAAGTACAATCCTATTTATTCACGTAGGTCTAGTTTATGCGAGCAGTTGGGGAAAGTAGAAACAGGTGATTGAGTCTTCTTTTTTTTTTTTTTGTTAGGAGTAACAAACATTAACGTTATACTTACCTGCCTTTTGTAGTGGTTTTGCACAGAGCAGCCCAGATCCTCCTCTTTTTGGATCCCTCTTTGGTCCTCCTGGCCACTCCCTACTGTTGATTGTCCCCACAGCAAGCAGCTTGCTATGTTGGCACCGGAGCCGAGTCACAGCTCCCTGTATCCATTCAGACACTGAACCGCAGCCTGGCCCCGCCCCCTCTCTCCTCATTGGCTGACTGACAGCAGCTGGAGCCAATGGCAAAGCGCTGCTGTCTCAGCCAATGAGGAGGGGAGTCCCGAGCAGCCGAGATACTCCTACAACATTGCTGGATCTAGATGGGGCTCAGGTATGTATTAGAGGGTCTGAGGGGGGCTGCTGCACACAGAAGGCTTTTTATCTTAATGCATAGAATGCATTAAGATAAAAAACCTTCTGCCTTTATAATCACTTTAAGCTCCAAAGGCAGCCATACAGGTGTATGCACATTGTGTCTGTAGTGCAAAGATTTCCCCCATCACGTTCGGCAGGCAGTTTAAGTGAATGAATGGGGCTATGCTGCAAATGCAATGAAATGCAACATAATGCTTTCTCACTGCCTGTTGAATGCCCTCCGAAAACCAATTCACTCCTTATATGCTCCTCAGAGGGCTACTGCTAGTGTAGATGAGCCCTTAGGCCCTTGACTTGCATAGCTGTTGCTTAGGCTGGCCATAGCTTGATCAAAATTTGTCTGGTTCAGCAGAGACTGACAAACTTTGATCTTTCTATGGCCACTCAGGCTAGAGAAGTCAATCTAACGATTGAACAGGAATGTTGGAGATCTTTCATTCATTTGATCAGTACTGCAGCAGCCTGGGTATTGGGTCCCAGGTATTCTGACAGTGGAGGAGTCCCCGCACCTCAAATGTTTTGATGGGGGAATCCATAGGAGATATAAAACGATCCATCTATGGCTAGCTTTAACCTAAAGGCGATTGTACATATACAGTATCTCACACAAGTACACCCCTCACATTTTTGTAAATATTTTATTATCTCTTTTCATGTGACAACTCTGAAGAAATGACACTTTGCTACAATATAAAGTAGTGAGTGTACAGCTTGTATAACAGTGTAAATTTGCTGTCCCCTCAAAATAGCTCAACACACAACCATTAATCTCTAAACCGCTGGCAACAAAAGTGAGTACACCCCTAAGTGAAAATGTCAAATTTGGGCCCAAAGTGTCAATATTTTGTGTGGCCACCATTCTTTAACCCCCTTGGGCATGGAGTTCACCAGAGCTTCAGAGTTGCTACTGGAGTCCTCTTCCACTCCTCCACGACGATATCACGGAGTTGGTGGATGTTAGAGACCTTGCGCTCCTCCACCTTCCATTTGAGGATGCCCCACAGATGCTCAATAGGGTTTAGGTCTGGAGACACGCTTGGCCAGTCCATCACCTTTACTCTCAGCTTCTTTAGCATGGCAGTGGTCGTCTTAGAGGTGTGTTTTGGGTCCATCTCATGTTTGAATACTTCCCTGTGGCCCAGATTCTGAAGAGAGGGGATCGTGCTCTGCTTCAGTATGTCACAGTACATGTTGGCATTCATGGTTATCTCAATGAACTGTAGCTCCCCATTGCCGGCAGAACTCATGCAGCCCCAGACCATGACTCTCCCACCACCATGCTTGACTGTAGGCAAGACACACTTGTCTTTGTACTCCTCACCTGGTTGCCGCCACACACGCTTAACACCATCTGAACCAATTTAGTTTATCTATCTTGGTCTCATCAGACCACAGGACATGGTTCCAATAATCCATGTCCTTAGACTGCAGCAAACTGTTTGCAGTCTTTGTTGTGCATCATCTATAGAAGAGGCTTCCTTCTGGGACGCCAGCCATGCAGACCAATTTGATGCAGTGTGCGACATATGGTCTAAGCATTGACAGGCTGACCCCCCACTCCTTCAACCTCTGCAGCAATGCTGGCAGCACTCATACGTCTATTTCCCAAAGACAACCTCTGGATACGACGTTGAGCACGTGCACTCAACTTCTTTGGTCGACCAAGACAAGGCCTGTTCTGAGTGGAACCTGTCCTGTTAAACCGCTGTATGGTCTTGGCCACCGTGCTGCAGCTCAGTTTCAGGGTCTTGGCAATCTTCTTCTAGCCTATGCCATCTTTATGTAGAGCAACAATTCTTTTTTTCAGATTCTCAGAGTTCTTTGCCATGAGGTGCCATGTTGAACTTCCACTGACCAGTATGAGAGAGTGAGAGCGAAAACACCAAATTTAACACACCTACTCCCCATTCACACCTGAGACCTTGTAGCACTAACGAGTCACATGATATATGGGAGGGAAAATTGCTAATTGGGCCCAATTTGGACATTTTCACTTAGGGGTGTACTCACTTTTGTTGCCAGTGGTTTAGAGATTAATGGCTGTGTTGAGTTATTTTGAGGGGACAGCAAATTTACACTGTTATACAAGCTGTACACTCCCTACTTTGCATTATAGCAAAGTGTAATTTCTTCAGTGTTGTCACATGAAAAGATATAATAAAATATTTACAAAAATGTGAGGGGTGTACTCACTTTGTGTGAGATACTGTAGATTGTTTGGCCAGTTTAGGGCTTCCAGGCACTGGGACAATTAGCAATGAGACCTCTTGTTGTCCTTGAGCCCGCTGGGACCTGATGCAGTGTGGCAAAATACTTTCTTCTGTCAAGCTACCCTGAGATTTTCCAACTATCTGGAAATCTTTGTGTGAAAAAAAATGTTTCTGATATTAGTCAGCATTTATTATCCCCTAGAGAAACCCTATGTGATCTATTTGTAAACCGGTTTTCACATTGGGCTATCATACAGAGTTGGGAAGCGTCTGTCCACTTTTAGGACTTTCACATGAGCAGAATGACAAACCCCAGTTAAATCAGCTGTAGTGTTAACCCATATTCATGGCGCGTTTCACACTCATTACTGTGCAAAAATAATCCCTGCCCAAATTGCACCTCCTGGCTTTCAGTTTTTATTACATAGGGAGATGAATGCTTCAAAAACACACACTGAATCTACAGGCATGTTTTTTAGCATGTGACAATTGAATTCAGTGGAGGCAGTAGGTTGCTGCAAAGCTTGGAGAACACTACTTGCTCCAAATTCGTAACGTGATTCTAAAACACTGGTGTATACTGTCCATCTGCCTGCCATTGCTCCAATATCATGGTGCGCTGGTGGTAGCGATGCATTTAAAATGTGGTTAGAATGCTTGCACTTGCAGCATTTCTAAGCTTATGTAAAAGAGGCCCTAAATAGGAGGTCCAGCCCCACCACGAAAAATTAAAAGTCAGCAGCTACAAATACTGCAGCTGCTGACTTTTAATATATGGGCATTTATCTGTCCAGGGAGCCTGCAATGTCGACACCCCAGCCGATTTTCGGACCGGCTGTTGGGTGCAGCCACCGCTATTCCTGGTAAGAACCCGGCAGTGAAGCCTTTCGGTATCACAGCTGGTTCCCTACTGCTCATGCGTGAAGCGCGTTGCGGTTTCTAAGTAGCCCAGCGAAGGAGGAGGAGAGCCGAACTTCTGAGAGACTGCGGCGCCGTGTACGGAAGTGGGTAATGGTCCCCCCCTCCCTCCTAAGAGGTGCCAAATGTGGAACCAGAGGGGGGGAAGAGACAGATATGCGTAAGTTTCTATTTTTGAATGGAACTCCGCTTTAAGGTGGAAGTAAAGGCAAAACCTAACTAACTAAGCCTAATCTATCTAACCCTGTAAAGAAAAGATCCCTATACTTCCCTATTCGGCAACTGCTCTAGTCCGTTCCCAGGTTGAGCTGTCAGCAGCGGCTACAGTGTGCAGGATTGGCAGCTGACAACAGAATCCTCATCATAAGTCTATGGGTGACATCACTTCCCAGCCGTTGTCGGCTTTATCCTGCACTTAGAGGGCGCTACTGGAGACCAGACTGGAGTGGCTTCAGAATAGGCAAGTATAGTGATCTTTTCTTTACAGCATTAGATAGATTAGGCTTGGGGGGTGGGAGTAGGGGTAGAGTTAGGTTTTGCCTTTTACTTCCATTTTATGGAGACCTTGCTTATTGGAGCTTATAATCTAAGCAGAAAATCTAGAAGAAAAAGGGCCATATATTACCATACTTAATGTGCATTTAATACAGATATATATTCTTGCTACTGTAATGTACCAAATGTAACTAGTAGTTTTCAATGTGTATAAAAGTCAGTTCAATATTTTGTTAGATATCTTTGCAGCCACTCCCATGTTGATCATTAATTGCACAGGGATCATTAGAAGAAAGCAAGCCTTAGTCAGTACATTAGAACTCTGGGAATTATGCCACATTAAGTGTTTACACAAAATATGGTTCATGTTATTGTTTGTAAATCTGTTCACATAAAAGTGACAGGGTAGTGCTTTGTGTGTACATAAGATGTAGCATTCTACAATCAAACTGAAGGTTGTATTATATAAATGTTTTAATTATGAGACATGTAACGGGATTATTGAGCTTAGTTGATTTTTATATGAATAGCCTCAAAGTGTTGCTGCAGGATTGCCATATAAACTGTTGTTTACTTTAGATTGCCTCTGTGCCTATATCTACCTGTTACCACCACTTTGCTCTCTTCTGCCAGAAATTAGAGAGGGGTATGTCACATGCCTCCCCGCAATGCAGCTTTTGAGCACTGTCTAAGGAGGAAGAGTCATGTGTTGGTAAAGGTAAGTGTAGGTACCAAGGGCAGGCTTGGAATTTTTATAATCTGACAGGTTTGCTCTTAAGAAGTAATTTTCACCGTAGTCTGTGTTTGCTTTAGATATCCAATTGTGTCGTCCTTAAAAATGTAAATCATTTGATAACCAGCTCATGAAAGATCTGACATGGTCTTTTTAATGAATACATTATGGTATAGACATGAAAGTTTACATTGGGCAAACATGCATGTTTTGTGCCTGTGCAAAAGGGGAGGCCTGGCCAGTTTCACTTGCTTCTCCTGAAAAAACTTACACAAGGATGTCTACCATGGTTTCCGTAGTGCCTACAGATGTGTCCCTGCTAAAAGTAGAGATACAACCTACCAAAAACATCCAAAGTGTTATAACCTACTTTCCCATAATCCTCTTCCAGGACAGCTATCTGAGGGATGATTGGCTGTGCCTTCAACAGGAAACGCTAAGCAAAAAGCGGTTTAAAAGCCCCTCTAATCTCCTCAACCCCAGTTCCACTATGCTTCCAACCGTCCAGGAACTCACATTGTAATGTTTGTTTTGTTGGTCTGGTGATTGTGGTGATCGACCCTCCGCAATGTGGTCAGGTCTCAGTCCCTTGATCTTCTTCCTTCCCCTTTTTTTTTTTGGTCCTTCCTAGCTGAAGCTTAGCTTTCTCCACTGTACAGGATTGGGAGTGACTGTTAACTAGCTAGCTGTTCCCTCCATGCTCCCTCTGGCTTGTGTGTGGTTGTTAGGGAACAATATGGCGCATCTGGCCCATCCTCTGGGCGGTTCTTATTCTCCCCCATGTCAGGGGTCCTAAAGTGGCGGATAGTGTGGGCAATATGACATCTGGGGAAACTTCTGGTGGCAGAACATGACTGCATTCCGACTGACAGCTTAAACCGTGAGGCCGCATGGCTCTTCCTCACCAGTCTAATGCAAGAGTCCCTGAAGGGAGGAATGGGACTTGCTGCTTCCATTTGACCTTGAGCCTCCCTTCTATCCTGTGCTTGGTCACAGTACACAGCAGCAGTGGTCTCCCTAGATCCCACCATAGATGTAGAAGGGAAAATTGTACATTCAAAGGAGACTGATTTTTCAAGCAAGATCTAGCTCTTCCTCATCTACAAGATCTTTACTATCTGAGATAAAATTATGCCTTTCATTTGCATATTGATTTTATGAGGATGGTAGTTTGCTTATTTTCAGTTCAGATATGCATATCCCCCCCTTCCTTTTACCCCTGCAGATAAATCTGCTAAGCCAAACTGGCCATACACTATATGAATATTGATCAGTTCGAAGTGTTGCCGGTCCAACTCCTTTCGACAAAAATTGACTGATCAACATCTTTTGATGGAACTTGCTGGAAAATTATTGTCCGAACAGTGGCTGCATCTAATTGGATGCAACCTCTGTACAGGAATTTTGAAAGCCAGCAATGCCATCTGTCAAAATAAAATGGCCTTCGCAGGATATTCATTCACCTGTGTTTAATGGAGTGAATGGATAACATTTTTGTCAGGAACCATGAACCAGACTGAGACAGAAGTACAGTAAAATCACACTTGTTTATTAATAAAAATAAAAAGGTAAATAGAGTAAGCGTAGTCAAAGCCAAGCCAGAGTTCAGTAACCAGATTGGGTAGTCAGCCAAGCCAGAGTTCAGTAACCAGATCGGGTAATCAGACAGGCCAGAAGTCAGGGAGCCAAGTAGAGGAACAGCAAGCAGGATAAGGAGCCAGAAGGGATGTCAGCAAAGCCAGTCTTTAAACAGGAACGCAGGAGATGGTTTCTTGTGATGTGACCAAGGTGAAGGCAGGAATTAAGTGAGCTGGAGATCTTTAAGTAGGCGGGACTGATGAGCAGATCCACAACAGCTGGTTAACTGTGGAGAGAGAAGAGAGCTGGCAATTAGCCGAAAGCTGAGCGGCCAACTCAGAGAAGGAAGGGCTGAGGCAGCCCTGACACTGATGCTGCAGTAGAATCTATTAAAGCCACAGCAAAGGCAGGAGCCCTGATCAATTCTGCCAGAGGGATGATATGGGTCAAAATCTAAGGAAGGAGCTGACCTCGAAGACCAGACTCCCCTTCAAGGGAAACTTTCTTTTTGGTTCAGGTTCTGAGGCTGTGTTGACATGTTCTTTGAAAAAAGGGAAAACTTAGTGTCTTGTTCGCTTCTAATGAACCCCCAAAGAGAACAAGTGATGCACTAGGCCAAGGGGTAGGGGGAAGTCTATCTCTTTTGCAAGGAATGGGATTAAATCTAGAACCGCCTTTTTGTAGGTCAATAATATAAGCAGCATTTGAGGAACAGATTTATTAGATCAATCCAATTACAGAGCAATTCTTTCTGTAGGAAAAGCCTTTGTTGCCTTCAAGGAAAGGGTAATTCTCTCAGACAATTCCACAACAGTAGCGTAAATCTGAACACTGGGACAACAAGGTCAAGCACCCTTCTTTATCTAGCCCAAGAGATTCTCGCATGGAGAGAACAATTTAGAACATCCTTATTAGCTGCACATATCAAAGGGACTCTGAGGGGATGATTTACTAAAGGCCAATAGACTGTGCACCTTGGAAAGTGCAATTGCACTCTGCAAGTGCAGTTGCTCCAGAGCTTAGTAAATGAGGTAAAGTTTCACTTTGCAAAGAATACCCAATCACATGCAAGGAAAATAAAAAAAACAGCATTTTTGCTTGGACATGATTGGATGATGAAAGTCAGCAGAGCTTCTGCTCATTTACTAAACTCTGGAGCAACTGCTCTTGCCATGTGCAACTGCACTTTCCAAAGTGCACAGTCTTTTTGCCTTTAGTAAATCAACCCCTGAGTGTCATGGTAGACTATTTGAGCACAGTACAAGAATAATTCTCCTCTAGAGAATCATCCAGAGAACAGATGCTCTGATTCACGGGTAGAACTTGTGGGTGGGATGCTTTTCATCCTTTTCTCTGCTGCCATTTAGTGATCTTTAGGGCAAGGCAAAGATAATTATATTGTAGTGGCCCAGAAGGAGCTGGTTACCAATCCTTGTGTCAATTTCTTCTCCATTGGTTCTACTATTGCGGCCATATCATCTGTCTAAAGGGCCCAAACCCTTAGCTCTTCCCAGTAAGAGGAGAATTCTCAAAAACTGAAGAAGTTCTGCCTAATTCCGCATACAACGGACTTTATGGCAGACTTTGCCCGGCGGACTTTTCGACGTACTTTACGACGGACTTTCTGAATGAACGGACTTGCCTACACACAATCCACCAAAGTCTCGGTCGAATTCGTACGTGATGACGTACGACCGGACTAAAACAAGGAAGTTCATAGCCAGTAGCCAATAGCTGCCCTAGCGTGGCTTTATGTCCGTCGAACTAGCATACAGACGGCGGACTTTTCGACCGGACTCGATTTTGACGGATTAATTTAAAGCATGTTTCAAATCTAAGTCCGTCCAACTTTTGTGAAAACAAAGTCCGCTGGAGCCCACACACGATCGAATTGTCCGTCCAAATCCTGTCCGCCGGGCAAAGTCTGTCGTAAAGTCCGCTCGTGTGTACGCGGCATTAGTGGATATATGTTCAAGTGTGTGTAAAACATTTTGTAGCTAGTAAAAAAAAAAAAAAAAAAAGCAAAGCTAAACAAGGTGTGACAATAACACACAGTGTCGGGCTCTGCAATATTGTATAAGACTGTATAAGATAAGACAGGGGGTTTTGTAATCTTCTATCTGGGTCTGAAACTTGGAGACTTCAAAGAGATTTGCGTGGGAAGAACTTTCCAATCCTGTGTCCAGGTCTTACTGGAGACCTGCTCGCTGTGTGCACTTATTAAAAGCAAGGCCTGGGTAGCCTCCCTGGCGGTTTTTCTGAGTGTGGCTCAGGGTTAAATTCAGCACCATTAGCGGTAACCCTGAGCCACACTCAGGATTACATCTCAGGATCCTGGTGCAGGTTACTTACCTTGTCCCCAGGATCCTGCGATGTCCCCCCCCCGCTGTGTCTGCTGGCTCTGTCCTCCTCCCCGATGTCCTGTGTGCCGGGCTCCGTTCCCTGCGAGCGTCATGACGCACAGGGGCGGAGCTTGGCGGCAAATTCAAAAAAGTGAAAAGTCACAACACATACAGTACACTATAATCTTACAGATTGCATTACTGTATGAAATCATTTCACATCCCTTTATTTATATATATATATATATATATATATATATATATAAAAATTATATTACTGTTCTTTCTGCCTGGAAACTGAAGATTGTCCATGGCAACAAAAAGTGGCCCTTTACGTCAAAAGTGGTTTTAGACCAGCTAGAAAACAGCAATAGTAAATTAGAACACTTGCAGAATTGAGCGATAGTGAATCGTGGGGAAATTTATTTTATTATTATTTTTTATAATTATTTATTATATTACAATTTATGATTTTGTGTTTCAAACTTCATCATACCCGGAATATCTACTAGACTCTTGGTGGACAGATTTAAGTGTGTTTATTGCTAAGAATTACAGGCCTACAATATAAAACGCCAAATTTCTATGCAAAACAATTGTACCGCTTTGAGATGCAAAAATCTGAAATAATTATACCGCCAGGGAGGTTAAAGCTTGGTGTGCCCTTCAGGAGAGAGGTGTGCACTGCAGCCAAGAAAGAGGCGTGCTCTACTCGGAAGACGGGGACAGCTGAAGTCTGAAGGACTTCAAGGTGAAGGTTAGTTTGAAGGACTGGGGAGCTGAGGTGACTAGGCGAGTCATGGGGACTGAGGAAATTTAGAGGTCTTGGGGGCGCCAGGAGATCCATATTGAGAGGCCACTGAGTGGGCCCTTGCAGCTGGCTGCTGTAACTAAAGGCTGAATGAGCCATGAGTTGGAAGAGCTGTGTCTGAAGGATCCTAAGAAGAGCAGTGGAGCTGCTGAAAAGAGCCAGGTGGCTTGGCATTTTTGTTATCTGTTTTGTTAGTGAACACCCCATGCATGGGCATCTATTGTTGTGGATTTTACTTTAGTTTTGTTTAATAAAAGTGAGCTGGCAAGCCTTTAACTACAGTTTGGACTGGTGTGTATTCACTGGAACACTTCTGAGCTAAAAAAAATCCCAGATCACAACGGTTACCTGTTCTATACCTGCAGTCTTGGACTGGGATTTGTAGTGGAAAGCGGTGGGGATGTCACAGCTCTACCTGGCAAGGGACCTGCAGCATCTGGATCTCGTGACCATACTGAAAATGATTTAAAAGAGGTTATATACACAGATCTTTTACAAACCATATGTAGGAGGAGGGCGGAAGCAGTGTTTTCAACCAGTCTTTAATATTTGCCTATTCTTCCACTTCAAGCACTTCATAGATCACAGGAAGTGACTTTAATAACCCTTCTGCAGTAAAAAAAATTAGAAGGAAGATCAGTTCATTTCTCTGGATGCAAAAAGCTGTCTCTTGAGATTTTGATTTTACTATGAAGTCAAGAATGTCTAGAAGTCTTCTAGTTCTGTTTAGTGGTCCGAATAAAGGGCTTAATGCAGAGCATGCATTAAAGATGCTGTAAAGGCTAAATGTTTTTATATCCTTTTTGATTTAAAAAAAAAAAAAAGGTTTTCATTGCTCAAGAAACAAACATTAGATTTATACATAAATTGCAATACACTTTGTTTTGTCGTTAAATAATCCGGAACACATTGGTTACATCTGACAGTATACATACAACTGTTAATCAGCATTACATTGCACAACCCCTGCCAGTATGTCGACATCTCCAGCATCCCTGTCCCTGCCCTGATATGCATTCAAATATCCGTCCAGGTGTGTCCCAAGGTACCTTTTACTTCTATAAACCTCTCAGGAGTCTCATCTGTACCAGTTCCTTAGGGCTTATACCTGGCGTATCAAGCCATGCATCCCATAGTCTATCAAATTTCCCAGGATTTCCCCTATGCTGATATATGTATTTTTCCATGATAAGAGTGTTACCCATGTGCTGAATCCATGTTTTAACCGTCGGTGGCATCGCAGATTTCCAGATCATAAGTTTGTTTTCCTAGCTTGAAAAGTGCTCTGACGAAAGCCATCCTCGTTGCCTCCTCCGGGATTACCCCATCCAGTACCCCCAAAAGACAGCCTAGTGGATCAAGACATTGGTTTGAAACACCTGGTTAAGTGTAGCTAGAATCCGTCCAATATCTATGGAGTTTGGGGCAACGCCGGAGGAGATGAATCAGGTCACCAGGCACAGCTTTACATTTGCCACAAAGCGGGTCTGGTATTTTGCCCATTTTGTGAAGTTTTACTGGGGTCTAGTGCACTCTTAATAGGATGTATAGTTGGGATACCTTTTGTGATACCTTTTAGTGAGCAGGTTTTAACTGCCTGAAGGGCCTCTTCCCACTGCTCCCCTGTAATGGGGCCTAAGTCTGCTTCCCACTGTGTCACTGCCTTCATGGGGTGCCCTTTCAGAAATACTGATAAAAGCTTAGGGTAACATTGAGATATTATGTCCTTTGTGTCCAATGCATTTTGCAGTATGTGGAAGACAGGTGTGGGGGACTGTACCCAGTCTACTGCGTCGCCCTGCGTCTTGACAGCGTGCTTTAGTTGTAGGTAGTAAAACATCATGTTGGAGGGTAATGCATATTCAGATTGTAGGTCTACGAAGGAGAGTAGTCTCCTTCGATTATGGAAGACATGTCTTAAATGGGTTATTCCCATGGGGTGCCACCTTGGTCCCTGTTGGATTTTGGTCAGTTCGTCATATGTTTTATTCCCCCAGAGTGGCCTTTAAGCTGTATACCCCATTACGTGTTGCAGTTGTTTAGCCTTGTTCCACACCTCCTGAAAGAGTGTGTAAGTGGGCATTTGTTTGTTAGGCCATTGAAACAACTGAGCGTCTAGATATGAAATAATAATAAGGTATTCCTGCGCTATCGTAAACGGGGTTAGGGAGTAAGGAGGGGGGGGAAACCAATCTCAATAAGACAAGGAAAAGCAGCCTACACCGAATGGGGTACAGCCTGTTCCCAGAAAAAAAGGAAATAGAGTAAAGTGTGGTGCTGTGCTAATCCCAATGAGGTTGGTGTGTAATAGCTCTGTGCTCGTGAGTATCTTGTAGTGCACCAAAATTTGAGTCTCTGCGACTATAACAGAGCAATAAAAAAATGACCTAATGTGACACTTTGTGTGCTGATGGTGTATCTGACAAAAAAAATTATATAAATACACAATAAATAGTAATGAATATAACGTGCAACGTGATTAGTGCTAAAACATCATGATAGCAAACATAAATGTATAAGTGAATAAATATAGCATAAGTAAAAAATCGCATAAGTAAAAAATCGCAGCTGGCTCCAACTATCACCAGCTCACTTAATTAAATATAGACCAACACCTACAAAAGTGCATATATATCTAAAGTGCATCCAGTGCAAGTAAATGTGACTTAGTGCTAAAAAGTTCATAAATATGCATGCAGATCTGCGTGCAAAATAATCTCAGGTGCAGTGCTCCTTGCGGCGACCACCAATTAATCAAAGTCCATCAAACATGTGATGACTTCCGTGCCAAACATGGGTGACAGTAGTGGTAAATCTTCATGCAACAGTGTGCACATTGGTGGGCAGTGGCCCCTTACCCGAAGGTAATGGGGTAATCGCGTTTAGCCACTTAGAGGCATGGCAGCCTTTGTAGAGACCATGGGTATACTCAGTAATGGAGGATGGTGGGAATATGGTCCTATCCTGATCGCTTCTCTTGTAGGGGCGTCTGGTCCTTTCAAGTAGTGTCCCGGGGTCACCAAGATAGATTAAGAAAGGAAGCCCACAATAGTGTAGTATTGCATGGAAGCATATTACTTTTATTACAATATAAATTCAGTACTCACATAAAACGCTAAAAACCGGGTGGAGATCTGACGAGCGGCGAGCTCGTAATACAATAACTGTCAAAGAGTGCCTGTCCCGTCCCTACGCGTGACGTCACACGTAGGGACGGGACAGGCACTCTTTGACAGTTATTGTATTACGAGCTCGCCGCTCGTCGGATCTCCACCCGGTTTTTAGCGTTTTATGTGAGTACTGAATTTTATATTGTAATAAAAGTAATATGCTTCCATGCAATACTACACTATTGTGGGCTTCCTTTCTTAATCTATCTTGGTGACCCCGGGACACTACTTGAAAGGACCAGACGCCCCTACAAGAGAAGCGATCAGGATAGGACCATATTCCCACCATCCTCCATTACTGAGTATACCCATGGTCTCTACAAAGGCTGCCATGCCTCTAAGTGGCTAAACGCGGTTACCCCATTACCTTCAGGTAAGGGGCCACTGCCCACCAATGTGCACACTGTTGCATGAAGATTTACCACTACTGTTACCCATGTTTGGCACGGAAGTCATCACATGTTTGATGGACTTTGATTAATTGGTGGTCGCTGCAAGGAGCACTGCACCTGAGATTATTTTGCACGCAGATCTGCATGCATATTTATGAACTTTTTAGCACTAAGTCACATTTACTTGCACTGGATGCACTTTAGATATATATGCACTTTTGTAGGTGTTGGTCTATATTTAATTAAGTGAGCTGGTGATAGTTGGAGCCAGCTGCGATTTTTTACTTATGCGATTTTTTACTTATGCTATATTTATTCACTTATACATTTATGTTTGCTATCATGATGTTTTAGCACTAATCACGTTGCACGTTATATTCATTACTATTTATTGTGTATTTATATAATTTTTTTTGTCAGATACTCCATCAGCACACAAAGTGTCACATTAGGTCATTTTTTTATTGCTCTGTTATAGTCGCAGAGACTCAAATTTTGGTGCACTACAAGATACTCACGAGCACAGAGCTATTACACACCAACCTCATTGGGATTAGCGCAGCACCACACTTAACTGAGCGTCTAGGCCCTCAGGTACCGACTCCGCCC
Source organism: Lithobates septentrionalis (assembly GCA_037952835.1). NCBI lineage: Eukaryota > Metazoa > Chordata > Amphibia > Anura > Ranidae > Lithobates > Lithobates septentrionalis. The sequence goes on along the minus strand of JBBDGP010000147.1, from coordinate 12,596,327 downwards.
CTGTGCCCACCAGCATAAGTTTAGCTGACAAGCTTACAGGAGCAGGAGCCATAGCTCCTATCAGGTGCTGCAGCTGTGCAGCCAAGTAGTATATCCAAGGATTGGGGAGTGCGAGACCACCCCCCCTCCTTTGGATATTGCAGCTGCTTCAGTTTAATCCTGGGGGGGTTTGTTATGCCATAACAACCTGAATAGGGAGTTGACCACTCTAAATATTTTCAGTGGAATAACCACAGGCGTGTTGTGTAGCATGTACAAGAACTGGGGCATTAGGATCATCTTTACAAGGTTTGTCTTCCCTGCCAGGGACATTTTGAGTCTATTCCATACATTTATTTTATCTCTGAAGCGAGTCAATAGGGGTATATATTTAGCCTACAATACTCAATAAGTTTGGGGGAGATATAAATGTATTTAAAGGAAGACACTATAGCCGCTTGCCGACCAACTGCTGCAGTTATACTGCGGCAACATGGCTCGGCTGCGCGAATCGCCGTCATGGTACGTGGGTACCATAGACGGCCACTAGGGGGCGCGTGCGCTCGCGCACGGAGCAGATGTGAGTGCCTGGCGGTCGCCATCACTGCCGGGCTCCTGCGATTGCTCAGAGCACACGGAGAACCCGGAATCTGTGTGTGTAAACGCACAGTTTCCGGTTCTCTGAGGGGAGAACAGACAGATCGTCTGTTCATACAGAGTATGAACAGCGATCTGTCATCTCCCCTGCACAGTCCCACCCCCCCCCCTTCAGTTAGAACACACTCTAGTACACACTTAACCCTTTCACTGCCCCCTATTGGTTAACCCCTTCACTGCCAGTGACATTTTTACAGTAATCAATGCATTTTTATAGCGCTGATCGCTGTAAAAATGCCAATGGTCCCAAAAATGCGTCAAAATTGTCCGTGTCCGCCATAATATCGCAGTCCTGATAAATATCGCAGTTCGCCGCCATTACTAGTAAAAAAAAAAAACCTAATAATAAAAAAGCCATAAAACTATCCCCTATTTTATAGATGCTATAACTTTTGCGCAAACCAATCAATATACGCTTATTGCGATTTTATTTAATTTTTTTTACCAAAATATGTAGAAGAATACATATCGGCCTAAACTGAGGAAAAAATTATTTTTTTTATATATTTTTGGGGGATATTTATTATAGCAAAAAGTTAAAAAAAAACATTTCCTTTTTTTTTTTTTTTTTTTTTTTAAAATTGACGCTGTTTTTTTTTTTGTTATAGCGCAAAAAATAAAAACCACAGAGGTGATCAAATACCACCAAAAGAAAGCTCTATTTATTATTTATGGGAGAAAAAAGTACTTCAATTTTGTTTGGGAGCCACGTTGCACGACCGCGCAATTGTCAGTTAAAGCGACGCAGTGCTGAATTGCAAAAAGTGCTCTGGTCTTTGGCCAGCCAAATGGTCCGGGGCTGAAGTGGATAGGGACAGGACAAGGAAGCTCTGCATTCAGCCCGGGGTCTCATCCAGAAACATCAGTGCAGATTTGGACCAGTTAATGGTGAGGCCTGAATAGTGGCCAAAGTCAGTGATGAGGGACATTACCCGAGACAAGGAATTATCCACGCCCTCCAAGAAGAGGAGCATATCGTCGGCGTAGAGCATTATTTTCTCATGCAATTCACCGTAGCGAAATCCCTTGATCTGTGGGCAATTCCCCACCTGGGCTGCAAGAGGCTCAATGGCCAATGCAAATGGCAGGGGAGACTGGGCCAGTTTTCTCCCGCTCCTCATAGAAGGCATGTTTGGTAAAGAATCGTTTTCGCTCTGCGGTGAAGGATCCTGGCCAGATATCCATGCCTCCCTCGCAGAATTAGAGGGATCAATGACATAAGGGAGCTCAGGTTGTCGCACCTGGTCTTCAACCCGCTTCAGGAGAGCTGACGAATTGTGTTTTATGGCCGCAATTTCTGCTATGAATGTGCCCCTAAGGCATGCCTTGAAGGCATCCCATTTCTGTGTGTAATCGGTTGTCATAAAAGTATTTGTTCTATTTGTTTCACCTGCCACTCATGGAAAGTGAAAAGTTTTAGCCAAAAGGCGTTTAATTTGCCAAGGGGCTCTAGGTAGGGATGCAGCTGGATGGGTGGTTAAGTGTGCTGCCAGTGGGGAGTGATCTGATACCCCCTGGGAAAGTACTCCACTTTGGCGACAATGTTAAGTATATGTGAGGACCCTACACAAAGGTCAATGCGAGCGAGCGAGCGAGCCATGTGTTTTAGAGAAGCAGGAGAATTGTTGTTTTGGGGTTTTTTGCTCTCCATACATCTGTCCAGCCCACCTCCTGCAGCGTCCGGCTCAAAATAGTGCCCCTTCCACCTAAGGGAGGTTGGGCTGGAGGATGCCTATCTAGGCTGGGATCAAGGTATCCGTTGATCATGGTGGGGATGTCAGGTTTGTCGACCAGGTATGACAAAAGAAGCTGCAATATCTCTCTAGAGAATGAGTGGGGTATATACACAAAAGCAATAACCACATTCAGAGTAAACAGTCTGCAGTATTTATAAATACATTTACCCAGGGGGTCTATAGTGGAGTCTAATTCCTGGTAGATGAAGGACTTGTGTATCAGTACACTCAACCCGTGAGAATATGCAGAGTGAATGGAGTGGTAGGCCTTGCCCACCCAGGAATATGGCAGGAAGCCAACCGTATCCTTTGTAAGGCGAGTCTCCTGCAAGCCCACTATGGCTCAATGGCTGGGTGAAATTTCTTCAAACAGCTGATCATTATGCGTTTTAACGGGTCATGTACACCTCGGAAGTTCCAAATCACTATTGGAGTGGCAGCCATATTAAACAGAGTAGGCTAGAGGTCGATCGATATATCGGCCGATATTTGGCTTTTTTTACTTAATCGGCTCATTGTGCTGATAAAAAAAGCCGATTATAACTTCAGCGGGACTTGCAAATGACTTCTGTAAGAGCCCTTGCACACTGGGGCGGGGGGCGGCGTCGGCGGTAAAACGCCGCTATTATTAGCGGCGTTTTACCGTCGGTATTCGGCCGCTAGCGGGGCGGTTTTACCCCCCGCTAGCGGCCGAGAAAGGGTTAAATACCACCGCAAAGTGCCTCTGCAGAGGCGCTTTGCCGGCGGTATAGCCGCGCCGTCCCATTGATTTCAATGGGCAGGAGCGGTATACACACCGCTCCTTCACCGCTCCGAAGATGCTGCTGGCAGGACTTTTTTTTACCGTCCTGCCAGCGCATCGCTCCAGTGTGCAAGCCCTCGGGGCTTTCACACTGGAATGACAGTAGCGGCACTTTCGGGGCGGTTTGCAGGCGCTATTATTAGCGCAATCGCGCGTGCAAACCGCCCCAGTGTGCAAGGGCTCTAATAGAAGTCAATTGCAAGTTGTCTGAAGTTTGTCTTCTCTCCTCCTCTGGGCAGCCTGCCAAGTCTGATAAGAAGATACATTGTATCTCTTTCAGGTTCTTTTATCAATAGACTGAACTCCGTGGAGAAGTTCTCAGTTTAACCATTTAAAGACTAAATCTTTTTTGACATTTGTTGCTTACAAGTAAAAATTCTGTATTTTCTGCTAGAAAATCACTTGGAACCCCCAAACATTATATATATTTTTTTTAGCAGAGACCCTAGGGAATAAAATAGCGGTGGTTGCAATATTTTATGTCACACGGTATTTGTCTTTCAAACGCAATTTTTTAAAAAAAAAATACACTAATTAAAAAAAAATAAGCAGTAAAGTTAGCCCATTTTTTTTCGTCCAAAAGTTTTGATTACCTGTTTTTGTGTATTTAATATATAGTTATTTTTTTTTAATCTAAATTATACATACAAGTGAACTGATTGGAGGTTTGTTTTGTTCAATAAATGTTTAAATGTAAAAAAAATTCTGTATCACTTATTACTTAAGGTTGCTTTCACACTGGAGCAGGCAGGCGTTGATGGTAAAACGCTGTTAGTTTTAGCGGCGCTTTACCGTCATTTTAGCGGCGCTATTCGGCTGCTAGCGGGGCGCTTATAACCCAGCTAGCGGCCGAGGAAGGGGTTAAATGCACCCCTGAAGTGCTGCTGCCAAAACGCTTTGCAGGCGCTTCGGCAGCGGTGCGCATTCATTTCAATGGGCAGGAGTGGTGGAGCAGCGGTATACAGCGCTCCAAAGATGCTGCTTGCAGGACTTTTTTTTTACATCCTGCCAGCGCATCGCCTCAGTGTGAAAGCACTCGGGCTTTCACACTGAGACTGCAGGGGAGCCGTTTTACAGGCGCTATTTTTAGCCCAAAAGCGCCTAAAAAAACACTCCAGTGTGAAAGGGGTCTAACTGTTAGATTTTATGAGATGAAGGGGGGAAAAAAAAGAAAAAAAAAATCGGCCTAATATATCGGCCCAAAAAAATCGGCATCATATATCGGCCATCGGCCACCGCGATTTCTAAATATCGGCATCGGCCAGAGAAAAACCCATATCGGTCGACCTCTAGAGTAGGCTACCACACCTTTGGTATAGAGGCCTCTCCGCCTCGTTCCCGAGTGAAAGAATGTCACCTGCCGCTCAATAGGCACGCAGTTCCTTCAGGTGACAGATGGTCAAAAATTGACAAGGTATCAGGTTCAGCTGGTAATGACAATGAAGTGTAGGTTTCAGAGCGAAGCACAACAAAGGTAAGTATAAAGATCAGTCCACATCTGGTCTGTTAAGCAGCTTTTGCAGACTCACATGGGGCGCGAGCACACCGCTTCCTTCTCCCCTCATGCCAGTAACTGTTCAGTAAACTTGTGCCAACTGGGCACGAAGAAACATGCCCCCACAACTAGGACATATTAGCGTTTCGTAGAAACTTGTGAGCACTATTCACCCACAGTAACTGAGATCTTAACTTGGTGCTTAGTGCTGTGTCAGAGCTCCGTCAAAACTATAACCTAGGCAAATTGGACAGTGTCCCGCTTTGTAAGTACTGGACTTAAAGTGTCCGCGAGTAACATACCGACCATGCCGAACTCGCTCTCCGGACGTCAGTCTCCCCTGTCCCCTGAGGTCCTGTTTATTATGATCCAGCCATGCAGCTGCATCTGAGGAAGATTCAAAGAAGGTGGACTGCCTCCTGGGAGTGATGTATAGTTTAGCCGGATACAGCTATCATAGGTTACTTGAATTTTTTTGTAGGCGCTTCTTCACCTCAGCAAATTTAGCCCTCCTTCGTTGCACCTCTGCCAAGAAGTCATGATGAAATGAAACTTTAGTCCCATTAAAATGCACAGAGCCTCTCTCCCCTGCCAGTCTGAGTATGATCTCTCGCGGTCTTTGTAGTTCAAGAGCCAGGCCAACATGGATCTCGGTGGGTTACCAGGGGGGAGCGGTCGAGGCGTCGTGCGGTGGGCCCGCTCGACCGCAAACAATGAAGTGAAGACCTCCCTGCCGAATATATCTTGCTACCATTTTTCAGTTAAAGCTGTGGGGTCCTGGCCCTCCACTTTCTCAGGGAGCCCCACAATGCAGACATTGTTCCGTCGTAGGCGGCTCTCGATGTCGTCTGTTTTGGCATTGGCCTGTGCAGCTTGCTGTAGTGCTGTCCTGGCATCTCTGGTGAGTGGAGATATCCGGTCCTCCACCTCACTGATCCTGCCCTCCACAGACGTGGTCCTCTCCCTGATCTTTTGCAAGTCATGTCTCATAAGGGACACTGTTTCAGTAAGACCCCCAAACTGCTCTTTCTTTCCATCCACGGATGCCGTGCATCGCTGTACTGCACTCAGGATTTCAGTCAGGGTGGGTTGCTGTGTCTTCTTGCAGCGTGTCAGACAGGTCTGGTGTAGGGACAGGGGAGCCTTCCAGGGGTAGTGTTTCATCTAGTGCTGAGGTGCCATGTTGTCTGTCAGGCTCATGTGCAGGGGTCTGTGCTTGTGGGGGAAGTGAGCAGCTTGTCCCTTGCAGTTTTTGCGTATAATAGAGCATGTCTCTGGGCTGCTGCTTCTGTGTCTTATGTGACTTACCGCCTGCCTCCTGTGTCTTGTCAGCTCCTCATGCCGTTCTCTGTGGCTGAGGAAAGCTGGTGCCATCTTGGGCCTCCATGGCTGCCGCAGCGTCATTTTCGCCTTTTCGGGTCATCATGGGCTCCGAAAAGTGTTGTGTACTCTCCTGTGGCTCCTCGGGCAGCTCAGCCGGCGATCTGGGTCAGTGTCGGTTTGGATTGATAGCGGGAAAAGGATCGGTGCAGGATCTACAGCGGGAGCTTTGTGCTGTGTGACCGCTCACATGCCCATTCAGGCCACAGGTTTTTATATCTTAATGCATTCCATGCATTAGGATAAAAAAAACTTCTGTGTGTAGCAGCCTCTCCAGTACCCCCTAATTATGTGAACCCCATCTCTCTCTCCAGCAATGTCCACAAGTGTCTTAGTCATCCGGGAACTTTCCTCCTGATTGGCTGAGACAGCAGTGGCGCCATTGGCTCCCGTGGCTGTCAATCCAAAGTCAGTTAGCCAATCGGGGAAGAGAGGGGACGGGTCGGGGCTCCGTGTCTGAATGGACACAGGGAGCTGTGACTCAGCTTGGGTGCCCCAATAGCAAGCTGCTTGCTGTGGGGGCACTCGACAGGACTCTTTGAGTATCGCCTTTTACCTTTTTACATGCGAGTGCATTAGTGTTTATTTCTCAAGTATGGGTTTTTACTAAATACTGCACTGAGAGTGGCATGCTCACTCCCTGTTTTGCATCTTACTCCGGTCATCCTGCACTGTTCCTGTTTTTTGAGGCCATTCACTAGTAGACGCCCTCTATTCATTCACCCTGTACGTCTAATTGGGGAACACTAGAAGAACACCATCTGCTGGAGCTTTGAGCTATTACTGGGTTACACTTCGTACATGTGAGTGAATTATATACATTCTCCTTTTTCATCAATTTTGTATTAATACTACATGGAGTGCTGCACCCTCCTCCCCCTTTTTTTTTTTTTTTTTCATGCCTATTGAAGACCATAAATTTAGCTGCCGCCTGCTGATGCTAGACAGATTATTTATTGATATGCCATATCAACTTATTGGAATGTGAGTGTAATACTTATTATTACTATATATTGTTTTTTCCATGGTGTGCTATGCTTAAACGGTAGTGCTTTCTCTCCATCTCTTCTGGTGTGGTGGTTTGTGGTGGGGTTTTTTTTTTTTTTTTTTTTTTTTTTTCTTGCATGCGGTGGGAAGTACTCCAGAACCTGCCTGAAAAAGGCTGCAGATGCTGTACCTTTTGCATGAATCTATCTTTTTTTGGACTTGATTTGAATTATTTTGGAAAATGCTAATTTATGCTATGCTATTATATTTCCTTATATGGTAGAACAGGGTGGATACTGGTATTGCTCCTCTTGCATTGGGTAATTTAAATATATCCCCAATCTTAGGGCCATATTGGTACTGTTTCAGTAAAGCCGAAAATCTTTACTGTTGATGAAATGATTTTTCATATGAATGATTATTTTTATTACAGGTGAGCACTGCCTTGCATCTATGGACAGCCTCAGTGTTTTAGATAAAGAACTTCCTTCTCCCCTTTGTTTATCAGGCCCTCCTGAGTAATCTCTTTAATGCGGCATGTGGGATGCCTATAAATAGTAGTGAGTGGCCTGTCCTGGTCAAAATACAGTGAAGGATACCCAGTGTATAGCAAATCCTGAATGTGTCATAAATGCTCTGAAATGAAAATGGTATTTTAGCAACGACCTATAAATGCGAAAAACTAAAAGGTGTGAAATCAAAACCTCTTTTATGCCGCGTACACACAAGCAGACTTCTCGTTGGACTGAACTCCGAAGGACTTTTCAACGGAGTTCCGACGGAGTTCCAAGGAAACGGACTTGCCTTCACACGATTACACCAAAGTCAGATCGTTTCGAACGTGATGACGTATGACCGGACTAGAAAAGGTAGTTCAATAGCCAGTAGCTGCCCTTGCGTCGTTTTTGGTCCGTCGGACTAGCATACAGACGAACAGTTTGTTCAATAGGAATTGAGTCAGTCGGAAAGATTTGAAACTTGTTCTACTTCTAAGGTCCGTCAGATTTTTCGTCAGAAAAGGTCCAATGAAGCCCACACACGATCAAATTGTCCGGATTCGTTCCGTCGGACCTTTGATGCCAAAAAGTCCGGTCGTGTGTACGCGGCATTAGAAACTATAAAACTTTCTGATCTGTGACCAGATCTTTCTCTCCTGCAGTTTTACACTTAGTACACATTATACAGTTTTTCTTCCTTCAGCCAGCAGCCTGAATGAAAAAACCAACAATTTTCTACATTCACATTGTATTCTGACAACCGGAAATCTCCCATTGGCTGTAAGCCACTGATGAAACAAGTTTTTCAAGCAGTACTATTCAACAGAAGCCAATCTAATGATCAGCTTCTGTCCAACAGGGGAAGCTACATACATAGCTGTTGAACCCACTGAATTTCGATCCGTGTGTGCTTAGCCTAACTTTACAGGTAACCTCACCATTCCCATCCAGCACACTGACCTTTTCTGTCTTTCACTCTGCTCTCCCCTCCTATCGACATCATCTTTCTTGCACTTAACCACTTCCGGACCGCCCACTGTATATATACGTCATTTTTTTTGAAGATGGATATCTCGGTAACGGCAGCAGCTGCTGCCTCAACCGAGATTTCCATCTTTTCAGCGGGCGGTTCCGTACACGATAATGGTGGTCTCTGCGGCGGGTTCGCCGCGAGATCACCGTTATCGGCGGCGGGAGAGGTGCCACCCCCCCTCCCGCCGCTCTCCCGCACCCTCCGCCGCTTACCGGAGCCGTCGGTAGCGGCGGAGGCGATCGGGTCCTGTCACTTCCTCGGTATGGAGATGAGTGAGGCCAAGATGGCCCCCACCCGTCTCCATACCATGTGACGGCCGGAGCGACGTCATTCCGACGGCTCCGCCCACTTCTCTTAAAGGCACAATTTTTTTGGTGTCATTTTTTTAAACGACTTTTTTTTTTTTTTTTTTTTTTGCATTTTAGTCTAAATATGAGATCTGAGGACTTTTTGACCCCAGATCTCATATTTAAGAGGACCTGTCATGCTTTTTTCTATTACAAGGGATGTTTACATTCCTTGTAATAGGAATAAAAGTGATCCAAATTTTTTTTTTTTAAAAAAACAGTGAAAAAATAAATAAAATAAAGTAAAATAAATAATAAAAAAAAAAAATTTTTTTTTTAAAGCGCCCTGTCCCGACGAGCTCGCGCGCAGAAGCGAACACATACGTGAGTAGCGCCCGCATATGAAAACGGTGGTCAAACCACACATGTGAGGTATCGCCGCGACCGGTAGAGTGAGAGCAATAATTCTAGCCCTAGACCTCCTCTGTAACGCAAAACATGCAATCTGTAGAATTTTTTAAACGTCGCCTATGGAGATTTTTAAGGGTAAAAGTTTGACGCTATTCCACGAGCGGGCGCAATTTTGAAGCGTGACATGATGGGTATCAATTTACTTGGCGTAACATTATATTTCACAATATAAAAAAAAAATTGGGCTAACTTTACTGTTGTCTTATTTTTTTTTTAAAAAAGTGAATTTTTTCCAAAAAAAGTGCGCTTAAAAGACCGCTGCGCAAATACGGTGCAAAAAAAAGTATTGCAATGACCGCTATTGTATTCTCTAGGGTGTTAGAAAAAAAAACAATATATAATGTTTGGGGGTTCTAAGTAATTTTCTAGCAAAAAAACCTGTTTTAAACTTGTAAACACCTAAAATCCAAAACGAGGCTGGTCTTAAAGTGGTTAAGCACACCTAACCACAGGGTGGATTTGATTTAAATCAACTTAATTTAAATCATAATTTTTAAAGAGCAACTGTCATCTCTGTCCCGCAGCAGCTTCTCCTCTGACCGGCTGTTGACTCACCAACAGTCCCATTCACTTTAATGGGACAGCTGGTGATGCGGCAGCAGGTAAATGAATGCTTGCTAACGGGCGCTGTCATAATGGATCTGAAATGACAGGTGCTCTTTAAATGTAAGGACTCATTCTTGCTGGTAGTTAGAATCTTTAATATTTGTGTAAAATATATTTACACAAATAGAAGTATAGCAAACAACCTAAAAACTATAAATAAAGTGACTAATTATATTAATGAAAAACAGCTGCAGCTATTTAACCACCTTCCATCCGTGCTATAGCCGAAAGGCGGCTACAGCACGGACCTGATTTGCCGGGAGGGCATCCATGGACGTCCTCCCGCACTTGAGTAGCCAGCGCGCCATCGGTGACCTCTGTCAGTGCCACTCATCAGTGCCGTTTTATCTGTGCCCATCAGTGCAGCCTCATCAGCGAATATCAATGAAGGAAACTTTTTTTTTTTTTCTTTTTTTTCTTTCAAAAATGTCTTTTTTTTTGTTTAGCAAAAAATAAAAACCCAAGTGGTGATTAAATACCACCAAAAGAAAGCTCCATTTGTGTGGGAAAAAAAGGATAAAAATTTAATTTGAGTACAGTGTAGCATGACCGCGCAATTGTCATTCAAAGTGTGACAGCGCTGAAAGCTAAAATTTGATCTGGGCAGGAGGGGGGTTTAAGTGTCCAGTAAGCAAGTGGTTAAAATGTGTTCTGACGCCACATGTACAAAAGAATAAAAACAAATAATAGTGCGTTAAATTTCAAAAATATGCTTCATAATAAACTCCAGTGAGTAAGTGACAAAACATGACCTTAAAGCGGGGTTCCGGCCGCGAAAAAAAAAAAAATTAAAAGTCAGCAGCTAAAAAAACTGTAGCTGCTGACTTTAAATAAGTACACTTACCTGTCCTGGGTGCCCGCGATGTCGGCCGCCTGAGGCCGACCCGTCCCTCGGCTCTCGGGTCCCAGCACCGCCGTCCTAACTAAGGGAAACAGGCAGTGGAGCCTTACGGCTTCACTGCCCGTTTCCTACTGCGCATGCGCGAGTCGCGCAGCGCTTTGTGAATGTGTTGTGGGACACACACAGTTCCCATAACACACCGCGCCCCATTCCCCAGAAGACAACGCAGGGAGGAGAAGACAGAACATCACCGCGGCGTAGGAAGAGGCAGATTAGGAAGACTGCCTAGCAACAGCCATTTCAGGTGAGTTTAAATTTTTTTTTTTTTGTGGTGGACCTCCACTTTAAGATATATGCAAAAAGTCCACATGCACAATAATATAAAAACTTAATTGCTGAAGAGACGTGGATAAACTCAATCTGTGCTCTGACAGTCTCTGCAAAGAATAAGTGCTGACAGGTAATCACCACCACCTCCGTGTGCAGTGCCTGCTCACCTCAAATAAAGACCCCCTTGGGTCTATTGGCACTTTTAGTGATAATCCACAAAAGGATCAGCTTGATCGTACATGGGTTTTCAGCTAATGGCTCCAGGAATACCAGGACTTCTGACCAGCGGGCTCACCTCCCCGAGCCTGCTGGTCAGAAGTGAGTAAATCCCCTCACATTTTTGTAAATATTTTATTACACACTGAAAATGGCCACTATTGAAAGAATACTTTTATAGTGTGGGGCGGGACTAACAGCAATAAGCCATGATTGGAGTCATCCTGACCGCGTCCAATCGTGGCTCTGACAGTGCTCTGTGCTCTGAGCAAAGCTTTCATTGCTTCAGCCAATCAGGGCTTTCAATGCACTGTGCGGCGGCGCAGTGCATTGTGGACGTTCGGCGGGCCGAAACAACAAACAGGCGAACACCCTGATAAATTGGTTGTTTGGCGAACGTGCAAACAGCCAATGTTTGGTCCGAATTCATGCTCGGACCGAACTGTTCACCCATTCCTACTGATGAGTCTTCAGCTGTCAGCGGGGTTCCCCACTAACGGCTCAATGTAAAAAAATATAAATGCCAGCAATAAAAAATTTAACAAAACTATAATAAAATAATTACAAAAATGTGAGTGGGTGTACTCACTTTTGTGAGATACGGTAACTGTGAATAGGTTTGTGGTATTAAAGTGGAGCATAAGACACATAGAGCCATGGTTTGGCCTGACCACCCCACTGCCACCCCCTGTTCAGCCGTATGGGCCCTTTTCGGGCACTCGAATTACAGCGGCAGGGGTGTTTTTTATTTATTTATTTATTTTTGAAGCACCGGATTAGGGCCATAGGCTCTAGTAGGCTTCAAAAAAGGTCCACCCAGATGTGTTAGAAAAGCAAATATTCATTTACTTTTCTAACAATGAATTGCCTGTCCGCCAATCGGGAAGTGCAGGTCTAATACCAGTCACCTGATTGGCTGAAGGCACAGGTGCCCCTATTGGACGGAAATACACAGGAAGTTAACACCTTTTTTATTTTTTATTTTTTTCCATTATGATTCCATTGGCTAGAACATCAATCGCAGCTATGACCAACTCCTGAAAATCGCGGTAAATTCTCGGTAAAATCGCACCTCACACAGGACAAAAAAACTGAACAAATTCAACCGGCACTTAAGGGCAGGAGGAATTGTGGCATATAGCCAAGTCAGTCTGCACAAAGGAAGAGGAGTAACGTCCTGTTCTAATTGGATCCATTGCTTATGATTATATGAGGAGCACTATTTAAAAAAAATATTCTTGCGGAGTCACTTCATAGTAACGGGTAGCATCTGGGGCAGTCTTTGGGAGTCTGACGATGGCACGTATGATGGCTATTTTATGGGCCCAAATGAAGTTGAGAAAAATGAAATGTAATCAAGTAAGAAATTTGGCAGGTAACCTTCTTTTTTTTTTTTTTTTGTGGCAGCAATTTGTAAATATATGGAACCTGGTATATAGGTTGCAATAAGTGATTTTTAAAGCTGGTATGTTCCTTCTTTTTTAAATGACCCACCTGTCTCCTCTTTGTTTAAATTGCTCTCAGTACATCTTCATTCCTATGGAAGGAGTAGTGTTAAATTCCATGTGACGTTTGTCATTACTACACAGTGTTAACATATGACACAAGCAGAAAGGCGGAGAGGGAGATAAATATGTGCTGGTGAGAGGATGAAGCCTGCAGAATTAGGGATGAGTCATACTCAGCAGAACATGAGTTTTAGTTGACCTACGTGCAGTCTCTATGACAACTAATTGAGAACCTAACATTACTTTAAGACCTTAAAACTGAAGAAACATGCCATGCCTCCTCCACCCTTTTGTTTTGCTTTCATACCTTCGTACAGATTTATAAGCCAAGTTGTTACAGTAATGCCCCGTACACACGATCGGACATTGATCGGACATTCCGACAACAAAATCCTAGGATTTTTTCCGACGGATGTTGGCTCAAACTTGTCTTGCATACACACGATCACACAAAGTTGTCGGAAAATCACGCGGTGACTTAAAACACGTACGTTGGGACTATAAACGGGGCAGTAGCCAATAGCTTTCATCTCTTTATTTATTCTGAGCATGCGTGGCACTTTGTGCGTCGGATTTGTGTACACACGATCGGAAATTCCGACAATGGATTTTGTTGTCGGAAAATTTTATAGCCTGCTCTCAAACTTTGTGTGTCGGAAAATCAGATGGAAAATGTGTGATGGAGCCCACACACAGTCAGAATTTCCGACAACAAGGTCCTATCACACATTTTCCGTCGGAAAATCCGACCGTGTGTACGGGGCATTAATGTTCGTTTTCTGCACCGTTTATCATGTCCAGACACTGTCAGCTAGCCATGTTTCAGATGAGGAGTTGGCCACAAAAGCAGCTGTTCATACTTTTTTTTTTTTTTTTTTTCCCCTACTGATTCAAGGGAAATCGAAGGAGGGTGGAGGAAGATGATTGTAGCATAGATTTCATTCTCCCATCCATTACTTCAAAATTTTGGTTTGGGTAACTTCTGGCCTGCACCAATAATAATTATAATATAATAAAAATAATAAGATTTATTATTATATATATTTTTTTTCTCTTTGCCTGTTTGACCAAGGGCATCACATTTTTAACATCCAGTAAAAAGACTGTGCAGACCCCACTGCAGGTTTTTTATTTATTTTTTATGTCATAGCAGGGCTTTGCAGGCATGAAATATTGTGTGTGAAAAAATAAGGGCTTCATTCATTTTCCCTGATCTACTGGTTTCTGTACCCGTTTAGCATGCAGACCTAGTTAAAAAACCTACAAAAATGCCTAAAACTTTGTAAGTATTTTCTCACTGCTTATTGAGAAATGGAAGATCTAAAATTGCCCTTCCCCCCAATATATGAAATGTTACTACAACAAACACATTTGATTTGTAATATATGGCAGTGGTCTCCAAACTGCGGCCCAGGGGCCGCATGTAGCCCTTTGCTTATCTCCATCTGGCCCTTGGGGGACTATTCTTCCCTCTGTTAAAAGGTCTTATTCTCCCAACTGACACCAGCGATGGGAGCGCTATTCCTCCCACTGACACCAGCGATGGGAGCGCTATTTCTCTCTCTAATACCAAATATGGGGCATTGTTTACTCCCACTGATCCCAAGATATTTTCTACTGCCAATAGCCACACTCCTGCCCTCCTAAAGTCTGAAGGACAGTAAAGCTGACAGTTGTTTAGAAAGTTTGGAGACCCTTGATATATGGTAGGAGTGTTTATGCATGCCAACTTTTATGGGATGTACTTTAGGTATATTGTTTCCATACTTTTGAATCGATAATTATATACTTTATCTATACATGTGATGGTCAACTTAAGTAAAAATATGGTGACCTTAAATGCGTCCCCAACATGCCCAGTACACGACCGATATGGGTTTTTCTCTGGCCAATGCCGATATTTAGAAATCGCGGTGGCCGATATATGATGCCGATTTTTTTTTTTGGCCGATTTTATTTATTTATTTATTTTTCCCTTCATCTCATAAAAGCTAACAGTTAGACCCCTTTCACAATGGGGCGTTTTTCAGGCACTTTTTGGCTAAAAATAGCTCCTGTAAAGTGCCTGCAAAATGTCTCCCCTGCAGTCACTGGAGCTTTCACACTGAGGCGATGCGGTGGCAGGATGTTAAAAAAAAGTCCTGCAAGCGGCATCTTTGGAGCGGTGTATACCGCTGCTCCACCACTCCTGCCCATTGAAATGAATGCGCACCGCTGTCGAAGCGCCTGCAAAGCGTTTCGGCAGCGGCGCTTCAGGGGCGCATTTAACCCCTTCCTTGGCCGCTAGCTGGGTTATAAGCGCCCCGCTAGCAGCCGAATAGCGCCGCTAAAATGATGGTAAAGCGCCGCTAAAACTAGCAGTGTTTTACCATCAATGCATGCCCGCTCTAGTGTGAAAGCAACCTTAAGGGCCCTTTCACACTGGGGCGGGGGGCATCGGCGGTAATGCGCCGATATTGTAAGCGGCGCTTTACCGTCGGTATTCAGCCGCTAGCGGGGGCGGTTTTACCCCCCCGCTAGCGGCTGAGAAAGGGTTAAAAACCACTGCAAAGTGCCTCTGCAGAGGCGCTTTTCCGGCGGTATAACCGCGCTGTCCCATTGATTTCAATGGGCAGGAGCGGTGAAGGAGCGGTATATACTCCGCTCCTTCACCGCTCCGAAGATGCTGCTAGCAGGACTTTTTTTCCCGTCCTGCTAGCGCACCGCTCCAGTGTGAAAGTCCTCGGGGCTTTCACACTAGAGACAAAGCAGCGGCACTTTAGGGTCGGTTTGCAGGCGCTATTATTAGCGCAATAGCGCCTGCAAACCGCCCCAGTGTGAAAGGGCCCTAAGTAATAAGTGATACAGAAAATTTCTTACATTTATTAAACAAAGCAAACCTCCAGTTTCACTTGTATGCAAAATTTAGATAACAAAAAAAAAACTATATCTTAAATATTAAATACACAAAAACAGGTAATCAAAACTTTTGGACGAAAATTTTTTTAATTCATTGATGTATTTTTTTTTTTTAAAAATTGCGTTTGAAAGACCGCTGAACAATAACCGTGTGACATAAAATATTGCAACAACCGCTATTTTATTCCCTAGGGTCTCTGCTAAAAAAATATATATATATATATATGTTTGGGGGTTCTAAGTGATTTTCTAGCAGAAAATACAGGATTTTTACCTGTAAGCAACAAGTGTCAGAAAAGATTTAGTCTTTAAATGGTTAAACTGAGTACTCCTCCAAACTGAGTTCAGCTCATTGATAAAAGAACCTGAAGAGCTAAATGTATCTTCTCATCAGATTTGGCAGGCTGCCCAGAGGAGGAGAGAAGAAAACTTCAGGCAACTTGCATTGACTTCTATTACAGAAGTTATTTGCAAGACACGCTGAAGTTATAATCTGCCTTTTTTATCAGCACAATATGCCGATTAAGTAAAAAACGCCATATAATCGGCCGATGTATCAGCCGGCCGATATATCGGTCGACCTCTATTTGCTATTAGTATATTACATTGCAACAAATAGAGGAAAAATGTTCATTTCAGGCCATTCCCATTTGAGTTGCTTTAAAGTGGGACTTGAGCGTGTAAAAAAAAGCAGGTTTTTTAGGGTTGAAAATGTTTTTATTGACAATTTCACAGAAAACCCAGTGAACAACATGAGAAATCACGATCTAGGGACAGTCACAAATAGACATGTGTAGGGAGTCAGCCCAATGGCTAGAGGTCGACCGATATGGGTTTTTCTCTGGCCGATGCCGATATTTAGAAATCGCGGTGGCCGATGGCCGATATATGATGCCGATTTTTTTGGGCCGATATATTTGGCCGATTTTTTTTTTTTTTTCTTTTTTCCCTTCATCTCATAAAATCTAACAGTTAGACCCCTTTCACACTGGGGCGTTTTTCAGGCGCTTTTGGGCTAAAAATAGCGCCTGTAAAGTGCCTGTAAAACGGCTCCCCTGCAGTCTCAGTGTGATATCCCGAGTGCTTTCACACTGAGGCGATGCGCTGGCAGGATGTAAAAAAAAGTCCTGCAAACGGCATCTTTGGAGCGGTGTATACCGCTGCTCCACCACTGCTGCCCATTGAAATGAATGCGCACCGCTGCCGAAGCGCCTGCAAAGCGTTTTGGCAGCGGTGCTTCAGGGGCGCATTTAACCCCTTCCTCGGCCGCTAGCTGGGTTATAAGCGCCCCGCTAGCAGCCGAATAGCGCCTCTAAAATGACGGTAAAGCGCCGCTAAAACTAGCAGCGTTTTACCATCAACGCATGCCTGCTCCAGTGTGAAAGCAGCCTTAAGTAATACAGAATTTTTTTTTCATTTAAACATTAAAGAAAACAAACCTCCAATCAGTTCACTTGTATGTATAATTTAGAAAAAAAAAAAAAAAAAAAAAACTATCTTAAATATTAAATACACAAAAACAGGTAATCAAAACTTTTGGACGAAAAAAAATGGGCTAACTTTACTGCTTAGGTTTTTTTTTAATTCATTACTGTATTTTTTTTTTTAAAAAAACTGCGTTTGAAAGACCGCTGCGCAAATACCGTGTGACATAAAATATTGCAACAATCACCATTTTATTCCCTAGGGTCTCTGCTAAAAAATATATATATATAATGTTTGGGGGTTCTAAGTGATTTTCTAGCAGAAAATACAGGATTTTTACTTGTAAGCAACAAATGTCAGAAAAGATTTAGTCTTTAAATGGTTAAACTGAAAACTTCTCCACGGAGTTCAGTCTATTGATAAAAAGAACCTGAAAGATACAAATGTATCTTCTTATCAGACTTGGCAGGCTGCCCAGAGGAGGAGAGAATCCTCTTCACAGATAACTCCAGGAAACTTGCATTAAAGCGGTTGTATACCCGCTGTCATTTTTTTTTTTTTTTTACACCTGCAAGGGAAAAGGCATAATGAGCTAGTATGCACCGCATACTAGCTCATTATGAGATACTTACCTTAGAACGAGGCGCCGGCATCTCACCTGGTCCACGCCGAGGGAGCCGACATCTCCCCTCGGCGTGTCTTCCGGGTATCGCGGCTCCGGCGCTGTGAGTGGCCGGAGCCGCGATGTTGTCACTCCCGCGCATGCGCGCGGGAGACTTCTGCCCGGCAAGCTCCGGAGTTTGCCGGGCTGTCAGCCGAGAGTCCCCTGTGCGCATGCGCCGCTGCAGTTAGCGGCTCATTGCGAGGGGAATATCTCCTAAACCTTACAGGTTTAGGAGATATTTTTTTTTACCTACAGGTAAGCCTTATTATAGGCTTACCTGTAGGTAAAAGTTACAAATATGGGTATACAACCGCTTTAACAGAAGTCATTTACAAGTCACAGCTGAAGTTACAATCGGCCTTTTTTATCAGCACAATCGGCCGATGCCGATTAAGTAATGCTGGCCATACACTATACGAAAAATCGGCCGAAAAATCGTTCGAATGGACACTTCGTTCGTTTTTCGGCAAGTTAGTGGGCACAAATCGATAATCTTTGTGACGTTTTTGTGGTAAAAAAACGAACGGGAAGTTTGGTAAATTTCTGCCGAACGTACGATAAATTGCAAGGTTAATGTGTTTCCCGTCCGAACTTTCTGCACTAGGTATATGTAAAAAAACGAACACAAAATTATTTATTCATGTCCACTGAACAGATTATCGGTCATTATATGATGGCAAGATCGTTTGCGGTCACGGTCGAACGTTCGTTTTTCGAAAAGGGGTTCGGCCGATTTTCTGTATAGTGTATGGCCAGCATAAATAACGCCAAATCGGCCGGCCGATATATCGGTCGACCTCTACCAATGGCTATCACCCACAGCTTGTCTCCTGTTCTCTAGTAGTGTTGAGCTGGGGTGAAAGACCGTCCTCTGTAACAAGGAATGATTCTGGCTCATAAGCCTTGATGTTCATAATAAAAATTTACACATGCAGGTTTTAGAGAGTAAAAAGAGAAAACCAAGTCAGAAAAGGGAAAGAGAGAAGGAAGGAAGAGGAAAGGAGGAAGGGGAGAGGTGAATCAGAGCGGAAAGGGTATTAAGAAAGGGAAAGAGAGAAATGGAGAAGGGGGAAGAAAGGTCAAGGAAGAGCAAAAGGGCTGCTGAGGAGACATTCGCATAGAGAAGTAGATGTTGGTGTAGAGGGTGGCGGACTAGTGGACTTGTGTGCCGGTGCATCTCAGAGGTAGAATGCTCGTTAGGATAATCCCTACGGGTTCAACAGCATATTCATGAGGGTGTCAGATGGAGAAGTGGAGCAAAAGCAGGATTTTTGATACAGAAGAGACATACAATGACTCTTCTGCATCAAAGTTTCTTACCTGCCTGTTCACACTGTACACTGAGCTGTGCACATGCAGCTCCATGTAAAATTTCGCATTCTTAGATGAATGAACTTCTGTGCATGCACGAGAGTGACATCATCTCAGCTGATGGAAACCGGAAGAACACCAGCCGAAGATGTTAGCAGCCAGTGTGGGAGCTTAAAGTAGTTGTAAACCCGTACAGACCACTTTGTGCAGGGACTACATTTAAGGTGAAAAACGTTTGTGTTTTTATAGCCACTTTAAATACTGTGAAGTTAGATTTGCTGGGCTGAAATTAACGTGGCACCTTCTTAAAAATTGTTTGTTTATGCAGTAAATTCAAATGTCATTCAGAGCATTCAGCATATTTGTGGTGACCTGGGAAGTAGTGGGGAAAGCCCACCCATGCAGCTTTTCAGTAACAAATTTCCAACCAACTTTGTGTGACCGTGTGTATGCAAGACAAGTTTGAGCCAACATCTGTCGGAAAAAAAACATATTTTGTTGTCGGAATGTGTGATTGTGTGTACGCGGCATTAGTGTTGGGCCGTGTCTGTCACTGACAGCTGCTAATTTCAGTGCTAAGCCCCTTGGAACTGCTGTCAGCTGATTTGAGGTCTGAAACAGTGTATTGGGCACCTCTTCTCTGTACAGTTATAGGTGGATCATGGGGTCACCACAAAAAAAATTTGAGTAAACAAGCTTTTGGAGCTGCTGGTTGTTTTGCGATTATTCCTAAACAGTTTATAGTAGTTGCATGGTCTGCTGTAGAGCTGCATGATTCTTTCTAAAATGAGAATCACAATTTTTTTGCTTAGAATAAAGATCACGATTCTCGGCGTAACATCTTTTTTCACATTATACAAAAAAAATTGGGCTAACTTTACTGTATTTTTTGTGTGTGTGTGTGTTTTACTTTTTTTTTTTTTTTTAATTGTGTGTGAAGTGTATTTTTTTCCCCCCAAAAAATGGCTTTTGAAAGAATGCTGCGCAAATGCAGTGTGACATAAAATATTGCAACGACTGCCATTTTATTCTCTAGGATCTCTGCTAAAAATCTATATAATGTTTGGGGGTTCTAAGTAATTTTCTAGCAAATACTGATTTTTAACTTGTAAGCAACAAGTGTTAAAAAAGGCCTGGTCTTTAAGTGGTTAAACTGCCCTCATTTGCAGTTCATCCCTTTGATCTAAAAGAACCAAATGATACAATGTTTCTTTTTATCTCAGCGCTGAGCAATGTTGTGATAAACTTTGCTAGCTGCATTTTTTTTTTGTCAGCTGTGAGCAGGGGACGGCTCTACACTTGTTACATGAATCGCAGAAATGCCAGATTAAGATCGTGAGGGGGGCTTGAATCGAGATTGCGATTTCTTTAAAGTGTTACTAAACCCACAGCAGTAAAATCGGTCTGTATATGCAGCATAGCATGCCTGTTATACTCACTGGAACTTAAGGGGTTAATCATCTGCATTGTGTAAAAATGCTGTTTTTATCCTGTATGCACAGATCCTTCCCCCTCCTGCACTGTCTATCTAGGGAAGGTTAGCTAACACAGGCGGGGTAGCCGACCTGCACATGCGCAGTTGTGTCTTTTATGCTGGAGAGAACATTTAATTGTTCTAAGAACTAGTCAGGTCACATGATATTGACATCACACATGTGGGCGTGTATACATACAGGCTGCAGTGGAAATCTCGTCCTACCTGAACTCTCAGCACTGGAGAAACTGCAGCTTATCATGTAACCGTGGTATACAGATCATCCAAAAAGGTATATAGTGGCAGTATTATAATGTAAAAATAAGATTTATAACCTGTGGGGGGGGGGGGGGGCGCGGCTTAACTATTTTCATAATACTGGGTTTAGTAACACTTTAACGATCGTGCCCCTCTAGTCTTCTGTGACTGCTTTGTATAAAGTGATAGTTTATAACCCAAGAAAGTGTACTGCTTGTATCTGAACAGCAAACTTAGGGCATAATTTTTTTTTCTTTTAAGATAGCAAACATGTCTGCTCTGTGCAGCCCTGATCCTCCTCTTCTTGGTCCCCCTACTGGCGCTCCAGGTGCCCCGATGGCAAAATGCTTGTTATGGGGGGCACTTGTGGGGTCTTGCTCCCAAGCCTTGCTGTCTGTGTCTATTGACATAGAGAGCACGACTCTGCCCTACCCCCTGGTCCCTAGTCGCTGTCTGTAATTGACAGCAACAGGAGCCAGTGGCAGCTGTCTATGAGCCAGTGGGGAGGGAGAGAGCAGAGAGAACCTCTGCTCTTGTGCACATTGCTGGATAGAGATCAGGCTCCAGTAAGTATAAGGGTGGACTGGGGGGGAACCTTCTGCATGCAGAACCACTTTTTAAGTTGCAGTGGCTAGAGGTGTACACTTGCTACAGCTGTGAGGCTTTGCCTCACAGCCACAGCACAAAATAAACACCCAGTCACATTTGGTGGCACTACCGTCTGCCAAAGACTACCAATCTAGGGTCTTTACAAATAGGAGAAGAGAGAAGAAGAGAATAGGGCCACGCTGCAAACGCATACAATGGACATGGTTTTGCGGTATGGTGTTGTGATATCTGGGAGGTTAAAACAGATGGTAAGGAAAAGACCTTTCATACAACTCTGAAAAGCGATCCAAGTGCGGATTGCATTTCAGAGGCATTTGACAGTCCACATGTGAAAACGAGCCCTTAAGATTCTACTTTGTCTAAGAATGTTACATGACCGTTCCCCTATTTGTGATGTAGTTTACTTTGACTTTTTCAGCAGGGACTAACCAAATTTTTGATTGTTGTGTGGCCATCCCTGCTCGACTGAAGTAGATCATTTTGATTGACAAGTTGCAAAGCTTTTCTCGATCAGCGGCTGCAGCAAATCGACTACAGCAACTGATGATTGTATTCTGCCAACAGTCAGGAGCTGCTGTGAGATTTAATGGCCCTGGGGGGTTCACTTCCTTATGCAGATGGGGGAATCTGTTAACTAAAGCCGGTTATAGATGGTTGGATATGGATTCAAACCATTTTTTGGGCAGGCTTGGTAAACTTGGGTAAAACTAGTATGTTGGATATTTTATATGTGATTATTCCCCTGTTCTCATGCGCTCCTGTTCTCCTGATGATGCTGCTTGACAGCGAAACATATTGGGATTAACCTGTGACGTTACTACGCCCATGGGATGGACGCTGGCAAGGCACTATTTGTTGTTACATGCGGTATCTGCTTTTACCTCTGTAAAGTATGTTGTGTTTTTTAAAAAAGAAATAAATGCATTATTTGGTGGTTTTACACATGTGCAGCCTCTGTTCCTCTCGGAGTATGGATGCTGTCTGGTCCAAGCTTGGAGACTGCAGCTAGAGTCCTTTCACCATGGATGGATGCCTGGATTGTCATTGATGAACATGTGTGTTTATCTGTTATGGGGATTCACTTAATTTGGTAAGAGGCCATTGTTGTCTGTGGTGGAGGGCACAAAGTGTGTGGTCTGCTTTTCAAGAAAACTACACTGGATCGGTGGATGGCTGATTGTTTCACTGACTCTTTGAATTGTATTTTTTGAACTCTTTGTTGTTTCGTGAATTGTGCTGAAGATTCTCGCATCACAGAAATCTGAATGTCTTTTCACAAAATCTGTTTCTTTGGCATTTATTTGGATTGATGCACATCTATTATATGTGTATGTGTTTAGATCTAACATCCAGGATTCTGATGTTTTATAGGTCCAGCTCTGTAAACATATTGTTGCACTATGCGCAAAATATTTTTTCTTCAGCGGCAATAGCCCGCGGTTCCAGGAAAGAAAACCGCACCATCTTTGGCCTGCCTTAGTGTATGGCAAGCTTAAGTGTAAGTATAGTGTAATCTGGGTTTGTGCCAGGAACAATTATTGTGACCTTTCCTCTAATTCTATGTAATAATAGTTCTGGAAAGATGACAACTTTTAACTGGCAGCTTTAAGCACTTGTGAAGTGAGACAGATAGCACATTAACAATCACATGGTAGGTACTTCTGGTCTCGGTCCTTTTGACCTTAAAGTCACTGTCCTCTGTAAAAGAAACTGCATATTCTACAAGCATAATGTATTGTAGAATAATTTAATTCAATGTAAAAATACAAAAATAAGAAAAACATACCATTTGTGATACTTGGGGCCAATTTTTTAATTTTTTTTTTTGTTCCAAAATCCTGCCTCTGTCTTATCTGTACAGGTGTCCCCCTTTTGTCTGACGTATAGATCATTATAAGTGCATTTTCTGCTTAAACATTAAAGGTGTTATAGCTGAAGTTTAGCTAAAAAATACAAAAATCCCTACAGTTTTTAGTCACAATCACTTACCTGTAATGAAGAATATCCTAAGTTGTGCAGGCAGGTGGATCCTGGAGAAATCTTCACTGAAGGGATGCCCTGTCCTTTTCCTGTCTCTGAACTTCTGGCACTGCGATTGTTAACAGCTTTGGGTCTTCAGGCAGAACCACAGTACAGATAGTCTGATGACACATTTCCCCTCCTTCCCCCTCCTCCATTGAGAAAAGTTGTTTCATTCATTGATTACACTGCTTGTAAGAGGATCTGTGAATGGGGTATAAAATCCTGTGGCAGATCAGACTCTTGCACTAGCAGATGCAGGTTTTTTTTCAGATTTGGGTAGGTACAGCTCACAAGATTCAACTCTTGCTGAAATATACTTGTACTATACTACCCTCCCCTTTGTTGCTTTTTCTATTTGCGTTTAAAATGGTTGTAAACTCTGTTACACCACTTTTACCTACAGGTAAACCTATACCAGGGCTTACCTGTAGGAACCTTGAATAACTCCTAAACTTGCAGAGTTTACGATATATTCAGTATATGTGCTGCTGCCAACGTCATCGGCACATGCGCACTGTAGAAACGAGCCGCTGGTGCTGTTTCTTCAGGACTCGTGCTGTGACCGGCTCCTGTGCGCTTGCGCGGCAGTGACATTGCGGCTCCTGCCAATCACATCGCCGGAGCCGCAAACCCGGAAGTAACTCCGGTGGAAGATGTTCGCCGTGTACTCGGAGTGCCGACGCCGATTCAGGGCATCGTTCTGAGGTAAGTATTTCATAATGAACTAGTATGTGATGCATACTAGCTCATTATGCCTTTTTTTTTTTCCCCGGAGGTTTACAACCTTTTTAACATGCAGAAATTAACGCAGTGGACTAAGTGGTCAGAAGACTGGCCCATATAAGCCTGCAATGCACTCCAAATTTTGTTCAAATTGTACAAGTGTTTTTAACCACCCGACAGTGAGATTCTTGGATTTAATCTCAGTTATAGTAATGGAATGTCGTCTTTAAAACATTTTAGAAACCGGTAAAGTCATCCGCCCTAATTATTTTTTTGTTGCCCGTTTTTTTCCATTTTTCTTTCACACTAAACTACAGTGCGTAGATGTGAACCAGCCACATAAAGAATGGGATTTCTACTTGTACTGCATTTTCATGCAGCAAATTGCTTGATTTTTTTTGCTGCATGAAAATGCAGTACAAGCAGAAATCCTATTCTTTCATTTGTGGCTGGTTCACAGCCACACTCTGCAGTTTATAAGTAGAAAAGTCCGCGCTTAAGACAGTGTGAGAGCTGCTGCCTATTCCCAATTGGTACCCCAACAGGTCCAATATGAAAGTAAATAAAATAATAATGGAATAAAGACGGCGCTGCCCTCAATGTGATTGAGTGATATAAACTAATAAAGTAATGATAAGTGAACCCAAACTTTATATTATAAAGCAATCTTCACTGAGTTTAAAAAATCAAAAACACAAAACAGGTGCCGCAATCTCACTAATTACGACTCTACTACTGCATCCAAAATAGTAAATTAAGATCCTCCCAGTGTATAGATAAATAAGTGCATAGTGTAAGTGATAGAATCAACTGTGATTGAATATACAATATTGTGTTTCCTTAAAAAATCATCAAAAGTTTTGGGACAAAATAGCGCCTGGGGTGATATAGTTATTATGCTGAAAAATAATTAATTGGATATGTGTGTATGATGATACTATGGTCTCCACGTATCATTACCATGTGTGTGTAAAATAATTCCTAAAAGTGCCAAAAATATTGGGACACCATGCCACTTGTGAACCACAACAACTTGAATTGTGAACCATAAAAACATAAAAACATGAAGAACTTGTTTGTGACACCCTATTAGCACACTCCTGATGGGTAAATGCAGTTATTTAAAAGTTCATACAACAACCATAAGACTAGTTATAAAATTACACATTCAGCAAACATTAGTTCATAAAAAGTCCATGCAGGGGGTCATCCTTTAATGACCAGATGTAGAAGACAAAGTTCACCCTTATAAAAGCTGTAGATTTAAAACTTTAGGAGACACTACAGTGACTTCCGTGCCTTTCACTCAGGACAGTGACTTTCAGGTGCAAGCCCCCCTATCATACCCCACTCACCAGAGATGAACACCCCTACAGGGGTACCGAGCGACAGAGTGGGTGTCCCGGGGCATGTGATATTCACTCTAAGTCTGCTTACTGTCCTCTGCAGTGTTCGATCCTCACCGCTACTCCAGGAAAGTGTTGTGATATGATCAGGATACTACAGCAGTTTGCCACCTTCAACTCTCCATTGTACCGGAGCAAAAGAAAAAACAAGGGGGCCTCCTTGGTGAAGTACGTTATGTCCGATTTATTGCACAAAAAGTTACGAAAAGGTTACAGAAAAGGACCCATTATAAATGTCCACTTGTTTACAAGCCAAAAAACGAAAGAGATGCATGAGACAAGCACCGCTGTATGCAGGGTTGGAGCCGGCTGCTAGCCGCGAGCGTGCGTTCCACCGTGCGTTCCAGTCAGCACTTCCGGGTTGTGACGTGTGAGCGTGGCTCCGCCTTACGCGTTTCGTCATAGGACGTTTTCAAAGACGGTGCCGATGCCTACGCTTCACACACTGATATAGTTCCACAATACGCTTGACCACTCCCCTTAATATGGTAATGTCGCTCGGGAGGGGAGGGTGTGATCCGGCCTCTGGACGTCAAATGTGTATTCCTGTCTAGGCAAATTAGGCATTAACCTGTTGTTTGCCTAACCAGTCACCGCTACCATTGATCCAAACAAGTATTACTACTACAGCCCCCAGCATATACCACTACCCATAAGCCAGCCAACCAAAACCCCTGTCATATACCATACACCTAAAATCCACAAAAGGCTGGAAAAACCACCAGGAAGGCCCATAATTAGTGGAATCAATTCCATCTTTTCCAGGCTGGGAGAATACCTGGATAAATTCCTTAAACCTTTAGTGAAAGAAGGGAAGTCCTATCTGCGGGATAGTATGCAACTAATACAGGAATTACAAGAGATTAAAGGAGCGGAACAATGGTTACTGGTTGCGGTAGATGTTAATTCCCTGTACACCAGCATCGAACAGAAAGATGGTTTGCGGGGTGTGGAAAGAGCTCTGCACATGAACACAAGCATGAAACAGGAACAAATAGGCTATATCCTTGAGGGCCTAAAAATGGCCATGGAATGCAATTATTTTTGGCATGATAAAAAATATTATGTACAAACAAAGGGAGTTGCAATGGGAGCACGCTATGCTCCTAGCGTAGCTAATTGATTTATGGACCTCTGGGAAGAGAAATACATCTATAGCAAAAACATACCCCAGATCAAGATGTATAAAAGGTACATAGATGACTTGTTCATCTTATGGAATGGAACATCAGATAGCCTTACAAAATTTTTAGATAATCTTAATAATAACCAATATGGTATCAAGTTTACTGGCAAGTGGAGCTCAGAGATAATCGACTATCTGGATCTCGAAATTTTTAAAATAGGAGACAAGTTATGCACTCACACCTTTTTTAAACCGACAGACAGAAACGGGTACATCCCTACCTCCAGTTGCCATCACCCAAGATGGAAAACCAATGTTCCCAAAGGGCAGCTCCTACGGATACGTCGGAATTGTAATCTAGCTGAGGATTTCAACAAACAGGCTGACATTTTAATCAACAAATTCCAAGAAAAAGGGTATGACAAGGAGAGACTACTGAAACTAAAAGAAGACATCATGAGGGTGGATAAAACCTCCCTGTTTCAGAAACAGAAAAAGAAAGCTAAAAAGGTACCTGAAATAGCGTTTATTACAGGGTTCAACAGTCAATACAGAGACTTTGAAAAAATAATAAAAAAGTACTGGCCCATACTCAAGGAAGACCTCACCCTAACAAAACTACTACCGGTCAAACCTAGATTCATATACAGTAAAGCACCGAATTTAAGGGACCATTTAGTGAAAAATGTTACTGACCCTCCAAAATCCATTAAAATATGTCCAGAATTGAAGGGCTTCTTCAGGTGTCAAAGATGTCTACCATGTAAGGTAGCTAAAAAACAACCTAGGAGAAAGGACACATTCAAATCATGTACTGACCATAAAGAATACAAAATTAACCAGCTGATTACCTGTAGAAGCACACATGTCACATATGTCGTGGAATGCCCATGCCACCTCCAATATGTGGGAAGAACCACCCGTCAGTTATTTGTCCGGATCCGGGAACATATTAAAAATATAAGGAAGGGGTTCCCGAACCATAGTTTATCGAGACACTTCGATGAGGTCCACCATAGGGATCCAAGTGTACTTATTTTTTATGGTATTGACTCTGTCCAGGAACATTGGCGAGGAGGAAACAGAGAAACCTCAGTATCCAGAAACGAAACCAGCTGGATATACCGACTAGGGTCCCTCGCCCCAAGAGGGCTAAACCTGGACATTGATTTGAACTGTTATATAGCGAACCCTTAGATTATAGTATGATTCACTAGATAGACGATAACTGTATAATAATCTTTTTATTCGTCTCCTTATACTTGCCTCCCATCACCCCCTGACTCTATTAATAATCATTCACAACCATATCTGCTGTATGGACCTGTCCTGATATTTTTGAACCTAGTAGAGAGTGGTAAACGTTGGAGAGCAAGGGTATACGATATAAGGGATATGTCCATAGTATTACCCATGCAGAGTAGGTACATGCCAGTATAATACTTTTATAATAAATAATTTTTAAGTATATACACACTTACCAGACCACTACTACCTCACCCTCTTTCACATATATATATATATATTTTTACATATATTTTTATATATTTTTTACATCTTTTTTATATATTTTTATATTTTTCTATATATTTTTACATATTTTTTAGCTATCTCTTACGGAGTTCTATTGTGATGGTACAAAGGTTGATATAATGTAGAGTTTTTAATATAATAAATATGTTTAAACAATTCTGGGGATTTTAAGATAAATGTACCTATTTTAAAAAATTTTTTTAGTTTTTTTAGTTTTTTGATTTATAGTATGATATATTTAAACAGTGGGGATCTCATTAGGATATGTTTTATAAATATATATGGATGTCTAATTTAACTCTAATTTCAAGAATATAGTTCCACAAAGGCAGACCAAAATAACTTTCATTTACTGCTAACTTTTATTTACTGCTGACTACCTAGCCATAACATAAATTGCTTCACCGCCAACGGTCCCAACATACACGCATATAATAAAGGATGTCCCCCCTTTAGACCATATATCACTGGCTTATGGGTAGTGGTATATGCTGGGGGCTGTAGTAGTAATACTTGTTTGGATCAATGGTAGCGGTGACTGGTTAGGCAAACAACAGGTTAATGCCTAATTTGCCTAGACAGGAATACACATTTGACGTCCAGAGGCCGGATCACACCCTCCCCTCCCGAGCGACATTACCATATTAAGGGGAGTGGTCAAGCGTATTGTGGAACTATATCAGTGTGTGAAGCGTAGGCGTCGGCACCGTCTTTGAAAACGTCCTATGACGAAACGCGTAAGGCGGAGCCACGCTCACACGTCACAACCCGGAAGTGCTGACTGGAACGCACGGTGGAACGCACGCTCGCGGCTAGCAGCCGGCTCCAACCCTGCATACAGCGGTGCTTGTCTCATGCATCTCTTTCGTTTTTTGGCTTGTAAACAAGTGGACATTTATAATGGGTCCTTTTCTGTAACCTTTTCGTAACTTTTTGTGCAATAAATCGGACATAACGTACTTCACCAAGGAGGCCCCCTTGTTTTTTCTTTTGCTCCGGTACAATGGAGAGTTGAAGGTGGCAAACTGCTGTAGTATCCTGATCATATCACAACACTTTCCTGGAGTAGCGGTGAGGATCGAACGCTGCAGAGGACAGTAAGCAGACTTAGAGTGAATATCACATGCCCCGGGACACCCACTCTGTCGCTCGGTACCCCTGTAGGGGTGTTCATCTCTGGTGAGTGGGGTATGATAGGGGGGCTTGCACCTGAAAGTCACTGTCCTGAGTGAAAGGCACGGAAGTCACTGTAGTGTCTCCTAAAGTTTTAAATCTACAGCTTTTATAAGGGTGAACTTTGTCTTCTACATCTGGTCATTAAAGGATGACCCCCTGCATGGACTTTTTATGAACTAATGTTTGCTGAATGTGTAATTTTATAACTAGTCTTATGGTTGTTGTATGAACTTTTAAATAACTGCATTTACCCATCAGGAGTGTGCTAATAGGGTGTCACAAACAAGTTCTTCATGTTTTTATGTTTTTATGGTTCACAATTCAAGTTGTTGTGGTTCACAAGTGGCATGGTGTCCCAATATTTTTGGCACTTTTAGGAATTATTTTACACACACATGGTAATGATACGTGGAGACCATAGTATCATCATACACACATATCCAATTAATTATTTTTCAGCATAATAATAACTATATCACCCCAGGCGCTATTTTGTCCCAAAACTTTTGGATGATTTTTTAAGGAAACACAATATTGTATATTCAATCACAGTTGATTCTATCACTTACACTATGCACTTATTTATCTATACACTGGGAGGATCTTAATTTACTATTTTGGATGCAGTAGTAGAGTCGTAATTAGTGAGATTGCGGCACCTGTTTTGTGTTTTTGATTTTTATACACTCTGCAGTTTGTTGTGAAAGAGAAATGAAGAAATCATTCACATCTACATGTGTGCAAGCTGGGTAACTGTGCATAAGGGCCTTTATGCACTAGCACCATTTCTCCTGCGCTTGCCCTCTCTCTGCAGTACACAACAATGGAATTTCTCTATGGTGCGGTGCTTTTTCATCAGTGCAACATGGTGCAGTACGATTTTGGAAGAGGCGCAAGTGCTTCTTTTCATGCAGAATAGTGCTTTTTTGGCCCCATAGACTTCATTCATTGCATAAAAAATGTATGTACATGCACTTTTGGTGCGTTTTTTTTTTTTTTCTCGTAACAACCAGTCCCCTACAAAAGATGCATGAAGCATGAAAACGCATCATACAACGAAAAATGCACTTTAAAATGTAGCAGCACTAATGTGAACCTAGGCTAAGTGTCTTTATTGTTGCATGTACAAAAACAAGTCGGGTAGGTTAAAAGGTCAAAAATCTTCCTTTCCAGCGAAATATACCAATGATAGAAGACCTTTAGGTTAGGTTCATACTCCTGTGTGTACTTTTTAATTGTATGGTGGCACGTTTTTATTGCATTTTAATAAATTTTGTTTTTGTTTTGTTTTGTTTGAGCAATAAATATTAATTTCCAATGTGACCTCAATAGGAGTTGATTTTGGCATTTTGGATAAACTTCCTGGACTGGAGTGTGGGTGTGTTATCAGAGCAATGTCTGCCTTTCCAGTGATTTTTGCAGCAACTGCTGCAGTGTTGCTTGAAGAGGAGGAGGAGGAGGAGCAGAGGTACTGATACTGTAATGCGCTCTGTGATCACAAATAGAGAACAGAGGGCAGTTTGAGGTCATGTATAATGACCTCTGTGTACATCATGAACATGAGGAGAAATTCTTCAGTTACACCTGGATGTCATTTTAAAAAGGTGCATTTGTCTGATTTATTATCATATGTTCATATCATATATTTATAGTCAAACAGACATTCTCACTTTGCACATGCAGGACAAAGTGACCGTATTTCAGCAAATGGTGCATGTGCAAGATGTAAGGGTCTCTTGTAAGATATTGACCACTAACACCACATTTTCTTTTTTTGGCAGCTCTTGATGAGCTGCTGGGTTTAACCTCTGGCCAGCTGGAGCGTTATAACACCTTTTTCTTTTGTTAACCTCCATGACAGTCGCATGAGAGATGGGCTCCACTCGCCTATAGAGAACACAATGACAGAGATTAAAACTCCCAGCGGCTTCCATCCCTCATTTCTTGTGTAGAAAACATGGGCCCAGGACACCCTGGACCACCAGGGAAAAGGTACACAGATCCCTAAACAGTCACTATATAGGATGAAAGCATGTAACTTGGTGTCCATGCCCCAGCAAACTTCTCCTGAGTCCTCTCACAGCAATGGCCAACAGCACCATCTTGCCTAGAACTTAGGTTGAGGTTAGGCAGAGGGATTCCCAAGTGCCTTCTGGGAAAACACAATGGGAGCTTATAAAAACTTGTGCCTGCAGGTGGTCCAGGAAGGTGGTGCTGTTGGCCATGGCTGTGAGAGGAATCAGGAAGGTTGGTGGGGCATGGGCACTTTAAGCCACATCCTTTCATCCTATAGTGACCATTTAAGGATCTGTGTACCTCTTCCCTGGAGGTCTAAGGTAGTGGTTCTCAAACCTGTCCTCAAGTACCCCCAACAGATCATGTTTTGGGAATTTCTCTTAGATTAAATAGCTGTCCAAAATACCAAGCCATTGGCTCTGAAGCAAGATCAAGGAGAACCTACAAATATGGCCTGTTGGGGGTACTTGAGGACAGGGTTGAGAACCACTGGACTGGTGTCCTGGGCCCACTTTTCCACTAACACAGGTCACACGAAAAAAAGTTTTGTAAGAGGGTGTGGCATGAACAGACACGCTGACTGAGCGTGCTGCTCAGTGATCCACGAGCTCCAGGAAGATAGGCTGTTCAGCAGGCTCCAGACCGGCTAAAGCATGTCCACACGCCACCGTACAGCTGTACTTCTGCCCAGGGTGGTGGAAAGAGCCAGGCTAACAAGCTTAGAGCAGGGATCCTGGGAGCGCAATTAAATGAAACCTGGTCCAGGAGGGAATGAAGACTGGCTCCCCTGATATGGGGGGGGGGGGCATGGAGGCTCGCCCCCCCCCCCTACAGGGCTGAGGAGTGACAGGCTTTGGAAGGGGTGTTGCAGCACATAGCAATGGCCAAATACCTCTAGCACATAGCAATGGCCAAATACTTCTGAGCCCAAAGCAGAGCTGTACAACCCTGGAAAGGGATCTCCCAGGAGTAGGGAGAGACATCTCGGTTTATGCGGGTGGAACGGAGGGTCCGGAGGGGGAGTATATTGGAGGGGATCCAAGTCTTCAGGAGGTGGAAGGAATCCCAGGAGGGACGGTTGAATTCCTGGTAGTTGAAAGTCGTGGTACTACAAAACCCAGCAGTGAATCAGTAAAAATCAGCAAAGGACTTGTGATGAATCCAGAGACAGCCTTTACAGGGCAGGAGCAGTATGGTAACCCTTTGGTGATGTTAATAATGAACTAAGTGCATCTCAATCAGAGTTAATAGTGTATTGGGACTTAAGAGAACAATTGAGAGCACTTCCTACAAAGAAAAACATTCAATTACTTATAACCGCTGTTGAATCATCCTGCAAGCAGGCTGTGGAGGGGTTAAGGGAGGATGTAGGGGCACAGAGTAGAGGAAATGGAGATGGGCCAGGATGATATTAGACAAGGAGTGGCTGATATCCAAGATATGACAAAACATCATGAGGAAGTGTTGAATTCTCTGTTGGATCAAATGGATAATCAAGAAAATAGAGATCATAGGCAAAATATACGTATAAGGGGCTTGCCTGAAATAAAACATTTTGAATTGCTTCCAAAGGTGATCAGTCTGTTCCAGTTAATTCTGGGGCCATCTGCTTCGGATAAGATTGAAATAGACAGAGTCCATCGTGCCCTCGTCCCTAGCCCCCCAAAATGCAGAACAACAACAAGAGTTATCATTTGTAAACTACATAGATATCCAGTGAAAGAAGCCATCATGAAAGCAGCCCGCAATAAATCCACGGTTGATTTTGAAGGTGCACAAATAGCCTTATTTCCAGATTTAGCATATAGAACTCTTATGCAATGCAGAATGATTAAACCCTTGTTGGAAGTTCTTCAAGCAGCTGATGTTAAATATCGCTGGGGATATCCCTTTGAGGTTGTAGCAACCCGGAATGGGAAAACGGCAACACTTAAAACTAAAGATGACTTGCAACACTTCATAAAGGTGCTGGAGCTCCCCCTGGTGGACTTTCCGGATTGGAGCTTGAATAACTAAAAACCATCACTACAATGACCAGAACGATGGCAACAAGTGCCAGTTAAAGGTTGACGGAAAATTCATGTGGATAAGACAAGACTATAATCGGTCATAGAAAGATATGCCTGAGTAGTGGTGTAAAGTGAAAAAGGCTAAGAGGAAAGGAGCAGATTGCCTAGAGTTGACTGGGGGGATGTTGTGGGGGGAGAGGTTGTTTTTTCCCTCTGTTCTCTTAATCAACCCCACCACCCTCCCCTTTTATTACCCCCCTTTTTTGGGGGGGAGGGGAGGGTTGAGATGGGGGGAGATGTTGTTTTTCCCTCTGTCCTCTTAGTCCCCCACCACCCTCCCCCCTTTTTTTTTCCACCCCTTCGTCCCCCCCCCCCCCAATACTTTTTTGTTTTCTCCCCTTTGGTGGAAATTTTTGAGGCAATACGCTGAAGTACCGCAAAAAAAAATCAAACAAAAGATATAAGAATATAAATGGAAACCCGGGGTTCACAAGGTACATTATATTCATCTTTTGCCCAATAGGGCGGTCCCGAGATAAGCGACTTTGTTTTCTGCCAAAAGGCGGGAGGGGGGCGGGACTCTGGGCATTCCTTTTTGGGGAATGTGCCATAGACGGTGGCAAAGTATGTTATAGTTTTTAGATGGTTTGGGTGTGGTGTGTTTTTATTATTATTTTTTTTTTTTTACTCCTCCCTCCTTCTTATCAGATGCATCCAAGGCGAGAGAGCTCAGAAGGCTGGGCGCAGACACCGATCATGATCGAAAAGTTCAAAATAAACATAGATACTTTGCCCACCGATTCTATGAACAGGGGAATAAGGGTGGGAGACTATTGGCTAGACAACTAAAGAAACAGGATTCACACCATGTTCACACTATAAAGACAGGCGATAAGCAGATAGTGGGCTCCCAAGCAATAGCGGCTGAGTTTCATCGCTTTTATGCGTCTCTATATAACATAGACTCAGTTCCTGTGGGGGCGGAGGAGGGTGGACGTTTGGATAGAATTCCGGAATATCTTGAGGCCTCAGGGCTACAGGCCGTTCCATCTGCGGCCTTGGAGGAAATGGAGAAAGCAGTCTCCAGTGAAGAGCTGGGTGGAGCGATTGCAGCTTTGCCATTAGGTAAAAGCCCGGGACCTGATGGTTTCACAAATGTATTTATAAAAAGTTTTCCTCAGTCCTGTTGGTTCCTCTTTGCAGATACCTTAACTCTATCTCGGTCTCTAACCCATTGCCTCCAGAGGCACTGTTGGCTTATGTGACGGTTCTCCCGAAGGTAGGGAAAGACCCTTAGTGTTGTGCCAGCTACAGATCCATCTCCTTCCCTTAATCTGACACTAAGCTCCTGGCTAAAATTCTGGCTCTAAGGTTACAAGAACATATAGTTAAATTGATTTACCCAGATCAAACAGGGTTTATGAAGGGCCCAGAGGCTAGAGATAATACTATTTGGGCCCTGCATGTATTGCATTGGATGCATAATGGACCGAACCAGACCCTGACTGTAGTAATTTCAATGGAAGCTGAAAAAGCATTCGATAGGGTGGGGTGGGAGTTTATGGTCAGAGTTTTGAGGGAGATGGGTCTGAGAGAGCGGATGATGGGATGGGTGATTGCACTGTATGCAGATCCTAGAGCAAGGGTTAAAGTTAATGGTAGACGATCAGATTATTTTGAGACACGGAACGGGACTAGGCAGGGATGCCCACTGTCCCCATTGTTTGCTATGGCGCTGGAGTCCTTTCTGCGCACGATTAGGGGGAGTTGTATTGGATCAATGGAACATAAGATCTCAGCTTACGCAGATCTACTGTTGTACCTCGCCTCTCCTCAAGAGTTTTTGACGGAACTGATGTTGGAAATAGACAGACCGGTTTGGGCTTATATCTAATTTTTAAAATAAATATTGGGAAATCAGTGTTGATGCCGAGCCATGTGCCTTTGAGGATGAGAACTACCTTGCAACAATCTTTATCTTTTTTGTTTGGCGCCTTGATTCTATATTTTATTCAGTGATCTATATCTCTTCAGGTATAAAGCCCCTGTATGATCTAAACAATGGACCCTTGATGGTATCCATAATAAAAAACTTGCAAAAGTTGAGAAGTCATACTCTGACATGGTTTGGCAGGGTAAGCGCTTAAAATGAGTGTAATTACCAGGCTTATTTACGTTTTACATATCGTTCCCATAACGCTTCTACAGATATTCTTTAAACAAATATGAAGGGCTTTCATGACCTTTGTGTGGGGAGAGAAACATCCCAGGTTGGCACACGGAATTTTGAGGAGACCAAAACGGGAGGGTGGGGGTGGGATGGGACTCCACAGGGTAAATTTGCTTCCATTGGTGGATTTGGTTCGAATACTGGGGGAAGTACCAATGGCTGTATGGAAATGCCGTCAACTGACAGACTTGTTCAGTAAGTGGAAGCACCAGATCAGGCCAGCGAACCTGCTTACTACTTTTGAGGAATGGTGGGTTAACTTATCAGAGCTGGGTCATATGGTGTCTCAAATCTATAGGCTGGTTCTGAACGCCCAAAATATGACAACTCCCTATTTCATTTGAGAATGGGAAAGAGAACTAGGCTATAATTTTACATTGGAGTGAATTAAAAGGCTGATGGGAGCGACACACCATACTTCAATAAGTACCCATATACAGGAGATGTCTTATAAGTTCCTGACAAGATGGTATAGTATACTGGCTCGATTGGCTCAGATGTATTCATCAGCGGATGTTAACTGCTGGAGGGGATGTAACCAAAGGGGTTCATTTCTGCATTTATGGTGGCATTGCTCAAAGATTAAAGTTTTCTGGGAGGCGATCGCCCCTTGGATTAAGAAAATGACACTTGGACATATAGAATTCTCTTCATTATATTTTCTTTTTCATGGGATGCCATCATCTTCTAGGTTTTATAAGAGAAGCGTTACTCCCCATTTGCTAAATGCAGCCAAAATATTGATACCTAGATTTTGGAAACAGTCTGGATGTCCCACTATAATGGATTGGAAAAGGGAGGTAGAAAAAATAATGGAAGTAGAGAGATGGATACATATGGTTAAAGACCAACAGAATAAATGTTTAAAGATACATGGGCAGGATGGCCGTATTACTCCTCAGAAATAGATGTGGATTAAACCCTTTTGGGGGCAATGCTGGGTTATGGATCGGATAGTCTGTAGGGTGAAATTGGGAGGAGGTGTGTGTGTGTGTGTGTGGGGGGGGGGTCCCTTTTTTTAAATTTATTTTTTTGTTTCTTTTTTCCTCCTCTGGGAGGTACAGTGGAGAGATGATTGATGTCATTAAAGGAAGAGAATAAGTCATACATTAGGCACGGGATGGGCAACATGTAATTGAATCGCATAAGGAAGGGTAGATTGAAATGAAAGGTGGAGAGGTATAAAAATGAAATGGTGAGATTATATTGAATTAAAACACTAAACCAAATAGGACACAAAAATAGTAATTCAAAATTATACACTTTTTTTTTTTTTTTTTTTTATTGTATTGTTGGTTGTTTGACACACAATAGGGCACTGTAAAGTCCCCTTCTTAATTATACTTTGAATAATGTTTTGCACAAATTTGAGTTTTGGTTATGGGTAGGTAAGTGGGTGGCCTTTTTTCCTTTTTGTTTTTATTCCTCAAGGTGGGTGGTTGGGTGTATTGCACAGTTATACTGGGGGCTGTAGACTTTGTTCTTACAGCATAAGCACAAGACAGACCTGGACCCTACAAGTTCCTAAGTTTCCTCTAACCTTGGGCTTATTTGTGGTGCCTCCATGAGCAAAATGTCTGCTCCTTGGATACAGTAAGGATAACCATGCTTTTTCGGGTAATCCCAGAGGATACTTTTCTAGTGGTTCCAGGGACATCTACTTGATATCCTCAGAGTTCACAGTGGCCCCTTTCTGGAGTCTAGTAATCATGTGAATGAGATTTCAGCATGAATGCCTTCCTTCAGCTTCATAGGTAAGGGCTAGGCCCCTATTGTGTTATCAGGGACCTTTATAGCAGTCCCTCAGACTTTGTTACTCACTTCACACAGGCTGGGATGCAGGGACGGTGACTTTCAGAGCTTCAGAGGCCCAAAAGTTCTACTTCTCAGTAGACTGCTTTTGGGGACTTGCAGTCTTTTGCTGGCCCCTTGGAATTTCACAAGGTCATTTGGGACCTTTTTGAGGATCCTTTTTAAGGATATTCTAATGCCGCGTACACACGGTCGGACTTTCCGGCATACTTGGTCCGGCGGACCAGAGTGTGCCGGACAATCCGCCCGTGTGTGGGCGGCGGCGGACTTTTCCGGCGGACTTCTTCCCAAAAGCCCGCCGGACCTAGATTTGAAACAAGTTTTAAATCTTTCCGTCGGACTCAGTTTCGGGCGGAAAGTCCGCTCGTGTGTGTGCTGGTCCGACGGAAAGCCCGCTCGTGTGTAGGCTGGTCCGACGGACCAGATACGACACGAGGGCAGGGTATTGCATCTCGCGCTCGCTGCAATAGGAAAAACTAATTTTCCTATTGCGGCGAGCGCGGAGCATACCAGGCCCTTAGTTCTGGTATGGATTATAAAGGGAAGCCCCTACGCCGAAAAAACGGCGTGGGGTCCCCCCTAAAATCCATACCAGACCCCGATCCGAGCACGCAGCCTGGCCGGTCAGGAAAGGGGGTGGGGCGAGCGAGCGCCCCCCCCCCCCTGAACCGTACCAGGCCGCATGCCCTCAACATGGGGGGTGGGTGCTTTGGGGGAGGGGGGCGCCCTGCGGGGCCCCCCCCAAAGCACCTTGTCCCCATGTTGATGAGGACAAGGGCCTCTTCCCGACAACCCTGGCCGTTGGTTGTCGGGGTCTGCGGGCGGGGGGCTTATCGGAATCTGGGAGCCCCCTCTAATAAGGGGGCCCCCAGATCCCAGCACCCCACCCTATGTGAATGAGTATGGGGTACATGGTACCCCTACCCATTTACCTAGGGAAAAAGTGTAAGTAATAAAACACACTACACAGGTTTTTAAAATATTTTATTAAACAGCTCGGGGGGGGGGGGATCTTCCTCCGGCTTCGGGGGTCTTCTTCCTGCTTCGGGGGTCCCTCCGCTTCATCTTCTCCCGGCGTCCGGTTGGTTCTTCTCCGCTCTCTTCTCCCGGTGTTCCAGTTCTTCGGCTGGCTCCTCTGCTGTCTTCAGGTAGCTCTCTTGCCAGCAGAGGTCCGGACTTCTGAGCTGCTGGGCTTCTTCTCTTCTCCAGATGTTGACACGACGCTCTCTCCGGCTGGACTGCTCTCCGAGGGCTGCGTTGTGACTTATATAGGCGGAGACCCCGCCCCCTTTTGATGTCACAGTCCCTGGGCATGCTGGGACTGTGACGTTTTAGGGGGCGTGGTCACTGGGTGATGTTGACCACGCCCCCTAAAACGTCACAGTCCCAGCATGCCCAGGGACTGTGACATCATATGGGGGCGGGGTCTCCGCCTATATAAGTCACAACGCAGCCCTCAGAGACCAGTCCAGCCGGAGAGAGCGTCGTGTCAACATCTGGGGGAAGAGAAGAGAAGAGAAGACAAGAAGCCAAGAAGCCCAGAAGTCCGGACCTCCGCTGGCAATAGAGCTACCTGAAGACAGCGGAGGGGCCGGCCGAAGACCTGGGACACCGGGAGAAGAGGCCGGAGAGCGGAGAAGAACCAACCGGACGCCGGGAGAAGATGAACCGGAGGGACCCCCGAAGACGGAAGAAGACCCCCCCCGGAGCTGTTTAATAAATTATTTTAAAAACCTGTGTTGTGTTTTATTATTGACACTTTTTACCTAGGTGAATGGGTAGGGGTACCATGTACCCCATACTCATTCACATAGGGTGGGGGGGCCGGGATCTGGGGGCCCTCTTATTATAGGGGGCTCCCGGATTCCGATAAGCCCCCCGCCCGCAGACCCCGACAACCAACGGCCAGGGTTGTCGGGAAGAGGCCCTTGTCCTCATCAACATGGGGACAAAGTGCTTTGGGGGGGGGCCCCGCAGGGGACAAAGCACCCACCCCCCATGTTGAGGGCATGCGGCCTGGTACGGTTCAGGAGGGGGGGGGGCGCTCGCTCGTCCCCACCCCCTTTCCTGACCGGCCAGGCTGCGTGCTCGGATCGGGGTCTGGTATGGATTTTAGGGGGGAACCCACGCCGTTTTTTCGGCGTAGGGGCTTCCCTTTATAATCCATACCAGACCTAAGGGCCTGGTATGCCCCGCAACGGGGCTCGCAAGGTGTCAATCTCGCCGATAAAAGCGGCAAGATTGACATCCTTTGCTAGTCCCGTCGCACCTGAGTCACGTTCAAAATGAACGGACTTGTCCGTGTGTGGGCAAGTCCGTTCATTCTGAAAGTCCGCCGGAACTCCGGCGAAAGTCCGTCGGAAAGACGGGCGGACTTAGCCCGCCGGAAAGTCCCGGCGTGTGTGGGCAAGTCCGTCCGTTTTAAAGTCCGGCGCACCTGGCGGACAAAGTCCGTCGGAAAGTGTGCCGGACCAAGTAGGATAGAAAGTCCGACCGTGTGTACGCGGCATTAGGCTTTCAGAAGCTCCTAACACTGCAATCACCTTTCCACTGTGGATTATACCTAAATACAGGTCCTGGGCCCCACCTGTGGGTGTGTGGGTACTGTTCTCCTTTGAGAGGATATTTGTTAATTGTTTTTATTGTTCGTTTGGTCCCAAAAGGGGGTTTTATTTATTTATTTTTTTGCATAACCTTTCTGGGTGCATTTTGCGCATGCATTCAGATGCAGAGCACCCCCTTAGCCTCTCAGGCTAATTCCCTTTTTGGTCATGATAACATGTTAATACCATGCATCTTTATTTGGCTGTACCAAAATATAATGTATATAATCTCACAAAAGTGAGTACACCCCTCACATTTTTGTAAATATTTTATTCTATCTTTTTATGTGACAACACTGAAGAAATGACACTTTTCTACAATGTAAAGTAGTGAGTGTACAGCTTGTAAAACAGTGTAAATTTGCTGTCCCCTCAAAATAACTCAACACACAACCATTAATGTCTAAGCGACTGTCAACAGAAGTGAGTACACCCCTGAGTGAAAAACTCCTCACCTGTTTGCCACCACACACGCTTGACACCATCTGAACCAAATAAGTTTATCTTGGTCTCATCAGACCACAGGACAAGGCTTCCTTCTGGGATGACAGACATGCAGACCAATTTGATCAAGTATGCAGCATATGGTCTGAGCACTGACAGGCTGACACCCCCCCCCCCCCTTCAACCTCTGCAGCAATGCTGTCAGCACTCATACATCTATATCCCAAAGACAACCTCTGGATATGACGCTGAGCATGTGCACTCAACTTCTTTGGTTGACCATGGCGAGGCCTGTTCTGAGTGGAACCTGTCCTGTTAAACCACTGTATGGTCTTGGCCACCGTGCTGCAGCTCAGTTTCAGGGTCTTGGCAATCTTCTTATAGCCTAGGCCATCTTTATGTAGAGCAACAATTCTTTTTTTCAGATCATCAGAGTTATTTGCCATGAGGTGCAATGTTGAACTTCCAGTGACCAGTATGAGAGAGTGAGAGCAATAACACCAAAATGTTAACACAAACTGCTCTCCATTCACACCTGAGACCTTGTAACACTAATGAGTCACATGACACTGGGGAAGGAAAATGGCTCTGGGCGCAGGCAGCACGCATTCCCACACCCACTCTCAATAGGTGAACCTAGGCTAACCAGGAAGAGCAATAAAAATTGTTTTTTTTTTTCTTTCTTGTGACACATTTGAGTGGTAAGGATGTTGTAAAGAGTAATACTATACAGAGAGAGATCAGTTTAAAAGGGTTATTGGGGGGGGGGGGGGGTGTAATAACTTGAAATATGTACTAAATAAAATACACGAAGTGCCTTTTAAAACCTCTACGGCCAAGTCCTGACTCATATTTTTCGGAATGAGAATAAAAGCCAATATTGGCTATGCAGTTGTTTCTGTGATACAGGTTGTTAGGGTAGACTTGCTGACTAGTCTGGTCTAGAGTCATCTTAATGCATGGGTGTACTTGTTTTTTGTTTTGTAGCATTTAATACTAATAATAATTCTTCTATTTGGTTGAAATATGTCTCCACCCATGTCTTTTGGTTTTTGTGTTGACAGTTGCAGAATTTCTTGAATTGCAAGCAGTCATGGCCAGCCTTGTTCCTCAACATTGTGGGGTGGAAGGCTTCCCCTTATTTCCTTGTTTGTTTTTTAAGCTACCAATGGCTGCTTGATCGGTATAGTGTATGTATTTTGCCTTTCACTGTAATGCCCCGTACTCACGGTCGGATTTTCTGACGGAAAATGTGTGATAGGACCTTGTTGTTGGAAATTCCGACCGTGTGTAGGCTCCATCACACATTTTCCATCGGATTTTCCGACACACAAAGTTTGAGAGCAGGATATAAAATTTTTCGACAACAAAATCCATTGGCGGAAATTCCGATCGTGTGTACACAAATCCGACGCACAAAGTGCCACGCATGCTCAGAATAAATAAAGAGATGAAAGCTATTGGCCACTGCCCCGTTTATAGTCCCGACGTACGTGTTTTACGTCACCGCGTTTAGAACGATCGGATTTTCCGACAACTTTGTGTGACCGTGTGTATGCAAGACAAGTTTGAGCCAACATCCGTCGGAAAAAATCCTAGGATTTTGTTGTCGGAATGTCCGAACAAAGTCCGACCGTGTGTACGGGGCATAAGGGATTTTGCATAAATGCATATCCGCAAAATCATGTGTATAGGATTCCCAGGTGACTGTTAAAGTTGTAATCTTCAGAAATGAAATCTGAAAAAAGCACATACTGTATTTCTAAAGTGTTTGCTTTCCTTTCTCCAAAACAAGTGTCATTTCTCTCTGCTGTCCAGTGCCTCCATTATCAGCTTGAGTCACTTCTGACAGGTTTTCCTGACACAAAGAGCTAAAAAGGTGATAGGGAGGGAGCTCCAGCACACAGCCTGTGATTGACATTTTCAGCTGTGTTCCTGTGTGAAGGGGGGTGTGTCCCTTCACTCCAATCAGCTCTTATACAGTGTGTAAATTGCAGCTCCCCACCCCCTGGTTTGTGAGTCTGTGAAAAATCCTTTTACAAGTTTTACAAGGATGTATAGGACAAATGACTGCAGATAAACAGGTACAAATCATGTAAGAGGATTTGTTTCAATCTGACATGGACCATTTTTGGTGACCGCACCACAGTTTTTCAGCCTGGCTTTAGTGTGAACTACCTTCCTGCTAGCGCAGCCTGCAACTCCTATCAGGCTTACTAGAATCAGGTCATCGCCTAGTTTTGCCCTACTGCTTCCTTCGGCAAGCCCCTGGTTCTGGGCTATTGTTTTTCCTCCTTGATTCGGGCCTGCGCAGATGGCAGCTGTTACACTGACCCTGAACCTGCTTTTCACCACCATACTGACTTTGAACCATTCCTCACCACTATACTGACCCTGCTCTTCATCGTCCCTAGCCCTGGCCAGGTGTGTCTGGATTACCTAGTAGGTGACTACTTGGAGCGGTATGATAGACCTGAGGGCTATGCGGCTGGTTGGACTGCAGGACAGAGAGGAATCCACCTGCCTGGAACCTAGAAAGTTAGAAAGAAACCTAGAAAGATGTTTTCACATGGGTAACAGGACTCGGGGTCTTATTCTCATCTGAGCCACATGACCTAGCAGGGCCTTCACCCTCTGCTATAGCAAACACTATTACAGTTACAGTATTCTCAGCTGCAATTAGCTCTCCAGCCTTATAACCAATATCTGACTTTGTCCCAGTTTCCTTCCAGCCAGTCTGTGCAGCCTAATCTTGCCCCAAAACAGCGGTTGCCATCTTTTACACCTTGGCTTACATACAGCAACAATAGCTGGGTCCCCTCACTCAGCAGCAACTAGCGTTGCAGTTATAAAGCCACCATCTGATTTCTTTGTCCTTGTTTCCTTCTAGCAAGCATGTGCAGCCTAATTTAACCCAATAGCAGCAGTCCCCATCTCTTTCACTGTACATACAGCAACAGCAGTTGGATCCCCCATCAGTTAACAGCCAATTACCATTTAGCCAACATATTCCTCAGTGCCCAGCTTCACAACAGCAAGGATCATCGTTTTCAAATCGGTGGCACAGCAGGGGAGTACCTGTTCTTGGCAATGTTTCTGTCCACCACAGAGGAGGACAGAGGTATGGTGGGAGAGAAGGAGATTTAAATCCTATATTGCTCTATTATGGGCAATGTAAAATCTTTGGCAAATAAGGTGGATGAGCTAATGGTACTAGTTCAGAGTCAAAGGGATTTTTGTGAGTGTAGCATTCTGTGTTTTTTAGAAACATGCCTGCACAGGTAGCACCCAGGCCACAGTGTTACCATAGGTGGCTTGTTTGAGCAGACAGGGACTGCACAATGAGTGGTAAGAGGAAAGGAGGGGGGCTTGTTATGTTTGTAAAACATTGATGGTGTAAGCCTGGTCATGTACTGTAGCTATTAAGGAAAGTGTCTGGTGCCTGGATATTGAATTACAGGTTGTGGGGCTCCAGCCATATTACTTGCCTAGGTATATACTAGAGCTGCACGATTAATCATTAAAAAAATTGTGATCTCGATTCAACTCCCCTCATGATCTTTAATCAGAACTTCCCAATTCATTCATGTAACAAGTGTAGAGAGTTCTCTGCTCACTTGGCCCGTACACACGATCTGAATATCGTACAACAGATCGTACGACCTTTTTTGCTTAATAGTCACAAGTAGAAATTGAATGGGTAAATAAAGTCACGAAAATTCTCGTACGACAGAAAAAAAAATCGGAAGTGATGTCATTGTCAGTGTTGTAATGT
This sequence comes from Lithobates septentrionalis, assembly GCA_037952835.1. Taxonomy (NCBI): domain Eukaryota; kingdom Metazoa; phylum Chordata; class Amphibia; order Anura; family Ranidae; genus Lithobates; species Lithobates septentrionalis. Next base: position 12,551,988 of record JBBDGP010000147.1, on the reverse strand, counting down.
ATTTGTATTGTATTTTCCGACAACTATACCGACTAAACGAAAAACGTACGATCTGGAATCGTACGAGGAAAATTTTCGTGCTTGTCCGATCTAATAATATTGGATGAACTGTCGTGATCGGCTCTCGAAAGTAGTGTACACACGATCCGAAAATCGTACGATTCTACCTCGGATGACAGTTTTCGTACGATATTCGAATCGTGTGTACGGACCATTAGCTGTCAAAAGCAAAAAACCGGGCAGCCTGCCAAGTTTTTTTTCTTTTTGTAACTTTTCGTTCTTAGATCAAAAAATGAACTTGGTCTGTAAATGAGGGACGTTTAACAACTTAAAGACTCAACCTTTTTCTGACAATTGTTTCTTACAAAGTTAAAGGGGTTGTAAACCCTTGTGTTTTTTTACCTTAATGCATAGGATGCATTAAGGTGAAAACTTCTGGCAGTGACTATCCCCCCCCCCCCCCCCCCCCCCGTTTTTACTTACCTGAGCCCCTTCATTCCCTCGGCGGAGACGCGCTCTCCCTCTCCGCACAGGGGTCCTGGCTCTTGATTGAATAGATTGATAGCGGCGCAGCCATTGGCTCTCGCTGCTGTCCATCAAATCCAATGACGTGGGGGACGAGTCCCTCATTTGTGTCTGAAAAAAGTGCTCTGGTCAGGAAGGGGATAAAATCTTTCAGGGCTGAAGTGGTTAAGAGACAACTTGTGACCACCAGATCAGTGAAAGGATGGTGCGATGAGTCCAGTGAATTATTGCGGGGCTATTTTAAGTAGGGCTGGGCAATTTTCTAAAAAAAAAAAAACTCTATTCACGATTCAAATCGAGTTTTTTGGTTTTTTTTGGACACCGCGCTGGTCCTGAGGAGCTGCGGGCAGGAGTTTTTAGGCGAGGCCGCGGCATCCGGCCTCATGGACTAGGCCGAAGCTGCGGCCTCGCCTAAAAACTCCTACCCGCAGCTCCTCAGGACCGGCGCGGTGAAAAAAAATCGATTTGCTTAAATTTTGAATCGATTTGACCTCTCAACTCGATTCAAAATTTAAATCGATTTTTTTCCCCAGCCCTAGTTTTAAGGTGATTTTTTTTTGTATTTTTTTTTTTTTTTTTGTGTAGATTCAATTGTTCCAACAAGAATTGTTTAAATAAACTGTGGGTAACGAAGAGTATTAACCACCTGACCTCAGGAAGATTTTACCCCCTTCATGACCAGGACATTTTTTGCTATTCAGCACTCGGTCATGCAACACTGTACGCTAATTCAATTTTTATCTTTTCTTTTTCTCACAAACTATCAATCCTGATGTACTGAATAGAGGTCAACCGATATTTGTCATTTTTTAATTAATTGGCATTGGCCGATTGTGCTGATAAAAAAGGCTGATTATAACTTCAGCGCGACTTGCAAATGATTTCTGTAATAGAAGTCAATGTAAGTTGCCTCAAGTCTTCGGTGGAGCGACTTCTCTCCTCTTTTTGCAGCCTGCCATGTCTGATAAAAGAAGCTAGAGATACAATGTTTCTACTTATCAATGAACTGAACTCCATGTGTAGGAGTTCTCAGTTTAACCATTTAAAGACTAAATCTTTTCTGACACTTGTTGCTTACAAGTAAAAATCCTGTATTTTCTGCTAGAAAATCACTTGGAACCCCCAAAAAATTATATTTATATATATATTTTTTTTAGCAGAGACCCTAGGGAATAAAATAACAGTTGCTGCAATATTTTATGTCACACAGTATTTGCGCAGCGGTCTTTCAAACACAATTTTTTTTGGCAAAAATACACTAATGAATTTTAAAAAAAAAAACGAAGCAGTAAAGTTAGCCCGTTTTTTTTTTTTTCGTCCTAAAGTTTTGATTACCTGTTTTTGTGTATTTAAGATATAGTTTTTTTTTTTTTTTTTTTTTTTTAATCTAAATTATACATACAAGTGAACTGATTGGAGGTTTGTTTTGTTTAACCACTTCAGCCCCGGAAGGATTTACCCCCTTCCTGACCAGAGCACTTTTTACAATTCGGCACTGCGTCGCTTTAACTGCTAATTGCGCGGTCATGCAATGCTCTACCCAAACGAAATTTGCGTCCTTTTCTTCCCACAAATAGAGCTTTCTTTTGATGGTATTTGATCACCTCTGCCGTTTTTGTTTTTTGCGCTATAAACGGAAAAAGACTGAAAATTTTGAAAAAAAAATGATATTTTCTACTTTTTGTTATAAAAAAAATCCAATAAACTAAATTTTAGTCATACATTTAGGCCAAAATGTATTCGGCCACATGTCTTTGGTAAAAAAAATGTCAATAAGCGTATATTTATTGGTTTGCGCAAAAGTTATAGCGTCTACAAACTAGGGTACATTTTCTGGAATTTACACAGCTTTTAGTTTGACTGCCTATGTCATTTCTTGAGGTGCTAAGATGGCAGGGCAGTACAAAACCCCCCCAAATGACCCCATTTTGGAAAGTAGACACCCCAAGGAAATTGCTGAGAGGCATGTTGAACCCATTGAATATTTATTTTTTTTGTCCCAAGTGATTGAATAATGACAAAAAAAAAAAAAAAAATTTACAAAAAGTTGTCACTAAATGATATATTGCTCACACAGGCCATGGGCATATGTGGAATTGCACCCCAAAATACATTCAGCTGCTTCTCCTGAGTACGGGGATACCACATGTGTGGCACTTTTTGGGAGCCTAGCCGCGTACGGGGCCCCGAAAACCCAGCACCACCTTCAGGATTTCTAAGGGCATACATTTTTGATTTTACTCCTCACTACCTATCACAGTTTTGAAGGCCATAAAATGCCAAGATGGCACAAACCCCCCCCAAATGACCCCATTTTGGAAAGTAGACACCCCAAGCTATTTGCTGAGAGGCATGGTGAGTATTTTGCAGCTCTCATTTGTTTTTGAAAATGAAGAAAGACCAGAAAAAAAATTTTTTTTTTTTCTTTTTTCAATTTTCAAAACTTTGTGACAAAAAGTGAGGTCTGCAAAATACTCACTATACCTCTCAGCAAATAGCTTGGGGTGTCTACTTTCCAAAATGGGGTAATTTGGGGGGGGGGGTTGTGCCACCTGGGCATTCCATGGCCTCCGAAACTGTGATAGGCAGTGAAGAGTGAAATCAAAAATTTACGGCCTTAGAAAGCCTGAAGGCGGTGCTTGGTTTTCGGGGTCCCGTGCGCGGCTAGGCTCCCAAAAAGTCCCACACATGTGGTATCCCCGTACTCAGGAGAAGCAACAGAATTTATTTTGGGGTGTAATTTCACATATTCCCATGGCATGTTTGAGCAATATAACATTTAGTGACAACTTTGTGCAAAAAAAAAAATTTGTCTCTTTCCCGCTACTTGTGTCACAATATAAAATATTCCATGGACTCGACATGCCTCTCAGCAAATAGCTTGGGGTGTCTACTTTCCAAAGTGGGGTCATTTGGGGGGGGTTTGAACTGTCCTGGCATTTTATGCACAACATTTAGAAGCTTATGTCACACATCACCCACTCTTCTAACCACTTGAAGACAAAGCCCTTTCTGACACTTTTTGATTACATGAAAAAATTATTTTTTTTTGCAAGAAAATTACTTTGAACCCCCAAACATTATATATTATTTTAAAGCAAATGCCCTACAGATTAAAATGGTGGGTGTTTAATTTTTTTTTTTCACACAGTATTTGCGCAGCGATTTTCAAACGCATTTTTTGGGGAAAAAACACACTTTTTTAAATTTTAATGCACTAAAACACACTATATTGCCCAAATGTTTGATGAAATAAAAAAGATGATCTTAGGCCGAATACATGGATACCAAACATGACATGCTTTAAAATTGCGCACAAACGTGCAGTGGCAACAAAATTAATACATTTTTAAAAGCCTTTAAAAGCCTTTACAGGTTACCACTTTAGATTTACAGAGGAGGTCTACTGCTAAAATTACTGCCCTCGATCTGACCTTCGCGGTGATACCTCACATGCATGGTGCAATTGCTGTTTACATTTGACGCCAGACCGCCGCTTGCGTTCGCCTTAGCGCGAGAGCAGGGGGGACAGGGGTGCTTTTTATTTATTTATTTATTTTCTTTATTATTTTTTTGCTTTTTTATCTTATTTTTAAACTGTTCCTTTCATTTTTTTTTTTTTTTTAAATCATTTTTATTGTTATCTCAGGGAATGTAAATATCCCCTATGATAGCAATAGGTAGTGACAGGTACTCTTTTTTGAAAAAATTGGGGTCTATTAGACCCTAGATCTCTCCTCTGCCCTCAAAGCATCTGACCACACCAAGATCGGTGTGATAAAATGCTTCCCCAATTTCCCAATGGCGCTATTTACATCCGGCGAAATCTAAGTCATAAAATGCTCGTAGCTTCCGGTTTCTTAGGCCATAGAGATGTTTGGAGCCACTCTGATCTCTGATCAGCTCTATGGTCAGCTGGCTGAATCACCGGCTGCATTCTCAGGTTCCCTGTTGAGACAGGAGAGCCAGAGAAAAACACGGAAGACGGTGGGGGGGCATTCCCTCCCACTGCTTGTAAAAGCAGTCTAGAGGCTAATTAGCCGCTAGGATTGCTTTTACATGAAAGCCGACCGCTGGCTAAAAAGAATGATACCAAGATGATACCTAAACCTGCAGGCATCATTCTGGTATAACCACTCAAAGTCGTGAATGGCGTACCTGAAGACAAAAAAATGGTTAACAATAAAGCACAGTAAACGGTAAAGTATAAAAAATTGCATACCTGAAAAGCAAACATGATAAAACATAATAACAATAAAACATTGCAGAATAGAATACAGTAAAAAAGAGCAGAACAATAGAGAGAGAGAATAGAGAGAGAGAACAATAAAACGACAACTATTTTTTTTTATTTTTGTTTGTGTTTTTTTTTTTTTTTTACACTTTTTTTTTGTAACTGTAACTTTTATAACTGTAACCGGTTCCAGGTTCGGGTCTCTCAAAATGCGATGGCATCTTGGGAGACCCTGTGAAAGTGTGCCTAGTCTGTGCAATGCTGTACCCTACGCTAATACTCAACTAGTGAATGGTAGCGTTCAAAACATTCACCAATGCAAAGACCAGGATTGTCAGGACAGGAGGGACAATAATAGTGGGCGTCACGTCTATATCCGCGCTTGCTGCAGACACAACATCTTTTTTGGGGGGGTTCGTTGGGTAGGGGTACTCGGGAGGATATATAAATGCCTCTCATGCAGCCGACTGCATTTGGTTGGGGATGTGAATGGGGGAAGTACGGGCGCTGCAGAAGCGGTGGGTTCCCAATTAGGATTGGCGAATGCAGCAGGAAGGGCACTATGGGCACGACGGGCCTGTGTTTGTCTTTTTGGTGGCAGCAGGACACTACTTGTGCTTGCCACCTCACCAGCTTGAACTGCACTTATGGGACTCGCCACGTCACCAAGTGTTACTGCAGTGCTGGTTTGACTACGACCGGGGTGTACTAGGCCGCTGGTGCTTGCCAGTTCACCAAAACGCTACAAAAAAAAAGTGACAGTGATTGATCGATACTGCACTTGGGTGGGCTGGACTGGGCTGGGCCGGGCGGAGGGGCAAAACGCAGGTGCTAGCAGGTATCTGGGCTGATCCCGCTAACACTGCGTTTTTGGGAACCCTAAACTGCTGGGGACGCTAGTATAGATCTGATCGGATCAGATATTGATGCGTTCAGATACTATACCACTAAGGGAGGTGTACGGTGCGTGTACGGTGCGTGCGTGGGTGTTCGCGGTACTGGCGCTAATCTGACGCTGCCTAGGGCGACGCATATCACCGCCGGGCGATCAGGGGGCTAAACCTTTTTTCGGTAATAAACGGCGGGTGCCCTGACACTATAAAAAATAAACGAACTAACCAGCGTCACCCGTAACGGTTATACGGTGATCAGTGGTAAAAGGGTTAACTAGGGGGCCATCAAGGGGTTAAAACATTTATTAGATAGTATATGGGGGTCCCTGTCGCTATAAAACACTGACGGCGAACCTAAATATTTACGTCCCTAACTAGCGTCACCAGCGACACTAATACAGCGATCAGAAAAATGATCGCTTAGCGACACTGGCGACAGGGGGTGATCAAGGGGTTAAAACTTTATTAGGGGGGGTAAGGGGGGTACCCTAGACCTACAGGGGGCTAAACCTTTATTTGGTAATAAACGGCGGGTGCCCTGACACTATAAAAAATAAACGAACTAACCAGCGTCACCCGTAACGGTTATATGGTGATCAGTGGTGAAAGGGTTAACTAGGGGGCAATCAAGGGGTTAAAACATTTATTAGGTAGTATATGGGGGTCCCTGTCACTATAAAACGCTGACGGCGAACCTAAATATTTACGTCCCTAACTAGCGTCACCAGCGACACTAATACAGCGATCAGAAAAATGATCGCTTAGCGACACTGGTGAGGGGGGGTGATCAAGGGGTTAAAACTTTATTAGGGGGGGTAAGGGGGGTACCCTAGACCTACAGGGGGGTAACAGTCACTACCCTAACACTGCTAACTGTCACAAACTGACACTATGCAGTAATCAGGGAAAAAAAAAAAAAAAAAAAAAACCTGCTTGGTGTCAGTTTGTGACAGGGGGGGAGGTGATTGGGGGGGGATCGGGGGGCGATCGGGGGGGGGGGGGGGATCGGGGGTGTAATGTATGCCTGGCATGTTCTACTGTGTGTGTGTTTGGTGCACTTACATGTCATCTCCCCTCGGGCCGGAACGGAAACTCCCGAGCCGAGGAGAGATGACATCACATCCTCTGCCTCTGTGTACTATACAGAGGCAGGGGATGTTTCTCATTGGCTGGGAGCGATCGCGAGGGGGGGGCCACGATCGGATGGCCTCCCCCTCGTCTCTCATCGCTTCCAACCAAATGCCGACCGCAGCTGGCACCGGGGGGGGGTCCGATCGGACCCCCCACCCGCGGGAAGGCAATCACGTTTCAGGTACGTGATTTTGCCTGCCCGTGCCGCTCTGCTCACGTATATAGGCGTGAGGCGGTCGGCAAGTGGTTAATAAATGTTTAAATGTAAGAAATTTTCTGTATCACCTATTTATTACTTAAGGTTGCTTTCACACTGGAGCGGGCAGGCGTTGACGGTAAAACGCTGCTAGTTTTAGCGGCGTTTTACCGTCATTTTAGCGGCGCTATTTGTCTGCTGGGAAAACCCCACCTCCTCCCCTGAAGACTCTTGGGATGTATGATATAATTTTGCCTAGGCAAGAAACCAGGAAGTAACAAAAAGGGGGCCAAGGAAAAAAAACCAAGGAGAATTTCAAGCTCTACTTACTGACCAGCCTGCGACCAACCAGATTAACCTAACAGTATGCGTTTAAAACAGGGGTTTAATTGCACAAATTTGCAAATGCATGCGTAAGCTACAGAGCCCAGCCAAGGCACCCTAGTATCTGTAGTCCTAGTCTAAATTATCAGAGGCTTCACAGTGGAAGCACATGCATTCTGATGAGATAGATGAAGGCCGATGGACTGGAGGGAGCCCATCCCTCCTTAAAGGTACAGGGGCACAATAAACACACAGCAGGTAGCACAATGGCTGCAAAGGTGTCAATGCGTTGCCCGACCTAAAATTAAGCGTACAAAATATTGTCCACTGCTCTCACCTATAACTGGACCGTATAGCAAGGAGCATTGGAAGGAAACCAGAAAGTAACTAAAATGTAAAAAAAAAACAAAAAAAACAAAAAACAAAACAAACATTAAATATAATAGACCTTCCTATATATTTACTATTGCTAGCAGCATAAGGACTAAAAATAATCAATCAATGTTGATTTGAAGAGTGAAGTTCCACTTTAAGTCCTACAAAGGTTTTCTAGTGTAATGGGGATATAGCTCAAGGTGTAGAGGTCTGAGGGCATCTTACCTGCCAAGTATGGAATCCTAATCAAGCTTGGTGAATGCAAAATGGTGTTGAAGAAAATGTTGATCCTCAGCGTTAATTTCTACAATCCCCAAAGCGATTGTATTCTGACAAGATGAGGAAATTTGATTTTAGGGCTGGGGATATAGGGTAACATATGTTCTGTGAATAAGCCAAATTTATGTTGATTGATTTTGAATTTAAAAAATGTTATGAATAACTTTAGCAAGGTGTCCCCTGATCAATATTTTTAAGTATGGCAAACGTTTTATAAATAAATGGCACCTGTAATAGGAATTGGTGGAAATTTGACTTGCATCTTAGGGAGCCTTGGTCCAGTAGGTGCAACAATTCTATACATTTCTGTAATCGTTTTTGGAGAAGAGTGTCATCTTGAGTTGTTATGGAATTGCTCTAAAACATGTATTTAGTAATTTAGATGGCCTCCTTCCTCCTTCCTTCTTCCTCCTTCCTCATATTTCCTTGACAGAAGAGGGAGTGGAGTCTAGTGTAATCGACTAGAAATATTATAATAGTAGAGCTAATAGCCTCCACAGCACTGACATCCATGAGCAAAGTCTCACTCATATGCAAATGTGAAATTTTGGCTTTGGATTAAAGAACACAAGTGAAAAGAAGAGGGGAAAGTGGTCCGACCAAATCCTAGACCTATGGGTTTGATTTACTTAAGGTAAATGGGCTGCTCAGGTTGAAAGAGGATTTGCATTTAGCATGGGATTTTTCGCTGAAGGTGGTAAAAATTCTTTCCAAAGATGGAAAGTGTACGGCTTATTGTCGTCCTATGTACAGATACTCCAGTCTCTGCTGTGGAACTCTGCAGATCCTCCAGGGTTACCTTAGGTCTCTGTGCTGCCTCTCTGATCAATGCCCTCCTTGCCCGGTCTGTGAGTTTTGGTGTGCGGCCGTCTCTTGGCAGGTTTGCTTTTGTGCCATGTTCTTTCCATTTGGTTATGATAGATTTGATGGTGCTCCTAGGGATCATCAAAGATTTGGATATTTTTTTATAACCTAACCCTGACTTGTACTTCTCAACAGCATTGTCCCTTACTTGTTTGGAGAGTTCCTTGGTCTTCATGGCAGTGTTTGGTTAGTGGTGCCTCTTGCTTAGGTGTAACAGCCTCTGGGGCCTTTCAAAAAGGTGTGTGTATATGTAATGACAGATCATGTGACACTTGCATTGCACACAGGTGGACATCATTTCATTAATTATGTGACTTCTGAAGGTAATTGGTTGCACCAAGCTTTTTCTGAAAAATTGTTTTATGTATATATTTTTCTAATTTTACTCCACCAACTTAGACTGTTGTGTTCTGATCCATCGCATATAATTCAGATTAAAAAAACATTGAACTTTAGGCTGTAATGTAACAAAATAGGTAAAAAGCCAAGGGGAGTGAATACTTTTGCAAGGCACTGTATATCATTGTGTTATCAACAGTAACATTATCAGAGTTTTAATAGACTAGCTAACTATAGGAATAGACAAGATAATACATATATGGAATAAAGAGGGAATTCGTTACCACCCTCGGATATTATTTTTCTTTTTCGTACATCACGGGACACAGAACACCACAGTAATAACTGTATGGGTTATACGCCACCTTCAGGTGATGGACACTGGCATAATTACAGAGAGAAAGTCCCCCTCCCTAAATAACCTCTCCCACACAGGTAGTACCTCAGTTTTTTCGCCAGTGTCTAAGGTGTTGGTCACAGTTAACATCTGTGCTAAAGCTCCCTGGAAAGGCCTCCAGGGTCAAGGAGCTGCACAATTCGGATCCATTCAAAGGCCACAATCAAAGGGGTCTGGGCCCTGGGATCCAGCGCCTTGGTCACATTCTCATACCACAGGTTTTGTTCTGGCAGGGCGCTATACGGATCCAAGGCAGTGGACCCTACATTAAAAGGGGACCCCATCCTTGAAGGTCTGGCATGTGAGTATTCCAGTTTGTACCCTGCGGCGGGAATGGTAAGTTAAGATCCTGGGACATTCCTATGGACTTCTTTTAAGTAGATGTTGTCGTGCCTGTATTTATATTTTCAACCACTAGAGGGTGTTATTGACATATGTAGTATTAAACATCTCATGCTAGTCCCTATGGATGGCTGTGTCAAGCAGTACCTGTGGGAGGGGTCTGTTCCTAGGCTCCTGTTAGCAGCTACTCATAGGGGGAAGAAGGGGGGAGAATCCAGGCATCAGTGTACTCGCGCCCCCCCCAGGATTGCTGTTGTGTACCGCCACGCGCGCATGCACAAAGCACTTCTCCTTCACAGTTTGTGGATTGAGAGGTTGTCACAAGGGGTGGGGCTCGGCGCCGCTGGCGTGCACGTGGATCGGCGTGCGCACTTTCTAACGCCGCAGGAGCGGACCGGTGGCTTTGTATAAGCCATTGCCGTGTACAGAGTGCTGGTTGAAGGAGGGACACAGGCACAGCGCTGGGTGATTGGCTACAGGCAATATGGACACATGCACTTAGCATCTTGCTGACATTGATAGCGGCATATTAACCATTGCTAAGACTGAGCTCAGCAATAGATGCATGGTAATAGTACCTCTGCTGTGTGCTTAGGACTATGTATTCCCAAAGGAGAGGGACAAAATCAGGGAGAAGGAGCGCAAAAGCGCAGCGTTCAGGGTCTTGACACCCTAGTCATGCCTCCACAGTATCATCCTCTCCTGAAAGTCCGGAAGCGGCTGACCAGGCTGAGCCATTGGAGCCGTCAGGCATTGTAGCTACCTCCAAACATTCCAGCCTTTGCCTATGTCACTAAAGACGATTTGGCTACAGCCCTGGCTGGTTTGGAAGGAAAGATAGCTAGTTTGCTCGCATCCTCCTCCCAGGCTGGGAGAAAACGCGAAAGATCCCCTTCCCCTGCCCTGGACTCGGCTTCTGCGGATCAGGAGTGGGTAGAGGATTCAGGTGTGCCCCTGGGGGGGCCCACTAGAGGGGCAGGAGGATGGTTCCTCATTTGAGGACTCTATCCCAGAGGATTCAGTTTTAACTTCAGTCGCAAAGGTTGTTCAGTCACTCACTGAAACAGTGCGTTTTTGTTATAAATTACCCTTAGCAGAGACGGCTGAAGCACCTTTCTCCTCTTTGGGTTCAATGAAGCCCCCTCAGGGTTCACATGCTTTTCCTATGCACCCGTTGCTGGAACAGCTTATTTATGCTGACTGGGATCATCCAGATAGACATTTTATTCCTCCTAAAATATTCTCTCAGATTTATCCTATGGAGGAGAAATTTACTAAAAAAACGGAGTTTGCCAACAGTAGATGCGGCTGTTTCTTTTCTGAATAAGAGTCTTGCTTATCCAGTAGACAATGTTCAGGTGTTTAAGGATCCAGCAGATAAGAGAATTAAGATATTGCTTAAAGCATCATTTTCCATGGCTAGTGCAGTTGAACAGCCTGCAGTAGCAGCAATCGGCGTCTGTCAATCTCTTAATGACAAAGTAAAAAGTCGTCAAAGGGGAAGAGGTCCCGGATTTGGCAGAATTGGCCAGGGCCTTTTGTTTTGCGGTTGACGCTATTAAAGATTCTTTTCATCAGGTGTTGCGCCTTGCCCTTCTGTTAGTTCACAGGCGCAGGATTTTGTGACTTAAAGTGGTTGTACACCTTTATTTTTAATTTTTACCTACAGGTAAGCCTATAATAAGGCTTACCTGTAGGTAAAAAAAAAATCTCCTAAACCTGTAAGGTTTAGGAGATATTCCCCTCGCAATGAGCCGCTGACTGCAGCGGCGCATGCGCACAGGGGATTCTCGGCTGACAGCCCGGCAAACTCCGGAGCTTGCCGGGCAGAAGTCTCCCGCGCGCATGCCTTTGTGCCAGAAGGTTTGAGGCTTGTCTGTGCTGTTTGGCATATTGTAAGCGGGATACTTTGTGGCATTTGCGTAGTAATGGCTTTCTTCTGGCGACTCGACCATGCAGCCCATCTTTCTTTAAATGCCTCCTTATTGTTTATCTTGAAACAGCCAAACCACATGTTTTCCTGTGGTTTCCTGTATTTCACCTAAAGTTATTTGTGGGTTTTTCTTTGCATCCCAAACAATTTTCCTGAGAGTTGTGGCTGAAATTTTAGTTGGTCTACCTGACCGTGGTTTTGTTTCAACAGAACCCCTCTTTCCACTTCTTGATTAGAGTTTGAACACTGCTGATTGGTTGAAATAAATACTAAAAATAGGTTTTTTATAGCGGCTTACCTGTAAAATCCTTTTCTTGGAAGTACATCACGGGACACAGAGCACCACAGTAATAACTGTATGGGTTATAGAGTTGCACGATTCTGGCTAAAATGAGAATCGCTATTTTTTTTACTTAGAAGATAGATCACGATTCTCTCACGACCCTCTCACGATTCTCACGGCGTAACATCATCTTTCACATTAAACAAAATAATTAGGCTAACTTTTTACTGTTTTGCTTTTTTTTATTCATTGAAATGTATTTTTCCCAAAAATTGCATTTGAAAGACCACTGTGCAAATACAGTGTGACCTAAAATATTGCAACAATCGCCATTTTATTCCTCAAAATTGATGGCAAGATAAATGCAGTATGTTATCAAAAAATACTGGAGGAACATTTGCATTCATCAGCCAGGAAGCTGCGCATGGGACGTACTTGGACATTCCAACATGACAACGATCCAAAACACAAGGCAAAGTCGACCTGTCATTGGTTCTGGAGTGTCATTGGTTCTCAGTCTGCTGACCTCAATATCATTGAGCCACTCTGGAGAGATCTCAAACGTGCAGTTCATGCAAGGCAGCCCAAGACTTTATAGGAACTGGAAGCTTTTTGCCAAGAGGAATGGGCAGCTTTGCCATCTGAGAAGATAAAGAGCCTCATCCACAAATACCACAAAAAACTTCAAGCTGTCATTGATGTTAGAGGGGGCAATACATGGTATTAAAGCGGAGTTCCACCCTAAAGTGTAACTTCTGCTCTTCGGATTCCTCCCCCCCTCCGGGGGCCACAATTTGCACCTTTCAGGGGGAGTGGGAGGGGGGTGCAGATACCTGTCTAATACAGGCATCTGCAGCCACTTCCGGGCTTAGATAGCCGCAGAATATCCTCAGATGCCCACCCAGTTGTGTTCTTGGAAACGCACAGTTCCCAGAACACAACGGGGACCAGTGCAGAGGCGCAGCGTGACATGCGCAGTAGGGAACCGGGCAGTGGAGGCCGCAACGCTTCACTTCCCGATTCCCTGACCGAGGATGGCGGCGGGGGCAGCCGAGAGCCGAGCGACTGATCGGCTTCGGCTGCCGACATCGCTGGACTTTGGGACAGGTAAGTGTCCATTTATTAAAAGTCAGCAGCTGCAGTATTTGTAGCTGCTGGCTTTTAATAAATTTTTTTTTTTAAAGGTGGAGCTCCTCTTTAAGAACTAAAACTTTTGATCAGGGTCATTTTGGGTAGTTTCTGTTGTGATTATGATTTAAAAAGAGTAAACACAGTTGATTGATAATAAATGGCTTCAGCCAAACGCTAACCATGAGTGAAAGAAAAGTTTTTGTGTTATCATTCATATTCTCTGAAAAATGGCCAAGAAATCATTAAATTCTGCCAGGGTATGTAAACTTATGAGCACAACTGTACAGGGCCGATACAAGGGGTGGGCGGAAGGGGCGGATGCCCTGGGCGGAGCAATTTATTGTAGGAAGGGGGCACAGTGCTGGCAGGCAGTGTGCTGTTAAACTTTCTTAGCAACTGCCACCGGCCGCCGCTACAACACTGCAGAGCTGCGCCTGCTTGCAAAGAATGTGCCGAGTGCAGAGGCGTACTAAGTGGGGCGGGCCGCCCCGGGTACCACACACTGGGGGGGGTGTCAGGCCGCTGCCCCCCCCTCCGGGATTGAAGCGGTGGCAGCACCGCAGTGACAGGCATTGAAATGCGATATATATTGTGATACAAGGAGGAGGGGTGTGCGGGGGGGGGGGGTGCAGGGTGACACCGCTGCACCTACCATCCCCTCCTCTCACAACCACAGGCAGTCTGTGCGCTCCCGGATGTCACACAGGCACAGCCGAGCAGAGTGAAGCTGCCTCCCCCTCCTCTCTGTTTATGCGTAAACAGGGGGAGGGGATCTGCTGAGCATGTGCCGCCGCGCTGATCTGAGGTACTGAATGGGGGGGGGGGTCTGCACACTGCACTGAATGGGAGATACACTGAAGGGGGGGGGGTCTGCACTGAAGGGGGGGTCTGTGTAACATGCAGGGGGTCCAGAGCTGCAGGGTGCTGTGTAATATAAAGGGGCCCAGAGATGCAGGGTGTTGTGTAATGTAAAGAGATCCAGAGGCGCAGGGGGCTGTGTAATGTAAAGGGGCCCAGAGGCGCAGGGGGCTGTGTAATGTAAAGTGGCGCAGGGGGCTGTGTAATGTAAAGGGGCCCAGAGGCGCAGGGGGCTGTGTAATGTAAAGGGGCCCAGAGGCGCAGGGGGCTGTGTAATGTAAAGGGGCCCAGAGGCGCAGGGGGCTGTGTAATGTAAAGGGGCCCAGAGGCGCAGGGGGCTGTATAATGTAAAGGGGGCCCGCAGGGGGCTGTGTAATGTAAAGAGGTCCAGAGATGCAGGGGGCTGTGTAATGTAAATGTCCGGAGGGATTTGTAATGTAAAGGGGCCCAGAGGTACAGGGGGCTGTTTAATGTAAAGGGGCCCAGAGGCACCGGGGTTGTGTAATGTAAAGGGGTCCAGAGATGCAGGCTGATGTGTAATGTAAAGTGGTGCAGGGGGCTGTGTAATGTAAAGGGGTCCAGAGGTGCAGGGGGCTGTGTAATGTAAAGGGGTCAGTGCGGGGGATCGCTGAACTCCAGGTTAGCAGGACCAGGGGGGTGGAGAAGGGGGTCCAATGTAAGTTCACCTTACAAATTTTCTGTAAAGTGAACTTACAATTTAACCATTTGCCGATCCGCTGCAGTACATATACTGCGACGGGGCTGCAGCTACAGTATTGTATTGTTGTAAGTGTTTTCTGGTTTTGAAAGGACACTGACTCTTTATACCTGGGGGGGGGGGGGGGGGCAGTTTGCCATCTTCGCCCTGGGCACTAGATGGTCTTGTCCCAGCACTGCAACTGTATATCTAATACCATACAGTATGTTGCTGATGCTGAATAGCAGGTATAGCCACAGGCTAACAGGTGTAAGGTATGCCAGAGATCTGGCATCTGGACATGATAGAGATGTTTATGAAGTTTGAGTGAGAGAAGAGTATGTGGGACCAGTGGCGTAGCGTGGGGGGTGCAGGGGGTGCCGTGGCCCCGGGCGCGATATTTAGGGGGGCGCCAGTATGTGTCACTGGCTGCCTCCTCCTAATTTCTAATTTTGTGTCCCCGGGCTCCGGCCGCCATGTTAAGTGTCCGGCGCCCTGTGATTGGGTGTATGGGGGTCATGTGAGGCGCCCCGCCTCCGCACATGACCCCCATACACCCAATCACAGGGCGCTGGATACTGAACATGGCAGCAAGCAGAGCGCAGGGAGAGAAGAAAGTGAGCAGCCGCTGTGTTCTCCTCCTCCTCCGGATCGATGCAGCCAGGAGAAGAAGGTAAGTGAGAGTCTTGTTACTGGGAGGGGGAGAGAGGGGGGGGGGCAAGAGAGAGAGACTGTAGGCAGGACAATGTAGTTTAGTATAGTATGGAGGTCAGTGTAGTGTCACTATGGGGGGCAGTGTAGTGTCACTATGGGGGGCAGTGTAGTGTCACTATGGGGGGCAGTGTAGTGTCACTATGGGGGGCAGTGTAGTGGACAGTATTGGAGGAGACAAGTCAGTGCAGCCAAGTCCTGTCTCTGCCGATGCCTGACCCCTATCACAGGATCTGTTACACACACACAGATCCTCAGTGTCTGGGGGAGGGGCGCTGATGTCCTAACCAGCAAGAGCCCGGGAGGAAGGACATCTCCCATGCTGTTATGATAAGGTCAGTACATTTGTTAGGGGGATGTTGTGTAATTATTGTGCTAGGGGACAGACTGCTGCTTCCCCCATGTAATGTGCTCTCTTGTGCCCAGTGCCCACCATGTCATGTGCCTTGCAGTGCCCCCCATGTAATGTGCTGTGCCCACCATGTCCTGTCATGTGCATTGCAGTGCCCCTATGTAATGTGCTGTGCCCACCATGTCATGTGCATTGCAGTGCCCCCCATGTAATGTGCTGTGCCCACCATGTCATGTGCCTTGCAGTGCCCCCCATGTAATGTGCTGTGCCCACCATGTCCTGTCATGTGCATTGCAGTGCCCCTATGTAATGTGCTGTGCCCACCATGTCATGTGCATTGCAGTGCCCACTATGTAAAGTTCTGTGCACACCATGTCATGTGCATTGCAGTGCCCCCCATGTAATGTGCTGTGCCCACCATGTCATGTCATGTGCATTGCAGTGCCCCCCATGTAATGTGCTGTGCCCACCATGTCATGTGCATTGCAGTGCCCACTATGTAAAGTTCTGTGCACACCATGTCATGTGCATTGCAGTGCCCCCCATGTAATGTGCTGTGCCCACCATGTCATGTGCCTTGCAGTGTCCCCATGTAATGTTCTGTGCCCACCATGTCATGTCATGTGCCTTGCAGTGCCCCCCATGTAATGGTAATGTGCTGTGCCCACCATGTCATGTGCCTTGCAGTGTCCCCATGTAATGTGCTGTGCCCACAATGTCATGTCATGTGCCTTGCAGTGCCCCCATGTAATGTGCTGTGCCCACCATGTCATGTGCCTTGCAGTGCCCCCCATGTAATGTGCTGTGCCCACCATGTCATGTGCCTTGCAGTGCCCCCCATGTAATGTGCTGTGTCCAGTATGTCATTTGCTGTACGTTGCAGTGCCCACCATGTAATGCGCTGTGCTGACCATGTCATGTGCTGTGCATTACATTGCCCTTCATGTGATGTGCAGTGCCCACTATGTCATGCTGTGCCTTGCAGTGCCCACCATGTAATGTGCAGTGCCCACCATGTCATGTGCTGTGCCTTGCATTGCCCACCATGTAATGTGCAGTGCCCACCATGTCATGTGATGTGCCATCCAGTGCCAACCATGTCATGTGCAATGCCCACCATGTCATGGCTGTGCCTTGCAATGCCCGTTATGTAATTTGCAGTGTCCACCATGTCATGTGCTGTGCCATACAGTGATCCCACCATGTAATGTGCAGTGCCCACCGTGTAATGTGCAGCACCCACCATGTCATGTGCACTTCCCACCATGTCATGTGCTATGCTGTGCCCACCCTGCCATGTGCTGTGCCCAGCATGTAGTGTGTTGTGCCCACTGTGTAATGTGCTGTGCTGTTCAACAGTGCCCACCATGTCATGTGCAGTTCCTAACATGTAATGTGCAGTTGCATTTCCCACCATGAAACGTGCTATGCCATGCAGTGCCCACCATGTAATGTGTTGTGCCCACCATGTAATGTTATGTGCCATTCAGTGCCCACCATGTAATGTGCTGTGCCCACCACGTCATGTGCTGTGCCATGCAATGCCCACCATGTAATGCGCTGTACCCACCATGTAATGTGCTGTGTCATACAGTGCCCACCATGTCATGTGCAGTGCCCATCATATAAATTGCTGTGCAGTGCCCACCTAGTATGGTGGACAGTGTAGTATGGTGGACAGTGTAGTATGGTGGACAGTGTAGTATGGTGGACAGTGTAGTATGGTGGTCAGTGTAGTGTAGCATAGTGGACAGTGTAGTATGGTGGTCAGTATAGTGTAGTATAGTGGACAGTGTAGTATGGTGGTCAAGTGTAGTGTAATGTAGTGTAGTGTAGTATAGTGGTCAGTATAGTGGACAGTGTAGTATGGTGGTCAAGTGTAGTGTAATGTAGTGTAGTGTAGTATAGTGGTCAGTGTAGTGTAGTATAGTGGACAGTGTAGTATAGTGGTCAGTGTAGTATGGTGGCGAGTATAGTATAGTGGTCAGTGTAGTGGACAGTGTAGTTCTCAGTGTAGTGGTCAGTATAGGAATCAGGTAGGTCAGTACTATTGTATTTGAAGGGACTCAGGGATAGCTAAAAGTCCGCAGGTTGGGGGGGGGGGCGCAAATTACTTGCCTTGCCCCGGGTGCTGACAACCCACGCTACGCCACTGTGTGGGACCTGTGTGTAGTTGTATCATTTATGGGTGTCAAAGACAAAAACCCCAGCGAAGTATTCCAGTTTATGCAAAATGAACGCAAGAACAGTTGAGCAGTTAATTGTTTATAGTTAGGCGGGTGTTTGTTAAGGTAAGGGGGGTGATCAAATGTTTTGGGGGTGGGGGTGTTGAGGACAAAAAGAAAAACTGATGTATATAGAGACTGTGCAGAATTTATCAGTAGCAGTAGGTGCCATGAATGAGACTTACACATAAGGTTTAGAAATGGGGAGATGGATGAGCTAGGATATAGCATGTCTAACTATCAATGTCACCACATTCCAGCAGCTGATCTAAGGAAAGGAAGCAAGTCTGGCAAGAGCCACTTTAGGGTAGGATACTTTGAAGCTCATCTCCAGTGCTATTTGAAAACTCAGCAGACTTGCTATACAGTGCCAATATGGAACATGGTACACAGGGCAGTGATACCAGGCACATTAGGTTCTAATTGTAGCTGTCAAATGAATCCTCTGTAACAGCATGCCAAATACCAGGCATGTATGAGGAAGCCTCTACAAGTGGAAATGCCCAGGACTAGGGCAAGTTATGGATTAGAATAAAAAAAAGACCTGTAAATAGGTGATAATGCAAAGACAGATGCAACAGTCAAGTATGTGGTTTGTCTGGAAAATATCCAGCCATGTAATATAAAAAATAGAGACATTTATTGAATAAGGTAAAAGAAATGTACATAGATCAATGATGCCATAGTCCCCTTCAAAGTAGGCACCTTTAAAACCTCAGAGTTCTCCCAGCATCTCTCCCACAAAATCCTGCCCCAAAATCTTGGACACAGTAGTTTTTGTAATCCCCCAGACCAGCTTTTAGTTCTTGTGCTGTCAGTCGCTGATCTTAGTCGATTGCAGCCTGTACACGTTCAACATTCCCAGGTGTTCTGCTTGTTGCAGGCCTTCCAGAACATGGATCATTTTCAATAGATTTACAACCATCTTTGAAGCATTTTTGCCACACTTTGTTTTACCCTGCACTCATTGCATCATTCTCAAAAGCCTTCTGAATCATCCAAATTGTGTCTGTGGGGCGGAGGAATGTTATTGCAAAATTTGATGCAGATTCATTGCTCTACTTGCTCAGTAATTTTGAATGAGACAGACACATAGTACACATGCTCACTCAACGGTGTCTAGCGCCCCCCACTGACTAGTACAGTGAAGTCATCATTGTTCCTGCGTGCACATTCCAGTTCTCTCTCTCTCTATGTATGTGTGTGTGTGTATATGTATATATGTGTATATGTATATATATGTATGTGTGTGTGTGTGTGTGTGTGTGTGTATGTGTGTATGTATGTGTGTGTGTATATATATATATATATATACACTACCGTTCAAAAGTTTGGGGTCACATTGAAATGTCCTTATTTTTGAAGGAAAAGCACTGTACTTTTAAATGAAGCTAACTTTAAACTAGTCCTAACTTTAAACAAATATACTCTATACATTGCTAATGTGGTAAATGACTATTCTAACTGCAAATGTCTAGTTTTTGGTGCAATATCTACATAGGTGTATAGAGGCCCATTTCCAGCAACTATCACTCCAGTGTTCTAATGGTACAATGTGTTTGCTCATTGGCTCAGAAGGCTAATTGATGATTAGCAAACCCTTGTGCAATCATGTTCACACATCTAAAAACAGTCTAGCTCCTTCCAGAAGCTACAAAATTGACCTTCCTGTGAGCAGATTGAGTTTCTGGAGCATCACATTTGTGGGGTCAATTAAACGCTCAAAATGGCCAGAAAAAGAGAACTTTCATCTGAAACTCGACAGTCTATTCTTGTTCTTAGAAATGAAGGCTATTCCATGCGAGAAATTGCAAAGAAATTGAAGATTTCCTACAACGGTGTGTACTACTCCCTTCAGAGGACAGCACAAACAGGCTCTAACCAGAGTAGAAAAAGAAGTGGGAGGCCGCGTTGCACAACTAAGCAAGAAGATAAGCACATTAGAGTCTCTAGTTTGAGAAACAGACGCCTCACAGGTCCCCAACTGGCATCTTCATTAAATAGTACCCGCAAAACACCAGTGTCAACATCTACAGTGAAGAGGCGGCTGCGGGATTTTGGGCTTCAGGGCAGAGTGGCAAAGAAAAAGCCATATCTGAGACTGGCCAATAAAAGAAAAAGATTAAGATGGGCAAAAGAACACAGACATTGGACAGAGGAAGACTGGAAAAAAGTGTTGTGGACGGATGAATCCAAGTTTGAGGTGTTTGGATCACAAAGAAGAATGTTTGTGAGACGCAGAACAAATGAAAAGATGCTGGAAGAATGCCTGACGCCATCTGTTAAGCATGGTGGAGGTAATGTGATGGTCTGGGGTTGCTTTGGTGCTGGTAAGGTGGGAGCTTTGTACAGGGTAAAAGGGATTCTGAATAAGGAAGGCTATCACTCCATTTTGCAACGCCATGCCATACCCAGTGGACAGCGCTTGATTGGAGCCAATTTCATCCTACAACAGGACAATGACCCTAAACACACCTCCAAATTGTGCAAGAACTATTTACAGCAGAAGCAGGCAGCTGGTATTCTATCGGTAATGGAGTGGCCAGCACAGTCACCAGATCTGAACCCCATTGAGCTGTTGTGGGAGCAGCTTGACCGTATGGTACGCCAGAAGTGCCCATCCAACCAATCCAACTTGTGGGAGCTGCTTCTAGAAGCGTGGGGTGCAATTTCTCCAGCTTACCTCAATAAATTAACAGCTAGAATGCCAAAGGTGTGCAATGCTGTAATTGCTGCAAAAGGAGGATTCTTTGATGAAAGCAAAGTTTGATGTAAAAACAATGTTATTTCAAATACAAATCATTATTTCTAACCTTGTCAATGTCTTGACTCTATTCTCTATTCATTTCACAACGTATGGTGGTGAATAAGTGTGACTTTTCATGGAAAACACAAAATTGTTTGGGTGACCCCAAACTTTTGAACGGTAGTGTATATATATATATATATATATATATATATATATATATATATATATATATTCTCTTAAATGGAATAGTTAACCTTTAGAGAAAGAGAAAAAAAATTCAAAGTGGCAATGAACATCTAACGTAAGGCACCAAAGAATATTACCTGTCCACATTTGGCTTCCACACTGGTAGTACAACTCTAAAAGAAAATGGGTCTATACTGTAAGTTCACAGGTACAAAAAGAGCTGTGGGTGGGGGGTACCACATGTAAATAAAAGTAAACCTTAACCGGGGGGAAGAAGATACTACTCCAATGCAGAAAATTTGGGGTGATGGAGCAGTCCTTCAAGAATGCTGCGGTGGTGTAGAGGGTTACTGCTGCCATTTTTAGATGGGATGATCACTGATCTGTGATAGCTTTTAAAGCTATGAAGCAGGAATGCCGGCCAGGGCTCAAGCTCCAGGTGTTCCAGCTGAAGTGCTTTGGAGGAATGTTGGTAGGTCCTTGGAAAAATTAAGGTTGGTGGTTCTGTCAGTTCGCCTGACAAAGATGAGAGAGGTGGCATCATTTGGAGATTTTTTTTTTTTTTTTTCATTCCGTATCCCTGTGAGAGGATGCAGTGCCCTGCGACCAAGCCAAAGTTCACCATGACTGGGCAGCATGTTCTCCCTGTGCCTGCATAGGTTTCCTCCGGGTACTCTGGTTTTTTTCCCACACTCCAAAGACATGCTGATAGGTTAATTGGATCCTGCGTAAATTGGCCCTACTATTTTTATGTATGAATGTGAGTTAGGGACCTTTTTAGATTTTGGAAGTTTCTTGAGGGCATGGACCAATGTGAATGTACAGTATATATGTAAATTGCTGCATAAATTGACAGTGCTATAAAAAGAACCTGAAATTAAATAAATTAATAAAACGACAGGTCAGGTACTGTGATGATTGCACCATAAAAGTCCACCGTGCCTTCATACCAAGGTTTTTGCACAATTTTTAAATTTTTTCTACTACTGACATAGGAGGCTTGGAAGATTTAGCATTGTGAGTGCCAAGGCAGCACAGTGGTGTAGTGGTATACTTTCACCTACAGCAAAAAGAGTCGTTGGTTCGAATCCCGACCATGACACCATCTGCCTAGAGTTTGCATGTTCTCCCTGTGCGGGTTTTTTTTTAAAATCTTGAATCGAGTTGAGAAATTGATTCAAAATTTAAGCAAATCTATTTTTTTCGATTTATTTATTTATTTTTTTATTTTTTTTATTTTTTCACCGTGCCGGTCCTGAGGAGCTGCGGGCAGGAGTTTTTAGGAGACGCCGCGGACTAGGCCGAGGCTGCGGCCTCACCTAAAAACTCCTGCCCGCAGCTCATCAGGACCGACGTGGTGTCCAAAAAAAAAAAAATCGAGTGTTTTTTTTTTTTTTTTTTTTTAAAACGCAGATTTTTTTTTTTTTTTTGAGAAAATCGTCCAGCTCTAGTGTGTTAGGGACCTTAGGTTGTAAGCTCCTTGAGGGTAGGGACTGATGTGAATGTACAATGTATATGTAAAGCGCAGATATGCCTCATTGTAATACTATTGAACCAATTGTGGTCCCCATGCAATGTGTCCATAACGTCTGAATACATTGTTGGCATTAGAGGTAAGGGTGGTCTCAGCTGAGTCTAGGCATTGATGGATGCCTTGCAGAATGCAGCAGAGGCCTGCCATGTTTTGTTCATGCTTTTTCTGTAAGTGTGAGAACATACTGTCAACAGTTCTGTCAACATTGCGTTTAGTGAGGAGCACTGCATAATACTTTTGAATGCATCTTTGAATTGCTGTGCAATCCAATTTATCCTCCAATGGTGATATATTGTCTTCCAAGGACGCTTCATGCCCTGGGAGTGGGTATCTGCCATCTTGGAGCTGTGGCACAGGTGTCCACCTTATTATTTATTATAAACCCTGTCAGTGTTTAGTGTTGTGTTGTGTTTTTATTTTTTTTTCTTTTGCCATTTGTGTACCAAAGGGGAGTTTTCCTTCACTTCCAACCCCCCCCTCAAAAAAGTAAGTGATGGGAAAATCCCTCCAAAGTGAGGGAATCCCAGGATGTCACCAGGGTAACCAGAACTAGTGTCCCCATTGGAAGATTCCCCTCTATTACTGTTTTGGAGTCATCCCAAAATGTGATTTTTCTTTTTTTTACTTTCAATGATAACACAGTCTGGTTGAAAAAAGACACAAGTCCATCTAGTTCAACCAATAAAAGGGGGGGGATTACACTCTTATATACACAATCTTATACCCACAGTTCAACAGTAGACTGGACATACAGAGAGGGTGCACACACAGCAGTAAATACTAACAGGTGCTTTAACCCCTCTCCTCCGTATCTAAAATGAAACAAAAAAAGTTTTGTCTTTAGTTACATTTTAATAGTAGCACATTGCAACTGCTTGAAATGACCACAAGGTGGTGCAACAACAACATGTGTAAGTGGAAAGCTTATTGAGCTAATAGGTTTTCTATTAGTGCTGCAGTAAAAGTGCAAAGAGCTTACTGACTGAGTGCAAAAAACAGTGATATACAAGTGTGTGGTATCCCATGGTAACCATTACTGCGGAAAAGCTTGCATTTTAATATATATATATTTTTTTTACATACTAAAAACGTACAGCATGACAGGCTATTTTTTTCAGCTGTGATAAAGATTCCAAAGACATCAGATGGCACAATCAGGCCTTGTTTATTCTCATAGGTTTAAATCTGTAGGCGCTCACAGACATTATTGGGAAATGGCAAAGATCAATCAAGTCAATTGTGAAAGAATAAATTCATTTTGCTGTTTTTGATAATGCCAGCAACACATAAGATAGCAGTTAGAAAGTCCTGCATCTTATAAAGGGTGGTCACTTTTTAAATATGTGTATGTGAGTATACAATATAAAATTAACAAAAAAATCATGTCAACTAGTTGTCCCATAGGGGGAGATTTACTAAAACTGGAGCACTCAGAATCTGCTGCATCTGTACATGGTACCCAATCGGCTTATAACTTCAGCTTGTTCAATTAAGCTTTGACAATAAAACCTGGAAACTGATTGGTCTGTTTGCAGAGATGCACCAGATTTTGCACTCTCCAGATGTAGTAAATTTGGATCTCTCCCAATTTATGTCCAAATGGAAAAGAGAACCAGGCAGACCTATTCTGACCTGACAGTCGCTTGTCTGTGTAAGGATTTTGTTTTACTGTCTGGCAGGAATCTAAATCGCGTGAAAAGAGATTGGACTATACCTTTTGTGCAATATATACTGTATGTTTTTTCATTTTCATAGACTGGCTTAGGCCTTCTGCCACACTTTTATTGCTGTCTGTGGCCCTGCTGAGTTGATGTGCCCCTCCATTTTTGTCCAGGCAACCGTTGGCACTAAGCCGTAAACTAAAGGGAAATCCTACATTTTTAGACTTGTCATGATGACCGCAAGAGGTGGGAGAAAGTCTTCCAATGGGGACAAGTGTTTTGGTGAAAGCTCAAGGACACAAACTTCAAAACAAAAAAAGAAAAACTGATGACTACTTCCCACAAATTGACAAACCTGTACGTGCTTGGGTTATTTTTTTTAGAATCCAACAATGCTTTATAAAAAAGAATATTAAAAAAAAACTATTAGAGCGGCTATATAGCCACCTGATCACTTTTATTCCTGGCCATTCCTGGGCTCTCTGGTGCAATCGGGATCGCTACCCTCGGTTAGGTCGGCTGAATACAGAAGAAAGAAAGGTACACAGGTACTCTCCCCTCCTTTGTGCAGTGGCATTCTGAGGGGCAGATGCTGGAACGTTCTTTAATGCACACACCCAGAAATGTGCTGCTGTTCTCCTATGGTGCTGATGCACCTGTGCTGCAACAGTTTGTGTTGCAACCACTTTGTGGAACATGGCTGTGACTTTTTTAAAAAAAAATTTTTCTTTTACGTGTTGCATGCACCATATTAGTGCACCTGTACCACGCTGCCCTGTGTGTGTATCCAGAGCCGGTACAAGGCAGGGGCGGAAGGGGCGGATGCCCTGGGCGATAGAATTTGCTGAAGGGAGGGGGGCGCAGATGAAGTGCTGGCAGTGTGCTTCATCATAGTAGTACATACACACCAGCCGGCGCTGCTAATAGCTGTACTGTAACTATGTGCCGAGTGCACTCCTGCACCCGGCACAAGCCTAAACAGACTGCACAAGCCCCTTCCCTGTCAGCGCTTCTCTCCCCCTATGAAGGCGATTCGTAGTCCCGTCCCGGCTGCGTGACATCACTGATGGCCAGAGGCGGGATGGGAGGAGATAGAGAGCTGCTGCAGAAGCTGCAACCTAGAGGAGCCACCGAGGAGGAACCAACAAAGCAGTGGCGGAATTTTCAGGGTCGCAACAGTCGCACTTGCGACTGGGCCCTGGAATTCTGCCAGTGTGGGGGGGCCCCAAGACGCCGCACCTCCCCTGGCTGGCATCTAACTATACAGGAGAGGGGGGCGTAAGGGGGCGATCGGCAGCTATGTGATGTCTGCGCTCTGCGGGATGTCCCTCCAGGCAGCACACAGTTCACTTCCCGAATATCAGTGAGTACAATGGAGAGGGGAGGGGCCTCTGACCAGCAGATTGAGTGCACAAGTTTCTCCCTCTGCTTGTACACTCTGAGTCTTGCTAATACACGCTCAGGTCAGAGGCCCCTCCCCTCTCCATTGGATACAATGATATTCGGGAAGTGAACTGTGTGCTGCCTGGAGGGACATCCTGCAGAGTGCAGACATGACAAGGAAGCATGCTGCTTCTCATGTAAGTAAAGCACAACACTGGCCACCCACCTCTCCCCTCTCACACTGTCCCCTCTCACACTGTCCCCTCTCACACTGTCCCCCCACACACTGTCCCCTCTCACACTGTCCCCCCACACACTGTCCCCTCTCACACTGTCCCCTCTCACACTGTCCCCCCACACACTGTCCCCCCACACACTGTCCCCTCTCACACTGTCCCCTCTCACACTGTCCCCCCACACACTGTCCCCTCTCACACTGTCCGCTCTCACACTGTCCCCTCTCACACTGTCCCCTCACACACTGTCCCCTCACACACTGTCCCCTCTCACACTGTCCCCCCACACACTGTCCCCCCACACACTGTCCCCCCTCACACTGTCCCCCCACACACTGTCCCCTCTCACACTGTCCCCTCTCACACTGTCCCCTCTCACACTGTCCCCCCACACACTGTCCCCCCACACACTGTCCCCTCTCACACTGTCCCCTCTCACACTGTCCCCTCTCACACTGTCCCCCCACACACTGTCCCCTCTCACACTGTCCCCCCACACACTGTCCCCTCT
Source organism: Lithobates septentrionalis (assembly GCA_037952835.1). Lineage (NCBI taxonomy): Eukaryota > Metazoa > Chordata > Amphibia > Anura > Ranidae > Lithobates > Lithobates septentrionalis. The sequence continues at coordinate 12,525,639 of JBBDGP010000147.1, read as the reverse complement.
CACACTGTCCCCCCACACACTGTCCCCTCTCACACTGTCCCCTCTCACACTGTCCCCCCACACACTGTCCCCTCTCACACTGTCCCCCCACACACTGCCCCCTCTCACACTGTCCCCTCTCACACTGTCCCCCCACACACTGTCCCCCCACACACTGTCCCCCCACACACTGTCCCCTCTCACACTGTCCCCCCACACACTGCCCCCTCTCACACTGTCCCCCCACACACTGTCCCCTCTCACACTGTCCCCCCACACACTGTCCCCCCACACACTGTCCCCTCTCACACTGTCCCCCCACACACTGTCCCCCCACACACTGTCCCCCCTCACACTGTCCCCTCTCACACTGTCCCCCCACACACTGTCCCCTCTCACACTGTCCCCCCACACACTGTCCCCCCACACACTGTCCCCTCACACACTGTCCCCTCTCACACTGTCCCCTCTCACACTGTCCCCTCTCACACTGTCCCACCACACACTGTCCCCCCACACACTGTCCCCTCTCACACTGTCCCCTCTCACACTGTCCCCTCTCACACTGTCCCCCCACACACTGTCCCCCCACACACTGTCCCCCCACACACTGTCCCCCCACACACTGTCCCCTCTCACACTGTCCCCCCACACACTGTCCCCCCACACACTGTCCCCTCTCACACTGTCCCCTCTCACACTGTCCCCCCACACACTGTCCCCCCACACACTGTCCCCTCTCACACTGTCCCCTCTCACACTGTCCCCTCTCACACTGTCCCCCCACACACTGTCCCCTCTCACACTGTCCCCCCACACACTGTCCCCTCTCACACACAGTGTGTGGGGGGCACACACTGTCCCCTCTCACACTGTCCCCCCACACACTGTCCCCTCTCACACTGCCCCCTCTCACACTGTCCCCCCACACACTGCCCCCCCCCACACACTGTCCGCTCTCACACTGTCCGCTCTCACACTGTCCCCTCTCACACTGTCCTCTCTCACACTGTCCCCCCACACACTGTCCCCCCACACACTGTCCCCCCACACACTGTCCCCCCACACACTGTCCCCTCTCTCACACTGTCCCCTCTCACACTGTCCCCTCTCACACTGTCCCCTCTCACACTGTGCCCCCCACACACTGTCCCCCTTCTGTCATATCTACCCCCCTCTTGTTAAACAGTCCCCCTCCTTTCACAGTGCTCCCTCATTACACTGCCCCCCTCTTGTAATACTTCCCAGGTATCCTTTTCCTGTCACACTGCCCCCCTCTTGTCACAATATCCCCCTGTCATACTGCCCCCTCCTGTCACACTGCCCCTTCTTGTCACACTGCCCCCCTTCTTTCACAGTGCCCCCTCTTATCACACTCCCCCCTCTGGTCACACTTTCCAGATACCCTTCTTTGGTCACACTGCCCCCTCCTGTCAAAATACCCCGTCATACTGCCCCTCATTCTTTCACAATACCCCCCCCCCCCTCCCCCATCATAGTGCGGGTCAGGGGCCCTTCATGGTTTCTTGCACTGGGGCCCTGAAGGTTATAGTTACGCCTCTGCAACAAAGTGTGTATATCACACAACGGACACAAGACAAGACACAAAAGTAAGCACTAAACAGATAATAACAAATGCAATGCCATCTGCAGATATTAAAATAAAGTGTCTGAATCCGATGAGGGGAGGGGAGGAGGCTGAGGAGAGGTTAATTACCAATGCTACCTATTTTTTAATTTCTGTAATATGCAGCATGGGAGGGGGGGGGGGGGGGGGTTAATGTACTGCCACTGGTCACTGATGCATTCTGCTGCAGATTAATAAATGAACTGTCTGAATACGATTGGGGGAGGGGGGGAGGCTGAGGGGAGGTTAATTAGCAATGCTAGTTTTAATTTCTGTAATATGCAGCATGGGGGGGGGGGGGGGGGTTAATGTATTGCCATTGTTCACTGATGCATTTGTGACCAGTCACAGTTAATTAAGCCCTTTGTGCATTAGTTGCACCAGGCTCTACATTAAAAACCTTAAGCCCCCTTTCACACTGGGGCAGGGGCGGCATCGGTGGTAAAACTGAGCTATTTTTAGCGCTGCTTTACCATCATTACACACCACTCCTTCACTCCAAAGATGCTGCTAGCAGGACTTTTTTTACCGTCCTGCCAGCGCACCGCTCCAGTGTGAAAGTTCTCGGGGCTTTCACATTGGAGACACAGTAGCAGCTCTTTCAGGGCGTTTTGCAGGTGCTGTTTTTAGCGCAGTAGCGCCTGCAAAGTGCCCCAATGTGAAAGGGGTATAAGTGTAAACATCTAAGATAAAAGTTTTTGTCCTCCTATTTAATTCCTCCCCGCGCGCCGCCGCAGGTGCACATCGGGGAAAATCTGTGAAAAACAGGGGTCGGGGGGGGGGGGGGGGGCGCAGTTTGCCATCTCCGCCCTGGGCACCAAATGACCTTGTCCCAGCACTGTGTGTATCTGTGCAGTTCCTTTCCCACAACTGTGGCAGCCTAAGAAGAATCGCAGCTGGCTCCTCAAAATGGTTCCAGGGTCAGTAATGTTTCCCATGACTTACCGCACTTTTACCTTCCGCTTGACTTTCTGGTTTTCATTTTTGAAATTGATTAAAAATTAAAGTGAGCCCATGCTATGTCCGTGCGAGGCAAAAGAAATATTCCACTTAGGACCCCTTTCACACTGGCACCACTCTGCATTAGCGGTAAAGCGACGCTAGTTTTAGCGGCGCGCATTTAACTCCCGCTAGCAGCCGAAGAAAGGGTTAAATGCGCCTGAAAAGCGGCGCTTCGGCAGCAGTGCCCATTCATTTCAATGGGCGGGGGTGGTGGAGGAGCAGTGTATATACCGCTCCAAAGATGCTCCTTGCAGGACTTTTTCTAACGTCCTGCAAACGCACAGCTCCAGTGTGAAAGCACTCAGGCCTTTCACACTGGAGCTGCAGAGGAGGCGTTTTTCAGGTGCTTTACAGGGGCTATTTTTAGCCCTTTAGTGCCTGAAAAACGCCTCAGTGGGAAAGGGGTCATACTGTCCCTAATCCATCTACAGTATACATTCTGGGCTTCCAGTTACCTAAGGGGGTGAGCTCCCATTTTCTATTGGTAAAATTATTTAATAAGATAGAAATCTGGGTTTGGGGTTGTTGAGATCTGAGCTGGCACCTCTCGCTTCCCTTCTGCTTTTTATTGTTTGTGTGTTATCTTGTGAGCTGTACCTAAACCCAAGAGAAAAAAATAAATAAATCTATAGTTCTTCAATGAGGTTAGCTGGGTTAGGTTGTGTTTTTTGTTTTGTTTTTGTTTCTTTTTGTTTCTTTTTCACCTAGTATTACCCCTCCTGCCTTAGGGTTGCTATGCTTACTTCTCCGCTGTATCTACAGAGGAACAGCATAGCCACCCTTGGATAGCAGCATTGTCAAACTTTGAGTAAGGTAGTATTTGCTAGTTAGTAGGTATAGATGGACGTTGCATAGGCCTTAATTTGTTGTTTACCTAGCTCAAGCTATTCATTTTTAAAGTGGACCTTTACCCACATAAAGCTAAAAATCCCCAGTGCATACAGCTTTGCACACTGATCTAGAAACCTGTTCAAGTCTAATGTAAACTAAACAATTTTTTTTATTGAAGTGGTAATATACCTAAAAACTAAAATGTAATAATATAGGGGTTGATTTACTATAACTTGAGAGTGCAAAATCTACCGTATTTATCGGCGTATAACACGCACTTTTTTCCCCTTAAAATCAGGGGAAAGTCGCAGGTGCGTGTTATACGCCGATACCATGCGATCCCGAGCTGTCACAATCTTAAAATCGCCGACCGCGATTTGAAAATGGCGCCGCCGGCGCCGAAATACACCGAGCCGATCCTCGGCTCTTTCCGGCGGCTCTCGTTTACTTTCGGCTCCACTCGTAGTCCCGAGCGGAGCTATCCGAACCTACTCGGCTAGGTTCGGATAGCTCCGCTCGGGACTACGAGTGGAGCCGAAAATGAACGAGAGCCGCCGGAAAGAGCCGAGGACCGGCTCGGTGTATTTCGGCGCCGGCGGCGCCATTTTCAAATCGCGGTCGGCGATTTTAAAGCTCAGGACAGGGGATCGAAGCGAAGGCTGCACTGGGGAAGGCTGCACTGGGGAAGGCTGCACTGGGAAAGGCTGCACTGGGAAAGGCTGCACTGGGGAAGGCTGCACTGGGGAAGGCTGCACTGGGAAAGGCTGCACTGGGAAAGGCTGCACTGGGAATGGCTGCACTGGGAATGGCTGCACTGGGAAAGGCTGCACTGGGGAAGGCTGCACTGACAAGGCTGCACTAACAAGGCTGCACTGACATGGCTGCACTGAGAAGGCTGCAATGATGGGCATTTAAATGTAAGTTTTTTTTCCTTCAACTTCCCTCCTAAAAGTTTTTTTTCCTTAAAATTCCCTCCTAAATTGGGGTGCGTGTTATACGCCGGTGCGTGTTATACGCCGATAAATACGGTAATTAAAGTGGATGTAAACACGATTCATGAAATTTGAGCTGGGCACATATAGCTGTAGTGTTTGCTTATCTCTCTCCAAAGCACTCCTGTGGCTTTTTCCTGCTCTGTAGCTCTGTTATCAGCCTGATAACTTCTTAACTTCTAACAAGTTCTAAAATTTGTGTTGTGGGAGGTTGCTATAAATTAGCACAGAGCTTGAATAGTCAGAGCAGAGCTCTGCATATTCCTTCCTTCCTTTCCCAATGTGGAGAGGGGGGTGTGTGCCTCTCCTCCAATCAGCTGTCTTGACTGTATGCCTTAATCCACTCCCAGTGCTGAACAGGAAGAGAAAAATCTGTAAGGCTGCTTTCACACTGAGATGCATTACAGGCGCTATAGCGCTAAAAATAGTGCCTGTAAAGAGCCTCTCCTCTCACTCCAGTGTGAAAGACTGAGTGCTTCACACTGGAGCTGTGCACTGGCAGGACGGTAAAAAAAGTCCTGCAAACAGCATCTTTGCAGCGCTGTAGGAGTGGTGTATACACCGCTCCTAAAGCACCCCTGCCCGTAGAAATCAATGGGCATCGCCACCAAAACGCCGGCAAAGTGCTGCTGCAGCAGGCGGTTTTAACCCTTTTTAGGCTGCTAGCGGGGGTTAAAAGCGCCCGGCTATTGGCCGAATAGAGCTGCTAAAACGACAGTAAAGCGCCGCTAAAAATAGCAGCGCTTTACCACCGACGCCCCTGTTGCCCCAGTGTGAAAGTAGCCTAACACGATGTGCACTTTCTAAAGGATATATACATCTGAAGACTGCAGCTATACATGTAAAACTTATGTAGGGAGACTTGTTTCATCCCTGTGTATCATCTGAGGCTGTTCACTTCACTGGGTATGTGTGAGAGTTTACATCCACTTTAAGCGTTGACAAAAAACTTGAAAGCCGATTGGTTTCTAAGCAGAGCTGCACCAGATTTTGCACATTCTAGTTTTAGTAAAATAACCCCATAGTGTCTTACTTGGGAGTACCTGGGGATTCATTTAACTAGTGATCCCTTTTAATCCCTATAGATAAAACTTTTACCCCCTGCTTAAGGGTTATCTGGAAAGATGGAGTTTGCAAGTATTTTTTGGCTAGGGCGTATTGGATTAGTGAAAACAAATCTCTTGCCATGACCTATCAAATGCTGCCAATCCCCCTACCTCTACCCATATCCTTTTATATTAGCTTCTAGAGACCTAATAAGAGATTTAATTGGGTCAGGTTGGAAATCCTAGACTTATCAACTGCTAACCAGACAAAGGGATTTATGCTGATTTAGGCTTGCAAGACTTTCAAAAATATTGCCAGGGTGTAGGTTAGAATCGATGAGTATCTAGGACTCGGGTAATTTCGCTTTGGATACAGAAACAGTTTAGAAAGCGAGTTACAGCCTTATTGCCTAAATATACTTTTAAAGTGTCACTAAACCCACAACAGTAAAATTTGTCTATATATGCAGCATAGCATGCTTATTATACTCACTGTGGAACTTAAGGGGTTAATCCTCGGCATTGTGTAAAAGGCTGCTTTATGCTGTATGCACAGATCCTCCCTCTCATGCAATGCCTAGTTTGGAAAGGCCAGCTAACACACAGGCACTAGCCAACCTGCACATTCTCAGTTGTCTTTTATGCTGGAGAGAAGTTACTTGTTCTCACAGATAGCCAGATCACATGATATTGGCATCACATGTGCAGGGCTGGTGCAAGGATTTTTGACACCCTAGGCGAAACCTCATTTTGCCACACACCCCCTTGGCTCCACCCCTGACTCCACCCCCTTTGTCCTGCCCATGTATACCCCACCTTTTTAATGAAGCGCCCATCAAATGCAGCCTCACCAGCGCCCATCAAATGCAGCCTCACCAGCGCCCATCAAATGCAGCCTCACCAGCGCTCATCAAATGCAGCCTCACCAGCGCCCATCAAATGCAGCCTCCCCAGCGCCCATCAAATGCAGCCTCCCCAGCGCCCATCAAATGCAGCCTCCCCAGCGCCCATCAAATGCAGCCTCACCAGCGCCCATCAAATGTAGCCTCACCAGCGCCCATCTATCTAGCCTACTAGTGCCCATCAATGAATATTTGCATGCTTCCATTCATTCGGCAGTCGAGACCGCCTCTGACACTGCACGAATGGAGTGGCGGCTGCCTGCTGATGGTGAGACTTAGTTGCTTGTTGCAGAGAGAAGAGTAGGAACACCAGTGGTTGGGCACCCCTAGGCAGCAGTGCGCCCTAGGTGGTTGCCTAGTTTTCCTAGTTGTAGCACCGGCCCTGCACATGTGGGCATGTAAACAGGCTGCAGGGAAAATTTCCACCCACCTGAACTCTCAGCACTGGAGAAACACTGCAGTTTATCATGTAATCGTGGTATACAGATCAGCGAAAGGGAAAAAGTGGCAGTATTTTCATGTAAAAAGAAGATTTATAAGCTGGGGGGGGGGGGTCAACTATTTTAATATTTCTGGGTTTAGTAACACTTTAAGATGTGGGATATATTGTGGCAAACTAATAAACACATCAAAAGGCAAATTTTTCACACATTTAATTGCTAACCCTCAATTTATACCATTACAGGTCAGCAGCATTGCAGCTCAATGGTCAGACCTGAACCTAGTGGCTGTTCCCCAATTTGTGTCTGTTTGTTTCATGTTGGCATTGTGTCCACGTTTGCAGGGCAGGTTGGGGAATGGCCATAAAGGGATTACTTTGATGAAGTTGGCCAGCTTAAAAATGTATTGCAATATGTGTTAAAGGGGTTATAAACCCTCATGTTTTTTCACCTTGATGCATCCATTGCCTTGTGGAAACACACCAAATTCACTTTTAGACCCCATTCCCACCTAGAGTAGCAGGAATGCATGTTTTTTGGCTTTTTTTTTTCCAGTGACACACACATAGCAGCCCGGTGAGTTTAATGGGCTGCGCTACACATGGCAAAGTAGCTCATGGGACATTTTGGTGTGGCGCGAGTTGTACATTTTTTACTGCACGTTTTGCTGTATTTTTAATCCATTACTTTGTGTGGCAAAATGAGTATTTAAAACAAGTTTGGGTTGGTGCTGTGCTGTGCTGTTCAAAAGAAAACTGGATAAAAAAGCAATGTGCTGCTAAAGGTAGCAGTACACATGCAAATAGGTGAATAAATAAACTGAAACAGATCAATAATACAAACACTATCCACGGTAGATAATAAAGTGACTGTTTTCAAAGTGCATAGATAATGCTTAGCCCTCATGCACACAGGCTGTTAAAATAACGTTATGAAAACGCCAGTATCTTTGCAGTGATTTTTTTTAAACTTTTTTCAGCTTTTTTCAACGTTTTTGCAATAGCGTTTTTTAGCGTTTTTCCGCGTTAGCGTTTTTGAGCGTTTTTTTTTTTTCAATGGATCAAAAACGTTAAAAAACGTTGGTGAATGACGTTTGAGCGTTTTTCAGCGTTTTTCAGCGTTAGAGCGTTTTTACAGCTGAAAAATGTCTCTCAGAACCCACTGGTCCTGGGTTTTTTTTACAGCTTAAAAACGCCTATGCCACTTGCAGCTCAAAAACGCCTAGGTGGGCATGAAGCCATAGACTAACATAGACAGGCCTTTTTAAGCTGCAAAAAAAGATCAAAAAAGCAGCTGTAAAAACATCCGTGTGCATGAGGA